>OX589604.1:21396207-22596207 GCA_951329385.1 Polia nebulosa
GTAGCATACAATATCGATGATTTTCAAGTTTACTATGAAGTTGGGTTAAGTTTACTATGAAGTTGGGTTAAGTTTACTATGAAGTTGGGTTAAGTTTACTATGAAGTTGGGTTAAGTTTACTATGAAGTTGGGTTAAGTTTACTATGAAGTTGGGTTAAGTTTACTATGAAGTTGGGTTAAGTTTACTATGAAGTTGGATTAAGTCTACTATGAAGTTGCGTTAAGTTAACTGTGAAGTTGGGCTAAGTTGACTGTGAAGTTGGGTTAAGTTGACTGTGAAGTTGGGTTAAGTTGACTGTGAAGTTGGGTTAAGTTGACTGTGAAGTTGGGTTAAGTTGACTGTGAAGTTGGGTTAAGTTGACTGTGAAGTTGGGTTAAGTTGACTGTGAAGTTGGGTTAAGTTAACTGTGAAGTTGGGTTAAGTCAACTGTGATATTAAGTCGAGTTGACCGTGGGGTTAAGGCCAATTAACCAAAAGGTTAAGTCGAGTTGACTGTCGGGTAAGGTCGACTGTCGGGTAAGGTCGACTGTCGTGTAAGGTCGACTGTCGTGTAAGGTCGACTGTCGGGTAAGGTCGACTGTCGGGTAAGGTCGACTGTCGGGTATGGTCGACTGTCGGGTAAGGTCGACTGTCGGGTAAGGTCGACTGTCGGTTCAGGTCGAATGTCAAGTCGGGTGGAATGTCAAGTCGGGTGAACTGTCAAGTCAAGTTAACTGTCAATTTTAGTCTCGAGTAAAGTAAAGTAAAGTCTCAAGTAAAGTAAAGTCTCGAGTAAAGTAAAGTCTCGAGTAAAGTAAAGTCTCGAGTAAAGTCTCGAGTAAAAGTAAAGTCTCGAGTAAAAGTAACGTCTCGAGTACGGTCTCGAGTAAAGTCTCGAGTAAAGTAAAGTCTCGAGTAAAGTAAAGTAGAGTCCCGAGTAAAGTAAAGTAGAGTCTCGAGTAAAGTAAAATAGTAAAGCAACATAGTCTCGAGTGAAGTAAAACAGTCTTAAGTTGAGTAAAGTAGAATCAAAGCGAAGTCTAAACCAAGTTAATTTACATAAAAATGTGGATCCTTTCATCACTTAACTAGTGTTGACTGTGTCATGGGGACCAGTGTCTTCGCCAATTTACATCAATATAGTATTATCATATTTTACTTAGTCATTTAATGAGATTTATAATAACTTCCTCATTGTAGCTATTGATCTTAGTATTATAAATTTTTGGGAATGACGAGAGATGTCATTTGGAAAAAAAGAAGCTTGTAAAAAGAGTACAGTGGTGATTTTAGTAAGAGACAAATAAGTCTTAATGTAGAGGAGAAAAAGTGATTTATTAATTCTTGCCTAAAGCGGGTGAGAGATTTTGGGGTATGATGACAGAAGTAAACTCCATTAAGTTGGGACAACTTCTTGGTTGGAAGTTATTTCCATTAAGTTAGGAAACTTCTTGGTTGGAAGTATCAACCTCCATCAAATTAGAAAACTTGGTTAAAAGTAACCTGCGTTAAATTGGGAAAGTTGGTAGGAAGTAACTTCCATTAAAATGGGAAACTTGGTTGGAAGTATAAACCTCTATTAAATTAGGAAACATTGTTGGAAGTAACCTCCATTAAATTGGGAAAACTTGGTTGGAAGGGCCTCGCATTAAATTGGGCAATTTGGTTGGCAGTAACCACCATTAAATTCAAAAATAATAATAAGGTGTGGAGTGAAGGAAGAATTAGTAGAATTAGGAAATTAATAATATAATGAAAAAAGTATAGGAAACGGGATGATAATAGAGAATGAGTAATAATTAAGGAGGTAAAGGAAGGATTAGTAGAATTAAGAAATTATTAATTTAAAGAAATAGCTAAAGGGTCTAAGGAACAGGCAACCCGAGGTAGGGACCTATAGGTAAACAAACCCATGGTAAAGGGTCTTATGAAAAGGTAACCCGAGGTAAGGGACCTGTAGGTAAACAAACCCGTGGTAAAGGGTCTGATGAACAGGCAACCCGAGGTAAGGGACCTGTAGGTAAACAAACCCGTGGTAAAGGGTCTGATGAACAGGCAACCCGAGTTAAGGGACCTGTAGGTAAACAAATCCGTGGTAAAGGGTCTGATGAACAGGCAACCCGAGGTAAGGGACCTGTAGGTAAACAAACCCGAGGCAAAGGGTCTGATGAACAGGTAACCCGAGGTAAGGGGCCTGTAGGTAAAGAAACCCGAGGCAAAGGGTCTGATGCACAGGCAACTCGAGGTAAGGGACCTGTAAGAAAACAAACCCGTGGTAAAGGGTTAAGGAATACTTGATGTGACTTGAGCAGGGGAAGGTCTGACACATATACAGTGAGGAGAACCGAAGGTTACAGGTCAAGATCAGATTATGGTCAATCTGAACTTGGAGAGGCGGACACAAAGCTCGAGGCAAGAGCCTGTGCACAGTAATTCTGATGGAATATAAAGTATCACATTAGGAGCATATGATCAAACGGAATATGAGGAATGGAACGAAAGAAAGTAAGATTATGCAGAGCTTTTGACGGAAATGTTAGCCAAAAAAGCAAAATGGATGGATAAATTTTAACAGAGTTTTAGAATCTGATTCATCAGAGAATGATTCATGCACAAGTGAAAACGAACAGAGATGTGTCCAAGGCAAGGAGGAATGAAAACAACTACCCTATCAACTTATCGAAATTTGTATTATATCCTATGATTTCAAATGTTAAAGTTGAACGAGTTTTTTTTCCCATTTGGTATCTATAGATAATATAAAATGTCATACTGTACTCGTAGTTTCAAGGAATGCTACTAAAATAAAGAAGGACAATAAATTACAAATTTAGATGAAAAAAAAAAAAAAAAAAAAAAAAAAAAGAAGCGGAAGGGACTCGCTTGGAACAGGATGGCCGAGCTGTTAGGTCATAAACTATTTAAGAAGCATTATATTTGCGACGGAACAAACAACTTACGTATATCGCCCCCACTGCGACGCCCCACTACCAACGCGGAGCTTATAAGGCGTGCGCAGTGCGGGCGCAGGGCATTCGCTCGCTGGCGTTCGGGCAAGTCGGACATGTTACTTTGATATTATTATTTTATTTTAAATTGAATTATAATTAAAGTGATTAAAGTGTTTTTAAATAAGTTTAATATTGGATTGTGTATTCCATGTACAAGTTCTTCTAACTTATCAGACAGATGTGTTGCTGGGGAGTTTGTTCCACCACTCCTTCTCCTCAGCTACTCGTAAAACACTAGGAAGTGGTGACGGGTGGGCATTTTGGGGAACTCTCTTAATTTGATTCATAAAATAAAAGTAAAATTTATGATTACGGTGCGTGTTTCATTTCCTGACCAATAGTATGTTAATCTTATAAAAAAATACGAATTTCGCATGCAAGACTCGTTCACCTACAGTTCATTTGCGGAAATTTCTGATGGATATAATTAGTATTCATTCCCAATATTATCTGTGACTCACTGTACCTTGTGTTTATAACTAAATGTAAATTGTTTTTACCAAAGGTATTTTTTTTTTTTTTTTTTTTAGATTTTGGTTGTGTTCATGGGTTTTTTTTGGTTTATTTAGTTTTATGTAACCGTAAAACATAAACGTTCACTATTATATAATAGTGATAGTTAAAGGTAATTTTTAACCGACTTCAAAATGGAGCAGGTTATCAATTCGGATTTTTTTTTTTTATATACCTAGGTATGTTTGGGCACAACTTCGTCATTTATAGACGGATTTCCAAAATTCTTTTTTGTTTGAAAGGGATATATAATTAATAACTTCTATACAAACGTGGCACATATTATTTAATATTTTATCATTATTTTACATTAATTCGTTACGTATTTTTAATTATAATATTACCTATGGTACATAAACATCGATATGTAATTATGTATATATTTTGTTAACCCTCGTCCGTGCGTCACTGCGGGGTGCCAACTGAAAACCAGTGCTGGGTGTCCAACGCCCAGCAAATGCTGAGATGGTAACCCTTTCGGTATGGGCACGCTCAGCACAATTTTATTGTTTCTTTGTGTACTTCTTTTTTCCTATTGTTTGTTGCTGTTGTGTTGTGTCTGTGTCGAATAAATGATTTCTATTCTATTCTATATGTTTCGAAATGGTCCCATTCAAATTTTATACAGATTGATGATGAGTTTCGGAGACAGACAATGGAACTTTTCAAATAATGACAGCAAATCAACCGCGATTGCTGCTATCTCATAAATATGCATTGTTAACACAATTTACTGGGGAATCACCACCACAAAGTGAAAATATAAAAACTTTTTTACATAAAACTAAAACCGACTTCCAACTTCCAAAAAAAAAAAACAAAAAGTGCAAAATAACTTTTATTTCGGAAGTCGGTGTCAAAAAACGAAGAAAAAAAAACCAGAAACACCGACCTTCGAAATTAAAGTTATTTTGCACTTTTTTTTTTTTTGGAAGTCGGTCCTAGTTTTTTGTAAAAAGGTTTTTTTCAATGATTGATTTATCACCTTTCTGAAATAAGACGACAATAAGTACCTTTAAGTAACGTCAAGTTAGGCTCCCTCCACGCGCGCCTTAAAGAGATGTCAGCAATAATTGACGGGGCCCGCCAGGACCGATGCCAGCCAGGGTCGCGGGAGTATTCGAAAGAATTACCGCGGCTTTCACTCAGCACTCAAAGCGGAGAAGTTATGTGATGAATTCCGACCCTCCAAAAAAAAAGGTTTCCAAAAACAGGCGCGACAATGTCTTGTTTTTTATTTTTTTATTGTTGATAGGCACGCGTTTGACCACTATCTCACCTGATGGTAAGAGATGATGCGGTCGAAGATGGAGCACGCTTGCCTAAAAGTATCGTATTCACTCTTGACTTAAAGACTCCCAGGTTGTAGCTATCAGGAAACACATACTCTGGCAGGGAATTCCACTCCCTAGCTGTACGCACAATGAATGTGTTCTCAAAACGTTTTGTGCGTGTGGATGGGATTTTCACCATGAACCGGCCGATATGGCACATCGCCGTACGTCTTGTGGTCCGATGATGGAACGGGTTGGCGGAATCAAATTATACAATTCCGTCGCACACTCCCCAAAATGTAACCGATAGAAAACCGACTGGCAACTCGGACTTTCGAGCTTCGAATCGATGAGCCTATCATTGCCGATGATCCTCTTGGCTCGTTTCTCAATTGTCTCAAGGGCATCAAGCTGGTATCTGGCAGATCCGTTCCATTCTGAGACAGCCTGTAAGGACAAGTTCAAGCGCCCAACCATAGCCTCTCGGAGAGACCGGACCGGAGACCCACCAGCTCGTGCATCGGACACGTATTTCTCGGCAACAGTGCTGTCGTCTGCATACCCAAAGATACCGGGTTTTAGCAGATCGTTAATAATCGACCCCTGAGGACACCGGCATTAATAGCCAGCTGTCCGGACGAGCAGCCATCTACGACCACTCGCATAGACCGATCGCTTAGGAAATCCGCAATCCAATTACACAATCTGGCGGGCAGACCGAAGGAAGGAAGCTTGCCAATAAGGCTATCGTGCCAGATCCTGTCGAAGGCCTTCGAGATGTCAAGGGAGACCGCAAGGGCTTCCCCGTGTTTCTCGATGGCCTCACTCCAGATGTGAATGGCATACGCTAGAAGGTCCCCAGTTGACCGATTTCGGCGGAAGCCGTATTGTCGGTCACTGAGGATATCGTTAGCATGTTCTGCGGATAAATCATCTGTTGTACAATATCTGTAAATAATAAATGGTTGCCACATCGTTCGCGTTGCGTCGTATCTGGCTGTGGGAGTCATAACATTATGTCTATCGTACAATATTCACTGAGTGATTCCCGAAAAGACTAAAAGAAAAGTCCTAGAGATAGTATATAGTTAATAGATTTTATTTTATTACCTAATAAAATGTATATAACAAGTCCTTTCAAATCGATGATTGCATTCACCAATGCATTGAATAATTGTTTTTTCGCGATTTCTCGTGTGTTATATGTATATATTTTTTTGTATACCCACGGAATATAAAAAACAAGCCCACACAGCTATACGGCGCGTTTCACAATTATGCAAAAAAAAATGTAAAATAATAACACCATTCGTTAGTTGTGATAAGTCTTAATTTTCTATGAAAAACAAATAAGCAAACAAATAATTTTCGTCATAATTGAATTTATTGTTTTTAAAAAAGTAATACTTATTACAACTGATAAAAATAAATAAAAAATAAAAATAAATAAGCTTTTATTAATTCCTTACTAAATTTACATGCAAAGGTTTGAAATTGTTACAACATGGACACACATCAACTTAAAATTAAATTATGTTAGTATGTTAGTAAAAAGTATATAAAAAAAAACTTAGCTTTAATTTTGTTTTGTTAGTTTTGTGTGTTAGTATTTACGATGTCTCTATCTCAGTGTAAGGACCGCCTGAGGCGGTAAAAGCCTCCTCCATATGCTTCCATTGGTCGCGAAATCTAGCTTTCCTGGCCCAAAGGTTTCCAGCAGTTTTGACAATGTCATCTTCCCACCTCTTAAAAGGCCTTCCTCTTCTCCTTTTTACAGATCTGGGGTTCCAGTTTGTTATGATCTGGGCCCATCGCTGTGGTTCCAGCCTCTGAATATGTCCTGCCCATCTCCATTTAAGTTTGAGTGCCAGCCTAATCACGTCAGAAGATCTTGTCGTTTTCTTGATCAACGAGGTTTTCACTCGGTCTCTTAGTTTAATATTCATAAAACTGCGTTCTAGTCCTCTCTGACAAGTTCTAACTTTAATTTGTTGTCTTTTTGTTAGCGACCAAGTTTGACACGCGTAGGTGAGGCAGGGTATTAGGCAAGTACACATAGCTTTGGTTTTCAGCCTAGGTGGAAAAGAACTTTTTATTACAACTGATGAAAGTTGTTATTATTTTACATATTTTTCCGCATAATTGTGGGCACTTCCACTTGTTTTTTTTCTATGCCGTGTCTTTACCTATGCTAGTCATCATTATCACCATCATTTTATCCACTGCTAGAAAATTGGATAAAAGCGGAGGTGAGGCCAATTTCCAGCGTTTGGGAGAGCCCAAGCTTCGCCCACCTTGACCGATCTTGTGCTTCTCGTATCCATCGGACTAAACACATGGCCGTTACCACTGGTCACTGGCTCTTTAAGAAGCACCTCTCTGTCATAGGAGTTTGCATGGAGGAGAACGAAACAGCAGCTCATGTGCTGTCCCACCTGTACGCAAAATATGCGCTTTGGATGTGGAGTTGCGGACAATAGCACGATATACAATACAATACAATCCATCGGGTTTCCATGGCCTTCACCTATGCTAGTGATGATTGTTTTTTAGATATTATTGTTTAAGACTTTAGGAATAAAACCTAGACAACTATTAATTAGTCTAGAAAAATCAAACAAGTTTTCATTGATTTACTGCGCGGTCTACGTGCAAATCAAAGTAGCGCTATGACGCACGAACATAAAAATGCCTACTTTAGAATACTTAATTATTTTGACTTGTACCATTTCTCAGTTGTACCTACTGGTTTTTCTGGTTGTTGGCGAATTATATTTTTATTTGATTTGGAATTATAAATAAAATATATTTTGATGTACGTAGTTGGTTGACTGGAAATAATAATTACTTACCAATAATAAATTATTATTAGAATTATTGTATTTTGTTGAGGAAGTAAACATATGTTTACAATAGCGAGCCGCCCCGGCTTCGCACGGTAGCAAATTACTATGTATACATAAACCTTTTTATCGCTCTTCATATTAGTGAAAACTACATCAAAATCTGTTGCGTGTGCATGTGTATACATACCTATGTACCTACCTACTTTTTCTAACAAAACGAAAAAAATGATACACTGTCAACAGTTATAGCGTCTTTTTTAACTTTGTGAATTCTTTAAAACTAACTTTACGTCATTGCTTAGACTCTCGATGTTTATACGTACTAAAGATCAAAAGAGTATGATAGTGGGTCACCGCCATTTATAATGTCATGCGAATCTGTCAAAATAATACCAATCCACAATGTTTTTATCCATATCATGAATGAATTATAATATCACTACTGAACAACTGCTACTATCATGAATTTGATAAGCTTTATTTTTTTTCATCAAAACTTAGTATGTCCATTTTTATTATTAACCGACTTCGAAAAAAGGAGGTAGCGTAGCAAACTACGCTGACGCCGCTAGGGAGTTCGACGCGCAGCACCCAGTTGTATCCGATGTTCCACAAAGACGGCCCCAGAACCGATCCCTGTGGGACACCGTACGACATCCCTCGCCAGTTCCACTCTCCCTGGTGACCGGGGTAGATGACGGCCCTGTCTGTCAAATAGACCTCGACCACTCGACAGTGGTAGTGCCTCCCCGATGCAACTCCAGGGCAGGGTGTTGAAGGCATTGGTGATATCTAGAGACACCAGCGAGGGACGAGAGAGGGACCAGCTTCTCCGTCTTCCTACGGTGTGGAAACTGGCCCCTCTCCAAGCATGCACTTAGAAGCCCCCTTAGTTAAGGCCCGAGAGCCTCCAAGGCCAGGATGCAGGTTTTCCCATGAATGCCGTTGGGTCCTGGGGCAGTACTTTTGGCTCGGGGATGTGCCCTAACAGGCGTTGTACAGAGGGGGATCTGGAGTGGAGTTTGAAGAGATAACGGGGCCTCTTTCATGCTGATGATGATTATCCGATTTAGTAAGGTAAGAATCCCACACTTCCTGGTCCCCAAAAGTCGAGGCACCTTCTGACGGTTACTAAATGAAAAAAACAAAAACGTATTCACAAGTCCACTCTTACAATCTTTTTCTCCCACTGAAAAAGCATCATCATATAGGTTACTGGGTCGCGGACATCGAACACAAATCTTCCTTCCGAATTTCCCTTAGTTGACCCTCATAACTTGTACCTTTTCCTTAGTTAAATCTCGCTACGAGGAAAGATAAATGTAGGCAAGAAAAACGATTGTAATGTATATTTATAACTTTGTATTATTTGGAACTGTGTGTGTTTTGGACTGTGTGTGTGTGTGTGTGTTGACTGGTAGAGAATGCCTTGTTGCATTAAGTCCACCTCAATCAATCAATCTGCCTAGCCTTTGCCCAACTACCTTGGGGTCGGCTTCTAGTCTAACGGGATGCAGCTGACTACCAGTATTTTACATGGAGCGATTGCCTATCTGACCTCCACAACCCAGTTACTGGGTAATACGGTACTCCTTGATAAGACTGGCTGTCATGCATGGACCAACCCCGGTAAGCGTAGCTTAACCTGATGGATCGACCCGTGTTGCTGTTTACTTTTTACTACTTTAGCCACTTTTACTTTAGCCACGAGCTCCTACTCGAGCATTAAGTCCGCCTACGTACATTAAGTGGTTAGTTGTAGTATTGTACATGAAGTTTAAATAAACTGTGTTCACTTGGGTTTTTTATTGAATTTGGTTGATAGCGATCATCATCATCATCATCAGCCTTTTAATGTCCCCACTGCTGGGGCACAGGCCTCCTCTCTGTAAGAGGGTGTGGGCCGTAATCCATCACGCGGGCCCAATGCGGATTGGTGGATTTCACATATCTTCGAATTTTTTTTTTTCGTTCTAGGACATGCCGGTTTCCGCACGATGTTTTCCTTCACCGCTTGGAGAGCAGTGGTGATGAAATAATTTACACAAAGTTAAGCGCCTGCCGCGGTTTGAACTCACGACCTACAAGTTGTAAGTCGCGGCCAATACCACTGGGCCACCACTGCTCACTTTCACTGGTTGATTACAATATACGCTGATAAAGTAATGAGTATATTATAGGATGATATTGGATCTGAATGAATTTTTTACAGATATAGTTTTAGTCTGGAATAGCACATAGGCTATAAGTTATAACAGGGAAAGTACTAATTCCACGCGTACGACGTAGCTGGTATAGAAGCTATCAAATTTTATCCAGATACATTCAGCTGTTCTGGCGAACAAGACAACCGATGAATTAAATTTTGTACTACATTGACGTCCTTCGTCCTTATCAATGTATAGTTGAATTGACTGGATTTACTTTTACTGTGTTACAGGGAAATGTAAGTTCATTTTCGTATTGGAAATCAAAGCTTATGTTGTACACTTATAAATCGAAAATTAAATATTTAAAATTTCCTCCAGTTCTTTCATCTTCCTAAAACATAAAATAACGTCACGCCTTTAATATTGAAAGGTTTAAAAAGAGGTATGTTTAAAGAAGTCTGCCTATTACACCTTATCATACCATGACAGTACCATGAACGTTTTGCTGGATAAGTTTGATAGGCTCCTCAATAACTGCATCCGGTTCATTTTTAACTTTAGGAAATATGACCATGTATCAAGCTTTAGAGTAGAGCTCAAATTGATGCCCATTCGCCAGAGAAGAAGTTTGCGCGCTCTGACTACACTTTTCTCTCTCCTCAACTCTCCCACCCCTCCCTCTTATCTTATATCTCACTTTCAGTATCTTTGCTCTACTCATGCCAGGAATTTGCGTTCTGCTAACAATCTCTTACTGCTTTGTCCTTCTCATACTTCTAATTTTATTCATTCTTCCTTTCATATACAGTCCATCCTTCTGTGGAATGCGCTTCCCCTCAATATCAGGACGGCCACCAGTCAGTATGCATTTAAGCGAAAGTTGCGGAATTACCTTTTTAACAAGTAAAGGAGTCGTCTCAAAATCCTTATCTCTAACTTTATATATTACTATTATATGTGTAGGTATATTATATTAATTATATATGTATGTTTATTTTAACTATATACTTTCGTAACTATTTTCGTCTTAGTATTATTATTTTTTTCAGTTTATGCACCTGTCATGTTATCTATCCACCACCCTTGGTTGTCTGGTAGAGAATGCCTAAGGCATTAAGTCCGCCTTTGTACATTTGTGTTGCATGAAGTTTTAATAAATAAATAAACGTGCTAGGAACGAGTCAAGCAAACAAATATACTTTGCATTGAAAATTATCAGACAGTGCCCACTAGACCGTTCCGTCACCGACGTACACCGTCGCGTGACATGCACGTAGCGTATCGGCACCGGCAATATATGTGCAAATCAAACCGGTGCGCGCCGTTGGCGAATCGGTGAGCATACAGGTTATAATCGCGTATGATGGCCGTTATGCACGGGAATGATATGCTGTTGATACATACTAGTGCCCGTGTTGTTTTTCTTTCTGTGCTACATATACCATGACCGGTCATGGTATGATACTATGTACCTACTGCGCTGAGTCTTTAAGTCCTTTGCAATATGGGGCAAACCTATCGCCATCAACCAGGCTCCAATCCAGACTCCAAGCTACTGCTAGCACACTACTAACACTGTTGGGTTCTGGTGAGAGAGCCCTCACAGAGTGGGAGAACTTATTTGATGATTTTCCACACAACAAAAACAAAAAAAAATATATTTTCAAAAAAACCCGACTGTAAAAAGTTCCAAACAAGTCACTTTTCAAGCAGTCTGATGACGTTGGTGGCAGTTATTTTAGTTCAATTATTGATTTCATGCCACCAACTGCATCAGACTGCTTGAAAAGTGACTTGTTTGGAACTTTTTAGTTGTTTTTTACAGTCAGGTTGTTTGAAAATATTTTATTTTTTATTTTCTACATTTTAGTGAGTTATATTTTTGGAACCGCTTCCTCCAACCCTTTAAGTTAAGACGAATCAATTGACGGAAAATCGGCTCACGCGTTTAGTCTCTATAGTGCCACAAAAGAACAAACACACATGCATACATATTAACATACATACATAGGCTGATAAACACATTACCCTCCCTTGCGTCGCTCAGTGGGGTAAAAATAAACCGACCAAGTTAGGCCACATTTAGGGTTCCGTACCAATTTTTGACGATTTGTGTGGCTTTGGGTCAACAAGATGCTTATACTCCAACCGTTTAGCTGTAAAACCTGTGTGACAAACGACAGACATACGGACACGTGAGTGACTGCAATAAGGCTTCATTTGGACCCCCATAAGAAGGCTGCTACTAAAAAAATTCCGATATAAAAATTCAATAAGACTTCACTCAGGGAATCGAGCTCAGGACTTCATGTCCAGCGGCAACACGTGGGACAACAAGACCATCCAGGCAGTTTTCCTTAAGATTCTTACCATAGCAACTACTTGATTATATCATAAGGTAACGGATGGTTTATTTATTAAATGCGTATTCATTCTCTGTCTATAATTGCTGATCAATAAGTAAAGGTATTATCCTGGTATCTCTGTTACTATAAAATACATGATTATCGAGTAAGCACTAATTTATTATATGTACAGTACAAATACAATAAGTTGTACGATTCCATTACCCATGATAATAAAATAAATGTTATAAAGTATATAATATATGATATTTATCTAGCTTATAATACATTAAGAACTAATTGACTTTTGGGTTAACTAGTTTTTGTTATCATAACAAGCGCTAACCTAACCTATCTATTGCAGTATTATAGCTGAAGCCAGTATTACACTACCATTGCTTTTAGAACGGACTGTACAGTCAGTAACAAGAATGGACGGCTAAGACTCAAAGTGAAAGAATTTGAAAGGAAACGAACTATTACAGCCCAAAAACGTAGAAATTGCTGATTCTACTATATAATGATGTTCATTTACCCTAGTAGCATTTTCTGTTGGCATCAAGTGGCCAACAGTGGGGAATCCGTTGGGATATAGTTAGTTAGATTCCCTACATCAAACTTACAATGACCCAACGCAGTAAATTATTATCATTATACCAACCATTTACCAACGTTGGGCCAATGCTACTACTGCCTACCTTTACTTAAAAGCTGTTGGCGTTTTTGCAGTGCTTATAACGTAGGCCCTACAAATATCAACTGCATTGGGCCAATGACTGCCCAATGCAGTTAAATATTATCATAACACCAAAGTTTTTACAAAACGCTCCATATTTTCAAAATGGTTGCTCGGATGAAAATCTTTTCAAGAAAGAAATTGTTGCTCTACTCGAAAACCATGAGATAATGAAAAAAACTCGAAAAATTATTAAGAAAAAAAAATTATTGCAAAATTCTTCTAAGTGTCGGGCCGGATCATTAACCTGTAAAGCCCAGAAACTCACCGGTGAGTCGGACCACAAAAAAAAAAAATTACTGAGAATATAAAAAAAAAAAATATCGGCTGTCAACCCGGGTTGACCTCGGGGTTTAATTTGACAACCCGGATTTTGCCATGGGGCTTCACAGGAGGACTTAGTAAAATTTTCAGAGATTTTTTTTTTAATAGATTTCTGCCCTTTTTATTGTAGCACCTTACTAACCTTGACCGTAGAAACCATTTAGGCTCTGAGAAGCATGGCCCTCCGACGCACCGTTCCCGAGTTATGGGCCTCCAAATTTTATTTTATTTTTTACAAAACGATCCATATTTTCAAAATGGTTGCTCGGATGAAAATCTTTTCAAGAAAGAAATTGTTGCTCTACTCGAAAACCATGAGATAATGTAAAAAACTCGAGAAATTATTTAAAAAAAAAAAATTATCGTAAAATTTTTCTAAGTGTCGGCGATCATCAAAGGACTTAGTAAAATTTTCAGAGATTTTTTTTTAACAGATTTCTGCCCTTATTATTGCAGCACCTTACTAACCTTGTCCATAGAAACCATTTAGGTTCTGTGAAGCATGGCCCTCCGACGCACCGTTCCCGAGTTATGGGACTCCAAATTTTATTTTATTTTTTACAAAACGATCCATATTTTCAAAATGGTTGCTCGGATGAAAATCTTTTTAAGAAAGAAATTGTTGCTCTACTCGAAAACCATGAGATAATGTGAAAAACTCGAAAAATTATTGAGAAAAAAAAATGATTGCAAAATTCTTCTAAGTGTCGGGCTGGATCATCAAAGGACTTAGTAAAATTTTCAAAGATTTTTTTTTTACATATTTCTGCCCTTTTTATTGCAGCACCTTACTAACCTTGTCCATAGAAACCATTTAGGCTTTGAGAAGCATGGCCCTCCGAAGCACCGTTCCCGAGTTATGGGCCTCCAAATTTTATTTTATTTTTTACAAAACGATCCATATTTTCAAAATGGTTGCTCGGATGAAAATCTTTTCAAGAAAGAAATTGTTGCTCTATTCGAAAACCATGAGATAATGTGAAAAACTCAAAAAATGATTGAGAAAAAAAAATGATTGCAAAATTCTTCTAAGTGTCGGGCTGGATCATCAAAGGACTTAGTAAAATTTTCAGAGATTTTTTTTTTACATATTTCTGCCCTTTTTATTGCAGCACCTTACTAACCTTGTCCATAGAAACCATTTAGGCTCTGAGAAGGATGGCCCTCCGACGCACCGTTCCCGAGTTATGGGACTCCAAATTTTATTTTATTTTTTACAAAACGATCCATATTTTCAAAATGGTTGCTCGGATGAAAATCTTTTCAAGAAAGAAATTGTTGCTCTACTCGAAAACCATGAGATAATGTAAAAAACTCGAGAAATTATTTAAAAAAAAAAAATTATTGTAAAATTTTTCTAAGTGTCGGCGATCATCAAAGGACTTAGTAAAATTTTCAGAGATTTTTTTTTAACAGATTTCTGCCCTTATTATTGCAGCACCTTACTAACCTTGTCCATAGAAACCATTTAGGTTCTGTGAAGCATGGCCCTCCGACGCACCGTTCCCGAGTTATGGGACTCCAAATTTTATTTTATTTTTTACAAAACGATCCATATTTTCAAAATGGTTGCTCGGATGAAAATCTTTTTAAGAAAGAAATTGTTGCTCTACTCGAAAACCATGAGATAATGTGAAAAACTCGAAAAATTATTGAGAAAAAAAAATGATAGCAAAATTCTTCTAAGTGTCGGGCTGGATCATCAAAGGACTTAGTAAAATTTTCAAAGATTTTTTTTTTACATATTTCTGCCCTTTTTATTGCAGCACCTTACTAACCTTGTCCATAGAAACCATTTAGGCTATGAAAAGCATGGCCCTCCGACGCACCGTTCCCGAGTTATGGGCCTCCAAATTTTATTTTATTTTTTACAAAACGATCCATATTTTCAAAATGGTTGCTCGGATGAAAATCTTTTCAAGAAAGAAATTGTTGCTCTATTCGAAAACCATGAGATAATGTGAAAAACTCGAAAAATGATTGAGAAAAAAAAATGATTGCAAAATTCTTCTAAGTGTCGGGCTGGATCATCAAAGGACTTAGTAAAATTTTCAGAGATTTTTTTTTTACATATTTCTGCCCTTTTTATTGCAGCACCTTACTAACCTTGTCCATAGAAACCATTTAGGCTCTGAGAAAGATGGCCCTCCGACGCACCGTTCCCGAGTTATGGGTCTCCAAATTTTATTTTATTTTTTACAAAACGATCCATATTTTCAAAATGGTTGCTCGGATGAAAATCTTTTCAAGAAAGAAATTGTTGCTCTACTCGAAAACCATGAGATAATGTAAAAAACTCGAGAAATTATTTAAAAAAAAAAAAATATTGTAAAATTTTTCTAAGTGTCGGCGATCATCAAAAGACTTAGTAAAATTTTCAGAGATTTTTTTTTAACAGATTTCTGCCCTTATTATTGCAGCACCTTACTAACCTTGTCCATAGAAACCATTTAGGTTCGGTGAAGCATGGCCCTCCGACGCACCGTTCCCGAGTTATGGGCCTCCAAATTTTATTTTATTTTTTACAAAACGATCCATATTTTCAAAATGGTTGCTCGGATGAAAATCTTTTAAGAAATAAATTGTTGCTCTACTCGAAAACCATGAAATAATGTAAAAAACTCGAGAAATTATTGAGAAAAAAAAAATGACTTCAAAATTCTTCTAAGTGTCGGGCCGGATCATTAAAATTTTCAGAGATTTTTTTCTGCCCGGGGGTGGAGGATAAATTCGAAAGAGTTACCTCGCCCCCGGGCGCGTAGGGCAGGGAGGAACAGGGGTGGGTTTTAGTCAGTAAGAGTCTGACACGCCCTTCCGCTCCAACCCAGAGCGGAAAGAGTCATTAGATGATTTCCCACCCCCCAAAAAAAAAAAAAAAAAGTGTCGGGCCGGATCATTAAAATTTTCAGAGATTTTTTTTACAGATTTCGGCCTGTTTTATTGGAGCACCTTATTAACCTTGTCCGTAGAAACCATTTAGGCTCTGAGAAGCATGGCCCTTCAACGCACCGTTCCCGAGTTATAGGCCTCCAAATTTTATTTTATTTCCTCCATATTTTCAAAACAGTTGCTCGGATGAAAATCTTTTCAAGGAAGAAATTGTTGCTCTAGTCGAAAACCATGAGATGATGTAAAAATCTCGAGAAATTATTGAGAAAAATTGAGTAATTGGAGGGTAGTCCCAAATAATACAGTTACAATTTTGAGCTCTCATATAATTAATTTAATAAAATATTAAAAACAACTTTTAAATGCAAGAAACATAATAAAGTAGTACATTAACCTCTGGTGCACTCAGTCAGTTCATCAAATCTCCTTGACACCACTTCTCTACACTGCAAGCACTGCTCTTTGCTGAAATGGACCTGTACTCCAAATGGTCAAGCACTGTGGTGGAGCTGTCTCCTACATTTGCTTCAAGAATGTCACAGTATGAGGAAGACTTGAAGAATGCCAGTGGTGAAGCTTCACATAAGACTATTGCCAGCCTATCCAAGGACTTCACTGAGTTGAAGACCCTAGTTTGGAAAACATTGAGTTCACTGAAATCCCAGATGGAGTTGCTTGTGTTTGGCTGGATAGGCACGAAATGACAACCCGTGCTAAGGTTCTTCTGTTGCATGGCCTGAGTGAGGACAAGGAAGCAGATCTAAGCAATGGTTTCCTGAAGGTTTTGTCGGAGCGTCTGGAAATGGCCAACGTCGCCTCTAAAGATATAACAGCCTGTCACCGCCTTGGAAGCAACACCAGCAAACCTCGTCCCCTCTTAGTTAGATTTGAAAGCCGCATCGTAAGGAATGAGGTGTGGCGAAATAACAACCAAGCTGAAAGGCTCTGGTTTAACGCTTTCTGAGTTCCTGACTAAGCTCAGACACGATATTTTTATGAAAGCTCGGAAGTACTTCGGAATACATAAGTGTTGGACATCTGAGGGGAAGATTGTCATCCAGGTTTCCGAAAAATCGCGACGGAAGATTGAAATTGCTTCGGAATATCAAGAACTTGTGGCTCAGTTTCCCGTTGCTGAGCCCTCAGCCGTAACTTCGAAGCCAGTGCCCGATAAGAGAATTTGCTAGACAGTAAAGTGATGAGTCTTCGTTGCGGGTCTTCCATTTTTCTGAGTATATAATATACTAGGTACTTATAATTTTTATGTTTTATGTCGTTCATGTGTCGGTCATTCAATTTTTTTAGTTTTTTGTTTTGATTTGATTTTTTACTTATGTTATTATTGTCATTTGACATTTAGACCGTTCGGTGTTACTCAAAGTTTTCGTTCGGAAACATACTAACGTGTATTTATTTTGTTTGGACTACAGGCTTTTTATCTTTTAATTATAAAACTAATGTAGCCGGCGAGTGCATCGAGGTTTGAGTGCTGAAATTATTTTTTTCTTGTTTATTGTTAGATTACTTAAATTTTTTTTAAATTATTTATTTATTTTTATTGTTATTTGTATTTAGTTAAAATGGAAATGGACTGGTCACATGATGAGATCAACAACAGGAAAGTGGACTAAAAAAGTAACAGAATGCTACCATGACCTCATTTACCTTTCCTATAAAATTTGACTTCCTCAACGCAAGGCCAAATTTCTCTTTCTTCGCAGTTTTAAAAACGTTGATTTGGAGCGTTTGAGGGCTGATGCGGGTGGGATTGACTGGTCTTCTGTGTTCACCGGCGAGAATATGGACTCTATGGTGTCAGTTTTCAGCAGAACTATATTGTATTTGTATGATGCACCCCTTAAAAAGGTAAGAGTCAAACACCTCCCTGCACCATGGCTTTCCCCAGCTATAAAAAACCTGATGGCGAAACGTGATAAGGCCAAGCGTTTATACAGGAATCGGGCTACTGAGGAAAACTGGGACCTTTATAAGAAGATGCGAAATCGCTGCAGTCGTTTGTGTAGGAATGCGAAAAGGCGCCACATTCACAACTCAATTGATACCTTAAATCCAACACAAGTATGGCAATTTTTAAAGACTCTTGGTATTGGCAAAGCCTCTAACAAGAGTTCTCTTGATAAAATGGACCTCAATGCACTTAATGCGCACTTTTCTACGTCACCAATTATACTCGATAACGATGTTAAATCTTCGACTCTTAATGATCTGTCCAATCTTCCTTTGCCAGCAAATACTTCTTTCACTTTCCACCCAATTACTGAGCTAGATATTGAGAAATGTTTCCAATCCATATCCACCAAGGCGGTAGGTGACGATGGCCTACAGCTCCAAATGTTCCTACCTATTTTGAGTGAAATAGTTCCTGTCATCACCCACATTGTAAATTTTTCCCTCTTCAATAACTCCTTTCCTTCAGCGTGGAAGAGGGCTCACGTCCTACCGCTTCCTAAAGTTCAAAATCCTTCCTCACTATCCCAGTTTCGTCCAATATCCATTCTCCCAATCCTCTCCAAAGTTCTCGAGAGCGTTGTTCAGAAGCAACTGTCTTTTTATCTGTCCTCTAATGGCCTGCTGAGTCCTTACCAATCTGGTTTCAGACCTGGCCATAGCACAGTGACAACTCTGGTCAAAATAACTGACGATATAAGACTGGCTATGGAAAACAAATGTCTGACAGTGTTGGTTTTACTGGACTTCAGCAGTGCCTTTAACTCAGTTGACTTTGACATCCTCTTAGGAATTCTTTCCTCCCTTAATGTCTCTGCGCCAGTAATTGAGTGGTTCAAATCTTATCTTCGGGGTCGCTCGCAGTCTGTTCGGTCTGATGAGGGTTCCTCTGAATGGTGTGATTTGGCTGCGGGTGTACCTCAGGGTGGCGTTCTCTCTCCTCTTCTTTTCTCAGTTTTTATAAACGCTATCACTAAGGTCCTAACTTCTAACTATCATCTCTATGCAGACGACTTGCAGTTATACCGTCACTTTAAAGTGGGTGAACTCGCTGGGGCTGTGGATGCCATCAATGATGACCTTGAAAATATCAACAAGTGGGCTAAATCTTTTGGACTCTTACTGAACCCAACTAAGTCGCAAGCGCTCATTATTGGTGGCAGATACATGCTCAGCCTTTTGGATCACCAGTCTCTCCCGCCGGTAGTGTATGATTCGGTGCCCATATTGTACTCGAAAACCGCTAAAAATCTAGGCGTCCATATGGACACTAACCTCTCTTGGGAAGTACATATTGCAGATGTTAGTAAGAGGGTCTTCTATTCTTTTCAGTCTCTTAAACGTCTCCAAAAATTCTTACCATTTCACACTAAGGTCACTCTTGCTCAATCTCTTCTCCTACCGCTAATAGACTATGCGGATGTCTGTTTTCTAGATGCTACGGAGGTACTCCTAAATAAACTCGAGCGACTGCAGAACTTGTGCATCCGCTTCATTTTTGGCCTCCGCAAATACGACCATGTGTCGGAGTTTCGTACCAAATTGAGGTGGCTGACGATTCGGCGTCGGCGAGATACCCATACCCTATCTCTTCTCTATACTATCCTGCACAATCCTTTTTCTCCTCAATACCTTCGTGAACGGTTTGAGTACTTCATCCCGAGGGGTAAACCCTGTCGCACTGTCAATTCTCTTCTCCTTCGTACTCCGCGTCACACTTCCAGCCGCTATAATGGCTCCTTTTCTGTTACTGCAGTGCGTCTCTGGAACTCTCTCCCACACTCACTACGCGACAGTCCTTCTCTAGATGTCTTCAAGAAGAAAATCAAAGAGCACTTCCTTTCAAATTGACATAATGTTAGTATATATTGTATTTATTAGTATGTAGGTATAATATACATTTGGAATTATTTATGTAGGTTTATATGTTTTGTGCACTGGATCCTACCCTCAAATGTGATCTCTCTCTATCACTCAAAGGTTTGCTGGGAGAAAACTCAACATTGAGTTAAGCTCGCCTTTGTACATGCATTGTGTAACCACTAAGTACTATGTGAAATTTTTGGTGTACAATAAAGAATTATAAATTAAAGAATTATAAGAAATGTTTTCAATCCATCTCCATTAAGGCGTTAGGTGACTATGGTCTTCAGTTCCAAATGTTCCTACCTATTTTGAGTGAAATAGTTCCTGTTGTAACTCACATAGTAATTTTTTCTCTTTTCACTAACACGTTTCCTTCTGCTTAGAAGAAGGCTCACGTCTTACCACTTCCTAAAGTTTCGAATCCCTCTTCTCCATCTCAGTTCCGTCCAATATCCATCCTTCCAATCCTTTCCAAAGTTCTCGAGAGCGTTGTTCAGAAGCAACTGTCTTGTTATCTATCCTCTAATGGCCTGCTGAGTCCTTACCTCTGGTTTCAGACCTGGCCATAGCACTGTGACAACTCTTGTCAAAATAACTGACGATATAAGACTGGCTATGGAAAACAAATGCTTGACAGTGTTGGTTTTACTGGACTTCAGCAGTGCCTTTAATTCAGTGTACTTTGACATTCTCTTAGGAATCCTTTCCTCCCTTAATGTCTCTGCGCCAGTAATTGAGTGTTTCAAATCTTATCTTCGAGGCCGCTCGCAGTATGTTCGGTCTGATGAGGATTTCTCTGAATGGTGTGATTTGGCTGCGGTTGTACCTTAGGGTGGCGTCCTCTCTCCTCTTCTTTTCTCAGTTTTTATAAACGCTATCACTAAGGTCTTTACTTCTAACTATCATCTCTATGCAGACGACTTGCAGTTATACCGTCACTTTAGAATGGGTTAACTCGCTGAGGCTGTGGATGCCATCAATGATGACCTTGAAAATATCAACAAGTTGGCTAAATCCTTTGGACTCTTACTGAACCCAACTAAGTCGCAAGCTACATGCTCAGCCTTTTAGATCATCAGTCTATTCCGCCAGTAGTGTATGATTCGGTGCCCATATTGTACTCGAAAAGCGCTAAAAACCTAGGCGTCCATATAGACACTAACCTCTCTTGGGAGGTTCATATTGCTGACGTTAGTAAGAGGGTTTTCTACTCTTTTCAGTCTCTTAAACGTCTCCAAAAATTCTTATTATTCTTCCATTTCACACTAAGGTCACTCTTGCACAATTTCTTCTCCTACCGCTAATAGACTATGCGGATGTCTGTTTTCTAGATGCAACGGAGGTACTTCTTAACAAACTCGAGCGGCTGCAGAACTTATGCATCCTTTTCATTTTTGGCCTCCGCAAGTACGACCATGTGTCGAAGTTTCGGACCAGATTGAGGTGGCTGCCAATTCGGCATCGCCGAGATACCCATATCCTATCTCTTCTCTATACTATCCTGCATAATCTTAATTCTTCTCAATACCTTCGTGAACGGTTTGAGTACTTCGTTCCGAGGGGTAAACCCTATCGCACTGCCAATTCTCTTCTCCTTCATATTCCGCGTCACACTTCCAGCCGCTATAATGGCTCCTTTTCTGTTACTGCATTGCGTCTCTAGAACTCTCTCCCACACTCCCTACGCGACAGTCCTTCTCTAGATGTCTTCAAGAAGAAAATAAAAAAGCACTTCCTTTCAAATTGACATAATATTAGTATTATATTGGTATTAATATGTATAATATATATTTAGAATTATTTATGTAGGTTTATAAGTATTGTACACTGAATCCTACCCTCAACGGTGATCTCTCTCTATCACTCAAAGGTTTGCTGGGAGAAAACTCAACATTTAGTTAAGCTCGCCTTTGTACATGTATTGTGTAACCATATGTTCCCCATTATCGTGTAATAGGTTATTGGGGTTGCTGAATGCAAATTAGACATTCATTTTAAAATCCAAGATGGCGGATGCAACTTTCTCTCTAAAATATGATATGGGTATCGTGTAATAGGTTTTTGGGGGTGCTGATTGCGAATTAGACATTCATTTTAAAATTCAAGATGGCGGATGCAACTTTTTCTCAAAGATTCGATATGGGTATCGTGTAATAGGTTTTTGGGGGTGCCGATTGCAAATCTGACATTCATTTTAGAATCCACGATGGTGGATCATTGTTTTTCTTGAAATTGTGAATTTATTTTACTTTAAATCTATCAAAAGAAACAGTAGTAGGCATACTGTTTTTGAAGTTGTACTTCTTTAGGTACGTTAAGGCAAAATGATGAGAGTAAATTTTTACGATGCTCGCGCACACCGTCACAAAAACCTACAGCCTGAAGTTAGCTAGAACCGACACCGTTAAGTTAGCTATGGTCTGTGGTTCATGAAGAATGATTGTTTTCGTTTTGTAAACTTTGTAACAGTTTGGTTTTTTATCTAGTTTTGCCAAAGAAGTATAACTTCTTACGTGCGTACATAAGTACACACACTTTTTTATATTGTTTTGGAATCTTCTATCTAGGAAATGTATTACTTTATTATTATTATTATTTTAGATGTCATTGCCCAATGTCTTGGACACATTCAAACCGCAATGGAGGACCTGAAGCAAACTCAAAATGATATTTTACTGAGAATATCACTCTCCTTCACCACATGTGTCTAGTGCAGCTACTTTGCTGGTAGATATAGACATACCATTAAAATCACTTGACGATATTAGATAAATAGAAAATTGGCTTGAAGATGAAGAACACAAAGAACAATTGGTAAGTACAATATTCTGATAGAAATATACAAGCTTTACAAGCAAGCAAGACCACTGGACGTACTGATGATATACTATGTAGTTATAATACTACTATTATATGAAATTTAATAGATAAACGAGTATACATACATTGTTTTACGTTTATTTATGATTGCTTATTGACTATGAGCCGATAAATGTTTTGGCCTATGTTGGTGGCAAAGGAACTGCCACAATTACCAGAAGAAATCTGGAACGGGTTTTCACCAACTCTCTGGCAATTCAATGCAACTGGACTGGATAAAATAATAAGTTTAGTTTGAAAAATTTACAATTATTGTCAAGTCATTGTAAGTAGGTATGACTATGAAAATTATAGATAATATTAGATATATTTATGTAACCATATTAGATTCATTTATTTATGGAGAAGCTCGTGGCTTAAGTAATAACAGCTGCACGGGCCGATCCATCAGTTTAAGCTACGTTTGCCGGGATTCATGGATGGGTGACCATCTTTACATACTGAGACTCCTCCGTGCCTCGGAAAGCACGTTAAGCTGTTGGTCCCGGCTATCAATCGTGGATCTTTACGGGTCCGTTACGGGTCGTCAAAAGCCCGAAAGTGACAACCAGTCTTATCAAGGGGTATCGTATTACCCAGTAATATTATTTGTGGTTTATTATTACTTTATCGATTGTGTTATTCTAAATGAAATGCTAAAGTACTGCTTCGTAATATTTACAGTTGCAGTGTGACGAAACAAGTTGGCAGAGACAGCAACTGATGCTGGAATCACAGGTGTCATAACAAACTGGTTTAGATTTGCTAGAGATCGAGATGGCGGAAGAGATAACAGAAGAATATGATGAAGCTAATAACAGCAGCTCTACACGACAATATTCTGGACTATCTGCAAGAACAAAGAGGCGTCATCTAAATGCAATAAAAACTGAATTAAGAGGTAAATTAAGGATCAACGATAAAAGTAATGTTACTAGTAATAATGCAGGTACTAATTCATCATTTATTAATGAACATCATAATAATTGTATATCAGAAAATTATACTGATGATTTTAATGCCGAGGAAATCACTTTCACGCGTAATATATCTACTGGTTAAATTGAAAATGCTGATTTTAAGGATACTGATCTTACCTGTTTGATTTTTAATTAAGGAGGTGGTAATTTGGAGGTAAAATTAAACACTGCACCCGCGGGTTTTAATGACTTATGATGCCCTAAAAATCTAGAAAAAATATATGTTTAAGTGTCAAATAGGTACTAATTTTTTAAAGGCGAATTGAAATTTTGGAGTCCTTACGTGGAGATTCTAAATGTGGGTAGTCATCTTGACATCAGAATGACTGCCCAATTTTTGAATTCATTTTCTCAGTTATTAATTGGGTACCAATTATTTAAACAAACGTATCAAATAGTAGCAAATAGGCATTAGATTTTAGTAATATTTTAAAGCTGATCGGTCATTTTGGCCAGTCATTCTGATGTTCACAAGTGTCGTTAGTCACGTTTTGGTCTGTATTAGTGTCAGCCACTATTTATTTTTCGACACGGTTGGCGCAGTGGTGGAGCGTTTGGCTGCTGTGCTGCGTGTCGCGGGTTCGATCCCCGCACGGAACAAATATTTGTATGGCCTACAGATAGTTGTTCCGGGTCTGGGTGTCTCTTGTGTATGTGAGTATACATGTTTGTGAACGCACCCACGATACAGGAGTAATTCCTAGTGTGGGGCAACGTTTTTAATAAAAAACAAAAAACAAAACAAAAACATTCTTATTGTGCTGTATTCGTTTCTGTTTCATTTAAAAAATACGACTATTTTGAAATTCAAAGTGACGTTTGTCAGTCACGTTTTGGTCTGTATTAGTGTCAACCACAATTTATTTTTCTAATAAAAACGTTTCTATGAATGTATAATTTTCTGCATTTTGTAATTAAACGCAAAAATAGCATTTTTTTTATTTATATGTTTATTTTTGTAAAGTTCCTATGTTATGATTGTATTGTATTCGTAATGTTTCATTTAAAAATACGATTATTCTGAAATCCAAAGTGACGTTAGTCAGTCACGTTTTGGTCTGTATTAGTGTCAGCCACAATTTATTTTTCTAATAAAAAAGTTTTTACGAATGTAAGGTTTTCCATTTCAACACATCCCAATATTTTTTTTCATGTACAAATACAAACACAAATTACGACTACTATTACAAATTAGTTATAAAACATGCATCGAGAAAGATCTGTAGTTAAAAAACACTTCATCACGAGTTCATTTTGCATGAAGTGTCAGTCACATTTACATTTGTTTAAATAAACCTTAACTTTTTTAACCTCTCAAGCCCGGGACGTGTCACGTTTCAGCATGTGTCAGTCCCCGTTGACAGGCGGCCATCGTGTAACTACAGACTTGGTCAGGTTCCGTGTGTATGAACCTTGTTACAGGTCTAAAGACCTTGGCTAATAGTGATAATAGCGGTTTAAAACGCGTGAATCGGGTTTTTGGCAAGGCAAACTAGCGGAAAACTAGCGGCACACATGAGAGCCACCGGGGTTATAAAGTACACATTTATTACCACGGAGGTTTAATTAAAGGATATTTATACAAAATTACTGAAATTAGTACTATAAAAATAGTGGAATTCGTAAAACAATGCAAAATAAAACTCAAATCGTGTCAAATGTAGAGTTAGTCACATATGGCATTACCCTAACATATTTTTTGGAACAGTGGTGGCCCAGTGGTGACTGTCGCGACTTACAAGTTGTAGGTTGTGAGTTCAAACCCAGGCAGGCGCTTTACTTTATGTAAATTATTTCATCACTACTGCTCTCAAAACGGTGAAGGATAACATCGTGAGGAAACTGGCAAGTCCTAGTACCAAAAATTTGAAGACATGTGACATCCATCAATCTGCATTGGGCCCGCGTGGTGGATTACGGTCCACACCCTCTCGCAGAGAGGAAGCCTGTGCTCTAGCAGTGGGGACATTAAAATGCTGATGATGATGATTTTTTAATTCTAATTATATTTGTACCACAGCTGTAATTCTAAAATACTACACTTAAGGCGCTATTCGGGAGACCCTTACGGGCCGCCTGTATGGGATCCCAGAACGGAGACTTACGTAGGCGCTAGAACATCGTTTCACAGCGACGCGGATTGGTCCGTATGCGACCCGCTCCGCGTCGCTGTGAAACAATGTTCTAGCGCCTCACGTATGTCTCCGTTCCGGGTGCCAGTACGGGCGGCCCGTACGGGTCTCCCGGACAGCTGTGAAACCAGCCTAACCAAACCCTAACCATTTGTCAACTGTAGGATAACTGTCAATATTGTGTAAGAAGGCCGCACAATGCAAAACAACCAATGGAATAAAAAATCTACAATGGCCCCCCCCAGGCCCAGTTGTTGGCCCCCCCCAGGCCCAGTTGTTGGCCCCCCCCAGGCCCAGTTGTTGGCCCCTTTTTGGCCATTTTTTGTGGGCCCTTTGATGTAGGCCCTACCTCTATTAGATGGCCAAATCTAACAGTTGGCCAACCCACGAAGTGCACGTGGCCCAACTGAATGCCCACAATAAATGCTATTAGGGTAATTTGTAATACAAACAATTTGCTATACAGATTCTACAGAAAGAAATACAGCCAGAGTGAGAGCAAAAAAAATACATGGACAACAAGTTTTGGGGATATATGTGGATAGTTATAAGGAGAAAAACCAAAATTTACGATGGATGGATGTATGATGAATGGATGATGAATGGATGGATTTTGGGGGGCCGAGTCACCCGCGTCCGTAGGAATATACCCATTGAGTCCCTACACGTGGTCCCCGGGTGGTGCTAATCAGGTGACACAAACTGGTGGTAGGTTTCGACCGATGGCTTGCGACCACCCACTGGGCAAAGACGTACCGCCAAGCGGCCTGGCCGTGTTCCGCTACGATGCTCAGTGTAGCCAATCCAGAGGAGTTGGGTCGAAATAGTTGTTCCATTGCAGGCAGACCAACCGGGCTCGCACTGATATGAATGTATCGGGAGACTAGTAGCGGAGGGTAGCGGGATCCGAGGCACGGTGCGCCGCTGGCCGACCGCAGTTAGTTGGGGGCCCAAGTAGTGTACTAGCCATACACGAAAGGCTGCCCCGCCAACTGACGAAAAATCCCGGAATGCACCATCGTGCTGGTTGGCGACCAGACGAGAGGGCCCGATGGACATTCCCGGGGGGGCTCGGGCGTCCCCGCAGTCTCCAGACTAGTCCCCCAATGATACCGTCCTGTCAGTGCGTGCCTGAAGGTAGCCAGCATGGAACCTCATTTCACTTCCTTCTCCTCTCCTTCCTTCACTCTTCACAATCATGAACAAAGGAAATAAAAAGAAAAAAGCTGTACAGCGGCAGCACTCCCTCTCACACAAAGTGCACCTATCGAACATTCGAGGTCTGCACTCAAATCTCGCCGCAGTCCACCACCACCTAGAGACTGAGAAACCAGCTCTCTTATTCCTTTCGGAGACGCAGATCGGATGTCCGTCTGACGTGGCGTACCTATCTTACCCAGGGTTTACCCTGGAGCACAATTTTAAGCCACGCGCTGGTATATGCATGTACGCCCGGGACGACATTTGCTATCGGCGTCTCCGTAACCTTGAGGACTCCAGGTTCTCAACTCTTTGGGTCCTAGTGGACACAGGCCTAGATAAAATTGTCTACGCCTGTGTCTACCGTTCGCACAGCGGTGATCTGGAGACAACTGGGCTCACACAACACCTGAGTAAAGCGGCGGATGTGGCTCAGCAACGGTACCCTTCTGCCCAATTGGTGTTACTGGGGGACTTCAACGCCCACCATCAGGAGTGGCTCTTCCCATACCAGTACACAGACCATGCTGGACAAGAGACGTATAAGCTAGCGCTGGCGTTAAATCTTACCCAGCTGGTCCAGGGGGCAACGAGGGTGCCGATGCTGATTTGCACACAGCCAATTGCTTGGACCTTCTGCTGACAACAGATCCAGACCGTTACTCAGTGTCGATTTCTTCACCATTAGGTACTACCGTCCACTGTCTGGTGAAGTCTGTATCCGTCTACTCCCCGCCCGATCCTAGCCCTAGAGGCACCAGGCGGGTTTGGCGATGCAGGTCAGCAGATTGGGATGGCATGCGATCTTTCTTCGCATGTTATCCTTGAGGGCCCACTTGCTTTTCTTCGACTGATGTTTCGTCGTGCGCGGACCCCGTGACGGATGTGTTGCGGCGGGGAATGGAATACTACATTCCATTCTCTGACGTAACAATGTCTGGCGGGGCTCGACCATGGTTTGGTGCCGAGTGCAATCGCGCTGATGCGCTTAAACACGCGGCCTACCTGGCATGGGTCGACGCTCGGACGCGTAAAGCGAGTGACGTGAGTCAGAAGAAGAGAGCCTTCAACAGGGCTGCCAAGTTCTGCAAGAAGGTGTTGCGGAAGGCTCGGTTTGACCACATTGGCCGAATTGGGAACAAACTTGCTTCTTACCCAGCTAGTAGTAAGGCGTTTTGGTCCCTGGCTAAGTCGGTTGAATCGAACTTCTGCCGCCCCTCACTACCTCCACTGCTGAAACCCGACGGGTCGCTGGCCCACTCCGCTGAGGAGAAAGCAGGCTTGTTTGCCTCTCTGTTTGCGGAATCTTCGCGTCTAGATCCTGGTGGCGCGAGGCCCCCTGGTACTCTTGGTGGATGCGAGTCGATTATGTCAGACATTCGCATTCATCAGAAGGATGTCCGGAGGGTACTGCGCAACCTGGACGTGAACAAGGCTAGTGGTCCCGACGGGATACCGGCAATTGTACTGAGGACTTGTGCGCCTGAGTTGTCTCCGATCTCGACACGCCTATATCGCCTTTCGTTTGAGACTGGAAAAGTGCCGATGGCTTGGAAGCAGGCTAACGTGCAACCCGTACCCAAGAAGGGTAGTCGAGCTGACCCAGCAAATTATAGGCCCATCTCGGTAACTTCCGTTCTCTGTAAGAGTATGGAACGTATACTGAATGGTAAGCTCCTAGCATACCTAGAAGCTAACGATATCCTAAGTGACCGACAATACGGCTTCCGCCGAAATCGGTCAACAGGAGATCTTCTAGCGTATGCCATTCACATCTGGAGTGAGGCCATCGACAAACAAGGGGAAGCCCTTGCGGTCTCCCTTGATATCTCGAAGGCCTTCGACCGGGTCTGGCACGACAGCTTAATTGGCAAGCTTCCTTCCTTCGGTCTGCCCGCTGGATTGTGTGATTGGATAGCAGATTTTCTGAGGGATCGGTCTATCCGAGTAGTCATAGATGGCTGCTCGTCCGGACTGCTGGCTATTAATGCCGGTGTTCCTCAGGGGTCGGTGCTCTCGGCAACATTGTTTTTGCTGCATATTAACGATCTGCTAAAACCCGGTACCTTTGGGTATGCAGACGACAGCACTGTTGCCGAGAGATACGTGCCAGACGCACGAGTTAGTGGGTCTCAGGTCCGGTCTCTCCGAGAGGCTATGGTTGGGCGCTTGAACTTGTCCTTGCAGGCTGTCTCAGAATGGGGCGATGCCAATCTGGTTAAGTTCAATGCTGCTAAGACCCAGGCGTGTCTTTTTTCTGCTAAAAGGAGCCAATTTCACCCGGCTCCATCTTTCCGAGGTGTAACCGTGCCGATAACCGACTGACTTGATCTTCTTGGTGTTACTTTAACATCTACCCTCAATTTTGGTCCCTTCATAGAGGCTAAGGCTCAAGTGGCTGCCAAAAAGTTGGGGGTCCTCGCAAAGGTGAGACGATACTTCACGCCGGAACAGCTGCTCCAACTCTATCAAGCACAAGTCCGATCGTGTATGGAGTACTGCTCTCATCTTTGGGACGGATCTGCAAGATACCAGCTTGATGCCCTTGAGTCAATTGAGAAACGAGCCAAGAGGATCATCGGCAATGATAGACTCGTTGAGTCAAAACTACAATGTCTTGAACATAGACGCCGAGTTGCTAGCCTGTCGGTTTTCTATCGATTACATTTTGGGGAGTGTGCGACGGAATTGCATGATTTGATTCCGCCAAGCCCGTTTCATCTTAGGACCACAAGACGTACGGCGAAGTGCCACCGGTTCATGGTGGACATCCCATCCATACGCACAAAGCGTTTTGAGAAAACATTCATTGCACGTACAGCTAGAGAGTGGAATTCTCTACCGGAGTCTGTGTTTCCTGTAAGATACAACCTGGGAGTCTTTAAGTCAAGAGTGAATAGGTTACTTCTAGGCAAGCGTGCTCCATCTTCGACCACATCATCGCTTACCATCAGGTGAGATAGTGGTCAAACGCGAGCCTATCAAACATAAAAAAAAAGGATTGATTGTGGGAAAAATGATATGACTGAAATAAAAGCGACTACAGAGATGGCAGTAAGTAAAAGCGCTTAAGATGAAACCTCCAAGGTAGCCCGCGAAAATCAAATTTTATTACGTTTTTTGCAATTTGCAGGTCAGTGTCAGCTTGTATCTTGGTCAACATTTGATTCGCGGGCGTAGCAAGTATGTATTTATAGAATTATAATCATTAAGATCATCAATACAACTTTCTCAGTTAGAATTGATTCCGAATGTAAGTATTTCATGAAATCATGACATTTGGCATCAATTCTAACTGAGAGAGTTGTATTGATGATTTTAATGATTATAATTCTATAAATACATACTTGCTACGCCCGCAAATCAAATGTTGACCATGATACAACCTGATACTGACCTGCAAATTACAAAAAACGTAATAAAATTTGAATTTCGCGGGCTACCCTGGCGCATCCACCTTAAGAAAAGAAAACATGCTGCGTAAACCCCAAATAAACTGGGATACGAGCAGGAGGATAGTGATAAGAACCGAAAGAACAAGCTGGATTCATATTTGAAAGAATGTCGACACATAATAATCGACCAGCATGATGTCAAAGTTCTACATCCTCTCATTGTTTTATTCAAAAACACATTTAACAGCGGCATTCTCTTGTCTGTAAATAACCCGATGACATTCACTGCCACCATGTGTTTCTTACATCACTGCTCCGTTGACGTTTTTATACTCCTTGGCTGCGTGTGAAGATCCAAAATAATTGTACTTTTATGGTTTATTATGATACCAACGCAGTGTTTAGTGCTGATGACAGCTTGATGACAAGATAAGACTATTTATTTGGAGCTGTTAAAATAAGTTGTGTTTCATATTTTATTTTGGACATTCGGATGGTAATATACGAATGTGGTATTTTATATATTTGGTATATTTGAGTTGAGTTAAGTTTTTTAATGTGAGTCCCAGGAATAAAACATCTTTCACCAAAGCTAAAAACACTTGAAATTGAATATCACGTGGATCGACACACTAGATTTTACGAGGTAATTAAACAAATCTGCCAATCAAATACTACAAGTAACAGGTTTGATAATAAAAATCAATATATTTTTAACATCACCAGTTTATTATGATAATGATTAAGTCCCATGTTATCAAGTTGTTATCACTAATCACAATATTTTTCGTTACAAATCAGACTTAGCAACGGTTACTAATAAGTTATTCCTCATGTGAACCAACTTTTTTATATCTTTATCGTATTATAGCATTAGGAACATTAATCCGTAAGTTCGCTTGCAGGAACATGTTGGAAAAAGTTGTCGGTATTTTCAATGATCTTGGCGATTATAGCTTTGACAATTGGAGGTCCGACTTCCTTGACGATTTCGTTACTGCTGGATGCAATGAGCTCACGGGCAGCACGTCCTGAAAGAAAACAGATATTAAGTAGAAGAATAGGGGGCAGTTATGCTGATGAGTATAGTGGCCATTGCAATTAATCAATGACTTACGTTCGTAAATTGCAAAGACTATAATAAACTATCTTCATAGCTATGGTCGACCACTATTCTAAAAATATTATAATTATATTAAAATGTTTACAGGTTAATAAATTTATTTATGGCCGTTGGTCATTACTCGTGTTTAGTACCTATTAAGAGAACCTAAAACAAATAGAACAAGAAATCTAAGACGGGTGTTAAATTAATAATATGGTATTTTAGGTGACCGGAAAGAAATTCAAGGACTTGATTTGCGTCAGTCGATCGAGTATTTATTACCAACATGTTTGAAAATAATTCTGAAATATTTTAAGGATCTAGTTTGAATAAAGTTGTTACTTACCAAGAACTTCGTTTCCATTGAAGAGGTTTTCCAACTCGATGGTCGATTTTTCCTTTAGGTCATAGGAGTGCTTCCAGCTCTTGATAGTCCAGTGCTTTTCTCCATCTTTGCCAACATTATCACCTATGTCAACCTCAGCGGAGATGATGGCCTTCCCTAGAAAAAAGAAAATAATGTTAAATAAAAAACCGTTGTGGTCTTGGTATCATGGATTTGGGATGAAAAGCAAATAAAGAATTTATTCCGAAATGAAATGAGTCCAATAAGAGTGTTGGTAACTCCATCAAGGAAATTTTGGAAAGGGTTACAATGGGATAAAATGTATAAACAATTGGATCCGTAACAGGCCTCAGAAAATCTGATGACAATCAAAGTGAACAGAGGTTAACCTTGAACAAAAATAAATAAAAATAGCGGTTATTGCTTTTTTGTAGATGCGTCTCATTTAACCTTTGATATTTTTAAGTATTGCGACTGCATTGTTTTATTTTAATCGATAAATATAGTCTGCTATCTGCCATTTATATATAGATCCGAAAGCGGAAACATGTAAGATGTTACAATAGTAAATTATATATTTATTCTTTGAACTGCCATCAACGGTGTTGTTAATTTTGTTTTTTATATATTTAAAACATTTCCACTTCGCATTTAATATACTATTTAAACATGAAAATTTTTTACTTTTTATTTTTAGTCTACAGGCGGATAAAATCACTAATTGACATCTTATATATTAGCAATAATTATGTGTATTATGCATGAAGTTTTTATAACAAAATATTATGATATTGGATTAAGGATAAGAAACCATTTATTAATGGTTTCTTATCCTTAATTCAATAATAGTCAGATGGCCTATCTCGAGACCAGTTTTAGTTATTACTAAAACTGGTTTCGATATAGGCCATCTGACTTTGTGACACCTAATATTGACTAGATTTGTCTTAATTTATTGTAGATAACAATTATCTTGTGGAAAGACGCCATCTTTCCACAAGATAGTTGTTATCTACAATACAGCATAAATATGCAGAATAAGAGCAGCAAATTATTAGGCATTCATGTTTTTAATGCTCATGGTTGGCATGGAACAAACAGGACAGTGATCACCGAATTTATGGACATCTGCATTACTAAAGGTATCGTCGTATTTGCATGCCTAACCTTTTCATCGATAATTAAATGTCATAAGTGTCTATAATTGGAGGAGCTCGTGGCTAAAGTAATAACAGCCGCACGGGTCGATCTATCAGGTTAAGCTACGCTTGCCGGGGTTGGTCCATGGATGAGTGACCATCTTTACATACCGAGACTCCTCCGTGCCTCGGAAAGCTTGTTAAGCCGTTGGTCCCGTCTGTCAATCGTGGATCTTTTACAGTCGTTCCGGGTCGTCAGAAGCCCGAAAGTCTGACATCTAGTCTTACCAAGGGGTATCGTATTACCCAGTAACTGGGCTGTGGAGGTCAGATAGGCAGTCGCTCCATGTAAAATACTGGTATTCAGCTGCATCCGGTTAGACTGGAAGCCGACCCCAAGATAGTTGGGAAAAAGGCTAGGCAGATGTTGATGAAGGGTTTATAATTGTACCGACAGCAATACCCTGCGCTGCGTTGCTTATTGTTTAAATATCGCAGTGCTGAATTTGGCAGCCTTTTAGTCTCTCACAGTTTATTTGAATTTGTATTGTTAGTTTTGATACTCGTAAGTGTGAGACACAAATTATAATTATTTTTTCTTTCTCTTTCTTCTTTAATTAATGCAACTTTTTATTGTAGAAATAGATTGGTAGCAGTACTCTCCATCTTTCATCTTTCTTCTACTACTCCAATTATTGAGTTTATTGATCTATTAATGCTATTTTACAACTTTTCCATTTGTTGGTCATAAAATATCAATTAACGTCACTCTAAAATGATGTGCTAAGCGAAAAGCGTCAAAATTTCAATTGTTCTCTATTTAACGTTCTGTTTGAAAGTTTTATATTATTTTTTCATGAGAAGACTGGACGTTCTATACTGTTGACGCTTCAGAACCATATTAAAAGACTAACTTAATATTATTTTAAGACCTCTTAAAATGGATATGATATCTTAATTTTGTTAAAAAGGACTTAGATGTCGGGATCAAATGAAATCTCTAGGGACTCCTAATCTGACACCTTACGTTTGTATCCTAGATTAATATATCCTTATTCTGTTATACCGATATTCAGCAGCACCGGGTTAGTCTGAAAATCAAACCCAACAAAGTCGGAAAGGCTCTAGATAGATTGATTTATTTTATCATTAGTACTTACTTAGAACAACGCGAGCGTCTCCCTTTCCTTCAATAGGCAGGACAAGCAGACTGCCTTTCATCTCATATTTGCCTTTGAAGTCAACACTGCACTGCAGCTTGACATTGAGTTTCGATTTGCTAACATCACGCCTAAAATAAGAAAACATCCTGTCATTTTCTCCAGGTTCTATATGGCAACTTATTTACTAGAATAGAGTTTCCGTAAGAATGTATGTACGACTATGACAGCATATTTTATGTTGTGTAAGATGGTAAAACTAATTTATCTATTCGAAACTCTGATCTTTTAGGATCGCTAATGCGGTCTTTTCATGCATGATCATTAAGCTCGTTACCATAAAGTTATGGTAGAAGAAAAAAATTGCAGTGATTCTGCGGAATGTGGATGTAAATTATTACTTCCACTGTAAAGTGGTTATAACATAAGTATGAATTATAAGGCTGAATAAGTTACCGCGAAAGTGTGTAAAAACTTTTGGGCTTGATTTGAATCTACAAACACTTAAATAAGCCATAAATGTGTACTATTAAAAACAAAAATTCTTAAAAAAACACTAAAACTTGCCAAACAATCGAAGCCTTCTTTGGTTTAGGCAATAATATTTATTTTAATTCACTTAAAAACAACTTTTGAGCTGAACAAAAATGTTGAGAAAAAAACACTTACTGCACTTTCTTAGCGATGCAATCCTTAAGTCCTGTACCGGTGATATCCCAAAGCAGAAGCTTGAGTCCAGGTGTGCTTGCGTCCAAACTCTTCATGCTGAAGGGATCCAACTTCTGTACTCCAAGTTCAGGGATCCCGTTGGCAAATATTGGGATCGCGCTCTGTGATGTCTCTTTCAGGCATTTTGAATCTTCCGCTTTGCATTTTTTTATGAAAGGTGCTGTAAAATGTATAGCGTTGAGAATGTTGTTGTACATATACTATTGAGCTTATTAATGATATTTATAGCAAATCTAAAAACATACAAAAGTATTATTGATTTCTTTATAAAAATCCGTAAAATGACTGTCTTGTTTTCTTGCTAGGTGGTTATGTTTTTGTGTTTCACAATGACCGCAGTTATGATTATTTTTCAGTGATGAATCAATGCTAGCAAGATAACTTTCAAAAAAATATTCAAATGGTTTTTTTCACCGAAAAGGTCAAAAAGGCAGTTTAGTTAGAAAAATGCATTTGTTGAGTTATTATTTTTAAGTTGGGAAATGGTTATAATGATCATGATATTTGATTTTTTTTTATTTGTAAAATATTATAAAAATAAAACATTTACGTACCGAATGCGGCATTTGCCGAATATACTACGCTTAATACAAGCACCAAAAAAGAATACCGAATATACATTTTCGAAAAATAAAATTGTGCACTTGGACACAACTGTATGATTCCGAGATATTCTGCGGTATATACCAACCACCAAAGATCCTCATATATTTATAGGATAATAAAATATATCTATACATACGTAAGCGATGTAGACAAACTAGTTTCTTTCATTACGGAGCCACTTGTTTAAGCCTTTAGTAAAAATTGATTACAATAAATAACATAATTCTGAAGTACGTTGACATTGCGCCTCGTTTTTTTGGTCAGTTACATCAAAATCTGTAAGTTTATTTATTTATTAGAAGACCTTTCATTATGTATGTACATAAATGTCTTACTGTCTCAGTGTATTTTGTCTTTTCTTTGTTTGAGGAAATAAAAACAAAAAAACTCTTTGTTTATTTATAATCTTCAAAACGTAGTGCAAATGAGTCGAATAAATTATTATTAATTTTCCTTAACCAGTGCAGTTTCTGGGATTGGTAATACCTATATTTTTTTATAGGCCAGCATTGCCACACATTGGATACTTGACGTAGGCCTGAAAGTCGCTGATGTGAAGACTTATACTCGATCCTGACACGCTGGCCAGAGAAGGCAAGGCTAAAATAATAATATCTTTGCCCAACCATGTGACTAATTGGCTAACGAAAGAATAGGACTAAAAATATATTCTTTCGTAATATTTTTTCTTTGTTTTTGTAACAATGATTTCGTTTATTAATCTTGTTCTTATTTGTTTCATTTTTAAACATTTCTTAAAAAAAAAAATGTGTTGCCCACCGATATTGGGAGCAGGGTCCAAGCTACCAGTGGTCAGGGTTCCTGAGAAAGGAATCTCCTAACAATACGTGCCGTGTCCAGGAGTACCACTTGACCGAGGTAGAGCAGAGAGCGGCGGTGCGTAGGCTAAATGCCAAAAGCACCGCCCCAGGACCAGATGGCGTGCACGGCAAAGCCTTGGTCTTGGCATTGCAGGAGGCTCTCGGGCCTCGACTCAGAGGGCTTTTAAGCGCATGCTTGGAGAGGGGCAAGTTTCCACTCCGTTGGAAGACGGGGAAGCTGGTCCTCATCAAGAAGCTAGGGCGCCCCGCGGACTCTCCGTCCGCTTACCGGCCCATCGTGCTGCTCGACGAGGTGGGCAAGCTCTTTGAAAGAGTAATTGCAGACCGCCTCGTCGGGCAGCTGACGCGGGTGGGGCCGGATCTGGCGGAGAGCAAGTACGGCTTCCGCAGGGGCGCTCTACGGTGGACGCCATCATGCGCGTACGAGCCCTCACGACGGGGGATGCAGTCGCCCGGGGTAGGGTTGTCTTGGCGGTGTCTCTGGACATCGCCAATGCCTTTAACATCCTGCCCTGGAGTTGCATAGTGGAGGCACTCCGGTATCACCGGGTGCCGCCCTACCTCCGTCGCGTAGTCGAGGCGTATCTGACGGACAGGGCCGTTATCTACCCCGGTCACCAGGGAGAATGGAACCGGCGAGAGATGTCGTGCGGTGTTCCACAGGGATCGGTCCTCGGGCCGCCTCTGTGGAACATCGGGTACGACTGGGTGATGCGCGCCGACCTCCCTAGCGCCGTCAGCGTAGTATGCTACGCTGACGACACCCTGGTCCTGGCGCAGGGGTGGTCGCACGAGGCGGCGGCCAACATCATGACACGCGGGGTTGCGATAATCGTGGACAGGATCCGGCAACTGGGACTCGAGGTGGCATTGCACAAGTCCCAGGCCATGTGTTTTCATGGTCCTCGGAATGCGCCACCGGCGATTTCCCAGATAACGGTAGGAGGGGTACACATCGGCGTCGAGGGGACGATGAAGTACCTGGGACTCGTCCTCGACAGCCGGTGGAACTTCGTCGAGCATTTTCGACGTTTGGCTCCTAGACTAGACAGGGCCGGGGCTGCTTTGAGGCGGCTCCTGCCCAATCTGAGGGGGCCAAACGCCTCCTGCCGGAGGCTCTACGCGGGGATCGTGCGGTCCATGGCCCTTTACGGAGCACCGGTGTGGGCGCGTTCGCTAAGGCAGCGATCGACTCGCCGTCTGAACGCGTCCCAAAGGGTCATGGCGATCCGTATGATCCGAGGATACCGTACGATCTCCTGCGAGGCGCGAGCCTCCTTGCCGGATTATCGCCATGGGATCTGGAGGCAAAAATCCTCGCGAACCTCTATGAGGAGCGCGAGGAGGCGAAACGCCGGGGCGAAACTCCGCTGCCGCGACAACTCGCGACTCGGCGGACAGAGCTCCGGCAGGATCTCATGGCGACATGGAGACAGCGATTGTCACAACCCAGCGCTGGGCACGCCACCATTGCGGCGGTAGTGCCCCTCTTTGAGGCTTGGCTGGAGAGGCCTCACGGCGCCCTCACCTTCCGCCTGACGCAGGTCCTCACCGGACACGGCTGTTTCGGGTGGTTCCTGTTTCGGATCAAGCGGGAGGTGACGCCCGGGTGTTTCCATTGCACGGATCGCCCAGAGGACACGGTGAAGCATACGGTGGAGGTCTGCCCAGCTTGGGCGGAGCCACGCCGTGTCCTAGTGGATGCGATAGGCGGCAGCGACCTCTCGCGCCCTGCCCTGGTTCAGGCCATGGTACGGAGCGAGAGGGAATGGGAAGCCGTCTCCTCCTTCTGCGAAGCAGTAATGCTCGCGAAGGCGGAGGCGGGACGCGTGAGAGAGCCCCAACAACGGAGTCGCCCTCACGCCCTCAGCAGCAGCCGCCTCAGGAGACGCCTGGGACTCCCGGCGCCGCGAGACGATCTCCGGCCACCGTAGATCCGGGCCTGCGGACGGTGAGTAATGGGAAGCTCGCCGTCCGATCAGCAACAGGCCCGAGAGTCGACGGCGTGTAGTGTTCCACGCGCGCCTCAAAGAGTTGTCAGCAAGAGACGGGGCCCGTCATGGCCGATGTCTGCCCGGGGGTTGAGGATAAATTCGAAACAGAGTTACTTCGCCCCTGGGCGCTCAAAGGCAGGAAGGAACAGGGGTGGGTTTTAGTCAGTAAGAGTCTGACACGCCCTCCCGCTCCACCCAGAGCGGGAGATGTCATAGGATGATTTCCAACCCCACAAAAAAAAAAGGAGTACCACTTTCTGTATCAAGCGCTTGATCCAACTACCTAACGAGAGCCTCCTTAGGTGTTCGTCGAAGCTCTTGGCTATTAAGCCATTGGCCGTCACGATTATATGCACAATGACTACTGTATCCAACACCCACATGTCGACAACCTCGCGAGCCATCTGGCTCACAAAGTATCTATATCTATAGATACTTTGTTTGCTTATCTTTCTCAGCCTTCACGAGGTTCCGTCATGAGGGACCGCTATATCAATAATCATTGTGCGACGCTCTCGTCGATCTATCACCACCAAAAATAGTCCTGTCAGTGATGATAGATCGATCCCAATATAACGTGATATTGCCATTTTCGAGAACTAGGTCGGGTTCATACCTATAGTACGGTACTTCCGATTCCACAATATAGTATTTAAGAGCAAGTTGCTGGTGGATAATCCTGACTACAAGGTTGTGTCTATGCAAATAGTCTCCGTTAGCTAGACGAGAACAATCAGAAATAATATTATGTCGGATTGATTCCCCAGGCCGGTGGAATGTCCAACATATGTCAACAGTACCGTCCTTCACAATATATTTCCGGTAGTTATTCGTCATCACAACTTCGTCCATAATTGCACAGACAAAACCTTCAATTTCCTCGAAGAGTTCACCTAGGCGCAGCCACGATACGGACGCTAAGAGATCTACATCAGGCCCATGTAGGACCTGGTACAAGCATCCATGAAGCTCCTTGCTCTGCCATACTTCCCTGCGGTCATTAGTATAAATGTAGGTTCCGGTTGAGCAGAGGGATCTAAGGTGTATGGAATCTAAAGAGTTGGGTTCCCACGGTTTTCAGAACCTGCTCTTTTTATTTCGTCGTTATATAATCTCTCCTCGCTTTATATGCCAAATTTCTCCCTGATGGCGCTACTGAAGGTTCATGTTACCTTCAGTAGCTTCATCAGTTGCAAATTGTTGGGGGCAGAGTTTCAGATCATTCATGTAATGGTGTGATATGATCTGACCACCTCTTCTCAACCGGTAGCCTTGGCCCGAAACCTCCATTTGTGTACTGAAAGGGTTGAAGGCCAGACAAATCCACAGTGGACTCAAACTGTCGCCCTGGAATATGCCACGCTCTATCCTTAACTCTGATTCTTGATCTGTCGGCATCCTGGATAGTGAAGAACCATCTACCACTGCCCCATACGCGCACACTCATAAGCCATGTATGTGGCACCGAGTCATAGGTCTTCTTGTAATCTATCCAACATATCGACAGATCTCTTCGAGAACGACGAACATGTTGGCTAATGGCAACATCAATGAGGAGCAGCTCCTTAGTATCGCGGGACCCGTTACTACATCCATTCTGAGAAGCAGACATGATACAATTTGTCTAAAAAAATTTACGTATTTCGAAAATACTGCGGAAGGATACAAAACTAGTTAATATAATCAAGATACTAAATCATCTAGATCGATTTCAAATTATTTAATCGGCTCAAATTGCTATACTTACTGATGCCGTTAAAGAGTCAAAAACCTTTTGATATAGATTTCAAAACAAAAAAAGATCCTTTTTTACGGATATCCACCTTACCTACCTATGTTAAGGATAGAAATAGAACCCTCTTGACCCATCAAGAGAGTTCTATTTTTTTGTCATATTTTTTGCCAAGTTACGACTAGTGTACCAGCATATAGCAACTCTCATATCTTGGCAAAAAATGGTGATTTAATTCTGATCTGTCATTAGGAGGAAAGACAGTAACAGTTACCTTTTTTCAACGCTACTTATTAACTCAAATTAAGTCTCTGGGTATATGGCCTTAGATAAGATCGTTACCATTCTCTTGCCTGCAATTATTATAGCAGAAACTCGTCCACTGCTGGACATTTTTTGTTTACTTATTTTTATTTAATTATTTAGTACACATACAATTATTTTTACAGGTAAACCCAATTTAATAAAAGTAGTCCTATAATGATGATTGACCAGTCCCAAGCAGTGGCTCAGGGTACCGGCACAAGTTACATAGAAGACAATACACTAACTGCCACCTTCTGGAATTCCGCCAAAGAGCAGGAAAAAAATGTCGCCCGTGAAAGTAACCGCCCGACACACAGGTGCAAATTTTAATAGGTTTTTACGGGCTACCGGAGTTTTAAACAGACTATCTCTCGGTCCCAACCGAAGCTTACTGTTTTTAACGAGTAACCCCAACGATTCTAAAATTTGCGGATTGTTTAGCATCCCACGAAACACTACAAGTCCAAATTTCGCCAGAGCAAGATTACGCCTTACTTCCAACTTATAGTACCCAACCATCCTTATTACAAAGAGAGTTGGGTACATAAGTGGGTAAAACGGGTAGACGCCATATTGTCTCATGTATAGGTACCGTTTTAACTTGTTCTGCATCTTCTCCACCATCTGAGAATATTTAGATTCATAAAGATTCCAAATGATATCACTAGTTTCCAAATCGCTTCGGACCAACGCGATATAAAGTGATTTCACTGCTGCCGTGTCAGTGAAGTCACGGGTTTGTCGCATGACAAACCCAAGATTTTTGAAGGCCTTTTTACACACTTACACGACATGAGGTCGAAATGACAGATTCTCAGAAAAGGTGTCCCCAAGATCTCGCACCGACCCCACCCGCGGACGCCCATCACGTGACCGCCGATACTATTTTCGTGACGTCGGGGTATCACGGCCCACGTGCATTGAAGTGCAACTTGTTCTATACTCCACGCTACCACCCGATCGATGTCACGCTGAAGCTTGTCACAGTGCGACTCGTTGGTTATCCACATGAACAATTTCAGATCGTCAGCATCTAGCATACCTGTGAAGCCCCGCGGCCAAATCCGGGTTGTCAAATTGAACCCCGACGACAACCCGGGTAGACAGCCGATTTTTTTTGTTTTTTTATTCTCTTTAATTTTTTTTTTTTTTGTCCGACTCACCAGTGAGTTGCGGGGCTTCACAGGTTCGTCTTCCGGAAGGTCATTGACCATTATAATAAATTCCAAGGGTCCTAAATTCGTTCGTTCGTTCGTGGAATATGGCTCTGAAGTGTAGCCTGCGTATTCAACCATTTGCCTGCGGTTGCCCAAGTGACTGGAAAAGAACTTTAGAAGGGCTGGGGTGAAACCGTCCTCGCAAATTTATTTAGAAGAATATCATTATCCACACTATCGAATGCCTTCCTGAAGTCAAAGTAAGCAACGTCCAGTTGGGCACCAGCCTCAGAGTCCAGTACTGTGGCGGCTTGGTTTACGAAACACAATAAATTCGAATTCGTGCTGCAGCCCGCGCGAAAACGAGCTGTGCGGCTACTTGTGAGTGGATAGATGAACACAACACAGACTCAAAGACTTTAGCAAATGGTAATAGTACTGCTACGGGTCTACATCCACTAACGTCTGAGCTTGGGGCACCTTTCGGTACCGGAGTAACACTGGTCAACTTCCACAGTTTTGATACGAACATTCACGCAAGAAGCTATTGAAGAGATGCATGAGCGGCCGGGCTAGTACATTTTCTACCATCCCTAACAATGAAGGGGGGCACCCCGTCTGGCCCAACCGAACGCTTGGGCTTGAGGCGCGCGAGCGCGGCACTCACTTTGCCGAGAGACAGCTGCCCCACGTAACCAGAGACAGCTGCCCAGCGGCAGCCGCATCCAACCACGGCGCCACCACCCCATACCCGATAGACCGAATGGAAGTAGTCAGCGAACGCCTGAGCGCACTTATGCTCTGGCATCGGCCCACCATTCCCAGCTTTATTACGTTTCGAACGCTTGCTCCCAATAAAACCCCAAAAAGACCTCGGTTCTTTTACAAATTCCTGCTCAATACAGTTCTGATAATCCGGTACGCGGCAGTTATCATAACTTTGACAACAGAACGAAAGAAAGAAAAATTAATATAGGCGCTGTCTGACCTAGTCTTCTTAAAAGATTTGTGCCAAAAAGCCTTCTGTTTAATATGACTAATTATGACAGCAGTGAATCACTCTGGGTAAAAATAACGAGAGCAACCACTCTTGGAGCTCTTTCTTGGAGTGCTATCATCTAAAATCCCGTAAAATATGTCATAAAAAATCTTATATGCTTCGTCGGCATTACTCGTTTCATACAGGGCGCTCCAGTCTACCCCTGCAAGTGCTAAGTATAAAGAATGGAATTCCGCCTTGTTATAATTCCAGACATAGGCCCCAAGTGTCGCTACAATGACTGGTTCTGTGCGTCTCATATCCATCGGATTCCCGCGACTCTCACCAGGTCACAGGTCCTTGTGCGTCATCTGGAACGCAGTCGCCACTCCAGATCTAACTCTCTTTCCCTTATTCCAATTTATTTGTCTTTTTATTAATCCGTCAGACCACGCGCGTCTCTGTTCGGAGACGCGACAGTAGGTTTTAATTGTGTCTGAATTTTTTAAGGTGACCGACTGATGTGTCCAATCTTTTGCGTAAAAGTCGAAAACTTGCTTTGATCATAACTTGATCGTGGCCCTGACTTTCAATAGCTGCATGAGTGCTGTGGTACTGAATAAATGTGAGTGCTCATCCACCTGACGAAAACCTGATCATTCATAAAAGTGCTCTTATACTGCTTTATAAAAAGCGTAGAAACTAAATAAAATATCCTTTTGAAAGGACAAAATTTTGAGCTTCTGTTTTTAAATACTACGAAGTTGAACTCTTTGTGATGTCGCAAAATATATGCGCATGTGTACCAATAAAATGTCTTATAATAATGTAAACGTTAATTTAATACTTTAGGTCGACACTATATGTATATACAGTGTCTACCAAAAGTCGATAGGCAACCTCACAAAGCAATAGCTTGACGTTTAGTTTGACTTACGATCTTCTATTTCCAAGAAAATAGTCACATGCATCATCATTGTCGTCAACAAGCGATTGTAGTTCATAATTTCAACGTTTAAATATGAGTCAAGATGACCTAGCGGTTAAGCGCTCGCAGATAGATGCGTGAGCCGTGAGTTCAAATCTCACGCAGTACTATTATAGACTTTTTGTAAGTTTTTACTCGATTGGAAGCAATGATACAGAAATATAATATTCTTTATCTTGTACGCTTTGTTCACACATTTCGTAAAGTTAGAAAGGTAGATCACAAACTAAATAAAGAATTAAGATTTTTGCGAGGTAGATATGACTTTTATGAATATTTAACTTGATCGAAATTAAACATTGTCGATTGGTTGTAGTTGTTGGTTAGTGACGTGTGGTTTAATAGGTAGTAGTATTAAATATTTTATTCTCAAAATGCAAGCAAATATTAATATTGAGGGGAAAGCGACTATTATTGCGCTGCATAATCATCAATTCTTAGCCCAAACAGCTACCGGAACATGTTAGATTTATGCGAATTTTAGCAATGCAATGAACAGGTCGTCATTATGACGTGTATTCAAAATGCAACAGAAATATAATCAAAGTCAAAGTCAAAGTCAAAACGTTTATTGCGAACTAAGTGTACAATGTTGGTGTTATACTTTTTTTTTAATGTTGTTTCGCGTAGTGCGACGACAGTTCTTTAGTGTGTGTTATCTGTGGAATGTTGAGGCATCACTCATATACACAAACGCGCAAGCACGGGCTGTATCGTGCTCAAGTTCATAGCAATGTAATAATTAGCACGCTAATGGAGTTTTTCTTCGAGATTGAAATGATGATGACGTATCATACTGAAATGATGATAATCATCATCATTTCAGTCGAAAGACGTCCACTACTGGTAATAGGCCTTCCCCAAGTGTCACCAGAGCGACCAGTTCTGTGTTTCTCCCATCCATCGGATTCCCGTGACCCTAACCATCATTCACCCATCGTCAGTGTTCATCGGTCCACTTTGTAGAAGACTTTCCAACGCTGCGATTTTCGTACGCTGTTGCCACTCCAGAAATTTTTAGCCCCATCGACCATGTTCTCTGCGAGCAACGTGCCCTGCCCACTGCCAAGTGCCACATTGCACATTGAAACCAGTTTGCAACCTGAAGTCAGTTTGGCGCTTCTTCGGGCTGTGTCGGTAACCTTGGTTCTCCTGCTGATATTTTCATTATTGTGCTTGGCATGTTTAAATCAAGAACCAGACAAGCAAGCACTGGAAACAAAAGTATGTATCATGAATCCTCAATACCTGAAAAAATGTCTGGGATTATGACACCAGGGTCGGTAGCATAAGGTTCAATAACCCATTAAACAAAATTTTGAACAATGGGGTAATGTCTTAACCATTTATCACATTGACGCTAATAAGAACTCTACAAAATTCGGTGAGAAGTCTTTAGATGTGTTTATGACTGTAACGGTTGTTTGGTATACATACATAAATACATATTTTATGAAAGTGTAAATTATAATATTTTTGTACATTACCTTTGTTAGGTGATTTGGGAACCTTGAATTTTGGATTCATGTTCTTGATTTTTTTCTTGTCAAAATTGTTTATAACTTTATATTTTTCCATATTTTATCATAAATAGACAACTAGACTTCCATCGAAGTTCCAATTATTTACGCATGCCTGTTATTTTATTAAGTGAAATCTGTGATTGAACTAAAATAAATGCCCCCAATTGCATCAGACTGCTTAAAATTCATATGATTAGTTTAGTGTGTGTGTTTCGTCTCCTCAATATGCTGTAACTTCGGCATTTTAGACATATGTAACGATATCTTATTTATTAGAATCCATCCAGCTGTTTAGGCTATAGGCCCTTTAGCTATAATTATTGCAATAAATTGACATACATTATACATATTCTCCTCCTTTCGGAACAGTCTTCGTCATCATTTCAGCCAAAAGACGTTCACTGTTGGGCACAGGCCTCTCCCAAGTGTCGCCACAACGACTGGTCCTCTGTGTCTCGTCTGAATCCTTCGGATTCCCGCGACCCTCTCCAGGTCATCAGTCCACCTTGTTGGGAGGCCTTCCAACGCTGTCTTCTGGTACGCGTTCGCTACACTAGAACCCTCCGGCCCCATTGACCTTCAAAATTTAAGCTTGTAGCAGTCGGGCAGAAAGATTTAGCTAGCACAACGCACGCCCTTCTGCTATATGCCTGTCGGTTTTCTATCGGTTGCATTTTGGGGAGTGTGCGTTGGAATTGCATAGTCTAATTCCGCCAAGCCCGTTTCATCATCGGACCACTAAACGTACGGCGATGCGGCACCGGTACATGGTGAACATCCCACCCACACGCACAAAACGTTTCGGGAACACATTCATTATGCGTACAGCTAAAGAGTGGAATTCCCTGCCGTAGTCTGTGTTTCCTGATAGCTACTACCTGGGAGTCCTTAAGTCGAGAGTGAATAGGTTACTTCTAGGCAAGCGTGCTCCATCTTCAACCAGATCATCGCTTACCATCAGGTGAGATTGTAGCCAAATGCGAGCTCATCATTGATAAAAAAAATAGATGCGTGTAGCTCAAAACTGGTTAATGTCGTGATACTTGAGGGAAGCCAATATCCAGTAGTGGTCTTTCAGAAGAAATGATGATGATGAGGCTCTCCTTCTATTATTTGAAACTTAAAAGTAACTGGCGAAACATGGCCGCACTTTCATTCGATCCCTGTGAGGATTGCAGGCGGAAAATTAAATTTCAAATTTCCAAAATTAAATCTTTCGTTAAGCATACAGGGTTAATAGCACTAAATCAAAAGTATTTACACCACAAATGATTTATTGCGGACCAAAGGACTGAAAAGCTGACAGTTTCTTTTTTTTAATCTGGATTTTGACTACCATTTTTTAAACATATTTTTGTAGTAGGTATGATTGTGTCGGTAGGTTTTTTAATGGAGTTAGGGTTCCGTATTTAAAGCGATGGGCCCAAGCCTACGCCATCTGTCTGTTCGCTAGTCATCAAGGCTGTGTAGCTTTGGAATCGTAATAGCTACCAGTTTGAAATTTTCAGAAAATACTCGTAGGTGTGTGCAGCTTTGATGGCACGGAGCTCTTATTAGGCCTTCCAACTCGCACTTGACCAGGTTTTTTTTGTTGTCTTTTACATTGCATACCTATAATGTCTTGCATTTTGTGACTCATTCAAATAACAACTGTAGGTGGTGTCAATCCAACTTTTTGCCAAAGTTGTCTCCAATTTCATTGTTCATTGTTTTGTCAGTACCTCACCTTACTGTAACCTTACTTTAAATTCTAAACAACCTTCTCCAAATACATACCGTATTTTAGAAGAGTGCATTGACTTATTTTCGTAGATTTTGAATATACCTAACGTACTTAAATATGAAGTAAAGGTTTTATTTATTTTTTATTTCTTCATTTTACATTTTGCATTACACGTTTTCAATTCGATAAATTTGCTTATTCTAACATCTATAACTAATTATAAATAATGCATTCCTTGTCTATTCATCCAGAGTACAACAAAATAGATCCATCTCATTACCAATCAGGATTTTTTTTTGGCGGCGTTGGGAAATCATCCAATGACTTCTCCCGCTCCACCCAGAGCGGGAGAACCAACCCCCCCCCAAAAAAAAGGGCTCGATTTGGACCCTTCGGATACAGAACCCTAAAAACTAGCATTAAAATTATAAAGGCACAATTCAGAAACTGGGAGTATTTCGCTAAGAACTACAGAGACTGGATATACAGGAACAATAAAATTCAAGTGATTAACAACCAAACAAATCATTCCTTTAATGCATATACACAGTGTTATTGTTAATTTCATGCTCAATGAAGCAATAATTCTTCATAAGGAAGTTTTCCGAAGAATCGGTTGATATTTTCCACGATCCTTGTGACAGCGGCCTTAAACATCTCGGCTCCAATCTCTTCGACAATTTCGTTACCATTGTTCTTAATAATCTCTTCTGTAGCCTGGCCTGGAATTTAAAAATATACATTTGCTGTTTGGTCGCTGAAATATATAAAGGCTGATCTACACGGTGCATTGTAATTGCCTGTGGCATTATTCCATTGGAGCATCAACAAAAGTTGTTGCATCTTAACAGTGTTTAGACGCTTGCACTTTTGACGCTTCTTCAGAGCACCGAGACGCCTTGGTGGCTTGGCTTCACTGTTAGTGATGTTTATTGTGTTGATTTTACTAATAGGAGTTGAAGGCCCGTGCTAATTCTGATTATGGTCTTCCACGCATATAGGATAACCGAAACTTGCGCTTAACGTAATTGCGCGGCCACAAATATTGTTAGCAATGATGGCTCTAGTTGGTGGCGATGGGGCGTTCCGTGCTCTGTGGATGCAGATTCTATTCTATTACATGCCACAGGCTCGCTTAATCGTGATTTTCTTTTTTTTATTCTTAGGTCAGGAAGGCTGGTTTGAGGAAGCTCGGGAGAAGAGTTCCCGAAAGCAATTTTGAGAAGTCTTTGCCCAGTATAGTGGGTCTAACATGGCTAGAAAAAAAGGGTCTGGAAGAACTTTTATGGGATTTTACCTAAAGCTACATGAAAGAATGGACCATAGTTTATTCTGGTCAAAAGAGAATGCTGCGGTTTTGCTGGCAAATTGTTATGGTTTGTTACTTTACATTTTTTGCTCTTTTTTTAGAAGACGGTTCTATTTTTTTGAAAATCAGTTTTTTATTTTTCACTTTTTAGATGTGGTTCCCCATTAAATTGTATTAAAAATACATAGACATACCCGGCAGCAATCACGGTTGATTTTTTTAAGAGTTCAGTTGTCTGTCTCCGGAACTCATCATCAGATTTATATGAAATTTAAATAGGACCATTTCGGAACAAACCCCTTTTGAACACAAAAATAATTTTGCAAATCCAGTATATATGACGGAGTTATGCCAGAACATACAAAAAAAAAACATCCGAATTGATAACCTCCTCCTTTTTGAAGTCGGTTAAAAATACCAACGAAACCTATTCACTCATTAGACAATTGCTCTTTTTAATATTTTACAGTATTCCGGTTACATAAAGATTTGCGAATTAATATTCGCAAATCTTTAGTCCTCTGTAGTCTAGAGATTGTAAGGAACAAACCAACATGTATTTCATTACTATACGCCACAATTTGTGGTGGGCCCATTCCCCATACAAAAAAAAAAACTGTCTCCTTTTTTTCAAAATATGGATGTACCTTTTACGAATTAACTATTTTGAATTGAATTGAATCGAATTTAATGTGCAATTTTCATTTTTATGATTTTATGTTTTATTTGTGAAATTACCTGGTCAAAGAAATGATCCCCTAATCCCCTGCCCTGATCCCTATTTATTTGCAGTCGGTACAACATTTTTTTTTACTACTGACAGGCTCGCTTTTGACCACTATCTCACCTGATGGTAAGCAACGATGGGCTCGACGTTGGAGCACGCTTTCCTAGAAGTAACCTATTCACTCCTGACTCAAAAACCCCCAGGTTCCTTCTTCTTCTGTACTTTTCTATTAGTCGTCATCTCAGTAGTCACCCCCACTTTCACCAAATCATCTTTCATTCACACAGTTCCTTAAAACATTCATCTTTTCTTGACTCTTACGCTCCCTTATTATACCCCTTAGTGACATGCACAATTATACTCAAAACTCTCTTCACTTTCCTCACAACAGTGTGTATCATTGTACCTGGCATCATTTAATGTGGCTGCAAACATAGTAGCACCTTTTTCATCAATTTTGTACTTACGTAAAACGGCATTTTCCTGAAACAATCCTCCGAATTCGACATCGGACTTGTCTTTAAGCTCGTAAGTGTGGTCGAACTTCTTGACACGTAGGTATTGCTTGCCGTCTTTTCCTTTTTTGATAATGTAGCTTAATCTAACGGTATTAATAATATTTTCTGTAAAATATGATGAGTACTTGTTAGTGTATATTTAGGATCTGGAGGAGGAGCAGCAATATATGTATATGTTAGCATAAATGGGTAAAAGCAGACTTAGAGATTTTTTTTTGTAGACCTGACCATCGAGATAAAACTCTTAAGTACTACTTACTGAGGAAAACGTGGATTTTTCCTTTTCCACGTATGTCGATGATAAGGACCCTTCCATCCATTTCGTAGTCTCCATCAAGATTCAAAGAGCATTGAATTACTAAGACGATCTCGGATTTAGCTTCATCACGCCTGTAAAATAAAGTATATACCAATATAAAAAAAAAAACATCACGCGTTTGGTAACACTATGCCTAGGGTCCTTCCCTGAGCAGAAGAAACAGGAACCCGGGCACCTGAGTCAGCAAAATATTCCTCAAAATAAAAATTCTAATCTGCGCAATGAAAAAGCGTTGCTAAGTTTATTTACTTAGGCATAATTATAAATTACCTTGATAAGAAACTAGTCTAATATTTCAAGTTTAACTAGTATTTGGTAATTTTATGTTGGTTTGTGGTTGTTAGTGTTTGGTAGTGGTTGGTTTGGTATTTGGTATTCAAAATTAATAAATTACGTATTATTAATTTGCATTGATGGCTACAAACGGCTACAAACGGTGCTCATTAAAAGATTATGCAATCAGTAGGCATTTCGTTAAAAAAACGACTGATGTCATCTTGTATCTTTATATATAATAATACAAACGAAAAGTAAATATCTTCTTACGCATATCATCGATTTAGCCTTTTTGAAGCCAACTTCGAGTTTCCAGTGTGATGTAGCACAGGTACATATTTTGAAACTTATGCCCTCTGAGTCCCTGACGGCTATTACATTATTTTAAACTTGATTATTTTATTATTTCTTACATTAATTTAATTCACTTCTAGAATTACTAGTGACTTCTCGTCTCGTTTATAAAGAAAAACGTTTTTATGAAAACAAGAGAATATTAATCTCAATAATACCTATGGGTTTTTTTTTTTTTTGGGTACTTACGTCACTTTGGTTGGTACACAAGTTTTTAAACCTGTTAAGGTAATGTCACTTAGGATGAATTTCAGGTTTTGTGAACTGGCGTCCACTCTCTTAAAGAAGTCTGGATCTAAACGCTTTACATCTAGCTCAGGAATGCCATCCGCAAAGGACGCCACTCCACTTTTAGCATTTTCTAATACACACTCGTCATCGTTGATTTTGCATGGTTTGAATCCAGGAAAAGGGTCTGAAATTTTACCAAAAAGTCCAAGGTTAAAAATCACATTTTTATCTTTATATAATAAATAACATTAAGGGAAGGCAGACGTGTTCTACGCCCCAATTACGACAGATATCGCGTAATAAGACGTTCACTTAACATGAAACTTTAAGTAAAAATAAATAGAACCGACTTAAAAAAAAGTGCAAAATAACTTTAAATTCGGTATTTTTGGTTTTGTTTCTTCGTTTTTTGACACCGACTAATGCATAATTATTTATGTGATAGCAGTAATCATGGTTGATTTGCTGTCATTTTATGAAGAATTCCGTTGTCTGTCTCCGAAACTCATAATCAGATCTATATGAAATTTAAATGGGACCATTTCGGAATAAAAGAATTTTGCAAATCCGTCTATATATGACATAGTTCTGCCCAAACATATATAAAACATATATACATTTATATATAAACATCCGAATTGATAACCTCCTCCTTTTTGAAGTCGGATAAATCTGCACGGAATCAGTATTCGGACGGTATCTTAAAAAAATCTTATAGACAAATTAAATAATTAGCTCGATCCGGTAATAAACATTCAAACCTAGAAAGATTTGAAAAATATAGATCTTATGGAAGCTTCAGATTTCGATTAGATAATAATTTAAATATAGCAATAGATTTTTTGTAACAATACTGTAATTAGTATAGTCCTACCATTTTTGTACAATACTTATGTAACCGAGTTACATATTTTTACTAGACAAATATAAATATATTATACCCACTTAGACTGAAACAAAATAAATTGTATTTATTATTATTGTTATTGGACTTACCTGATAAACCTTTCGCTGAATTAAAAACACAAGCGACGCTTGCAATTATCAATATTCGAGCCACCATGATTTATTACAGCAAACTGATCGATACTGTGGTTATAAATATACTAAACACTTATTTATATCATAGGCATCAATATTTATTTTTTAATGTTTTTTACTTAGCAGCAGCTAACCTTTAAATTTAAATTACATCATTATGTATATACAAGGAATTTTGATACTTATGCTAAACATCAGAGAGCCCATGAGTACTAGGTGCGTGTATAGCACGGAAGTGCCCTCGCCAAGTCGAGCAAAACTAAGGCACGGCCATACCATGCTTTTCTCGAAGCCATTCGGGTCATTTTTGACTTGTGCTTTTTTGTACATGTTATGTTTTTGATGGGATTAAGTTAACATACAAGTTTTTGTATTTTTAATTAAGATTTAGAAAAAAGGGCTAGGTGCAGGCAAAGTTATATGATTTACTAGACAGCCATAGAGGCCAGAAGGAGCTCTACCGGATTACAAAAGTAAGAGAAAGGAGAACCAGAGATATAATCCATGTAAAATGTATGAAAGACGAAACCGGTAAAGTCTTGTCGAAAGATGACGATATAAAAGAGCGATGGAAGGTTTATTTTGAAAAGTTGATGAATGAAGACAATGAATGGAATGGTGTACTCAAAGTGGCACTAGTAAAAATGGGTCTGTTTAGACAAATTAGCATGGATGAAGTAACAAAGGCAGTTCAATGTATGAAAAATAGAAAGGCCATGGGCCCTGATGACATACCAGTAGAAGTATGGAAGTGTTTAAAAGAGGATGGATGTATGTGGCTGACTTTATTCTTCAATAAGTTGTTGCATAAAAATTAATCCCACAAGAATGGTGCAATAGTTCGCTAGTGCAGAATAAAGGGGATGTACAGGACTGCAACAACTATCGAGGGATACACCTCATGTCACATAGTATGAAAGTATAAGAGAAAGTGATAGAGAAAAGATTGTGCAAGGAAAGTGAGATTACCCCGAACCAGTTTGGGTTTATGCCAGGTCGAGGGTCAATGGACGCCACCTAAGCTCTCCGTCAATTGTGCGAGAAGTACAGACAAAGCACAAAGCACAAGGGCTTGCACATGGTTTTAATTGATCTTGAGAAAGTGTATGATAGAGTACCTCGCGATGTGTTGTGGTTTTGAAAGGGAAAGGTTTGCCTGAAGAGTATGTTGAGTTAATTCGTGCTATGTACAGACAATCTAGTACCTACATCCAGTAGGCTTGCATCAAGGGTCGGCTTTAAGTCCTTACCTCTTCCTGTTTATTATGCATGCTCTTACGTCGGAAATACAGGAGGAGGCACCCTGGTGCATGCTGTTTGCTGACCACATTGTTCTGGTCGGTGAATATGGATCTGAGATCCAGAGCAGATTGGAGAAATGGCAACAGAAGCTGGAGAAAGGTGGCTTGAAAATCAGCAGAACCAAAAGTGAATACATGTTCTGCGATTTCGGCGGTCTCTCCAGTTCTGAAGCTATAGTGCTAGATGGCGTGCTTCTCCCAGTCTGCTCCAATTTTTGGTATCTCGGTTCAGTAGTGCAAAGCTATGACGAAATAGATCAGACTGTTAAGCACAGAATTAACACTGGATGGATGAAATGGTAGCAGGTCACCGGGACTATCTGCGACTCCCGCATTCCCCTTAAACTTAAGGGGAATATTTATAAAACAATGGTCAAACCTGCTGTCTTGTATGGTTCAGAATGTTGGGCCACAAAATGGATGAATCAAAAGCAATTGCATGCAGTTGAGATGAGAATGCTAAGAGTGATGTGTGGTGTTACGCGCATGGATAGAATTAAGAATGAGTATATAAGAGGAAGTCTGAAAGTGGCACCGCTGACTGAAAAATTGTGTGGATATCGGTTGTTGTGGTATGGGCATGTGATGCGGAGGAATGAAGAAAATGTTGTGAGGAAAGTTTTGTGTATGGATGTGGATGGCTATAAGAGTAGAGGAAGGTGAAAGAAACGATGGATGGACAGTGTGAAAGAGGATATGGGTAAAAAGGGGGTGACAACAAAGATGACGACTAATTGAGGAGTATGGAAGAAAAAGACGTTTTGCGCCGACCCTATATAAATTGGGATAAGGGCAGAAGAATGATGAATGACTTAAAAAAAAAAGGGCACTTTTGTATTCCTGTCATATGTTATTTCAGATATAACATCAAAATGTTTTAACATGTTCTATTTTTATTAGAAGCATTATCAAATAGAATGTTCTTCTTCTTAGTGTGTCGATTGCATAAATAGAATATTTATTAAATTTAAATCGCCCAGTGTTCCGTCACGGCAATCCCATCCGCCGACGCTGTCATCAGATTTTTGCGTGAACAGGTGACAGGGCATGAATAAATGAATATTATTGATCGATCAGTAGGAAGTCTTTGAATTTCGAACAGTGTGATAGAGCAAGGCTGTTTTCCCTCCAGATATTGGTACTTGTGGTATTATAGATATAATCTTAGACGGTGACAACATTCCATCAGGAAGATCACCTGCTTGTTTTGCATAAAAAAGATGATGAAAATGCCTACTTCCATCAAGGCTAAGTGATGTAGAGGAGCGGGTAAGACGTGTTCAACATGAAAATAAAATACTTTGTTTTTATACATTTTGCACCAAAGTTGAGCCAATCTACGCTGAAAGACGATCAAACGAGCTTAATGGTTGATGTCATATACATCTATGTCTAAGCAGTTTCGTGCATCTCTAGTTCAAAAGGCAGCCTTAACATTAAACTACGGAAGTTCGAACGATGTCAAGGTCTGAGCTACACGGGTCGGTCAAGATCCAAAGTTTTACAAAATAACATTACTGATTGTACAAGTTGTTCCTTTTTAACAAAACAGGTGTATTATATAGCAAAGCATAGTCAGCCTTTTAAAGTTTCCACTGCTGGGACATACAGGCCTATGTCCCAGAAGTGGGAACTTATCTCTTCGTACTCACAACCCACGACACCGGATCCGTTCATCGGAGCCGTTACCACTGGGCCACCACTACTCTCACTCACGGTACTCGTACATGAGCGATCAAATCTATTGTGCTTATGGGTGCAGTAAGCAGAAACCAAGCTTTTAAGCGTTTTAAGGAAAAAATATAATATCATAGACATATAGAGAATACATGGTATATTGTAGATGGTACTTTTTCTGTTTGACAAAATATTATTAAGCATCTATTTCATCTCATCATCTCAGCTCTCATATTTTTCAGTTCCATAAACTTAATACATTTCAATACAAATCCTGGTAATATGTTAAAAGTCTGTTGTTAAAAGCCTGTATGTTTGCATATTTAAAAGCCTAGACCGCTGATACGGATATTTGGATAAAATTTGTAACACGGGTAGACTATGGCCTAAATTTGGACACGTTCCTTGTTATCATTTTCAACTATCACGCCACTTAAGTTGCTAGCAAAAGATTTTGAATGGAAGCAGAAGTTTTAAATACAGGGTGTAAGATGAACGCACATACGTGTACTAGTGATTCAGTACATGATTCTGGAACCCCTAGCGTTGGAATTTTTCGTCGGCCTTTTCCTAATTTTTGAAAAAAAAAAAAAAATTTTTTAATGAAAAAGTAATTAATTAATTTTTTTCATTTAAAATGTCTTTGGGTAGATATATATTGGGTAGGTAAACGACTTTATACAGTTTAAAGTGAAAAAATTTTTTTTACTGAATCACTAGTACACGTATGTGCGTTCATGTACCTTACACCCTGTATAATGCTACAAATACTTACATCGCAATTCGTTGTCAGGGAATAAGTTTTCACATTGGACTTATCCTTTAATTCAAAAGAGTGACTTCCATGATTTAACATCTGGAAACATAATATCCGGAATCTGATTATTTTAAATGACCTTTAAAGCGTATACGCACAGTTTCCTTCTGGAACAAAAATAAGGCTTCATTAAGCAATTCAATTAAACCTACATTCAGTAGTGGGAGGAGAGAAGATAAACCGGTCATTGATGATGATGATGATATATCTGACTGTAAACTGATAGGTAAAAATGTCCAAGACAAAGGTAGTTTTTTAGATAATTCTCCAACCAAATTTCGATTTACGAGAAACGACATTGTCACCACACAGGCAACTGAAGGAACAAGGGTGGGCTTTATACAGAGCGGGAGAAGTCATTGGTTGATTTCCCAACCTCAAAAAAAAGGACCTCAGTTGTCGCGCTTGCGACCACAAGAACAACGAGGCAGTTAACACAATGCTAACCAGCATTCTTTCTTTGATCCCTATAGCTTGCTCTTCTGATTTAGTTTAATTGGAGTCAGTCCAAATTGATTTTTGTGTTTATTATAAAAGGTTAACGGAAAATAAAGCGTCCTATTGTGCTACACTCATAGAATTTTTATTATCATTTCTAAACAAGAAACTACTTGTAGTTACTTAACCGGGTGTCCTTGTTGTTTTTAGAAGCAATGTCCAGCAATTATTGTTTATTTAAGGTAACTGTCATCCACTTGATGTGTTATAATAATATTAGAAGGTTATAATCCGTGACTGTGAAATGTAAATAAATCTGTTTCCATCTGATCCAGTACTTTTTTTAGGGTTCCGTACCCAAAGGTAAAAACGGGACCCTATTACTAAGACTCTGCTGTCCATCCGTCTGTCTGTCTGTCCGTCTGTCACCAGGCCGTATCTCATGAACCGTGATAGTTAGACAGTTGAAATTTTCACAGATGATGTATTTCTGTTGCCGCTAAAAAAACAGAATTAAATAAATATTTAAGGGGCTCTCATACAACATACATGATTTTTTTGCCGTGTTTACAGATGGTAGAAACCCTTCGTGCGCGAGTCCGATTCGCACTTGGCCGGTGTTTTGCTTTTGAGAAATCATCATATGATTTCTGCCGCCGATGAACCCACCGGTGTTCCTACATTTGACCTTGCGTTCTAGGACAGCGGTTTTCGAACAATCCCGTGACCTTGAATATCCAGTACTTTACGTCGTGACTTCAAAAACATTTTACGAAAACGTTATATTAACCGTATAACGGTCCCGGGCCTGCGGACGGCGAGTAGTGGGTAACTCGCCGTCCGATCAGCACCAGGCCCGAGAGTCGACGGCGCGTAGTGTTCCACGCGCGCCTCAAAGAGTTGTCAGCCAAGTGAAGGGGCCTGCCACGGCCGATGCCTGCCCGGGGGTGGAGGATAAATTCGAAAGAGTTACCTCGCCCCCGGGCACTCGAGGCAGGGAGGAACAGGGGTGGGTTTTAGTCAGTAAGAGTCTGACACACCCTTCCGCTCCACCCTAGAGGAAGAAGTCATAGGATGATTTCCCACCCCCCAAAAAAAAAAAACCGTATAACGGTAGCAGCGTCTTTTAACTAGATAAACTCGTCAAGGTTACATATTTAAAGACATCTAAGTAATAACACAAGGGGTAACATTTGTAAACCTTGTTGCCATTTGAACAACAAGTAAATATATTTATCCTGCTATTGAAAATATTTCCTTGTTGGCCTTGAAGAAAGCTAGATTGATTGTGTTATTTATTTTTATAATAAATTTTAATAATAATACTTTATTGATTAAAGTCCTTACAATATGCTTGATATCTAGCTAAAGCTCACAATAATTAAAGGCGCACAAAAGTTGAAACCCTGACTCCTAAACTAGGAATACCTGTGACGTAAAAGTCAGAAATTAATTCTCAATTGCAGGCTAATTTCTGAGGTGTAGTATGTATCGGTTGATCCTCGGCGAGTAAAATTCAAGATGAATTCTCATTCTCGTGGTTTCATCCTGAGTGTTTGAAGTCTCAATGTTCATTTCCTGTGTCCTTTATAGAATTTGGCGCTGCAAGCTCTTAAAACCTCAGGCTTAATAAGCGAAGAAGTGAATAAAATGCTAATAGACAAAATTTATAAAACAAGGTCAATCCCCGAATCGGGCAAAAAGTTGTCTGATAAGAATTTAACAAAAGCAACATTTTTTTTTTGGAGTCTGGATTTGGGTCCGGTTTGTGGCAATTATATGGTGTACATAGCCACGTTCATTAACTTCCCTCTGGGGGATATAGGTGTAATGTGATTTATATATTAGGTAAAAACGATTAACAGCTCGTGTTGTTTTTTTGATGCTAATGGAAGATTTTGTAGATTTTAAAGTATTTATGAGTTCAAATGATTCAGACGTAATATTTTAAAGTGATCAATAAATATTATGTCAGTTGTTATTTGCACAAATCGTGAGAGAAAACATCTATAAGTGTAATGTCTACAATATCTAATTTTAAATCAGAATGTAAAAAAGAAAGACCTCCAGTAAATGATTATAAACTTTAATCAGTGTTTGCTGATGATGCTCGTAAGTATTTACTCAAAAGACGTTGTCGTATACAGAAGTGTCATAGACCGTGGGATTTAACGTATAGGTGAAGGTTGTGATACATCCATACATCTTTCTTTAACCTGTAATGAGTCACTTCAGTGCAAAACCCCTCTTATCCACACACTACTGTTTCATTCGTTACTAAAATTGGTAGTTCTTTCTGTAGCCCTAATTTACTTCTACAAATAAATATCCTACAGATTGGACTTTAGAATCTGCTGTACTCTGAATTAGGTCGGAGTTTTAGATAGCATAACTGATTTGAGCAGCATTTGTCATTTTTTTTTACATCCCACTAATACTATAAATGTGACTGAATGGATATTTGTTACTCAATCACGCCAGAACGGCCGAATGAATCTGGATGAAATATCACTGAGATAGATTATAGTTTGGAATAGCACATAGATATTACTTATAGTGGGGTAAGTACTGTTTCCATGCGGTCGAAGCCGCTGATAGAAGCTAGCATTTTAAATAATTAAAAATACACATTGTTTTTTTTATCACGTTATATTTTTTCTAATAACGAAGCCTATTTTGTATTTTATTACATTAGTCTAAAGCGAGGTTTTCAACAGGAACTGTGTCGAAGAAACTCTTTATGTTCTCAATGACTTTGGCTACTAAAGCTTTGATGATTGGTTGCCCAATTTCTGTGATGACATCGTTACCATTAGATGCTATCAGTTCTTCTGTTGACTTGCCTGTAATAGATAAAAATAGAGAATCAACATTGTATCTTTACATAATTATGTACCTATTCCTCTATTGTGAGATTTTCTTTCAGTCACTATCCACATCACGACTTCACCCATTTCTAGATAGGCCTCTCTTAGTTTATACTAATCGCCACTCTCCTGTGATAGCCTCATCTAGGTACCATTGGTACTTTTTCTGTTAGACAAAACATATATAGCATCTATTTCATCTCATCATTTGAGCTCTCTCATTGGTCTCATAAAGGCGCATATTTATCAATGCCATATACCTACCTATGTATGTACATTATTTATTTCCGTCAAAACAAATCCTGGTAATATGTTAAATGTCTGTTGTTGATAGCCTGTATGTTTGCACATTCAAGCCTCAACCGCTCTGATACAATTTGGATAAAATTTGGAACACGGGTAGACCATGGCGAGTATCATTTTCGACTGTCACGTCACTTAAGTGGCTAGCAAAAGATGGTTTTAATTAAGCAACAAATACTTACGTAACAATTCGTTGTCAGGAAATAAGTTTTCGAATTTCACATTAGATTTATCCTTTAATTCAAAAGAGTGCCTCCATGATTTAACAGCCCAGTGCACCTTTCCATCTTTGCCTGTTTTGTCCTTGAAATCGACTTCTGCAGATATCAGAATTTTTGCTGCAAGTTTAATGATTATTATTATAATTAGTTGTTTAAAAAGTAAATTATTATGAAAAAAAATGTATGCTAATTAATAATAATAATAAATAGTTTATTGACACAAAGAAACATACATATACACTGAGTAACAAATGCTAACTACGCTGCAAAAGTCTGTATACAGATATTGTGAGCCCTGCCTCTCAAACTAGGATAACCTGTAACTTATGAGACAGTGTTCAGCTGCTGTGGGGTTACTTAAAAATAGGGTTTAAATAATTACGGACTGTGCCAAACAAGTTTTTGGTGTTAACAGACAGTTTTACTTTTTTATACATTTTATATTCTAAGAAAAAAGAAAAATAGTATAGAATAACAATTTAAATACCTATGGAATAGTAAATGGGTGAATGCGTGTGGGGATGTGCTTATGATATGTGTGTGGTGAGTTTTTGTTTGAGAGTATTGAGGTGTCTTATAATATGTGGAGAAATGAAAATGCAAAATGAAAATATGCAAGATTAGGCAATGTATTTAAGTAGTGATTCAGTTTGTGCATAGTCCTGTTCAAGGCGCCATTATACGACTTTTAATGGTTTTTAATTGAACATCACGTCTAAACGACTAGTCTTATTTCTTTGAAAAAAAAAATACGTTACTCTAGACAATTTCCGTCGTAATTTGATCTCAGAATATTGTTCGTATAGTTTTAGCTGCGCCGCCCCATACAGTGATGCAGTACCTATCCAAGAACTGACTGACACAGAGCATGGAACACCGTTTTTAGAATATCAGGGTTAGCAGAAGCTTAGTGCATAGCGTTAGGGCAGCAATGTGTTTATTCCAGCGTAACCGGGCATCTATTTGAACACGTGAGTTTTGGATATTGGCATGAGGATGACAGTTGTGAGCAAGTGTGCGCTTTTATCAAATGGGTGTGGTACAGTGCGGTACTCTGACGGCTGGCGAATGGAATATTATGATGTCTTGTTACAGTTGAGGGTAAGCAGGTTTAAGTCAAGCCATTTTATTATTTCACGTAGTGCCAATTCTGCGCTACTTTTGACATTATGTCAAATGGTTGAGCGCCATCTATCTACCTAAATAAGAATTAATAGATATAAGTCACTTTGAATATTTTATGACGTGCCCTGACACGTCAATTCTCTGATATCCGATAGGATACAATATAAATGAAGTTATACAATATTTAGAGTTACTGGTTTGAAATATGAATCAACAAAACTATTGTTATTATTTTAAGACTAATATTAATACTGTCCCAACATTTTCATCTTACTCGTACTACCGTCATGTCAGAAACCAGTCTAGTATTATGCTTATAATCACATAAATAAACATTTGTTTTAAACTTGAATTGTAACTTTTTGACCTCACTAGTAGTTCCGGAAGTTCCTTAGTAGCAGTTCGATCAAGGCTAAAAATATTTTTTTTTGTTGAAAAAAACTATGCTTTATCTATACCTAATGCGATTGGCAATATCGTGTTCAAACTCAGATAGACTAACCTTCCAGCAGCGGTCGCGCGCGGTCTGTGAGTCTGCTGCGAACTTATTCTAATAATTTTACACAAACTATGAACAATAGATGGTTGCGCTGCCCTGATATCCTCATTCCTCAGTACCCCTATGACATTCGTCGCAAGCGCACGTGCTTATTTATTTATGTTTGCGGTCTCAGATTCCGCGCGCGACCAGAAAATTCCTTGGAATAAAATTGAAACCGGGCTGACTAATTAAGGTTATTTGTACCTCATTAGTTCGAAAATTGTTTTATTTTACCTTAAATATGTCAATTTATATTTATTTTTTATGTTGCTCTGCTTTTTGTAGACAATGAGTTACGTTAACTTTAAACGGTGAGTATTCCGCATACTAGAGGACGCGAAAACAGAAGATGAAGACTGTGATGATATGTCAGACGAAGATGACAACCGCAGAAAGAGTGCATGCAATCGGACTTTTGTTTTCATTTTTTTTTTTATTAGGATTTAGTCAATACGTAAAATTCCATGATGGAAACATGAATAAAAAAGGAGATTTTAGAGTTCCTGTAATATGTGCCATTGATGATAAGGTTGATTGATCTCTATGATAATAATTATACTTCGTTTATTAATTTTTAAATCTAGAAAAGAAAATTTAATTTTGTTTACATCGATTTTTGTGCCATATGACTAAACATTTGAGTTTGCGTGGGCTGTTTAGCTTTTATTTACTAATTTAAACTAAAATGAATAAATAATGTTTTTTATTTATTATATATACAGACAAAAGATATATTTTTTATTATTATTATTATTATTATTATATTCAATCATCTTCTCAAATGAGACACGTAGACCGCGAGCGACTTCTTATGTTCGGCGCAAGGGTGCAAAAGCAACATTTATGTTTCACCGAAACTGGGAAACATTTTTTTACGTTTGATGAAAACTTTATGAAAATTATGATAACAGTAACTACGAGTATACAATGTGTTTTTTAGCTCAGTTGTTATTTTTGGTATTCTACCTACGGTAACTTCAAGTAAAATTATCTAATAGGCGTATACCAATCAGACATTGGGTATACGCCACCCAATGTCTGATTGATTCTGGTAGGTGGAAAGTTCTTATTGGTATCGATAATTATCGCTAATAAACGCAATCTATAGGCAATTAGTCAATATTCATGTACTACTGCATCCTCTGATGGTTTGTAGTACGGTCTTGAGTTTTTTTAAGTCTATATTTTAGACGTCTTACTGATGCACCATTTAAATCTTTTGGTCTGTATTCTATAGCAGATAACGTGCTATGTTTTTGATGGACACTAACTAGTTAAATTGTCCTGTAGTCCAAAGGATTTTTCATGTTTTCCTAACTTTATAGCAGGTAATGTTCAAAATGTAAGTAGATAGTTCTTAGCAACATATTATGGTATTTAATCCTCTACATAATGTTATCGTCCATCAAATGTAGATGACCTGATCTTTAAAAGCTCCCTGCAAACACGTAGGTACTCTAAGGTACTTAATATTAACAACACGTATACGATACATCATTGGATAAAGCTTTTATGGCTTCATAAATTTAGCATTTTAGAGTTTTTGCTAAGACCTCAGTAGATGTAAAAAAAAAACATCATAATATTAACCTGAACCTATTCATTATTTGTGTTTAAATTACTTCATGTTACTGCAGTTATTACACTAAGTAAAGCTTGTACGTGATAGTTTTTATGTACACTTAAATCTTTTTCTTTTTCTTGCTGGATTCTGTTTCTTGATAGCTGTAACCTCTTCGTCTCGTCTATTAATCAACAGTAGATCATAGGACATATAATATGTAGGATCTAAGATAAAAATAAGTACTTACGGACTTTAGCGATCAGATCTCCATTGCCTTCAATAGGGAGGATGAATAGTTGTCCTTTCATGTCATATTTTCCGTTGAAGTCTACCGCACATAGAAATTTGACGACCATCTTCATATTTTTGCTGTCTCTCCTGGAAAAATTAAAATAAATAGATTCAGCAAAGAATCCTCCGACCCTCCGACCGACTTCACGGTTACCGCGATTTAATAAATCATGGTGCACATAAAGTGATATCCGAAAATTTTCTCTAAATGATGGTAAACATCGCATCAAAATCCGTAGCATAGTTTGATGAGAATAAAACAGAAATTTATTTGACAACTTTCCTAAATTGGTACCAGAATTTGTACAAATTACACGCAAAAAAAAATTAGTCTAACATAAATATTGCACAACGTCAAGTTTCTCACTATGAACAAGGCGTTAATTTTATAAAAATATTTGCATAAAGTGTATGAACGGTCTCTGGTCGCTCCACGAGTTTCGTCAAGGCCATCGACTTTAGCAGACTGGCTTTTTGCCACCACAACTTTAAGAAAACAACACATAAAAATGCTCCACATTAGGTACAAGGTTTTTTTCCAAAATAATGGTTCTATAATTTTGTTCAATAATTTCCTCAATATTTTAAAGTTGTTTACTTTAAAGTTGCAAAACCGATTTTGGAACCTGTTAAGAACTAGTTTTATGTTTAAAACCTAAAATAACTTACTGTTATTAAACAAATACTAAAAAGTAATAATTTGAGTCTAATTTTAGAACCCTCGGAACTCCTAAATCATGAGAATTTAATAGGCCAATGACATTTTGAGGTAAGCGTTTAGAACATTTAGTAGATTTTATTTTTCTCTCAAGAAGGAGCACATTTGGTTCATATCGTAAGTTACAGCAATATCCTTATGCCATACAACAATATTCATACGTCACTGTCAATTATCCAACTGCAAATGTAAGTTAGTAGCCCAAATAAAAATGTGACAAAAACTTTTTTACAAAAAAAAAATACAAGTCGGTGTTTCCTGTTTTATTAATTTGTTATTTGATACCGACTTCCGAAGTTAAAGTTATTTTGCAATTTTGAGTGTCTTTTTTTTAATGCAAGACGGTGGTCTAGTTTTGTAAAAAGTTTTTTGTTTTTCTCGTTGTACCTCATACAAAACTATAATATGTATATTAAAGTTATGCCCGAATTGATAGTCTCTATAAATAAAATGAGAACATCATCGATGTAGTCCAAGTCAATTAAATACGCATTGTTAAGGATATCTCAAAAACTACTGATCTGCCCTCCTAGTCATATTACTTTTCTATTAGGTATCGTTTACGCTAACGCTTAGTACAAAATGTATGGCAATGACATTACCTGCCCCCCTAGCCATATTACTTTTCTATTATCGTTTACGCTGTTAACGCTTAGTACGAAATGTATGGCAATGACATTGCCTGCGTAGTTATGTGTCACGTGACTTATCGTAGGTAAAGTCATTGCCATACATTTTGTACTAAGCGTTAGCGTAATCGATAATAGAAAAGTAATATGGCTAGGGAGGCTGCGTAGATAAGTGTCACGTGACTTATCGCAGGTAATGTCATTGCCATACATTTTGTACTAAGCGATAGTGGAAACGATAATTGAAAAGCAATATGGCTAGGGGGGCTGATCTAGATTTAAATGGGACCACATATGAAGCACCAGCTTAATAAAAAAAGAATCATTAAAACCTGTTAACATAGAAAAAAGTTTTGAGGACACACAATAAAAATACAGTCAAATTGAGAATCTCCTCCTTTTTAGAAGTCGGTTGAAAATACAAATTACCGATTTTCTTTTGTTGTGTTTACCGACTTTATCCTCTAGGTAATTGTTTTTATTTTATTTTAGATGGGTTTGATCTTGACTCTAGGTCTAGGTGAGAGGTGACAGAGATAAAGTCGACGATGGAGCGAGCTAACCCAGAAGAAGCCTTTTCACTGTAACTTTGAAGAGATTAGGGTTGTATGCATTCGGAAATACAGACTCAGGTAGATGCCGAGGGGTAGCGGATAAATTCGTAACAGAGATACCGCTCTCCAGAGCACTTAGGCAGGGAAGGAACAGAGGTGGGTTTTAGTCAGTATGATTTCCCGACCCACAAAAAAAAAATAAAGAAAAATGTAGAGAGTTCCACTCCTTTGCTGCACGCATTATGAAAGACGGTCGGAAACGCTTAGTGCGAATTCGTGGAATAGCAATAAGGTAGGTGAACTTGTGCTGTGTGTTAAGGGCCTTTCTGTGTTAAACACATTTTTTACACCATCTTGAAAATAAATAAACCTTGACCTATAAAAATATCAATCGAATAAAGAGTGTACCTAGTGTTTATAAGTGCAGCGAAAAGGCACGATGCAGTAAACTGGTTACACGAGTGTCGAGGTCTTGTGCGCAGGTTGTTTTGACCTAGAAATTGCCTTAAGATGAAGTATGATAATTTTTCCATTTTCTTGTATTTTTCTTTAATGATTTACAACTATTTCCTTTACATTATTCTATGTAAACCTATAATATAAAACCGGCCAATTGCGTGTCAGGTCACGCGCAGTGTAGGGTTCCGTAGTCACTTGTAACAACATGTGGACTTAAAAGGGGGCTTTATGTTAGTTACTAGGAGCATATTAATTGAGTTCACAGTTTAAAAAATAACGTTTAAATAAAAAAATATAATTTTATTTTTCCAAAATTTTACTTGTATACTAACCGTTTTAAATATTAACTAAGTAATGATTTCACCTTTCACCTAAGTATTATTTACGTAGGATTTAATGTTTTAAACGAAATTCAAGTAGGTACATTTTATAAGTTGGGCGACCAATTACTAAAGTCGGAGCCCCGCGAGCTCAGGCCCTTCTCGCGGCCCAGTGGCGCCCTCATTGAATAAAAAATCGTAGCATAGCACAGAAAATAAATATTAAAAAATCCAACTTCACGTTTGTTACAAAGAGGATAAAGAATTTTTACGTTGTTAAAACAGGTCTCAAAATGTTTCGTATCCAAAGTAGTAGGCAAAAGTGTCAGAAACGGCCGTTTTTGGCACTTTTGCTGTTTTAATATTTATTTTCTGTGCTATGTTACGATTTTTCATTCAATGAGGGCGTCACTGGACCGCGAGAAGGGCCTTAAAAAAAGATAATTACGAAGGGGATGGGGGGTCTGAGTTTGCTCGCTACGCTCGCTAGACCCTGCCATCCCCTTCGAACCTAACCTATCCAAGTCGGGGTGCCCCATGTCCCGAGCTAGCTACGATCGCTCTTTGATCCTAACGTTGCCTTTGTACACACATAATCATGATCAGTGGTATCACAAATTCATAATTTGTCCAATTTAACTAAAAGACTAGACGATATCCAGCCATCTGGTTAAACGTTGCGTTCAACGACTTGGCTGGTTGTCCTTCAGCCATTTAATTGACTGCCGTTTAATCAACAGCCTAGGCATCCAAAGGATAGGCGAGAAACAAAAAAAAAAAAACATTCCCACTTTACATAAAGGGGAGGTACAATAAAAAAATCTTTTTCAAGTATAATTGTTTTGTTTTCTTGGCGTGATCAATATACTGGGTTAGTTTTTTATCACCATCCAAATTCACAGGGTATATTCTAACCATGATTATGAACAACTTTCACTATGGGGCCAACTCGGAAATTGCAAAAAAAAATCTACTATTTCATACATTTTGGTTGAGTAGATATTGAAATTTAGTATGAAATAGCCGTTTTTTTTTCATAATTTCCGAGTTGGTCCCATACTGAAAGTTGTTCATAATCATGGTTAGAATATACCCTGTGAATTTGGATGGTGATAAGAAAATAACCCCGTATATACCCATGCATAATTGCAGCTTTCTGGTACTAAGAGTCTTTTACCTATGTCTGACGGACAGACGGACAGACCAAAACTATAAGGGTTCTTTGTCCTTGTTAGGACTACGGAACTTCAAAAAGGTCAAAGTTAAAGAAAGAGAAAGTCTTGATCAATTCTAAAAACAATTGAAATGGATGATAACTTTGTACATTAAGTCTTATTTGTTTTTTTGGGAATTGAATATGAGCAGAAGCAGTATCTTAACATATGAAGATCCATTTCTATTACACCCTGTACTATGTACTATTTTCGGAATGACAGGTTGGCTCAGTGCTTGAGCATTCGGCTGATGCGCCTCATGTCGCGAGTTCGATCCTCGCACGGAACAAAATTGTATGGCCTATAAATAGTTGTTCCGGGTTTGGGTGTCTTGTGTATGAGAGTTAAAAAGTTTGTAAACGCACACACGATATAGGAGTGATTCCTAGTGTGAGGCAACAATTTTATAGATTAAAAAAAAAACATTGGGCGGTATACTGACTCCCAATTGTTTGTAAAATAATGGCGTGCCAGTAGTAGGGAGATACACCCACATTTTGCCAGGTTTATTCAAAATCAAAAGTCATTCGTTTAAACTAGTCTGAGAGCCAGCACTTTTTGAACGTCAAAGTTCTGCATAAAGACAGTCCCTGAAAAACGCCCGCCCGTCACCATTTCCTAGTGTTTTAGCTGTGAAGAAGAAGTGGTGCAACAAACTCCCCAGCAACAATCTAAACAATAATTGGTTTCAAAACCTATTGGCATCAGCCGGGCACAAATCTAGAGTCCCTATTAGCGACAAATTCCAGATATGACATAGACTCGGTTTCCAGTCTAACTGGAGTAGTTGTAGTAGACTGACCTTCAGAACCTAGAATCTGCAGTTTCAGATCGCAGTATAATGTTACTAAGCTAAACAAGGATGCTATTTCTGCATAAAGGGCAACCTCTATAATAACTACATCATCACGGATTAAAGAAAGATCAAGTGGGTCTAATTGATTTTAATTTGATGTCGATACAAGGAAAATGAGTAAAAACATTAACTTTAATGGTAAATGACACGCACACTCGCCTGTAATAGCAACATGTCAACGATTTAATTGGTCAGTCTAGGATATCAACCTAATTGAAGGATATTTTCTCGTTGCTTCGTAATTATAATATCATTAGCATCAAGTAATTTTAAAATCGATTTCTGTAGTTCCTAGAATCACTAACTATAAAAAAAAAACTTTTTTACAAAAAATACAACCGACTTCTAAAAATTGTAAAATAACTTTAATTTCGGCAGTCGGTGTTTTTGTTTTGTTTGTCTTCGTTATTTGACACCGACTTCCGAAAAAATATGTTTTTCACTTTTTAGTTGTTGTACCCCAGAACTAAAACTAAATAATAAAGTTATGTCCGAATGGATAACCCCAATTACATGGAATAATTGGAGACAACCAAAACGTCATCCGTTGCGTACAAATTTTTTGTTGATGTTGATTTTTTCAAAAAGTGCTGAATCAATTTCGATAACATTTATATGGAACCACCTCTGAAGTGTGACCTACCTGCCCGGGGGTGGAGGATAAATTCGAAAGAGTTACCTTGCCCCCGGGCACTCGAGGCAGGGAGGAACAGGGGTGGGTTTTAGTTAGTAAGAGTCTGACACACCCTTCCGCTCCACCCTAGAGCGGAAGAAGTCATAGGATGATTTCCCACCCCCAAAAAAAAAAAAAAAAACTGTGACCTACCGAACAAAAAAGAATCATCAAAATCTATTCACAAATGGCAGAGAAATCGCGTAACATACATAAAAAAAAACATACCTACGAATTGAGAACCTCCTCCTTTTGGAAGAAGGAGGACTTAATCAAGTATTTTTGTACCGATTACTTAACAAAACCAGACTTTATTTACAAAAGCATGGTTTTTTCCATCCAAAATAGCGAACTCGTCATTTTCTTGGAAAGTTACATCGTCTTGACTATTAAATATCAATACATTAATCACCTATCTTAATTTAAGCCAATTTTCAAGGTTATGTTACGCTTTTCGGTGTCGATCTATGGATGTGTTACCATCACACAAATATTATAAAGACGAAGGTTCATTTATGTATGTGTATGTATGTTTGTTACTCCTACGCGTTCAAATGGCTAAACGCATTCGGATGAAAATTGGTACCAGGATAACTTTCCTACTAATATTGTAAATGCGAATGATTGAATGGATGTTTGTTACTCAATCAAGCCAGAACAGATGAACGAATCTGGATGAATTGGCACAGATATAGATTAAAGTCTGGAATGGCATATAGGCTATAATGTATAATGAGGGAAGTACTGATTCGGGCAAAGCCACAAGTATACAAATATACAAGGTGTTCCTTTTGACATCCCATCACTCAAGGGTATTAATGAGTCCATGTCAAAGAATCAACTGGCACAAATGAATTTCTTCTTCTCTGGTCATAAAATATCGCTTTTAAGTGTCCAAAAGGGTAGATTATTTAGCAGCATGTAGTCCAATTTTCGGTCTACTACGAATTTCCAATTTAAAAACCTATAGTAATAAGCTCTTTCCGGGAATCGAATCTACGCGGCAGACCAGTCGCTCACTGGTCCAACTTTTTTTTTTGTGCGTGTGGGAAATAATCCAATGACTTTTCCCGTTCAGCAAAATGTTAAATGAAATACTCGTTCTCTCTTTTTTATTTAAGTTCTTTGAACTTACAATGTGGATATACAGGTTATTAATGTGCAATAAAAAATAAGTCACCTTTTTGAGTAATTTACATCTCAACATGATCCAGATTATGGTGTCACTTATAATAATATTAATCATAAAAGCTTTTATATTTCAAACGAAAAAATTATGAACCAGTATTTTATATAGCCTTTTAGTATAAGGCTATGCCTTTGCTGAATTTTTTTGGGTCGTGTTTTATATTCACCACTTATCTAACCACCACTTACCATTTTGAGAACAAATAAATTGTGCGTACAGCTAGGGAGTGGAATTCCCTACCGGAGTCTGTATTCCCTGATAACTACAACCTGGGAGTCTTTAAGTCAAGAGTGAATAGGTTACTTCTAGGCAAGCGTGCTCCATCTTCGACCACATCATCGCTTACCATCTTAACCAGGTGAGATAGTGGTCAAACGCGTGCCTATCAACAATAAAAAAATAAAAAAAAATGTCCTGAGCTCAAGTTTCGGCTGCACTAGCCACAATCGGCCGTAATTTTTATAAACGGTATCACTAAATTTCAAAACAACAGATGGTCCCAGGCAACAGACTGCAGGCAGTCAAAAATGGTTATGCCGAGCTTACGCCCTCGACTAACTAAACGACTGCTCAGCTTAAGTAGAAATAACCTCAGAATAATAATAGGGACAATTAGGAGCCCCTAAAGAAACATCTTTCAACATAAGCTCTATGGATAACCCACTCTGCATAGACTGCTTTGAGGCCGAGAAATCAGCCACCCACGTCATCTTGGAATGCGAGGCCGCAGCTACTCGGAAGCTGTAAAGCTTGTGAAGCGCCCAGGAAGTATCTGTGCTTCTGGGCGGAGCTAGGCTGGCTTTGTTAGCCAGAACCCCTACGCACAATGGACCGAATGGGAGTCTAAGTGCGGTCAACGGAGTTCCTATACGAAACGTTATTACCTACTAACTTTGCATGAAAATTGTTTGCAAAGCCGTCTCTGGCAGTATTTTGCCAAGATGTCCGGGTGCTTTGTGGAGTACACGATACCCCTCGATAAGACTTCAGTTTCTGACGACCCGAAACGACTCTCAAAGTGCTACAAATGATAGCCGGAACTGACGGTTTACCGTGCATTCCGAGTCAAGGTTTGAAATGGATGACTATCCAGGACTGATCCCGGGACTGGCTAAGGTAAAAGTTACTTAACCTAAATTGATCGAAAAACTAGCAAATTGCAGTGACTTCTTGGTTACCCACAAGCTTACTGTAATTTCTTAGATACATCCTCAGGCCAACCGCGATTATAACATAGGACTGCAATTTTATAGGAAAGCAGGCACCTTAAATTATCCAAAAATATTAAAAAAACACTTACGTAATCTTCTTAGCTTCACAACTCTTGAGCCCTGTAACCTTGATATCAGTGACAGTCAGTTTCAAGTTCGAAGTACTGGCATCAACGTGTTTAAGGACAAGGGGGTCATGGCGGTCCACATTGAGCTCAGGGATACCGTCGGCAAATAATGGAATCACCTTCTGTGTTGATTCTTTGTGACATTTGGTGTCGTCCGCTTTACATTTTGTGATAAAAGGTGCTAGAAACAGAAGATCCATAGAGAAACGAATTCGAAATCAGTTTTATGTAAAAAGAAATGGTAAAATTAAACTTTTGCATTAAATTCTGTGAGTTTTCAGTGCTTACAAGAGTTTGAAATTGGTAAAAGTTAAACGTGAAGCACTTTACGGTATAGTCAGCAATAAAAATCTATTTGAAATTAAGGTTTATTACAAAAATCGAATGATTTTTACATAACAAGGATAAGCTGAACTGCTTCTGAAAGGACTGGCTCAAAACCGCAGAAGACCGTGAAAAAGAGCAAAGGAGGTAGCAAGGCCGATGCCCCCACTGATATACAGTACAGGTTCATATAAATAAAAAAAAACAGTCGAGCCAAACGATTACCACTTTTGACAACATTCCAAATTATCTATCGTCACACAGAAAATGTTAAGGATTGAGACTAAAAAAAAATGCTTGAGATCAAAATTAAGTGAAATAATACATTACCCAAATTAGACGCCGCCAAAGAAATGTATGTCAGGAAGAATAAAACAAAAACTTTGCTGATCATTTTAAATAATAATAAAGTCTGTCAGCATTAAAAGACACGACTGCTCACAATAGTATAAAATGTCTTTATTTTCCTCTATCAAGATATGTCCACTTTTATATACAGATCCATAAAAATGTATATCAGTTAAGGAATGTAGAGATACTTATAGAGTGGTCTGTTGATACGAATGCTAGATTTTTCTGCAGCTCTGCTTGAGTTGTACTCGAGTTTTATAATACTCAGTTCCATAATTAATATTATCAAATTCATAAATCAGTTCTGCATTTTTTTCTAGCAAAAAGTTTAATAAAAAAATATATATATCAAAAAAGTGTTTTAGATTATAATCTCATAATGGCACGTGTAGATAGTATTTTTTTTTATTAGTAATACAGAATTGTTTGGTTGGTCTGCTCATAAAATATACATAAGTACTACGTTGCTCAAGGCTCGGTATAAAAACAATTTACTTCCACAAATGAAGATATCCGCAAGAGAACCAAGGTTACCGATACAGCCTGAAGAATCACCAAACTTAAGTGGCTTTGGGCAAGGCCCACTGGGTGGTCAATGGGCCTGAAAAGTTCTAGAGTTGCGATCGCATTCCGGAAGACGCAGCTTTGAAAGGCCTCCCACAAGGTGGATCGAGAGGTCGTGGGTAGGCGATGGATGCGAGACGCACAGGACCGGTCGTTGTGGCGACAATTGGGGAAGGCTTATGTCCAGTAGTGAACGTCTTTCGGCTAAATGAAGATGATGAAGAAAAAATTTGTGGTGACTGTGTCTATCTATCTGCCTAGCCTTTTTCCCAACTATGTTGGGATCAGCTTCCAGTCTAACCGGATGCAGCTGAATACCAGTATTTTTCATGGAGCGACTGCCTATCAGACCTGCACAACCCACTGGTTACTGGTTGCTAAGACTGGTTGTCAGACTTTCGGGCTTCTGACGACCCGTAACGACTGTCAAAGATCCACGTTTGACAGCCGGGACCAACGGCTTAACGTGCTTTCTGAGGCACGGAGGAGTCTCGGTATGTAAAAATGGTCACCCATCCATGGACCAACCCAGCAAGCGTAGCTTAACCTGATGGATCGACCCGTGCGGCTGTTATTACTTTAGCCACCACACATATACAACAGACGAGGCACGAGACATTTTGCATAAACAGTCGTGTATGGATGCAAAATGTTGACAAGCAGCTCTTGCAGTAGTTGCGCCAAATTATTATGTTTTTTCAATCTTCTGCCTTTCTTGATTGTTTTTCTACTTGATGTTTATGTGTAATATCTGGCTTAAATGTTTTGCTTAGCTATTTTGGAAATTCGAATAAAGAATTTTTTATGTCCAAATAAGTTTGTGTATCACACATTTCGATGCCAGACAAAACTACCAGTTTTCCTGCTAAAGTACGGAACCTTTTAGACTAAATGGCAACGCTTCTAATTAAGTGTGTTGTACTATTATCGTCACACTTAAGAAGCAGAAAAAAACTGGATTAAGTGGTTTTGTTATACCTACATGTTTGACGTAAGTAGTTGTTGCTTTCCTATAAATGCCAGTTTGCAATTATGTCTACGGCAAAAAACAGCATGATTGATAATGTTTTTTTTTTTTTAAACTTGCCAGGTGCAATTCGGACTCGCCCGCGCGCGTAAAGGTTTTTAAAAATATATTATTTTTTTAACATGTTTTTTTTTTAAATATATCATAGACTTCTTTTGGTTTTCTGTGATGTATTAAGTATAGAAGGAACTAGTTTGTGTATTTATTTCAAAATTTATGGCTCAGTAGTTTCGGAGATAAGGGAATTTTATATAAACTAATTTTGAGTCGGCGCCAAACAACGATCTGATTATTAAATATCTTAAATTTATAAATACTTACAAATGAAGAAGGCTGTAAGTAGGTAATTAATCATTTTATTAATTGGCGCCGATTCAAAATTAGTTTATATAAAATTTGATATTTTATGTAGGTAAATAAGCTCATTACTCAAGACTTAAAAGATTTTTTTTTTTTTTGCTTTTTAGTTCTTTTTCGTCGGTTAATTTTTTTGTTAAAAAGTTTTTTATTTTATGATTTTTTTTGACTCGCATCATTTTTAACACTCTGAGCCTAATTTCTAATTCTTTATCATTCCTTTTGACACTGAGCTGATGATATAACCATCCTTCCATGAAGTTCCCAGGATATTGACCAGTTGAGGTTACCTCCAATATTGTAAAGACTTCTTTTCTTCAAAACATACTAAGTGGTATCTGTCACTAAAACTAGCTTTTATATCTAACTTCTATTGTTTAGGAAAGATATGGTTTCCATCATCAGCTCAGTTTCATGATGTGATGGTTCCTAAATGCCTGATTAAGTTATGAAAAGTAAACAAAAACAATATTCGTGCCCAATTTTCGAGGTTCTCTCTCAATTTTTTCAGGATCCCATAATCAGATCCTGATGTTCTTGACATGGGACTACCCTTTAGGTATACTCTATCTAAAAAAAAAGAATCATCAATATCGGTTCATAAATAACGGAGTGAGGGCCGTACATACATACAGAAACGCTAAACGTGCCCACAGTTTTCGAGGTTTTCTCTCAATTTTATCAGGATTCCACTGTCAGATCCTGACTTCCTTGACATGGGACCACCCTTGAGGTATGCTCTATCTAACAAAAAATTTATAATCAAAATCGGTTCATAAATGACGGAGTGAGAACATACACAGAAAAAAAAAAAAAAAAAACATGTATACGGTTGAATTGAGAACCTCCTCCTTTTTTTTCGTCGGTTAAAAAGAGGAGGATCTCAATTCGATTGAATTATTGTTTTTGTATGTTTGTTACGCGATATCTCCGCCATTTGTGAATCGATTTTGATGATTCTTTTTTTTGTTTGGTAGGTCATACTTCAGAGGTGGTTCCATATAAATTGATTCAGCACTTTTTGAAAAAATCGACATAAACAAAAACTATGTATACAAGATGACGTTTTGGTTTTCTCCAAACGTTCAAATTCCATGTCCTTGGGGTTATTCATTTGGACTTAACTTTTATATTTAGTTTTACTTCTGGATTACATAAAAAACTTTTTTACAAAAAATACAATTTTCGGAAGTAGGTGTCAAATAACGAAGAAACAAAATATAAACACCGACTTCCGAAAATAAAGTTGTTTTGTAATTTTTAGAAGTCGGTTGATTTTTTGTAAAAAAGTTTTTTTTATTGTTGTTAATTTTAATTATTATATTTATCTATATTAATAAAATTGAATCACCGAATATAATGTAATCGCATCACTTCAGAACGATTGCATCTATTTGGATAATAATTTTTTTGTTGTATTGATAACTGTCAGAACAAGGTTTTTAAGAAAGAAATTTAGTGAAAACGGAAAAATAAAATTGAACTCGTGCAAAGCGGCAGGTCGCTAGTGTTATATAACTTTGAGTGATGTTGTTAACGTAAAGACTTTGTTTGGCCTTGAGCTCTTGACCAGTTTTTTTTTTAATCTATGCCCCCACTAGGAATTACTCCTATGTCGGGGGTGCGTTCACAAACATGTAAGCTCACATAAAGAAGACACCCAGACCCGGAACAACTATCTGTAGGCCATACAAGTACTTGTTCCGTAAGAGAATCGAATCGGCGACATGCAACGCAGCAGCCAATCGTTCAACCACTGCCCCAACCACGCCGTCAAAGTTTTTATTTCATAAACCCAAAGTCAATTTGACAAATCTGATATTTTTTCCGTATTCAACGTACTGAACCAATAACACAATTGACTGTTTTGTACCATGCCGCAAAATGACTGTTGCCCTGTGTTATGTAATATTTTTATTGAAATTAATGCCATGGTGTCGTTAGCGTATACTTATGTATAATAAAATACGTGATTTATCGTGTACTTCGTGTAATGGTTGGTTGTCCATTAAAAATAAATAAACTAGCGACCCGCTCTGACTTCATACGGGTGCAAATTATATATACTAACCTTCCTCGTTTATCGCTCTTTCTATAAGAGAAAACTGTATCAAAATCCGTTCCGTGGTTTAGGAGAAGTAAGCGATGAATCAGACAGACGCAAACCGGGACTTTGTTTTATACTATTTAGAGATAAACGTGGACTTCAGCGTGAAAACTTAACAAACATCCTATGGATCTGTTTATATAGGGTGACTGTTAATTAGTGACCGATACTTAAACACGTGATTGTACTCATGATAACAAACAACTTGCCCAAAGAAACATATAGTGAGACAGGACGGCACACGCGGCTAACAGCTGATAGGTCACTGCCCCGCGCGCGCGAATTTCAAACGGCTGTTGTGTTATTGTGATAAAAGTTATTGTGATGAGTATAAATAAAAAGTTTCTTTGGGAAAGTTGTTTGTTATCATGAGTACAGTCACCTGTTTAAGTATCGGTCACTAATTACCAGTCACGCTATGTATTAGTTACTATTTATTTATTTATGTATTTATTTATTTACTTATTTAAACCTTTGGGTTAAATAGACTACTCTGTGGTAGCTGTACAACAACAAATAAAACAAAATAATAATCTTAAAATTAAAATAACACACCGAAAAAAAAATACATAAATATGCAAAAATAATATACTAATAAATATTATAATAATAAAACCTTATAAAATATAACCTTATAAAAAAAACAAAAAAAAAACTCAGAAAACCAAATAATTTAATAAAATATGGTAATTTTAGAATTTTAATCTTTGAAGCTTTGGTAATCAGTGTTGATAGATTGACGGTTAAAATAAATACATAATATACCTGGATTTATCTAGCCTGGGCTATATAAATGTAAAAATCAGCCGACAAAGCATGAGTGAAGATGTATCTTCTGGGTTCGGTTGTTCCATCATTGATCTCATGCATCGCTTACAATGATGATAACTAGCCGAGATCATCATCGAGAGCGGACATTTAGGGAATGTTTTCTAAAAAAGTAAAAATCAAAAGTTACACCATAATTTCAGGTTACTCACTGGATTGTACCTGCAATAACTAAATTATATTTATACGTTATTAGGAATACTGTATTTATTATCTGCATAATAAACAGAGTGTAACGGAAAAGTGTGGTCATATATTAAATACTGCTTCATCCATCAAAATGAGCAAGAATATCTGTATCTGTTTATATAAAAAACTTTTTTACAAAAAAATAGAACAGACTTCCAAAAAAAGTGCAAAATAACTTTAATTTCGGAAGTCGGTGTTCCTGTTTTTAACCGACTTCAAAAAAAGGAGGAGGTTCTCAATTCGACCGTATTTTTTTTTTTTTTTTTTTTTTTTTTTTTTTTATGTGTGTTACCTCATAACTTCTTACAACGTGAACCGATTTTCAAGATTTTTTTTTTATTTGAAAGCTGTTGCTTCACATTTGGTCCCATTTTAATTTGGTCAAGATCTGATGAAGGACTTCGGAGATACACAATGGAACTCTTCAATAAATGATAGCAAACCTTCCAGAATTGATGCAATCGCATGTCTGTACATTGTTTTCACCACTTCACAACATTACATCACGCTGATGCGCTCTGAAGGGGTATACAGATTTGTACAGTTCACCCTGATACACCCTAATTTCACCAACTACGTTCAAATTCCCTATTTTTGAGGCTATCAATTCGGGCATAACTTTACTATTAATTTAGTTTTAGAATGGGGTAAAACACACACTAAAAAGTGAAAAATAAAAAACTTTTTACAAAAAAAATACAACCGACTTCCTTAAATAATACTAAAAAATGCAAAATAACTTTAATTTCGGAAGTCGGTGTCAAATAACGAAGAAACCAAATTAGAAACACCGACTTCCGAAATTAAAGTTATTTTGCATTTTTTAGTATTATTTAAGGAAGTCGGTTGTATTTTTTTTGTAAAAAGTTTTTTGTGTCTTTGTTTTTTGACACCGACTTCCGAAATTAAAGTTATTTTGCACTTTTTTTGGAAGTCGGTTCTATTTTTTTGTAAAAAAGTTTTTTATTTTTCACTTTTTAGTTGTGGCTCCCCATTAAACTGTGTTAACAATTCATAGACATACGATAGCAGCAATCGCGGTTGATTTGCTGTCAATTTTTGAAGAGTTCCGTTGTCTGTCTCCGAAACCCATCATCAGATCTTTTTGAAATTTAAATGGGACCATTTCGGAATAAACCCCTTTCGAACAAAAAAAGAATTTTGCAAATCCGTCAATATATGACGGAGTTATGCCCGAACATACATTAAAAAAAAAAAAAAAAATACAAGCATCCGAATTGATAACCTCCTCCTTTTTCGAAGTCGGTTAAAAATTCAAAGTCCTGACTGACTGACTGACTGACTGACTGACTGATATATCAACGCGCAGCCCAAACGACTGGTCTTGAGACATGAAATTTGGAGGGTGTTCTTTGTGAAGTACCCACTAAGAAATGGTTTTGCGGACTGACTACGATTTGAGATAGCTCCAAATAAGGTTGAGAATTGAACATAATTATTGTGTTGACGATGCAAATAGGCATTTATTTTACGGGTTTTCTTTAGATTATCCAGAACATACACAATAAATAAAATAATTGTCCGGTCAAAGTTTTAATAAAATGCTAATTCTATTCAATTCTTAAAAAAAAAAAATATTCATCGACTATGACTAGACTATTGAGGTGATACCGCACTTCAAAAAAAAAAGGGGTTGAAAAGGGGGTTGAACGTTTATAACGGGGGAAGTACTGATTCCACTCGGGCGAAGCCGCTTGCAGAAGCTAGCTCATGTATAAAATGTGTAAATAGCCTATTTTAACCTGAAAAATTACCGAAAATTTTAAGCTTTTCCGGACACCAAGCGGTTAGCACAGGTCTTTCGAAGCTGCTAATCTAGTTTTACATTATTATTATCTATCCTAATGAGATCTCAAAAATGAGTACATTTCATTGTTTTGCGTTTAATCTGCCTACGGTGACTGGCTTACAAAACAGAAATACTCGTAGTTATTTAATTTTTTCAGTAAGGTAATTAACAGCCGAGGTTACTCAAACTAATTAATATAATATATTCATTAGGTTTTCTTCCAAAAAAAATAAATATACGTAGGATTTGTTATTGTTCATTGACGTCAATCTTATTTAAATTACGAAGCTTTGTTCCCCGACGGGCCCCGTCCCTATTGCGGACAACTCTTTGAAGTGCGCGTGGAACACTACGCGCTGTCGACTCTCGGGCCTGGTGCTGATCGGACGGCGAGCTACCCATTACTCATCGTCCGCAGGCCCGGGTACCTCACACCCTTGGCCGCCAATTCTTGGCGAGAAATTCCCGACCACCGTAGGCGCGGGCTTGCGGACGGTGAGCGATGGGTAGCTCTCCATCCAATAAGGACCAACAGGTGTATCCGCTAACTCAGTAGACATCAACAAAAATGATAGGCACTACGCAGTACATTGCTGCTTTGACGTATAGGAAAACAAAAATGTACTACGCTGTGCTTATTATAATCGATGTCCACCAAGCAATGTACTGCAAAGTGCCTATCAAATTGATGTCAACTGAGTTAGCGAATACACCTGCAGGCCCGGGTCGGTGGCGCGTTGTGTTCCACGCGCGCCTTTTAGAAATGTCAGCAATAATGGACGGAGCTAGCTAGGGCCGATGCCTGCCAGGGTCACGGGATTGTTCGAAAGAGTTACCGGGGCCCTGGAACGCAAAGGGAAACTGAAGGAACACTGGTGGGTTTTAGCCAGTAAGAGTCTGACACTTCCCCTTCTCCACTCAGAGCGGGAGAATTCATCTGATGGTTTCAAACCATAAAAAAACTTTTTCCAAAAAAAACAACGTCGGTTGTTTTTTTTTTGTAAAAAGTTTTTTATTTTTCACTTTTTAGTTGTTATACCCCAGAACTAAAAACCCCAATAACATGGAACGTGGAATTTAAACATAGTCGTAATTGGAGAACACCAATACGTCATAGGTATACGTATTTTTCGTTTTTGTTCAGTTTTTCAAAAAGCGCTGAAGCAATTTCGATAAAAATTATATGAGACCACCTCGAGAGTATATTCTTTTGGATAAAAAAAGAATTTTGGAAATCGGTCTTCAATTGACAGAAAAATCGGTGGGCATACATAACTTAAAAAAAAAAACATACATACAGTCGAACATAGAACCTCCTCCTTTTTCAAAGTCGGTTACAAAAGCAGACACCATATCAACATTCTTTATCATTAGTGATTAACATTTAGTCGCTTTTTGGGAACTCGATTTTTTACTGCAACTCATTGCCGTGTGTCTACAAAACCCAATGTATCATCATCGATCAGCACCATCTACCTAGCTTTTTCCCAAGTGTGTTGGGGTCGCTTTCTAGTCTTATACTTTATTTAATATAGCTATTGCCAGTCTGACCTCCACAACACAGTTACTGAGTAACACGATTCTCCTTGGCAAGACTGGCTGTCAGACACTCGGATATGGCATCAATGTAATCGCGAAATCGCTGATCGTCGATGCAAAAAGTATTGTATATCTGCTATTGACTTTTATGCGGTAAACGCAGGGCTACGTTAGCCCCAAATGATGGTTTGATCAAGTAAATAACACCTCGATACTCAGATTTCTGACGCACAAACAGGTTAAAGGTCGTCACAAATAGGAGGAGATCATCAAAAAGTTTAGTCAGGTGCATCACGAATTCATGACACTAAGCAGTAGACAAACGACTGAAGGAGGAAGAGGATACGATTAGCACAGAGCAGCTGAGAAACAGGCATAAAAAGGACAACACCAGATTCAGAATTTGCCGGAACAAGGCTATATTGATAGCTTTGTTAAAATTGGTTGTGTAAATTGGTGAAAATAATGGGGGCCTCCTTTTATTTGATATGTAGAGTACACTCTACATATCAAGCAGCTACAGCAATAGTCCGTCTAATCGTCACGATTACGTCTTTAATCGTTTACCGGAGTAAATAAAACTCGACTTATTTCGAAAGTTTAAGAAAATTTTTCTAAAAAACGGAAAACTTCCTAAATTACAGGATCAAATTTGCTGGCGAGACTCCGCAAACGTGATTTGATATCGAACAGCAAAGACGAAGATTAAAAAATATACATTTTCTCTTAATTTTATGCAGCTTTATCTGATTCTCCAGTTTAATTAAGGGCTCCAAGGTTCCACATCCCACTATTCAGGTTAATTGTTGTTTGTCATGAAAAACAGCAACAACAACAGTGATCTCCATCATTCGCAAATTAGAAGGAAAGAAAAAGGAATGCTATCTACCCTTCCTTCTTCTCATGTACAAAAGGAAATGCAGTATACACTCTTATTAAAATAAAAAAAAAACTTGAGAGGTGTCAAGGGACACCCGGATGGAACGAAGTTCCTTTCGATTAATTAGTGAAGGAATTGTAATATAATTTTATTTTTTTTAATTTATAATTTTTTTTTTATTATTAACTACGCACACACGCACGCACGTAAGAAGTTATACTTCATCATCTCATCTCATCGCAGCTCAGCTCAGCTCAGCTCAGATCAGGTAAGCTCAGCTCAGCTCAGCTCAGCTCAGCTCAGCTCAGCTCAGCTCAACTCAACTCAACTCAACTCTTTAGCAATAACAAAATTGGTTAGATAATGCTTGATCTGCTTGCAAACTTTGTACCTACCCACCAAAAACACAAGAAGTTTTTATTAGATTGTTTTTCCAACACAATCTTTTTGGATGGATAGCCTCATTAGTGTCGTGACAACTTTTGGTAAGAATTTTTTCCGTCTAGCCCCCTTTCACAACGCGCGATAAGGAACTTCGTTCCAATTATATAAATAAAAAACATCTAATGCGAAACCTCCTCCCTTTTAAGATGTCGGTTAGTAATAACTTTAATATTTTAATTAATTTAATTAATATTATATTAATATCACGTAATAAATATTTGCCAAAATGATGTGGCGTCCTTTAGTAATTTATTTTGTAGTTAGGTATCTGCCTTCGTATTTCATTTTACTGAACAATATATTCATCCATTGGCACGGTCTTCAGATACTTATTGGCATTTTTGACAACTTTCTTGATATTTGCCATAAATACTGGCATTTGGACTTCATTGGAGACTTCCTTCCAGTTTTCATTGGCGAATTTCAGGACAACGTCAGCTGAAATAAGCGGAAAAGATTATTAATTGGTTGGCAATAGAATGTCAATTAACACAAAAGTGTCATTCTCGCGAATTGCTAGTCACTACTAGTGAAATTTTGTAGAGTATATTTTATAGAGGACTATATTTTAGAGTAGTGGTGGTCCAGTAGTATCGTCCCCGACTTAAGAGTTTGTACGTCGTGGGTTCAAACTCAGGAAAACATTGTGAGGAAACTGGCATGTCCAAGAACCAAACATTGGAAGACATGTGACATCCCACTGGGCCCGCGTGGTGGATTAGGCCCAATCCGATAGGGATTCTCTTTCCTAGAGACGAGGCCTGACTCCCAGCAGTGGGAATATTACTGTAATCATGCTATATCTAGTCAGACTGCAGAGCAGCTGCATTTTTTCCAAGCACTTGTCATAAACAACAATCATTTACCTACATAATTATTTGATGATGTAGTTAGGTATGAGACAAAACAAGGCAAATTAGGTTTTCCTGTCAGATCACACAGATAACAGAATCATTTACTTAATAATAAGACTTCACCGTATGAATACATGCTCCTAGACCGTTGAGAGGTAAAAAAGGTTAAAATAAAATTTTATTAATTGAATTGACACATTCCCAAAAAAATATTTAATGTAATAATTATTATAATTTTAAATATTTTTTTTTAATATGATTTGTAAGAAATATTTAAAATTATAATTTATGTGTAAAGAAAATAATTAAGCGGAATATTTTTATATTTTGTTGTAATATTCCCCAAAAAAATAAAGGAGAGTTAGATTGAACGTAACATGAAAGGGAGCATTGAAAGACTTATCACCTACGAACAGTGGTGGCTCAGTGGTATCGGCCGCGACTTACAAGTTGTAGTTCTTGAGTTCAACCCAGTAGGCGCTTAACTTTGTGTAAATTATTTCATCAACACTGTTCTCAAAACGGTGAAGGAAAACATCGTGAGGAAACCGGCATCGGTTTACTCACTATGTTTTCCTTAACCGTTTCTAACTATTTTTCATGTCACTAACAATTTTTGGAACAGCCCACGTACATAGGATAGTAAGTGAAATGTATTTTTGGCACCTAATGGATTAAGAAGCCAACAGTACACACACATACACACACACCCAGCGATAATAATGTCTGATGGACTCAACCGGACCATCCTTCATTAAATGACTCCGGTAGTTATTATCAAATATTATCGACTAAGTGTCTAAATAACGTCCACTATTCTCCGGATATGATATGCTGTTGATACGTTCTAGTGTGCATAGTAGCCCGTGTCGTGTTTCTTTCTGTGCTCGATACGTTCCTAGCACGGTCATGTCATGAGCAGAATCCTTCAGATTAAATATCAAGTACCTAGGCATATAGATAGGCTTGTATCACATTAATGATCATAAACTTATGTTCTATTTGGTTGTGCTGCCTAGTCATGGCGTTTTAGCACAGAGCACGGAATCACCACGCCAGCAACTGCCACTGCGGCGTCTCTGTGCTCTATGGTCTTTAGATAGCAAGAGTAAAAGCACTAGATATAATCATCATCATCATTTCAGCCGAACGACGTCCACTGCTGGACAAAAACATCCACCTGGCACCGCTACATCGACCGATTCTGTGCTTTACGAATCCAGCGGTTCCTTTAACATTCAGCAGGGTTTCGGTCTACCTTGTGAAATGCCTTATTCAGCTACTTTTTTTTTGTCATCGGGGGAAGCCTTTTAAAGGCGCCTGGACTTTTGGAGAAAGACCGCGGAGTGCTCTTAAAAGATCACTCCAAAACCCTTCTGTGTAACACCTGTTAGGGCACATCGCTGAGACTGTAAAGGCGTCTCCCCTGAGCCTCGCAGATCCCTTCTCCTCCGAACGGGATTCCTCAGCTACCTGCTATAAAATATCAGTCCAAAAAGTTACTTTACCCAGGTCTTTCTGTCCATTGAATAAGTTTCTGAAATCGAATACCACAGGTTCCAAAGCCTCTGCATCCACTTTAATGTTTTTAACAATTTTATAAGATTTTCCATCTTTGGTGAATGTCTTTAACTCCATGGTAACTATGAGGCGGTATTTTTCTGAAAGATAATTACACAAAAATGTTATTAGATTTTTTTTTTTAAGTTTGAGTAAAGATTCGATAAACCGCTGAAATTCTTCGATTATTAAATATGGTTATGAAGTACCTAAGTAACCTATGACACTAAACATACAATGTCACTTTTAGATAAGTTAAGATTTTAAATTGTTATAAGTATTTCACTATTCTGTAAGCCATCATCATTTCAACTAAAAGACGTCCGCAGCTGGACTTATGCCTGGCCGTCATAGCGTTGCTACATCGACTAGTCTAGTGAGTCTCGCATCCAGTGGATAACTGAGACCTTCACCTTCAGGCCAACAGACTACCGTATAATTACCATAACTGTACCAACTTCTTAAAAAACAATTCCACGAAAATGTACCTTAATAAAAATACCTACAAGTGGAACAAGATCTACATTGCCTGACTTATACCAGTAGAGTCAAATAATTTTTTAAAGACAACGTTATTTTTAGCTAAATATTGCCAAGCAAAAACCAACTCTAACTCACTTGTGATAAGGCTGTAGTCTCCATTTCCCTCGACTGGGAGCACGATAAGCCGGCCGTTGATGTCATATAAGCCGGTCAAAGTAAAGCTGGCGCATAGAGCATCCAGTTTTAGAGTTTGTTGGTCTTCGTCGTACCTGGAAAATGGGTTTTAGAGAAATATAAGTAAAAAAAAATAGAAAATGAAAACGTGTTGCGCCGACCCCAAGTAACATGGGATATTCGCAGTTGAGCACTCACAGTTGAGCAGTGCAGAAAAAGGGGTATCTACATATAGAAATATTAATGTCACTTCTGATTTCTCAGAGCGGTTAGGCAGAGCCGTGAATACTGTAGAGACTCTTTCATCAGGAGCTGTTTAGAGGGTTTAGAACACATGGCACCTTATAAATTAACTCTAATTAGGGCTGATTTTTCAATAGTCAGATAATTTTTAACTGAAGATTTAAATATGCCTGTTTGACATATTTGCTATACAAAAGCTGTCAAACTGCCAATTTTCTTCCTCAGGTAAGAGTTATGTGACTATTGAAAAATCAGTCCTTAAAGTTTTAAAATTAATAAGACTGTCAGATAGATTAAGGGGCGGCCAGTATCTTAGCACCAACATTTTATCAGTTATACAGACAATTGTTTAAGTTTCACGTAATAGGCGACTCTGTTATTATCAACTGGGCATATCTCAGCATGCTTCTGGGCTAGCAGCCAGCCCGGGGTCTTGTTTGATTTTCCTTTAGAATTCATAGGACACTTTAGGACACAAAACTAGCAACACTGTCGGACCTTGTAATCGAACCCAAACCTCATGTTCACCACAACACAACGAGATCATCGAAGTGCATTAAGGAATGAACAATAAATAATTTTGTTTGTCACACTAAAAATATAAAGGCGAAAGTTTGTGAGTGTGTGTGTTTGTATGTTTGTTACTTCTTCACGCTCAATTGGCTGAAATTTGGTGTGTAGGTAGATAGCTTATACCCTGGATTAACACATAGGCTTTTTATCCCGGCCTATACCGGTGAAACTGCGGGATAGGCCATACCCATATTTCACGAGTAATGTTCAGTACCGAGTAGATACTCGTAAATGTGGGGTCTTAGTAAGAAATACTCACTTAGCACTCTCAGCTACACACGATTTAAATCCAGTAATAGTTGTATTGAATAGCTTAAACTTCAGAATTGACAGGTTTCCTTCAATTTCTGGTTGGAACATAGGATCCATAGATTCAGCGCCAACTTCTGGGTTAGCTTCCAGAACGATTGGGTATGCTACGTTGATCGCGCGGGTCACGCAAGCATCATCTTTGGGCTTGCATTGGTATAAACTTAGTGCTGGAAAAATAAAATAAATGATTAGGGAAATCGTGGGAAAATTTACCTTTTTTTAGGTCATGTTTCTACAAATAAAATAGAGAGCAAATATAGCTTTTTTTTAAACGTTGCCTCACACAAGGAGTTTCTCCCGCATCGTGAGTGCGTTCACAAACATGTAAACTCACAGAAGACATCCAGACCCGGAACAACCATATGTAGGCCATACAAATATTTATTTCTGTGCGGGTATCAAACCTGCTTGCTACACGCAGCGTAGCAGCCGAACGCTCAACCACTGCGCTAACCGTGTCGTCAAGATGTGGAGAATCGCTTTGAAGAAGACATGCGGCCCGACACCAAATAAATTCTAATGACTTGTGTAATCATTTATTTATCTATCGGTATAATCATTAAATACCTATTTGTTAATCTTTAAATAAACACAAGTTTTTTGGAAAATGGTTGTAACAGAGTGTGACACTGAAATTCAGCCCCTGTTTCCAAAATAAATCTAATTAATAATTGAATCATAAACATTTTAGTTGTTCTTTTTTATTTACTTTTATAATCATTGGATTTAAAAAAAAAAGAGTTAAAAACACCCAAAAAAATTAGGCTAATAGAAAATGGTTTAAAAATGTAAAATATTTTTTCTGATAATTTCATGCTCCCTTTTTACCGTAACATAGAATCTACTAATAGAAAATGGTTTAAAAATGTAAAATATTTTTTCTGATAATTTCATGCTCCCTTTTTACCGTAACATAGAATCTACTTACCTGGGTCTGACAGCACATTGACTATCGCACAGAACAATAGCAGCAGAACGGAAAACATAGCGATCACGGATTTCACTTCCGAAGACATTCGTCACTGGTGACCGAATGAAAGATCTCAAGATTTGATCCCGTTTTATATTAAAGCAGAATACTCCTCTAATAAAAAAGTCGTCAACATTTACTTAGCGAATTCAAAATTCTGATCATTCTGATCATTGCGAACCTGTCGTATGAGGATGTTTTTCTAAAAAGACTTAGCGAAATCTTTTTCGTTTGAGGCTGCGCAAAAAGTAATATATAGTAAACTTGAATATATTTCTGAGAACATGGTTATTTGTTAAACAAGTTAAAAATAAAAAATCGATAGAAATGACTGCCAAACTTACCTTACTTACCTTTTAAAACCAACGTAGTACATTGAATTAATAACAATCACGAATCATAATGCAAAAGTTGTTTTTGTTTTATTTTTATAAATTAACTCTATTTTGATTAAATCGATTAAATGCTTGTACGTATCACTTTTTAGGGTTTCGTACATCCAAATGTAAAAACGGAATCTTGGATATGAGGGTGACTTTTGGGGGGGCAACATAGAACAAACAAAAGAAAAGTTTTAGATACTGTGCTGTGCGACATATTAAATGAAAGGGCTTGTTGTTGTGGGAATATTTTTTCATAATTTTAAAATAATCAGTATTAAAGTTATATAAGAAAACAATCGAAAATGAAGTGAGATGAGCTTGTAATTCTTTAAAAGGGCATTGTCGCTTTTTTTTAAGAAAAGTTCCACCACACCTTTGCTTCATGCCTGTGGCCGATTTATCCTCGAGTATGATGGAATCAAACAGCTTCTGAAGGGCCATAAGGACCGGTTTTTCACCCGCCTTCAGGAATGCGGCAGTAATTTGGTCATCACCCGTCCACTTTGTTGTTTGCTAATCATAACCTTCTTGCTTCAGAGCCATCCTAATCTCGTACAGGCTGACGCCTGGGATGTCTTCGGTATAGTGTCGGGTAGTAGTAGTATCCAGCTCTTGAGTCGTTTGCTAGATTCACAGTGGGTTTAGTAGTTGACGTGTACAGTTGTCCATTGAATGCTTCGATCTCTCTCAGAAGTTCCGATTTGGCGGTTATGATTCTGCCATCGTCGGTCTTCAGATTCATGAGCTGGACCTAGACCTGTATATTGGGAAGAGGCCCAATAGACAGATCTCTTGTCCTTATTTCACTCGATCGCGTGTCTATTCCATTTGGTTTTAAAGCGTAGGAGGTCATTTTTCAAGGCTTTGGAGATTCGTCTATTTAGCTGTCGATACTTTCACGCACTGTCTGAAGACTGTAGGATCATCTTACGCCTCTCCTTAATAAGCTTAATAGTAGTATCAGAGAGCCTCTCGTTTCTAACCGTACGACGAGTCTTAAAGATTTTAGACCCTACCGTATAGACAGTTTCTACGAACCTATTGTTGTATTCGTCCACGGAGCTCCCTAAACACTCGAAACGATTCTAATGTTCGAGCTGAAAGCTCTCTGAGTTTTAGATCTTGGTCTGTGCTGGACGGAACGTAGACTTCATCAGTTGAAACCTTTCCAGCTTGATATTTAGATTCAATATTATGCCTCTTACCATGCGGTATTCACTTCCGGTTTTCACCGCGTTGAACACAGAGACATAATTGAATATTTTCTTCTTCGTCGATATGATGAAGTCAATCTCATTTTTAGCTGCACTCGATGGCACGGGGGACTGCAAGGTTGACTTCTTGAGCTCACGCTTTCTGAAGAAGGAGTTTACCATATAGAAGCCCTCCATCTCCATAAAACTGTCCAGTAGGTGTCCGCGGTGGTTCTGACATTCAAATCCAAATTGCCCCCACTCGCAGCTCATCATCGTCTCGTTTGTCCAGTTTCGCGTTGAAGTCTTTTTGTCTATAGTAATCATCTGAATAGAAGAATAATCAATCATAAAAATAAGCGCATGATGATACTTCCAAATTATATTTTTTGTTTAGAAAATATATCTAAACAAAAAATGTAATTTGGAAGTATGCCATATTCGTAATCATGTTGCCTGTATTTTTATAATTTATAAGTATGCCATGTTCGTAATCTGTCCAGCCATGTTAATTTGGACTATATTACCTAATCACCTTGATAAGAATAAATTACTCAAATTTCTATAAACATGTTGTTAAGTAAGCTTAAAAATAGGTAACCTTCGTTGAAAGAAATAAAAAAAAAACCTAAATCTACATATTTTTTTTCTCACTGCTAAGCAAAGATTTCTCTCACAGCCTTTCAATCTTCCCAGTGTTTAGCCTTCTCCGGCCAATGACTCGTAAACTTCTCTAAGTGGTCATAAAAATATTGTGATTTTTTTAGTAGCCCTACTAAAAAAATATGGGCCTTTTTTTTTACTACTACTAGATTCATCTCCCGCTCTGGGTGGAGTGGGAGGCCGTGTCAGACTCTTACTGACTAAAACCCACCCATGTTCCTTCCCTGCCTCAGTACACAGGGGATCGGTAACTATGTTAAGAATTTATCCGCTACTCCTGGGCAGGCATCGGCCATGACGGGCCCCGTCGTTATTGCTGACAACTCTTTGAGGCGCACGTGGAACACTACGCGCCGTCGACTCTCGGGCCTGGTGCTGATCGGACGGCGAGCTACCCATTACTCGCCGTCCGCAGGCCCGGGTCTACGGTGGCCGGAGCTTGTCTCGCGGCGCCGGCAGCCCCAGGCGTCTCCTGAGGCGGCCGCTGCTGAGGAAGTGAGGGCGACTCTGTTGTTGAGTCTCCCTCACCCATGCCGCCTTCCTTCGCGAGCATTACTGCTTCGCAGAAGGAGGAGACAGCTTCCCATGCCCTCTCGGCCCGTACCATGGCCTGAACCAGGGTAGGGCGCGAGAGGTCGCAGCCGCCTATCGCATCCACGAGGACACGGCGGGGCTCCGCCCAAGCGGGGCAGACCTCCACCGTATGCTATGCCGTATGTTTCACGGTACCGCACTGCGGCACGACGTCGTGCCGTTTCACGGTGACGGCGTTGCACCGTGGTGATGTTTCACTGCACCGCACTGCGGCACGACGTCGTGCCGTTTCACGGTGGCGGCGTCGCGCCGTGGTGATGTTTCACGGCACCGCATCGCGGCACGTCGTCGTGCCGTTTCACGGTGGCTGCGTCGCGCCGTGGTGATGATTTACGGCACCGCACCGCGGCACGATGTCGTGCCGTTTCACGATGGCGGCGTCGCGCCGTGGTGATGTTTCACGGCACCGCACCGCGGCACGACGTCGTGGCGAATCACGGTGGCGGCGCCGCGCCGTGGTGATGTTTCCAGGCTCTATCTATTGTTGAAATAGCCACATAAGTATCTTATATTGAGATTATTTATTCTTACCTTGGCCAACAGGTTTTCACAGGATCACCTAAACTGGCAGCCAATGACTCTGAACCCGGGTGTTGATGGAGCGACTGGATTTGGATATATTTATAAAAATGACAAGGGTTAAGTTAACAGAAATAAAAACCGGTTAAATCCAGTTCTTTGCCTCAACATAACATCTGTTTATTTTTTGTCTCATAAAAAGGACAAAACATCTAATTTTAGACTTGATTATGGGCTGTATTTAAATAAACAAATGGATAATTTTATTAAGTAATAAGCATTTTATTTCATTATAATATAGTTAGTCCTCCAAAATACAGTGATCTCCAAAGTCACTGTGTACATATGTGACATGAGCCGTGGCCTTGAGAGTAGGTACCTCATTGATACACGTGGAGGATAATTTTGGTGCAAAATACTAATGAGTGGCACCTTTGGAGCTGTGAACTAGTAATTACTGTAATAGTTCCATTTATAATAATAGGTAATAATATGCTCTCATTTTGAAAGTCACCTTTTATAATGTTGCTTTAAACCAGTTGCATCCACATAGAAACGACAACGTGGCAGGCCAAGAAAAAATGGCGGGATGAGTTGGAGCTGTTGGACTTCTTTTCAAAGGACTGGCTTAAAATTGCAGAAGACCGGGGAAAGTGGAAGGAGGGAAACCCGTGGCTTTTGCCCTGAAGTGGGACAGCACAGGCTCATAATAATAATAAAATACATAGGTACACATTGGTGCCGCTTCTGTTTTGCACAAACTAAACTTAATTTAGGATATTGCTATCTTTTTCTCTCTTTTCTGTCAAATTTAGTTGAACTAATATTTCCATACAAATTAAGCGTACACGTAAAACATGTCGACTAAAAAACACGATAAAGTGCAAACCGTAAACGCCTTGCACTTTACCGTGTTTTTTACCGTTAAACTAGTTTAGCAGTTTGACATCTCTAACTTTGTTCATAGAATAGCCGTCCTTTTCTCGTATTGCCTATTAGTAAAAGATAGGTAGCGATTCTCTAATTTTAGTTTATTTATTGAACAAGAAAACCAGCACCATTATTAGATCTGTGTTTTCAATGATACAGTATAGAGCCTCTTTTTGGGGCAAACCCGCCACTATGCGCAATAACTGCAACACACTAACTAACAACTAATTTTAGGGTGAGAAACGGATAGTGCTATTCGTCCTGTATAACTCCGTCTCGTCTGAATTAATAGTAGTAGCCACCATAAAAGAGTAACGAGATTAATTTAAAAATTTCAGCGAAGGGCTAAGAAATGACATGAAAATTCATCCATACTAATATTATAAATGCATTATTTTGAGTAAGTTACTTTAAAAAAAAAAGATCAACTGAAAAAAAAAGAAACGATGGTTGGACTGTGTGAAAGAGGATATGGGTAAAAAAGGGGTGACTACAGAGATGACGACTAATAGAGGAGTATGGAAGAAAAAGACATGTTGCGCCGACCCCAAATAAATTGGGATAAGGGCAGGAGAATGATGATGAATAATGCATTTATAATATTAGTATGGATGAATTTTGGGATAATTTTTGACTATCCTAACACATACCTACAAAGAGCTTATCGTATTCTGCGATGTCTTCCAGGCACCTCATTGAATAAAAAATCGTAGCATAGCATAGAAAATAAATATTAAAGAATTCAACGTCACGTTTGTTACAAAGAGGATAAAGTATTTTTACGTTGTTAAAACAGGTCTCAGAATGTTTCGTATCCAAAGTAGTAGGCAAAAATGTCAGAAACGGCCGTTTTTGGTACTTTTGCCTACTACTTTGGATACGAAATTTGTTTCAACAACGTAAAAATACTTTATCCTCTTTGTAACAAACGTGACGTTAGATTCTTTAATATTTATTTTCTATGCTACGCTACGATTTTTTATTCAATGAGGGTGCCACTTGGCCGGTAGTAACGCCTTAAAAGGTGTTATTGGCACAATAGTAGCACTTTATTAAAATAACGTGTTTTTAAAATTACGTGTTAATTTTAGTGGACAGACAAGATAATAACTTTTGTAATAGGTATACTTAGTGTTAATTTTGCCGCATGCTAAAAACCAGTGTGTCATGGATTTAAGAAGCCATTTGCGAACTCGCCTTTTTTTTAAATTGATAAGCTAAAGGTTGACCACTATCTCACCTGAGGGTAAGAAATGATGTGTTCAACGATGGAACACGTTATCATAGTTGATTGTACTTTGCTAATTGCATGTTAAGTTATGTGTAGGTCAGTTACATATGAATAAATTTATACCATTTAAATAAAAGAAGAAATAAAAAAGTTATACCTAAGTAAAGGATTCGTAAGTCCGATGCATTTTTGTTTTCCTATAAATCAGTCAAAGTAGAAAGCAGCAAATTAACAATACGATAAAAATAGGCAACGTTCAAAATCATCTTAAAGTTTATTTTAATCTTAAAGAACTAAAAATCTATAAGAAATTGTTCCAGCGGGACACTCTTCAGATATTTGTTGAAGTTCTTGACCAGCTTCTTAATGTTAGCGTTGAACACTGGTCCTTGAAGCTCCTTTACTACAGGCTTCCAGTTCTTATTCACAAATTGAAGAACTTGTTGAGCTGTAAATTGAAAAAAATATGTCGTCTTTTTTAAACTTCTAAAATAATGAGGGTTTTATTCCGAAATGGTCCCATTTAAATTTCATATAGATCTGATGATGAGTTTCGGAGACAGGCAACGGAACTTTTCAAAAATTGACAGCAAATCAACCGCGATTGCTGCAATATGTATTGTTAACACAATTTAATGTGGAACCACAAATAAAAAGTAAAAATTACTTTTATTTCGGAAGTTGGTGTCAAAAATGGAGACACAAAACCAGAAACACCGACTTCCGAAATTAAAGTTATTTTGCACTTTTTTTGAAAGTCTGTTTGATTTTTTTGTAAAAAAATGTTGTTTTTTACATATGAGATTGCCGTTTTTTGAAACTGCACACTTTGAACGGTGGTAACTTTACCTAACCTTTGCATGCTATAATTCCAAGTCATTCCAAAGTTAGCATAGTTCTAAGTTACTCGTTTTCTATAACAGCAACTTCATAGGTAAAAACCTAAGACTTCGGAGGGCTAGTATAAAAATATAAGATTTGTGACAAAGAGTGTTATTGATATCACTAGCCTAGCAATTTTTGCATCAGAGACAAGGGAGGCTAGGCATTCAAGTTTAGAATAATAATCATATAAATAAAGCGATTTGTAGAAAGCTGGTGGTAAGATAAATCCAATAAGTCGACGAAATTGGGTAAAATCATGAAAGTAACCAGCCTATTGAAGATATGGTAAGTTATGATGGAACAAGACTCTCAAATGGCAGCTAAGAAGTAATTACTGTAACGTACTTACAGCTTATATCGTTTGTGTCAATGTGTCAAGAAAACAGGAAAGAGACATTCAACCTATTTTTAAAACGGTGTTTTATTAACCTCCAAGCCCAGTCTAATTAAAAATTACTTGAATACCAGTCCATGATAGCACGACATCATTTCTATAAGTTTGCCAAGATTATTGCAATTCTACCAAAACGTTATGGCAAGGAACACAATAACAACAACTGCCTTTACTTCACGGTTGGATACCGAAGTCAGGAAAACTTCAGTCATAAACATTCTTAAGGTCCATTAAGCAAAAGAATTATTTATGTATGCTGAGACAGTGAGTCCGTGGGTTAGATTTATGGGCAAAAGTAAGAAAATTGAAAAAGTAAAGGTAGTGGAAAAGTTTGTCAAGTTTAATAAAGACACTAAAATTCTTCTACTTCATAAAGTTATGGATGTCCTTTCTTGTACTGTGGTACCGAGTTCAGAAAACCGATTTGGAGAATTCATTTAAAGTCATGTAAACTATATTATTATAAACAAGTAATAATTTCACTTGTAGGAAGCATATCTGGAAGTACTGATCCGAATACATAAATGGTTTTACCAATACTAAGGTACATTATCGCTGAGGACCATAAGCTGCTTTTTAATCTGCACAATATTCTCAATTCTTGGAGCTACGGCATGTTGTTAAAGCCGCGGGAAAAGCTGGTAAGTTGTGCTGTTGTGCTGAATAGTCTAATTTATTCGAAATTCAAAATTCCTAGAATACTCATTCAATAAATGAATGAATGTTTTACAATACAACTTAATTGTCTGCACAAGTCCAATAAAATATTTTGCCACCAAAATCAAAAGAAAGTATTGTTCCTTAGCCGAGTATATTCCACTTAATCTAATATATTGCCACCAGCCAACCCCTAGTATATTAGTAGGAAAGCCACAGGATCCTCGCCTTGGCACAGTTATCGGAGCCGAAAACCGTTGACCCAAATTATGTTGAGGCTCATTTTAAGTGCGGTGAGTGGCAATTAACTAAGGGCTACCAAATGCTGTGCTAATCACCAAATGATAGATGATTAGACGCATGTATCAGTTGGGGTATTTACTTCGGGAGAAGCCACAAATAAATAAACAAGTGAGAGAGGGGATGAGATTTGAGACAACAGTGAAGTTGTGAAAAATAGTGTTGGATGACGGAATCAAGATGGATCGAGAATGATTTTTGTTAATAAATTAGCTGTATAGCCAGAGGAATCCAAATGCAACAAAAATCCGGTACAACAGCTACAAATTCTATAATTAGCATCATCATCATGATCGATCGTTTTCTTTTTAATACCCCACTTAGGATAACGTTAAAAGATCTAGATTCAACTAATTTTTCTTTTGCCACAACTGAGCATTAAAACATATTTTTTTGTTAGCCTAAATTGTGTCCCACTGCTGGACAAAGGCCTCCCCATTCTTCTTCCAAACTTATCTGTCTTGGGCGATTTCTGACAAAGTTTGCCGCATTAGAACATACATAAATCTTTATTCTTACCCAATTCATTTTGTTTTCCATTAAACAAGTTGGATAAGTCAAATACCATACCGCCTGTCAAATCACTGTTAACTTGATAGCTCTTGAGTGAAATATATTTTTTTCCATCCTTCCTTTGACTGACCTTTGTGTCAGTATCGATTTGAATAAAGTAGTCTTCTGTAATTAATATAAAAAAACATAGTTAAGTTACCCATACTTCAATATATTCATCAATAGATCCGCCGCTGGCTATTAATATTATTATTACATAAATACTCGTAGAGTTATTTTTTTTGTGTATAAAGTCAACTGTATCAAATTATAAATGATATCAGGCGCTTCATTAACATCATCATTGTTCCATTCATCTGATGAGTACCTATACTGTGCCTTCTTCCATTTGTTGACTGCTGTCTTGGGTGTTTAAAAATCTTAACTTTGACTTACTGCATTGAATCTTGTAGCCTCCGTTTCCTGCAATGGGTATTGATAGGATTTTTCCAGAAACCTCGTAGATACCAAATATATCGAAAAGTGGACATCTCACATCTAAGTGTAGCTTTGACTTTTGTAAGTCAAGCCTGAAATCAAAACCATTGTATTAGTTTTTTACTATTGTTGTTTTACGTTTGCTTTTTACTTTGATTGGACGATGAGGTACTGTTATATAGATATTCTCAGTTTTTGGAAAGAAATAACAGACGAGTCACACATTAAATTTACATTAATTGTGAAATAACCGCTCCAGAAACTGGATTCAAGGCTTATCTAAACAAAAATTAAAATATTTAAATGACACTAACTTCATATCAGTCACGTCACAGTTTTTGGATCCTATAATAGTGCTGTTGGAAAGCTTATATTTTATGCCAGTCAAGTCTCCTTGTATTTCATCGTGATGCATGGGATCCAGGTTCTCAATATTAAGTTCGGGAACTCCTGACATGGCTAGCTTATATATAACATTTGCATTTTTTGTCAGGCAGGTGGAGTCTTCCTCCTTACACAGTGTTAGTTTCGGTCCTGAAATAATGGAGCATAATTACAGTGCTTACAATTATTGGAATTTGAACTTGAGTTGTATAATTATATAATACTAACTGTGCCCGTGGTTTCACCCGCGTTTATGTATCTTTCGTAAATTTTTTTTTTTTTTTTCATAAGAAGTATCCTATGTTACTTCTAATATCTCCAAGAATATGTGTACAAAAATTTCATGATGATCGGTTAAGTAGTTTTCGCGTAAACGCGTGACAAACAAACTTACATTCACAATTATAATATTAGTATGATAATCTTCTACTGCCCTTTGTCCGCAGTCCCTCAAAGTAACCTGCCAAACCTATGTATATATTTTATTAAATATTGTTTTAATAAAAAAGCCTGTTTATTGAGGAATAGATGACTTTTGAAGGGCTACGTATCTTTCAAGAATATACTGGTATAAAAACAATAACACAACAAATATGAAACACTGACCTGGACTAGATTTTGCTCCAATTATTATAGCACAGAATAATATCAATATACTTCTCGTCATGATCACGACTCTTCGTTGAGATGCCCCAGATGAAATAGGTTTTAATTCTGAAATCGTCATTTTTATATGCTTAAATATGAACCTACAAATGAAACTATATCCAGGTTACTAAACGAGTTCTAAAGGTTTAAAAATAAAACCAAAATTTGAATAATGTTCAATATGGGTTCCGTATCGTAGCGGTTCTGGATTATTTTGTGTTTTTATGAAGTAGAGTGTACTTTCAAAACTTTAAATGTCAAAAACTGATAAAATTCAAATTGAAAATCAAAGCATTTTAATTTTAATCAATTAAAACAATATACAGGCACATTTTAATTATCAAAGTCAGTTAGTCATAATTAAAGAAGCTATTTGCACGTTTCAAAGCGTAGATCTCAATGGAGATGAACGTGCAGGCATAATCATGTAAACTTCTAATCGAATAAATTAGTTCAAAAATTAGCATGTTATTAAAGCACAGCTGCACTTTTTTTATTAGAATCATTTAAAATCTAAAGTAACTAAACCAATAAAAGACGTCCATGAAACCAAATCTATTGATGAGAAAAAGTCGTGTGATGAAAACAGACGAAACCAGCACACCATTTTCTTTAAAAATGAAGGATGTACATTGTAAAAGACACACATCCTAAAGGATTACTCTTTCACGGAGTCTTTACTTACCGTTCTTGTGTAATACACCCACCCACACATACACACCTACACACACACCACTCACACACACAAACACACAACACACACACATACAATTTTAATCTTTGTGTGCCATACAGTAGAATGACACAGTCCACTTGAAATAAGTTTTATGTTGATCATTGTAAACCTTGACAGTAAATTGCCTCTTAAAATATATTTTTAACCCAAATATCAAACTGTATTTCAAACTCTGTTTGTTTTTTGGATAAAAAAAGATCATTATAATTATTACAAGAAGCTCCAATTTCAAGGCTCTTCACGAAAGGAACTCTGACTCTACGGGCCCCTATACTCACAATTTTTATTTCTATTTGTTTAAGGTAACATGCACCCGACAATACATTAACTGCTAGAGAAACATTGTGAGGTCATTAGCCTTGTCTCTTTGTTATTTATTTATTTAACAATTTATGTACACACAAGATAACTATAGATAAACAACATAATAAAAATTAGCACAAAGGTACTGCTTATTTCTAAAGAAATTTCTGCCAGCAGACCCGCGAAAAGAGAAGTGAAAAAGAAATGTAGACAATAGTGTGTAAAAAACAGAAAAAAGAGTACGAGAAGTCTTAAACTAAGGAATTAAATAAACCTACACATATAATGTTAATATTAATATATATTCACATAAATATATACCTAATAATATATATATACACAACATACACATACATATATAAATATTTACTACAGTAGAGAGGAATGGCAGTGCTCTTTTAGACGCTTTTTAAAGACAGAAATAGATTTCAAAACACGGATGCTAGGCGGAAGTGAGTTCCACAACCTTACCGCATGGACAGAGAAAGAGTAGGAATAGTAGCTGGATTTATGAGGATGGGTTTTAAGGAGGGATTTAAGGTGAGATCTGCACGGCGCGTCACTTGGGCGATCGTAAGTGAATCGCTCACGCAGGTAGGAGGGATAAGACGGATTGTGTAGAATGTTAAATAGGAGACATAAAATCCTAGTGTTCCTGCGAAGACGGATAGGGAGCCACTTGAGTTCCTTGCGAAGGTGAGAGACATGGTCATACTTTCGCAGACCAAAAATAAACCGGATACATAAGTTTTGCAAGCGCTCAAGCTTGTTTAGTAGCTCCTCAGTAGCATCCAGGTAGCAGGCGTCGGCATAATCAATGATCGGCTGAATAAGAGTTTGGGCCAGGGAGATTTTTGTTTTTAAGGGCAAGAGACTCTGGAGGCATTTAAGCGAATGATAAGAGTAATTAACCTTTCGACTGATCTCGTTCACCTGCGCACGCCACGAAAGATTGGAGTCAATAATAACACCCAGATCTTTGGCAGTTTCGGTATATTCAATAAGAACACCGTCAAGATATAGAGGCGATAAAGACGAAACAACAGCCGCGTTACGAACGAACCTGCTGCCTATGATCATGGCCTGAGATTTTGCTGGGTTGATCTGCAAGCCAAAGGACTTAGCCCAGGCACTGATACGAGCCAGGTCATGATTCACAGCAGCAATAGCAGAATCCGCGTCGGCCACAGTAAAATGACGATAAAGCTGCAAGTCATCTGCGTAAAGGTGAAAACTGGAGGAGATTACTCTGGTAACAAAGTTAATAAAAATGGAAAATAGAAGAGGAGAGAGAACGCTACCCTGAGGAACACCCTCAGTGAGGCTACACCAATCAGAGAAAGACTCATCGAGGCGGACACACTGAGAGCGTCCCCGAAGATATGAATTGAACCAGGCTAGAGCAGAAGAGAGATTAATAGATTTTAGGATACCTAGTAAGATGTCGAAATCCACAGAGTTGAAGGCACTACTAAAGTCAAACAATACCAGAACAGTAAGAGACTTACTCTCCATAGCCCTGCGGATATCGTCAGTTACTTTCAGAAGCGCAGTAACTGTGACCCGCGCGAAAACCGGATTGAAAAGGGGATATTATCGAGTTCGACGCCAAGAAAAAAGATAGTTGTCTATGAACTATGTGCTCAAAAACTTTAGAGAGAAATGGAAGAATAGAAATAGGTCTAAAGTGAGTTAATAATGAAGGATTGTTCGTTTTTGGCAGAGGAATAATGTGAGCCTGTTTCCAGACTGATGGAAAGGAGCAGGAGGTAATGGAATGATTGAAGATATGAGTAAGAACAGGGAGTAGTGAGGGAAGGATGAGAGTTATCATTCTAGAGCACAACTTATTATTACCAACTGCAGAAGAAGTAATCGCAAGAACAGATTTCTTGACGTCAACCTCGGTAACATCGCTTAGCTTAAAGTGAGAACATTGAGGCAACGGCAAAGTAGAAAGACTCTCCAAAGTCGTAGCTTTGACACATGAATCAAGAGAAAAGGGAAGTAGAGAGAAATGCTTATTAAGCGTTAAGGTTCACATCCTTGCACTGGCTGTTAGATGATTTGCCTATGCCAACAGACTTGAGGAATTTCCAAACATCGGAGGAACTGCGATTATCGAGTTGTTCGTGGAAATAGCGTCTCTTAGCATCTTGACACAGACGCCCGCAGCGATTACGTAACGATTTGTAATACGAGAGATTCAGCTCTGAATATCTGTTATAATTTTATTAAGTTTCCTTTAATTAATCACGTGAACTTGGATTTGGTCATATGCCTGCAAATTCTAAACATAAACGATTCTCCTTTCAAGAAGCCTCCTCCTTCACGAAGCTCTTCATCCTAAGTGATTTGCTGATCACGGCGGAAGCGTCGCCGACACGTGCCATACAGAGGTGTCGGGGTCCAACGAATCACAAGCGACAACTAACTGTAAAGCAAATTAGTGAAAAGACTCCTAAGTGACACACAACCTTCAGCTTCTGGAAGTCATTTAAATGGTTCTAAAGACCGTTTTCATCTTTAGACCAAGTCAAAGCATATAAAAACGACAAGCTTAAGTGGCTAATGGTAATAAAATCATTAATGTCTACTGAACACCAAATCACAAGTTTTCACCAAAAAACAAACAGCAATTTTTGAAGTCTGTTTTGGAAGTTTATATTCAGTTAAATTCTAGAAGTTTTTCATTTTTGTTGACTATGTTTTATTTACAAGTTCTTATTTAAAATAAACATTTGCATTAATAATTTTAGTTTCTCTTTTACAAAATGAACGCGATGAGATGTTTGTTTTTTTTTTAATTAATTATAGGCTCGCGTTTGACGATTATCTCACCTGATGATAAGCGATATATGGTTGATATTTGATAAATGAATAATAATTGTTAATATTATTTGTGTATGACATGTTCAAAGATCGAAATCGCTCAAAGTGAGTGAAAAACACGGCTATGACGCATTGTGAAAATGAAGAAAAGCCATGATGCGTTCTCAGCCCTAACTGATGCAACCTCATCGCGAAATAAGTGGATAGATCTTTTGTTTGCTTTTTTCACAATCGTTTACTTTATTTTTAACAGACTTCGAAAAAATAAGGAGGTTCTATGTTCGACTGTATGTATTTTTTTATGTATGTTCATTGATTTTTCCGTCAATTGTGGGTGGCTTGAAAAATATCAACTAAAACAAAAAATATGTTGATGACGTTTTGGTGTCCTCCAATTATATTCAAATTCCATGTTATTGGGGTTATCAATTCGGGCGTAACTTTAATATTTAGTTTTAGTTCTGGGGTATAACAACTAAAAAGTGAATAATTTTCTGTAGTTAAAAATAAACTAAAAAAAAACACTTATTATTTATTTCTCGAGTTCTTCTCAGCAAACCCTTTCATTTGATATTCATATCATGAGAATGCATACAAAATAACCAGTCCACCATCTTTGGGAGTCCACCATATTGGATCGAGAATGACGTCACTTAGCAAACCATGCATAGTCATCTAAACTCAACATGTACGCACAATTTCTGCTTAATCAAAAACCGGGCAGTGGGTCAAATTTAACTTCAACTTTCTGTTTACATACCTAGTTTGTAAGTTACAAGTGAAGCTATTAAAAGTACAAACGACTTACAAAAAATAAAATAATTTTAATTTCGGAAGTCGGTGTTAAAAAATGAATAAACAAAATACAAACACCGACTTCGGAAATTAAAGTTGTTTTTCAATTTTAGAGTAGGTACCTATTTTCTTATTCTATGCTATGCTACGATTTTTTATTCAATGAGGGCGCCACTTGGCCGGTAGTAGACCCTTAAGTGACTACGCACTGGTGCAATTGCTGACTCACTGCGTCAAGTCAACTTTTTTAACTTTATATTTTCTTCTAGAAGATAACGTAGTTAATGCAATGCAGAGCAGATTTATAACTCTATTGGAATAAATAAAACTAAATTGTTTCTCACTTGTGTTATTTTTTTTAACTTTTTCATCAAAACCTCTAAAATTACTCAACGCACATACTTAAAATGTAAATCTTCGATAGGAACGTGACGATGGAAATTCTTCAAGTTATTAATGCATTTGTTCATGAATATATCTATCACAATGTCGCGAGTCAGTTCTTCTATGATTCTCACACGATTAGTACCTGGAAGATAATAATTATGTAACAAGTAGTTTATATTATTTAATAGACTGGGTTGCCTACAATACAGTAAAGCATCATTCGCAAAGGAAACCGCCAAACTTTTATTCACTATCATGAATTTAAATAGGTACATTCTTGACTGAACGTGAGCAATTCTCAAGTTCTTTTTGCACAGTCGAGTATATTCTCATTCAGACAACCGCGCTGACTTGTTAGTTTCAAAAACAAATCATAGATGCCGCTGTTTTCAAGCTACTTTCTGGCGCTCAGTCATCTAAATAAGCATGAGATAAAAGGTAGGTGTTAAATTACTAAATCTAATTATTACAACATTATTTTGGCAAGCATATTACTTGTTGAAATTCAACAGTTCAGAACTCACCAATATTTTTAGTTTAAAAATTAAAGTGTGTGTTGTCTACTTTTATTAAAAAATATTCTTCTTTGAAATTACTGTTTAATCTTACCCCACTTAAAATTAACGTTAACTTACAAGAATCATGGTTGCTGAAAACTAAGTTTGTGTATTCAGGATCTTTGACTTTTCCATTCGTTAAATCCGGGATAACAGTGTAGTCCAGTATATTGACGTGCTGTTTTCCTTTATCATCTTTTACTTTTTCATGCTTCCCACTGATTGATATGTGGTAGTCTTCTATAAACGGAATAAGATAAATTATAAAAGAATGATCGTGGAAATAATAGCAATATCAACTCAACAAAAACCCATAGGCCGGAATCTCGCTGAATCATTAGGAAATTAATAAAATAGGTCAATCCATCTGCGTTCATCATCAGCCTTTTAATATCCCCACTGCTGGGGTACAGGCCTTCTCTCTTCTCTGTCAGAGGGTTTGGGCTGCAATCCACTACGCGGGCCCAATGCGGGTTGGTGAATGTCACATGTCTTAGATTTTTTGGTTCTAGGACATGCCGGTTTCCTCACGATGATTTTTCCGATTTTCACCTTTTTCCTTCACCGTTTTGAGAGCAGTGGTGATGAAATAATTTACACAAAGTAAAGCGCCTGCCTGGGTTGCCATCTGCCTTGTTCCCAACTATGTCTGGGTCGGCTTCCAGCATAACCGGACCTACTGGGTTGACCAGTAAATCCTATTATCAAAAAGTAAAAGTAAATCCAATAGATATAAAGATTTTGTGAGGATCGTAGCAGGTGGCGTTCTATACTTTCTGTCGTAAATAATCCTACTAATATTATTTTGTGTTAGTAAATAATCCTAGTAATATTATTTTATGTACTGTGTGTGTGTTATTTTTTGTGTTTGTTGTATGTTTTTATGGAGAGGGAAAGGGAAGCCAAAGAAAGTATGGATGAATTGTGTGAGGAGTGATATGAAAGAAAGGGGAGTTCAGGAGTGCAGGACAGAATAGAAGAAAAAAACGTGTTGCGCCGACACCAAGTAACATGGGATAAAGGCACGAAGATGATGAAATAATCCTACTGATATTATTTGTAAATTTTATGCGAAAGTTTGGATGAATGGATGTTTGTAACTCAATCGTGCCAGAACGGTCGAACGGATCTGGATGAGGTACGGAGGTAGATTATAATCTAGACTAGAATAGCACATATATAATGAATCGAGGGAAAGTACTAATTCTAGTCAGAAGCTAGTTGATCATAATTTGACTTACCATAGACTAGTTGACATTCTCCTTTTCCTTCTACTGGTATAGAATCTATAATCCCATTCAGATTATACTGAGCTTGCAACGTGAGGACGGGACAGGATATCGCGTAGTCAAATAACGTATACCCAGTGACACGTTTATTGCTGAAATATTAATAACATATTTATGTAGGGTAAATAATGAGTTACTATGAAAAATATATGGGTGTATATAACTGTATGTGGGTTAGGGTTTTTTTTCATGGTTGGAAGTGTATCTCTGTATACTGCAGTTCTTCAATGCCAGAACCAACAGTGACGAAAATCAGAAAAGTGCCGAGATAATGGAACTCAGAGCTTGAGTCCCGGAGAAACAAATCAATTTTCTTGGATCCCGCAATGAAATGAATCAGAAAACGATAGTGAAGGAATAACAAAAAAAAATATTTCAATTTACATTAATTGTTTATTGAAAGCTGATACTAGAAAAAACTACGGTGTGTGTTATCAAATAAAGAATGTCTAGTGAAGAGACCTAAGAACCACTTGCTGGTTAGCCCGAAATACGTCTACACTTTACGAATCTGATAAACACAATCGATGCGAAGACGGCGTAATGATTGATTTGTCTTTATAAGTCAAAGATAACGTTTACCATGTCCGTGGTTCTACTTCTGGAAGACAATACTTACTCTTACTGATTGGACAAAATTTGAAAAAATTAGTATCGACACGAAAAGCTACGCTATCGCTGTGTGTCACACTTTTCAATTACCGAGTTGCACGGTTCTTGTGGGAAAGGCCACAGAAGCGAAAACGCGGGAAAAATTTAGATTTACTTACTCCAATTTCACAAACTCACAGTTCTTCAACCCAATCAATGTGGCATTAAACAGCTCGTATCTAATAGTTGGCAGGTCTGCAATAATGGCATCGATATGTAGAGGATCTGAGGTCTCTACACCAGGCATACCGTCAACAAATCTTGGGTATACCCGTGCAATCACTGCATTTATAAGGCATTCGTCATCTGTGTCACATAGTTGCCTTTGTAAACCTGAAAATTAGGAAAGTAACACGGTTCTTATTATTATTCAAAACCAAAATGATTCGGGACGGACCCCTTTACTGAATGCTATTGATATCTTTAGTTTTTTTTTTGTTAGGGTTTTCAAATACTTAGATATTTTTTGATGTCTAAATACGTTAATAAGTATGTCGTCATAGATAGTGAAAATAAAGATTATTAGGTAGAGAATCCGCCCACTAAAACCAACTTTATCCCATGTTGGGTAGTCTAGTTTTGAACATTTTACATTCACACCGACTCTTTACAATTATAAACCACCACTTTACAATGATTTATTGGAAATAACTTAAAAAACATATATTTATACTAATAATAATACCTTACATGTACAAATGAGTATGAAAACAATTCATTCAGCATTAAAAAAATTATCCACATCGCTGTCAATGGAAAAGTGCCCAGAACGCTAGCAGCATTGCCACGTTGAATAGCAACGCTGATTCGTTGGCCAAAGAAAAGCCCAGCCCACACGTGAAGAGTCGACTAACAGCTTGCTGATATGCCGAAAAACTCGATGAGCACTCGGACCCCATGGCCCTAGTGTTTCAACCCAAAACGGCTCAAACATGTAACTCCCAATAAGGTTGTTATATTTGCGCCGTTTGGGGTTTTCTGCACACGTCACTGTCACGTGCCAAGCCATTGGGTTCTAAAACAGCTGGCACCCTGGCGGTGACAAGAGCCCGAGGGATGATGTCATTGATAAATTTTATTTAAATAAAAAAATACACTTGAGGAAGCAGTAAACAGAACTTCAGATTTCCGAATAAAATAAGCAGGTACTTACAGAATGCGTATTTAAAAAAGAACAATACAACAATTAATCGAACTGAGAACATTTTGGCTGTGGCTCTCAAAAGTAAATGGCTATTATATTCTTAGGCATGAGTGTTTTATTTTATGTTTCCACATTGATAAATTGTTGAGATAGTCATTTATAGAAAAATACTCGTTATTTCTTTTAGTTCCAATGTATCTGTGTCTATTTGTCAGTTATTTGTGTGTTATCTGTTTGTTGAGTTGTAAAGAGGGCGGAGTTGGAGTCATACACCTGCGTAACTGTCTCGTTGGTCAAGTTGTCGCAAAGTGTGACTGCTGAGTGTGAGGTCTTGGGTTCGAGTCCCCAGTCGAGATTACCATAGCCAGGTCGTGACGATTACAATTTCATACAAACCAAGCTTGAAAGTGAATGACACCGATTACTTAAATTTGTGAAAACTGAAACAAGTGCTCAGCACAACTTGGGTTGGCACAAATGTTTTTATAAGTAACTAGCGACTCGACTACGAAATTCACGAGTAATGTAATAAATAAAACGTCAAAGTTTAGGTAGAAAATTCCTTTATTTTTTTTTAATATTCCAAAACCCGTTAACTTTTTTACTATTTACATTTACTACTACAGAAATTTCTTTAACAAAAAATTAGAAATTCGGAATATATGGTTTTGGGCTCCTAATTACGTCCCGGGGACGATATTGAGATCACAAAATCAGTACGTAAACATAAATTGTAATTTTTACAATAATTATTAGAAAAGGTTGGAATTAGGTAGATTTATTTATGTACTTGCATCGAAATGTTGATATTAATATGAATCTTCCCGGGATTTCTAATGGACAATCCCGTGTGGCCAACAATATTACAAATAAATATTAATAAAAACCTCTATTGTTTTCTTTTGTTCTCACAAGCTATTTTGTGTGAACTACAAATGTGGCAACATCGTGCGTGTGCGCAATGGAATTTGGCCACTTCGGACATCCGATGTTGTTGTTGTAAATTTGGCAAAGTCGCGCGTGCAGTGGTTTAAATTGTATAAAAGTAAATAGCTTTTTTATTTCATAAACCACGGGATTTTTCTGCTCTTTAAAAATAATGTCGGGATTTGAGGCATATCCACTTTATACATTCGCTGAATAAAATCAGTGTAAGTAAATAAATAACTTTACCTAATTCCGACCTCTGATTATTAGTAATCATAATATCTAATCAGACTTTTATTAATCATATTGGTATAGTTTAAGTAATGTTAATTCTCCGAACAAATTGCACAGATAAAATTAGGTCCTGGATTTTCAACACAATCCTCGTGCACATATTGCAAACATTTTATGCATTATATCCAATTCTCTCCCTTAAATCACATACTGGGCATTCAGTGGCATCATTGTCACTATCTACTTCGTCAGTAGAAACTAAAACAGGGTCATCGTCAGACGTGTTATCATCAGAAGATATTCTTTCATGGCTTTTTGGTTTTCTTTACTTCCTGTCTAATTTTTCTTACTATTTCATTTGTAGCTCTTTTTTCCTGCTTTTATTTTACATTTCGCAATTGCAGTTACATTCTGCTGTCTTTCATCCCTTTTCTTTCTTTGTTTTTTAACCGACGAAAAAAAAGGAGGAGGTTCTCAATTCGACCGTATATATGTTTTTTTTTTTACGTCTTATGTTACTTATTGTTTATGTCGTGAATGTGGATAGATGGAAAGGGAGAGGGAGGCCCAGAAAAGATGGATAGATTGTGTGAGGAGTGATATGAAAGAAAAGGGAGTTAGTGATACCGTGACGGCTGACAGGACAGAATGGAAGAAAAAACGTGTTGCGCCGACCCCAAGTAACAGGATAAGGGCAGGAAGATGATGATGATGATGCGGTGAAGCCGTCACTACCGTGGCTTTGCCTCGCCTACGTGACGTTGAAGGAGGCTAAATACATATTAAAAATAGTAACAGAAACATAGTTAGTGTCAAAAAAAAAGAAACAAAAATAGAAATAGCGACTCTGAAATAAAATTTATTTTGCAATTGATAATGTGTAAGGAATTGTTTTTTGGATGCCGGTTATACGTTTTAATAAAAAAAAAAAATTGTGTCTATACAAACAATTTGGGAAAACAGGTTTATTAATACGATATTTGAAAAAAATATAAGTTTTATTTTGCGAGATTTACAAATAATTTGGATATAAAACTAAAAATAATGAAAAGATATATTTAATGTATATTTATAAAAATGCATTACTACATACTCGTATTATAACACAAAGTCCCCCGCCGCGCTTATACGCGATAATCTCAAAAACTATTGAACGCATTTTCATGCGGTTTTCACCAATAGACAGTGAAGGTTTAGGTGTATAATTTGTACTCGAGAGAAGCTGGGCTGGATTATTAGTTTAGGTTAGTTTAGTTGAAATTAAACGTATCTAAAATGCAATTCTTCAAGTGGCACTGTTCTTTGAAAGTCGCGAAGGTTGTTAATGAATCTATCCAGTATGGTTTTCATGACGATGTCACGAGTTTTCTTCTCCAACTTTTTAGAAAATTGGTCAGCTGAATAAACAAATTAATATAATTAAAAAAAAAATGTTGCTGAACTCTATGACACACCACAGTTTGACTTGAGAAGATATACATAGAGGAAAAAAAAATGCCAGAATGCTCTTTCTCTACCTAAGAAAACACAGGGTGTAAAAAGACACATCACAAAGCCCTCAACTACGCATAGGTACTGCACATATCACAGTCGCTTTGCGCAAAAACTATTGCTGGGAAACGATATTGGGAACGTTATTTTTAGGTATGAAAAAATTGCTGTTTTTTGTGCACGCTGGGTGTACCGCGAGCCCAGGCAAGCAGATCTAAGCCCCGCCCATTTGCTCGAAGCCGCGTAGGTACTTGTCGGATACCTTTGATGATCATTGCGTTCTTGTAACTTCAAATGCGTAATTTGTTTAGAAAAATCGAAAATTCAGGTAATATTTAGTATTGGAAAAAAGTTAGTAGTAAGTAATAAGAAATGGAATTTAGTTTCGTAAAAAAGTTAAAAAATTAATTGCGATTTTGACAAAAAAACAGAATGACACAGAAATAGAAACAGAATGGTATCCTAGAGAAGGAAAAAGATGGAGAGGGAGACCATTTTGAAGATGGAGCGATGATATAAAATACCGCAAAAAAGGGGTATTGTGGAGTAGATTGTGTAAAGACCGTGATCACTGGAAGAGCCAGGGGGAGGCCTATGCGAAAGCAAAACAATCTGTGCCGATGTCTTAAAATATATATTTTTATAAATTGTAAATGTTTGTTAATAAAAGCTATTATTATTATGTCCTATTCCAAGCCATGATCTACCCGTGTGCCAAGTTTCATTCAAATCCTTTCAGCCATTAAGACGTGAACAATTAACGTACAGACTGAAAAACCAGCAGAGCTATTTTCGAATTCATAATATAAATCTGTCGTAGTACTCGTATGTATAGCAAATACACAAAATATAGTTACCATCTCCTTCGCCACAGATAGACAGATTTTGAAACTTGGTTGTTGCTTGAGCCTGGTTATCTAGGTTAAAGCAAAAGTCGATTAGATGGAAGTGTAGTTTGCCATCCTCCCTCTTTATTCTCTCAAAGCTACCAGTAACGTTTATGAAGTAGTTATCTGAAAAATAGAAATACTGAAATATAATATATGTGTTCGCTAAGAAATTAATGTTGCAAGGAGGCAAACTTTTATGTCTTTTAATATTTTTACAAGTCAATTTATTTGATATATGCGATAAAAGTTATTCATTAAAACTTTAATAAATTATAAGTTTTCATAAAAAGTAGTGCTTGAAAGTTCAAATTTACGCCGTCACTATACATATTTCAAGAAAATCAATTATTTTTTCAGGTTATGATCTAAATATTTTTCTCATAAATGAGGGAGTTTTTTAACGGCTAGCAATTTAGCGATCGCTAGCTAACGTAAGTTTCGCTATCAATGTCGAGACTGCAGGCCCTGGTCCTGCAAATTACATTACATTATTTAAACGGATTACCTAATAAATGCTTTCAGTTACTTTTGAGTCACATATATCAAGATTTCAAAGTCTCAATTGATTTTTAACCGACTTCAAACATAAAAGCACGACGGCACGGTTGGCGCAGTGGTTGAGCGTTCAGCTGCTGCGCTACGTGTCGCGGGTTCGATCCCCGCACGGAACAAATATTTGTATGGCCTACAGATAGTTGTTCCGGGTCTGGGTGTCTTGTGTATGTGAGTTTAAATGTTTGTGAACGCACCCACGATACAGGAGTAATTCCTAGTGTGGGGCAACGTTTTTAAAAAAAAAAAAAAAAATAATTCTCTAAAACTACTAGTCCGATTTGGATGGGGTTTTCGTTATTCAAATGCATATTTTTCATGGAAGGTTTGACTATGTAATGCATTAGGATCTGATGAAGATCTACGGAGATAGACAGTGGAACTCTTCAATAACAAACAGCAGATGACTCGCGATTACTGTGATCGTTTGTTTATGTACTCTTAGCACAATTTAATGGGCAACCACAAATAAAACGTGAAAAATAAAAACTTTTTTACAAAAAACAAGAAACAACGTTAAAGAAAAAGTTCAAAACAACTTTAATTTCGGAAGTCGGTGTCGAAAAACGAAGAAACAGAACCAGAAACACCGACTTCCAAAATGAAAGTTATTTTGAACTTTTTTTTTTTTTTTTTTGGAAGTCGGTTCTATTTTTATCAGATCAAACCCAGATGTTCGGCATAACAGAATTGAATAAAAAAAAACTGAAACTTTTACTAAAAAAATCTTTAAAAACCTTTTTAGATTTGTACAAACCCTACCATAAATAATTTCACAGCTGTCTTTTCCTTCAGCAGTTGCTTTGTCTATTTCTCCTTTTATTTCATATTCTGACTTTACAATCAGACGTGGACACAGAAGTTCGTAGACTACAGTACCGCTTTCTGGAGTCAGTCTGAAATTTAAGATAAAGTTTTTATTATTTTAAATATCGTGAACTATGTATTTTCACTAAGTGTAGTTAATGAATACATTATGATAACGTTTTGAAAACATCTAAGAGAGAGTTTTTTTATCTGTGATAGGCTCACGCTTGACCTCACCTGATGATATTATTCAAAATAGTAGTATAAGTAATAGTAGTATGTTGTAGTTTTAACTCAACAATATATTAGTGTTTTATAGGGTTCCGCACCCAAAGGGTAACTAACGGGACCCTATTACTATGCCTCCGTAGTTCGTCCACCTGTCAGCAGACCCCTGTATAATATCAATCAATCTGCGTAGCCTTTTTCAAACTATCTTGGGGTCGGCTTCCAGTCTAACCGGATGCCTGAATACCAGTATTTTACATGGAGCGAATTTTTTTTTTTGGGACAAGCCCGCCACTCTATTTCCAAACCACTGTAACTTCTGTAAGCCAGAATCAACAGTTCTGACCACCAGAAAAAACGCCGAGGCAATGAAGCTCGACGAGTCCCAGACAAACGATTAAACTGTCTTGGGTCCCGCAACGAAATAAATCAGAAAAGACAGCGGAGGAGTAAGAAAAACATAGTTTCCACTTTCCAAGCGGGAGACAGAACAAAGCTAGGCCATTAGGCACAAAGGGGGTATTTACAACTGGGGTTGCCCAGTTGCCAAGCACCACTGGTTAAAAACACTAATATTAATGGGTCCTAAAATTGTGGGCTGTTACACTTGATTCCAAGAATAGGTACGACAAAAACGCTTGAACGCACGGCACTTCGTTTTAGTTTCCACAAGGTCCGTGTAATAGGCAACTCCAGACGTTGGCTGAATACTATCCAACATAATATTGCGTTCAGTTTGCCAAAGTGTACACTCCCATAGGATATGATGTGCGGATTACCTGGAGCGACTGCCTATCTGACCTCCACAACGCAGTAACTAAGTAATACGATACCCCTTGGTAAGACTGGTTGTCAGACTTTCGGGCTTCTGACGACAAGTAACGACTGTAAAAATCCACGATTGACAATAGGGACTAACGGCTTAACGTGCTTTCCGAGGCACGGAGGAGTCTCGATATGTAAAGACACATTAAGTCATATATACTCCATGTAAGTTAAATAATTTACTTACTGTAATTTTAGGAAATCGCAATTCTTCAACCCAAAAAGCGTAGGATGGTTCAGAGTATAATGTAGATCGGGCAGATCAGCAACAACTTTGTCCAAGTGCAATGGGTCCGAGGATGCTACCCTGGGCAACCCCTTCATAACCCTCTGGTAAATATGCTCTCTTACTGCCTTTGTCAAACAGTCGTTGTCTGTGGGGTTACAGAATTCTTTCTTTGTTGCTAATAATAAATGAAGAACCATGATTAACTTTCTATTAAGATTTATGTAACAGTGTGACTATGCACCTAATGTCGAAAGTCTTTTCAGTAAACTAATAACTATAAGTTATGAATGACAGATTTTTTCGGGCAAAATATTATTCGGTTACGTGTGAGAAACAACACGTTTGTAGCACAACTGGAAGATGCAAACAGGTCAAGAAGTTATCCGCAAAGACTATATCATACAGTACGAATATAGGTATAAAAAAAATCTTAACTTACCGAACACATTTATAAAAAATGTAAAACTCAGCAAAACCAGCAAAAATTGAACTGACCACATCATAAGGTTAAGGATAAAATTGTGAATGCGGTTAACTTCAACGAATTCAATTTTTATAACGAACTCTTATACCTAGTCTCACCCAGATGTCTTATTTTATTTTATTTGTTTACGTCAAGTTTAGAGACTTATAATTAACATTAAGTGACCCTGTGTACTGCTATGCTGTATTTAGATAATATCATTCGACACGCTTCAGACTATTCTTTCGACAGTTTGCGTGTTATGTACCTACCTAATAAAGATTGTATAGTACAGTCAGCATCAAAACTGAAAAGAAAAGATGAAGCTATAATAGAAAACCTTTTTACAAAAAATAGAACCAACTTCCAAAAAAAGTGAAAAATAACTTTAATTTCAGAAATCGGTGTTTCTGGTTTTGTTTCTTCGTTTTTATTGACATCGACTTCCGAAATTAAAGTTATTTTGCACTTTTTTTGGAAGTCCGCTCTATTATTTTGTAAAAAAGTTTTTTTATTTTTCTCTTTTTAGCTATTGTGTTAACACTACATAATTTTTATTTTTATTTTTTTATTGATGACTGGCACGCGTTTGAACACTATCTCACCAGATGGTAAACGATGATTTGGTCGAAGATGGAGCACGTTTGCCTAGAAGTAACCTATTCACTCTTGACTTAAAGACTCCCAGGTTGTAGCTATCAGGAAACACAGACTCCGGGACAGGTAGGCACAATAAATGTGTTCTCAAAACGCTTTGTGCTTATGGATGGGATGTCCACCATGAACCGGTGATGCATCGCCGTACGTCTTGTGGTCCGAAGGTGAAACGGGCTTGACGGAATCAAATTATGTAAATCCGTCGCACACTCCTCAAATTGTACCGATAGAAAACCGACAGGCTAGCAACTCGGCGTATATGCTAAAGATTTAGGAGCTTCGACTTAACGAGCCTATCATTGCCGATGATCCTCTTGGCTCGTTTCTCAATTGACTCAAGGGCATCAAACTGGTATCTGGCAGATCCGTCCCAAAGATGAGAGCAGTACTCCATACACGATCGAACTTGCGGTTGATGTAGTTGGAGCAGCTGTTCCGGCGTGAAGTACCGTCTCACCTTTGCGAGGATCCCCAACTTTTTGGCAGCCACTTGAGCCTTTGCCTCTATGAAGGGACCAAAATTGAGGGTGGATGTTAAAGTAACACCAAGAAGATCAAGTTAATCGTTTATCGGCACGGTTACACCTCGGAAAGATGGAGCCGAGTAAAATTGGCTCCTCTTAGCGGAAAAAAGACACGCCTGGGTCTTGGCAGCATTGAAACTGACCAGATTGGCATCGCCCCATTCTGAGACAGCCAGTAAGGACAAGTTCAAGTGCCCAACCATAGCCTCTCGGAGAGACCGGACCTGAAACCCACTAGCTCGTGCGTCGGGCACGTATCTCTCGGTAACAGTGCTGTCGTCTGCATACCCAAAGGTACCAGGTTTTAGCAGATCGTTAATATGCATCAAAAATAATGTTGCCGAGAGCACCGACCTCTGAGGAACATCGGCATTAATAGCCAACGGTCCGGACGAGCAGCCATCTATGACTACTCGGATAGACCGATCCCTCAGGAAATCTGCAATCGAATCACACAAACCAGCGGGCAGAGCGAAGGAAGGAAGCTTGGCAATTAGGCTGTCGTGCCAGACCCTGGCGAAGGCCTTCAAGATGTCAAGGGAGATCGCAGGGGCTTCCCCTTGTTTCTCAATGGCCTCACTCCAGATGCGAATGGCATACGCTAGAAGATCCTCAGTCGATCGATTGTCGACCGACAACTGAGGATATCGTTAGCTTCTAGGTATGCCAGGAGTTTGCCAGAGCTTGCCATTCAGTATACGTTCCATACTCTTACAGAATACGGAAGTTACCGAGATGGGCCTATAATTTGCTGGGTCAGCTGGACTACCCTTTTTGGGAACGGGTTGCACGTTAGCTTGCTTCCAAGCCATAGGCACTTTTCCAGTCTCAAACAAAAGGCGAAATAGGCGTGTCAAGATCGGAGACAACTCAGGCTCACAAGTCCTCAGTACAATTGCCAGTATCCCGTCGGGGCCACTAGCCTTGTTCACGTCTAGGTTACGCAGTACCCTTCAGATATCCTTCTGATGAATGCGAATGTCGGACATAATCGACTTGCATTCACCAAGAGTACCAGGGGGCCTCGCGCCACCAAGATCTAGACGCGAAGATTCCGCAAACAGAGGGGCAAACAAGTTTGCTTTCTCCTCAGCGGAGTGGGCCAGCGACCCGTCGGGTTTCAGCAGTGGAGGTAGTGAGGGGCGGCAGCATTTCGATTCAACCGACTTAGCCAGGGACCAAAACGCCTTACTACCAATGTGGTCAAACCGAGCCCTCCGCAACACCTTCTTGCAGGACTTGGCAGCCCTGTTGAAGGCACTCTTCTTCTAACTCACGTCATTTGCTTAACGCGTCCGAGCGTCGACCCATGCCAGGTAGGCCGCGTTTTTAAGCGCATCAGCGCAATTGCACTCAGCACCAAACCATGGACGAACTTCGCCAGACATTGTTATGTCAGAGAATGGAATGTAGTACTCCATTCCCTGCCGCAACACATCCGCACGACGAAACATTAGTCGAAGAAAAGCAAATGGGCTGTCAAGGATAACATGCGAAGAAAGATTGCATGCCATCCCAATCTGCTGATCTGTATCACCAAACCCGCCTGGTGCCTCTAGGGCTAGGATCGGGCGGGGAGTAGACGGATACAGACTTCACTAGACAGTGGTCGGAAGTACCTAATGGTGAAGAAATCGACACCGAGTAACGGTCTGGATCTGTTGTCGGCAGAAGGTCCAAGCAATTGGCCGTGTGCGAATCAACATCCGGCCCTTGTAGCCCCCTGGACCAGCTGGGTGATATTTAACGCTAGCGCTAGCTTATGCGTCTCTTATCCAGTATGGTTTGTGCACTGGTATGGGAAAAGCCACTCCTGATGGTGGGCGTTGAATTCCTCCAGTAACACCAATTCGGCAGAGGGGTACCGCTGCTGAACCGCATCCGCCGCCTCACTGAGGTGTTGTGTGAGCCTAGTTGTCTCCAAATAACCGCTGTCCGAACGGTAAACACAGGCATAGACAATTTTATCTAAGCCTGTGCCCACTAGGACCCAAAGAGTTGAGAACCTGGAGTCCTCAAGGGTGCGGAGACGCCGATAGCAGATGTCGTCCCGGGCGTACATGCATATACCAGCGTGTGGCTTAAATGTGCTCCAGTGTAAACCCTGGGTAAGATAGGTACGCCACGTCTGACGGACATCCGATCTGCGTCTCCGAAATGATCAAGAGATCTAGTTTGCTGGCTATTAATGCCGATGTTCCTCAGAGGTCGGTGCTCTCGGCAACATTATTTTTGCTGCATATTAACGATCTGCTAAAACCTGGTACCTTTGGGTATGCAGACGACAGCACTGTTGCCGAGAGATACGTGCCCGACGCACGAGCTAGTGGGTCTCAGGTCCGGTCTCTCCGAGAGGCTATGGTTGGGTGCTTGAACTTGTCCTTACTGGCTGTCTCAGAATGGGGCGATGCCAATCTGGTCAGGTTCAATGCTGCCAAGACCCAGGTGTGTCTTTTTTCCGCTAAGAGGAGCCAATTTTACTCGGCTCCATCTTTCCGAGGTGTAACCGTGCCGATAAACGATTAACTTGATCTTCTTGGTGTTACTTTAACATCCACCCTCAATTTTGGTCCCTTCATAGAGGCAAAGGCTCAAGTGGCTGCCAAAAAGTTGGGGATCCTCGCAAAGGTGAGACGGTACTTCACGCCGGAACAGCTGCTCCAACTCCATCAACCGCAAGTTCGATCGTGTATGGAGTACTGCTCTCATCTTTGGGACGGATCTGCCAGATACCTGTTTGATGCCCTTGAGTCAATTGAGAAACGAGCCAAGAGGATCATCGGCAATGACAGGCTCGTTAAGTCAAAGCTCCTAAATCTTGAGGATATACGCCAAGTTGCTAGCCTGTCGGTTTTCTATCGGTTACTATTTGGAGCCTTACCTACTGTTACCTTATTAAGAGTGAAGGAGGGAGACAAGAAGGAAGTGAAATGAGGTTCCACGCCGCAAACCTTTAGGCGCGCACTGACAGGGCGGTATCATTGGGGACTCGGGCGTCCCCGCATTCTCCAGACTAGTCAGTCTCGAGAATGCGGGGACGCCCGAGCCCCCTGGGTATGTCCATCAGCCCTCTCGTCTGGTTGCCAACCAGCACGATGGTGCATTCTGGAATTTTTCGACAGTTGGCGGGGCAGTCTTTCATGTGTGGCTAGCACACTACTTGGGCCCCCAACTACCTACGGTCGCCAGCGGCGCACCGTGCCTCGGATCCCGCTACCCTCCGCGACTAGTCTCCCGATACACCCATATCAGCGCGAGCCCGGTTGGTCTGCCTGCAATGAAACAATTATTTCGACCCAACTCCTCTGGATTGGCTACACTGAACATCGTACCGGAACACGGCCAGGCCGCTTGACGGTACGTCTTTGCCCAGTGGGTGGTCGCAAGCTATCGGTCGAAACCTACTACCAGTTAGTGTTACCTGATTAGCACCACCCGGGTACCACGTGTAGGGACTCAGTGAGTATACTTCTACGGACGCGGGTGACTCGGCCCCCAAAAATATATAGACACACAATCGCAGCAATTGCAGTTGATTTGCTGTCATTTTTTAAAGATTTTCGTTGTCTGCCTCCGAAACTTATCATCAGATCTGTATGAAATTTAAATGGGACCATATCGATATAAACCCCTTTTAAACAAAAAAATAATTTTGCAAATCCGTTTATATAATGACGGAGTTATGCCCGAACATACATAAAAAAAAAATACAAACATCCGAATTGATAAGATATACTTTTTGAAGTCGGTTAAAAATTGATTGCTCCTGTTACTGAACCTGTGAGAAAAGTTTCTCAAATGATGAAAAGTATTAGGGTACTATGTGCGCTGGGCATTCATAGTATCAGCCCTAGGGTTTTAGATATTAAAACGGTGGACAATTACTAATTTGCTCAAAGTAATTGTAAAAAAAACTTTTTCTTATGTCCATGAAAAATTAGGTATTACGAAGTTACAGGTTGTGATTTTGTTTCCCGCCGTTATACCAGTACCATTTGTCATGAACCGACTTACATAATATTTACAATTAGCACCTAAAAATGCATACTTTAAAGTCATAAGTTTTGCATTCTTTTTTTCTCACTCAAAACCTAAATATCACGGAAAAATTCAAATATTACTCTTGGGTTGCACCACCAAAATAGACGTTTTAGACTGATTTACGGTTCATTATTTTAAGATTTATTTTGGGAAACACCTCTGGCATTGTAATATCTATTATATTATCTTTTATTATAACCTTACCAGTTATTAGCGGTCCGCTCAATTAAATATTGAAAATCCTTTGCCAGAGTACCTTTTTACCAAGTAATTCTGAGTTAGAGGAGTGGTGGCCCAATGGTAACAGCTCCAACTTTGTGTCTTAAGTCGTGGGTTTGAACCCAGGCAGGCACTTTACTTTGTGTAAATTATTTCTTCATCACTGCTCTCAAAACCGTGAAGAAAAACGAAGAATTCGAAGACATGTGTCATCCACCAACCCACAGTGAGCCCATGTGGTTGATTATGTCCCAGCTGTGGGAACGTTACAGGACTGATTTTATTATTATCAATTTTGAGTACACTTAAACCAATATACTAAATATATTGTTTGCTAAAATGGGTCTAACCCGTCAGGTCCCGCGCGTCCTCAATCGGGGACGTGACAATAATTTTTAATAGTGTCTGTTATTCCGGGGCCTGACGAATTAAACGTTATTACAAAACAATTTGAGTTGATCGATCAACAGATAACCAAACATTTATAAAATAATAAAAATAACCCAGCAGTGCTTCTTCAAATTTTTGTTTATTTACAATTTTTGTCACAAACATCAAACGTACTTATAATACAGCTCTTCAACGGGTATTGCGATATGGAAATCTCTGACATTTTCCATGAATTTATCCACAAAAGCTTCCATAATCGGTGCCCGAGTGATTTCTTCGAATCTGTCGTAATATCTGCTCCTTAAAGCAGGAGTACCTAAAGATGAGAAATTGATAAAAAGTGTTACGGTATAATCTAATACTGTGGTTTTATGATGTGAGAACTCATTAGAAGTAACTTCTTAAAAGTACTTACAAACAGTTACATCATTCTCATAGACTATTGCTGTAAAAATGTAATAATCTCATCAAAGAAGATGGAAATCGTCATCGCCCTCTTCATTGGTGAGAATATTTAATTTTTTTTATGTTCTTTTCTACACCATGCCATGGTGTAGAAAAGAACATCTGTCATAGAACAATAAGCAACTGGCTTGACCAACTTCTATTTTGTTTGTGTTATTAATTTTAATGAGAGAGCTTCCATTTATTTAGGACTAGCTGTGCCCAAGGTTTCACCCGCGTTTATGTATATTTAATAATAAAAAAATCATAAAAAATATCCTATGTTACTTCTAATACCTCCAAGAATAAGTGTACAAAGTTTCATGATGATTGGTTAAGTAGTTTTCGCGTGAAAGCGTAACAAACAAACTTACATTCACATTTGTAATATTAGTATGATACGAGTAGCTCTCATCTCTCTAAGTTGTTAGACATGTTACATCTCTTCAGCTTCGTGTGCTGTTGTCCTCCTATTTCACTTAGTGTTAGCTCATTTGTGTGTGTTCGAGTATTTTCTGATATCTTAGGATATGTTGACTTATTTCTTGCTTTACTGTACGTAAATTGAGGTCTAGGTACATTTACATATTCATTATATTCAGAAGAACGTTTTGCCAATCTTTTATTGACATGTTTATTGATTGACAAAACATTCTTGTGTATGCCAATTACTTACATTTACACCTCCCTGAATCACCAAACACCAAGTTTTTGTAGTCGTATGTTGATTTTCCTTTCAAATCTAATTGTGTTGTGTAGTTCAAAATCCGGATGTGTTGCTTGCAGTCTGAAAATTCCACTTTCTTATGTTTTCCGGTGATATTCATATAAAAATTCTCTGTAAAATAAATAAAGATTGAGTAATTTATAAACTATCCTATTTAAGGGCAGGGTGTATAAGTTTTAAAATAATCAATGTTCCCGTGAAAAAAAGAAAGTGAGCTATAAATTATATCCCTTTCAGCAACGAGAAGAATTTGCTTTATAAAATAATATACCGCCTGTATTGACTGTATTACCATTGTTATTAATAAACCATTGCACGGCGAAAAACTCTCTTCACAACAATAATGATCTTTTCATTTGTAAAATATGACACTTATTCTAGTTTTCAAGTTTACCTAACTCATAATAAAAATATTAAAACCTGCTCGGTCAATGCTCTGGCTTTTTATATTTTTTTTTAATTAGTGCATTTGTCTACTTTTGAGTGACTCAGCGTCTAGGTACGTTGAGTCACTTAAAAGTAGACAAATGTAACATAATTTACATTTGAGACAATGCTAACTGCATTGTCATATTTATCATTTTCTTTTTTCCTGCGAGTCTGCGAGAGTTTGGTGTTATTGTCTTAGATTTTTTGGTTTTAGGACATGGCAGTTTCCTCACTATATTTTTTCCTTAACTGCTTTGAGAACCGTAGATATGAAATAAATAACACAAAGTGTCTGGGTTCAAACCCTCGACCAACGATACGTAAGTCAGGGTCGTCACCACTCCACTGTTCTCTGAAATGACGTTATTTATAGCAAAATGATTCACCGTAAGTAATTTTAAATGTTCCCTTTCCTTTGACCGATACTGCATCTACTTTCCCTTCCACTTCATATTGTGATTCTATTGTCAGTCGAGGACAACATGGCTGATATTGGAAAGCTGTATCTGATGGGTCTTTCCTGAAATCAATAACAATATTTTAAATAGTACAGTAGAAGAAAATATATGTAGGTATGCCTTGAGACTGCAAAACTTTTGGCTAAGGCAGCTTAAGCTTGTTAATAAATAAGTTAAATGAAGAAATAAAAAAACCGGCCAAGTGCGAGTCGGACTCGCACATGAAGGGTTCCGTACCGTAAACTGATAATAAACCCAAAAAAGACATGTTTTTAGAAACGAATTTTTTGGATTTTTTTTGGGCTGTATCTCATGATCCGTAATAGGTAGACAGTTGAAATTTTCACAGGATATGTATTTCTGTTGCCACTAACAAATAATAAAATAAATTAAAAGTCATAGGAACGTCCCGGGGAACCGCCTTTAATTTGTAATTACATATTCTTCTATAAATGCATAATATCCTGTGAAAATTTCAACTGTCTACCTATTTCGGAGCATGAGATACAAACCACAGATAGACGGACGGACAGCGAAATCTTAGTAGTAGGGTCCCGTTGGTTACCTTTCTGGTACGGAACCCTAAAAAGGACGATTTATTAAATTACAAAGTATATTAAAATAAATAAAATATGTACTTAAGTACAAGTAGCATGAGAAGGCGAAGACGTTATTGGCCATATGCTGATTCTTTGCTAAAAAGGCCAGCCCTCTGGTCACGTGAAGAGTCAACGGCTTTTTGCGCAAACTGTACCTTCATGTAACTTACTAAACAGACATGCTATGACTTAGTACAGACATGCAGTCTTTTTAACGACGACAAAAGAGGTGAAACCCAAAATTCAAACTTAAAGCTTGATAAAAATGGCAGACATTACAAATTTAAAAAGGTCTTACTTAAAACTTATAGTACAATCCTTCACACCAGTCATAGTCGCATTAAGTAGTGAATACTTCAAGTATGGGAGCTCGATATTCAATCTCGCCAAGTGCAAGGGCTCCGAAGGGTCTACACCAGGTATCCCTGGCAGCAACTTTGGAAAGACCCTTTCTTGGGCCGCATTTGATAAGCACGCTTCATCATCGGTATCGCAATATACTTTTCTTAGACCTGGAAAATTAATAAGGTTGTATTTAGCTGGTTTTAGAAAACATAGGGCGGAGTTGTAGTAGTTTTATAATCTTCTTACAGTTTTAGTGATAAGTTCATTGCAGAACCACTATTTGCCAAAAGCAGTCATCCTAAACCTTCTATCCTCTTTAACTAAAGTTAATGGAATTTCATTTAGAGGGGAAATAAAAACACTGGGCTGAGTTACATAGATCAAATACTTTTCAACACGCGGTTATTAGCTTGGTATGTATCTTTCCTCAGATTCCATTACATAACGGAATCTTTGAACGTAATTTTCACCCACTTCAAAACGTCGGATTGAATTAAAACTCTTATTACCGATGACAATGCAAGGTTAGCTAAGTGACGTCATTCTAAATCAAATATGGCGGACTACCAAAGATGACGGACTAGTTATTTTTTATGCATTTCCATGTTAAGGGTATCAAATGGTGAAGGGTTTGCTAAGAAGAATATTAAAAATAAAAAATACAACCGACTTCTAAAAATTACAAAATAACTTTATTTTCGGAAGACAGTGTTTATATTTTGTTTCTTCGTTATTTGACACCGACTTCCGAAAATAAAGTTATTTTGTAATTTTTAGGTATTTTTTGTAAAAAAGTTTTTTTTTTATTTTTCACTTGTTTGTTGTACCCCAAAAGTAAAACTAAATGTTAATGTTATGCCCGAATGGATAACCCTAATAACATGGAATTTGAAACCTACCAAACAAAAAAAGAATGATCAAAATCGATTCAAACATCCAAAAAAAAAAAAACAGACGAATTGAGAACCTCCTCTTTTTTGAAGTCGGTTTAAAAATAAAACGTGTTAACAGGTTTTTTTTTTAAACTATAGAAAAATATTATTATGTAAATACACCATTTATGTTACAGATATAAAAGTCGAAAAAGATTATAAGAACGTTTGGCAAAGCACACAGTATAATCAGCATACTTTGTCCCCACTGCTAGGACATAGGACTTACTCTCTGTTAGAGGTTGTGGACAGTAATTCCCCACGCGGGTCCAATGCGGGTTGATGAACAAAATTAATGCAGGAACAAAGACAAAATTAAAAACACTTGATTAGTAGATTTACTTGGCATATGTTTTGTTAATCGATCTTCCCAGTTGTGTAGAAATTATTCAAAGTATCACTTACATAGAGCATTCTGAATGCCAATTACAGCAATAGCGAATATTTGCAACAATAACATTTTGGTACGATTACTTCCTCGAAACGCTTCACAATAATGGCCTAATATAATATCTTGCCGGCTAAATATAATATTATATCATAATTTTAAATGTAGATTAACGGGACTAGAGATTTAAAGCGTAGTGTACACGCATTTCAAACCTGTATTAAAAAAGGGTTTTCTATATTTAATTCAAAAGGCAAGATTTTATAGAATTTGTTTTTGATTATAGGTTTGCATGAGGGTTGATAGAAATATGATTCAACTCTAAGAATTATCCTTATAAGATACTCACGACACAAGGCAATAGCGTAGCTAAAGAACAATCTATCTTCCTCTATAACGTCTCCTGTTCCCATTATTTGGGGCCGGGTCTCTATTAGGGGTTCCCATTATTTGCGCCAGCGCAGAGAAGTGAGGAGACCCGGCCTATAATACCGTGGGGTATTCTATCCTGGGTTGTTAGCTCTGGCAATAGGACTCTCCAAGAGAGCTATTGTGGGATTTTGGCGGGAATTTTTCGAGTGCAGTTCAGTGGCTGTTTTAATTATTCGTTTATTGATTCCTAGTGGATATTGTGATGTAAAATTGGTGTAGTTTTGTGTCTCAAGTGTCTACGCAACTGGACAATATGTGGAATCATTGAAACAGGCGCGATCTCGGTAAAATGGAGCTGCGAATTTTATTGTGGTGTTGACTGACTCAGCGAAGTTTGCCGAGAAGGCTGACTCGACACATTTGTTGCCAAATACTGCAAAATACATTAGAATGTGTTGCATCTGCTTTCTAATGGAAAAAGAAATATTTTTGCAACTAATTACTATGTATCCGACTGAAGGACTTGAATCTATGGTCATGAATAAAAATTAATAAAATAAAAAGAGAGAGCTATTGTGTAGGTTAGGCGGCCGATTAAACTAACAGCCATTGAAGTTTAGTTTAGTGTTAATGGATGGATGAATACATGTTTGTTAGGTTAATCATGTCAGATCGGCTGAATGGATCTGGATCAAACTTGACAAAGAGATAGATTATAGTTTGGAAAAGCACATGTGCTACAATTTATACTAGGGGAAGTATTAATTACACGCGGGTGAAGCTGCTGGTACAAGCTAGTGTATAGTAATAAAATGTATGTACTCGGCTACTCGGTACACGGCTTTATATTTACCGTTTACTTGTACTAAGTCGTAATGTCAATAAACCAATAAAAAGCTGCAGATATGAATCTTTGCTAATTATATAATTATTCGCACAGTTATAAGTGGCTGTGCTTTGTAAGAGTAACTCCTAAAATAAAAATAACGTGTCTATGGCTACCTACACTGGCGCATGACATATACATGTTTATCTTCTTTTTTTTTAGTACTGCACTACTCTACAATATGAGTTAGTAACCGAATATGTCATACTATATGATGGGTGGAGTTACACACTGCTTGACCTTAAATTTATTGAATGTAAAAGCTGTCTGAATGATCATTTTTAAACTGTCATAACATAACTCACAAGCGCCATCGTACAATTCCAATGATTTTGTCTGTTTGAGTGAGAAATCATCAAATATCTTCTTCCGCTCTTGGTGGAGCGGGAGGGCGTGTCAGACTCTTACTGACTAAAACCCACTCGTGTTCCTTCAGTTGCCAGGCCAGGGCAAGGTGACGCTTTCACAAGTTATCCGAGACCCTGGCAGGAATGACTTTGTCTTCAAAAACTTGTAAATGCTACATGACACATTCGAAGAGTTATCTCTATTATACGTCTATTAAGCAGCCCTTGCAGATCAGCATCATCATTGAACGCCTTATTCCTCCCTCTTCTGAGAAAATCCCCTGCTAGTGCTATGCTCCTTTGGTTTGTATCATCCATGTCTTATTCGCAGTCTTTTTTAGGCTTGATAAGCATAAGTTACCCCAAATATTGATAGAAAAGCTGGTAGAGTGCAAGTTCTGTAAAAAAACCAAGACAAGCAAAAGTACTCATAATCATATATGTTATGTTATACATAGTTTTTTACGTACATTGCCTACGTGAGGTGCTTTTCAACACTCAGGAACTCTTTTAGTAACTGCCAACATATTTTTCTGTTAACCAAGACTTACTGTTTGAGATTATATTTATTAAAGAATTCTTCATTGTTTTCAACCCGTATCCACCCAATGCTGAGTGTTGGTTTCCTCCATTGCATGCCATTTTATCTATTCCTAGGCCCCCCGCATCCAACCCTTGCATTCTACTCTTACCAGGTCGTCAGGCTAACTGGTTTGTAGTCTGCGTACGCTCCAGCTCCGCCAGCGCTGGATCATATATTTAACATCTCATAATAGGATTACTAAAAAATTAAAAATATGTGTAAACTAGAATAAAACTGATAGTGTAAACTAATGCCAGTGTTAGTTTTAGGGTTTCATACCCGAAGGGTCCAAACGGAGCCCTATTACTGTCATTATTTTTTGATAATCTAACTTACGGACTAAAAAGATTTTTTTTTCCACAGTAAACATCCCTATTGTGCACAGTTTGTACAGTAGAAGAGTAATCAATTCAATATTAGCTAGTTTAGTTTAGAATTTTAAACAAGCAAATTAATCACACAGTAAAATCATCATCTTCATTATTTTGCCCTCATCCCATTCAATTTGGGGTCTTCCCTGTATCTCCTTTTAAATCATTCTCCTCTATCATTCGTCATTTCATTATTCACTCTCTTCTCAACCATACCATCTTTCATGTAGTCCATCTATCGTTTTTTTAATGTTCTCCTAGCCTTATAGCCATACACAATGATAAAAAATGCTTCCTCACGTCATTTTCTCAGTCACTACTTCACATGACTGTACCATCACGACCAATTTCCACACAACTTTTTAAACACTGGTGCCTGCTTCACACTGATTCTTATGGCAAATGTACAATTTGCACTTACAGGAAACACTGCTAACACTCAATACTCACTAGATAATAGTCGTCTTGAGTAAATTTTCTTTGGACTTATGCACGTAATTTGATGTTAATATTGTGACTCAATGCAAATATTTATAACCCAACGCTTATCACTCAAACAGTGAACGTACATGGATGCTCAACCGAACTGATTTATATACTTGATCATATCATTGCAATAAATTTAATAATAACCACCAAATATACCATTATGATGTGCGTACATGCTTTTATTTTATATAATACTACCTACTGCCAGTGGCTTCGCCCGCGTGGAATTATTACTTCCCCCATTATAAACTTTCAACCCCCATTTCACCCTCTCTGGGGAGGAATTTCGAGAAACACTTTCTTTGTGGTTACCTACCGTACACAAAAAACACACCCTTTAAATTTTATGTCTATAGAACCAGGTTTTTAGCCTGTGCGTTGATATAACAGTCAGTCATTACTTTGAATTTTATATATACAAGATTTAATTTACCTTACAATGTTCGTATGCTATTTTTCGACCACTGATTGGTAACCGATAGAGCTGAAAATTCGCATTCCTATTTATGTAAGTCCGGTGACAATTTATTATTATGATATCATCAAGCTGATCGGATGATGGCGCCGGTATGTAGGGACTCTCTGATGGCAAATGGTTAAAAAAACAAAAAAATAACTTACGAAATTATGTTAGTGGTATATATCGTGTAAATAATAACGACTATGTAAATAGTGTAAATAATGTCAATGGCGTAATCCAATTTATGAAGGTTGGTTATGAACTCCGAATATTTCTCCGTGTCTTGCCAGTGATGAAACAGCTCAGCAGAACTCGTGAGTCCGGCGAATGTTACCTAGCTATGCCTTTTTTCTCCCCGCATGTCTCCGCTAAACAACCCATCATTATCGGTTGAAGTAAGTGATACCCACAAAACATACCTAGTTCATGAGAACTAGGTACTCGTATGTTTAGGCATAGGCATGAGCCTATAACTGAAGACAGAATGACATGACCGACTACATAAAACTCAAACAACACAATACACACACACACCGCGCGTTGGTCCGTGAGACCGATAAAACACTCTTTCGTGTTTTTTTCTTTTATAATCAATTATGGCATTTTGTACTTCCCGTTAGCTGCCAGATTTATTGATACGATAATTTTAGGTCACAAAGTGCGTTTGTGCGAGTACCATATAAATAGTCTTATTTGGCGACAGTCTATGGGACTGACGCGGGTATAGGTGCCACAGTAAGATTTTGTACTGAAATTGATATGGAAAAAATTGGCCCTGTTTTTTGTTTTCCTAAATTAATCAAATTGAAATTTCTCTGTTTTACGGTAAAAAAAAAATATTTTTGCTTGTATTTTGTTAACTATTACGAAAATCTCATTATTTTTCAGAGAATGTTACAAAAAGCTAATTTAGAGCTTAGAAGAGTAACAGTCTCTGAAAAATAATGCATTTCATGCAGGCCTCAAATTTAATTAATGGCAAAACGAAATTGTGTATATCCGATTTGACAAACCTATATAAAAGTTTACAGACAACAGTATCAATGGTTTTTTGTAAATCAGTATTTTTTATGAAGTTAAGGATAAATTATAATTTTCATTTTTAGTCTATTATCTGATCCTAAAGTATTGTGGGAATTTGTGTGTGATTTTTTAAAAACAAAAGGACTATTGGGATTCCGTAAGAAAATGATGCCATCAATGTATCCACTGGTTCGGCAGAGATTAAGCTGCATTAACCTTCCTATACCTGAACAAAATTTGGTGAAACCTTCACCCGCGCATGGTCTTGCGGACCGAAAGTTCGGAACGCAATTTCATAAATATAATATCCATAAAAAGTATATTTAGATTCTGTTTTCTCAAACTAGGGAATATCGTGAACAAGATAATCCCAGTTTATTAACAATTTAGAGCTTTTTGTAACAGTTTCTGAAAAATAATGAGATTTTCGTAAGTTTATAAAATGCTAGCAAACATGTTTTTTTTTCCTTAAAAGAGAAAAACAATTTAATGATTCTGAAACAGAAGGCACGCAAAAAAAATAGGGTCAACTTTTTTCACATCAATTTTAGTACAAAATCTTACTACGCGTTAAAAATCCAAATAAAATATATGAAACGAATTTATTTTCCAATAAATAAATTAAAAAAATAATATTGTTTTTTCAGTCGGGATTTTTGAAAATATTTTTTTTTCTGTCTACAATTTAGTGAGTTATAGTTTTGGAATCGCCTCCTCGAACCCTTTATTTTAATACCCCAATTAATATAGTTCGTCGAGTTTCATTTTTTCTTTTTCACAATATGGCGTCTGGTTGTTGCCATATTGTATTTTGATTACTTTCATGTCTTTAGTAACACTCGCAAGATTAAGACGAATCAATTGACGTAAGAATTAATAAAATCGGTCCAAGCGTTTGGTCTCTATAGTGCTACAAAGGAACAAACATACATACATACATACATACATAGACTGACAAACACATTACCTTCCCTTGCGTCGCGCAGTCGGGTAAAAAACAGTGCGGTTTCAAGTTTTATCAATTTTTTATTTGCCCACTTTTAAAACTTACAATACAAGTATTCACTTTTGTTTTGTTAACTGTTATGCTAAGCATTTATAATATAACAATTAACATAATCTAGATAATTAAAATAAGATGAAAAAACCGTTAACTAACTTTTTTGTTTAGTTAAGTTTATTGACTGCAGAGAATAAAGTTTAGAGATCACGAATGAAATTATAAAACCAGAGTCATTAGCGTTTGGAGTCGAATCACTTTTTCTATTTTGCGGCAAGTTATCATCTTACCCATTATTTTATCCTTATTCCATTTTACTTGGGGTCCTCTATTCTGCCTTGTCAACAGTCTTGTTATCACTGACTCCCTTTTCTTTCATGTCACTCCTCACACACTTCATCCATCCTTTTTTAACCTCCCTCTCCCTTTCCATCCATTCACATTTATAGATATATTCATTCAACGCACTAAACGGTTTGAAACACATTCATTGTGCGTACAGCTAAGGAGTGGAATTCGCTGCCTGAGTCTGTGTTTCCTGATAGCTTAAACCTGGGAGTCTTTAACTCAAGAGTGAATAGGTTACTTCTAGGAAAACGTGCTTCATCTTCCAGATCATTGCTTACCATCAGGTGAGATAGTGGTCAAACGCGAGCTTATCAATAATAAAAAAAACTCTTTCTTTGAATAATATGGGCATGTGTGCATCTCTTCATATGACTATAATATCAAGACAGACGATATTCTTTCAAATTTTTAGTCACTAGCGCCACTATCTGACTTCCTATATACCTAATATACTCATTCCTCACTTTATCCATTCTAGTCACTCCACACATCCATCTCAACATTCTCATCTCTGATACATGGAATCTTTTTCAAGTTAGTGAAATGAAATAATATAGAGAACTAGTGACCGACCCTGAAAACTGTGTCAAAATCCGTTGCGTGGTTTAGAAGAAGTAAGCGGAGAAATAGCCAGACGCAAAAGCGACTTTATTTTATACTCTGTAGAGATAAAGATTGAGTGAGTCCTATATCCAGTTATTGCCTTCTTTCGGTTTAAATAATGATAATGAATGAAAATAGAACTATCAAATTATTTACATGACAAGATCATTATCAATCATGATAAACATTCCCACAACCTTTACAGGTCAGGTATTTTAATATGTGGTGCAAAAATTGCATTTTTTTATAATTTTTTTACGAAACCACAACAGTAAAAACCAAATAATTGCACAAACTATAAATTCACCTGAAGTTAGAAAATACGTACATTAGATAACCACATGTGCTTGCGGAAGTTGAAAATGTGGTCGAAACGGATATTCAGTTTTGCTTTACTTTGCATCAACAGTATTGTATGTGAGTGACCCATGTGTTTGATCACTTACTTAATTTATCTATTATTTGATTATTATTATTTCAAAGTTCTGTAATAACCAATTAAGTTTAATAATTAGAAGCATTTGTTATAATCGAACTTTCTAAGATTTTTCCTCAAAGGTTACCAACTAAGAAAATTCATTATATTAACATTACCATTATTAGTTTGTTGACTTCAGTTTTTGTTAATGGCTTCTCTAAGTTCTAAAACCATCTAGGAATCTCCAAGTCACATTAATATGCACGTTAATTCTTGTCAGGGAATCAATACAGTTCTATCTAATATTCTTATCGCTAACAGCTATTGAATGGTCTTTTCTATTTACATTTGGATCATGCTTATTATGTATCAAATTCTTTTCAAATTCCAGGCGAAAAGAAACCATGTCACATCGAAGACAACAAATGCCTGACAGAAATAGCAAATAAAAAATTTGAGCAGTTCATATCTGGTATGCCAGGAGTTCAACCGTCAGATCCTCTACGACTAGATTTGTTTGAAGTCAGTCTGCGTTCACTGAAGTATAAAATAATCAACGGATCTTTAACTGGAATGAAGAACTGTCATGTGGAACTACTACAGTGAGTTTTTTATTATTATTTGTTTTTAACACGCCTTTAATAGAAAAGACCTGTAACTACGTAAAAAAATCTTAGAAGTTAAACTTGACCCACTTCCCGGTTTCCGATTGAGCTAAAGTTTTGCAAACATGTTTAGTGTGAATGACAATGCCTGCAAGACAATGGTTACCTAAGTGGCGTCATTCCAATATGGCAGACTCCCAAAGATGGCGGAACATATTTTATGAATTCCCATTATATGGGTATCCAATGAAAGGATTTGCTGAGAAGAATCTAAAATCGTGTTTTTTATTTATTGGTTTATTCTGTGTTATGTCCATTTTAGATATATTTCACACTAGCTGACCCGACAGACGTTGTCCTGACGCGCGAACTATCAAACTCGCGAAATTCGATTCGATTAAGATCGTTAAATTCTCTGAATTTTTTCAATTTTCTGCGCAACTTTCCTATTTTTTTTCTTTCATAAGAACCTTCTCCTGAAAATAACAAACAACAAAAAAAAAAGCAAAATCGGTCTAACCGTTCACGCGTGATGCTCTGACCAAGGAAATAGGGATTCAATTGTATAAATATAAATGAAATATTATTTCATTAATTCTACAACTATTATTATTACGAAAGTTTTTGTGTAGGATGTGTGTGTATATATTTTGTTACACCTCACGTGTATACGGCTGAATGGTACGGCAATATTTTGTTTTGAATTTTTTAATTACAAAGGTGACTCATTTCAAGCAAGTGGAGCCGCAGGCGGCAGAAAATCAGTAGTAAAATGTGCATGTACTCGTAGTAAAACAACACATCTGTTTAATACTTAACAGAATCCAGGTATAATAAACACATAATGAATGTTTTTTTTTCAGAATGTCTGAAAAGGATAAAAAGTACCACTACCATATTGGATGTCCGCATCTTGTTTTTGAATCAAAATATGAAGTCAAGGGAAAAGTTGGTCCTGAGACAGTCGAAGGAAAAGGCAACTGCAGAGTTTTTTATTGTAAGTACCTATTTATAATAACCACCCTAAAACCTAACTTAAAACTGTCATTATAAAAATTAAGAAATCACAATTCGAAACAGAGTTGTCGCGACCCTGGGCACTCAGGTTAGGGAAGGAACAAAGGTGGGTTTTAGTCAGTAAAAGTCTGACACGCCCTTCCGCTGCACCCAGAGTGGGAGAAGTCATTGGATGATATCCCACCCCCAAAAAAAAAGTGTTTGAATAAATAACACTTGATGAAAAAGGTCTTATTTATAACAAAGTAGACCATGTGATTAGTTTAGACACTAATGAACAGGTTCCTTATACAAATGTTTGTATAGAGAATCTAAATTCGGTAATTAGTATATAACTTAGCATATGGTTAGCGATTTTTACAAATAAGAGTGTACGTCTTAGACACCTGAGACTATAAAAGGTTATAGACGGAGTGTCAAAATCCAGCAATCTGAAGTACCAGAATGAGAAGCCGGCTTGTATCTGTACACGCAAAATAAGCTCACATAGACAAAATTAGAAGCCGATACATCATCGTTACGTTCGTCAAGGTCACTCACACATTTTAACGATCCTGATTAATTTAATGTCCAATGACGTTCCTTCTATAACCTTTCATAGTCTACGTTAGACACTATAATCGTACTTCTTACTAATATTGTGAAATAGCTTCTGCCAGCAACTTCGCTGGCGTGGAGTTCGTACTTCCCACTGTAAATTATAGCCTGTGTTATTCTGATGTAATACTGTAAAGTTTCATCAAAATTCGTTCCTTCGTTTTTGCGTAAAAGAGTAACAAACATCCTCACAAACTTTCACATTTAGGTATAATATTATAAGTGTAACTAAAAGTGTTATGAATATAAATGTGGATGGATGGAGAGGGAGAGGGAGGCCAAATAAAGTGTGGATGGATTGTGTGAGGAGTGATATGAAAGGAAAGGGAGTTAGTGATAGCGTGACGGCTGACAGGACAGAATGGAAGAAAAAAACGTGTTGCGCCGACCCTAAGTAACATGAGATAAGGGCAGGAAGATGATGATTATAATTATAATGCGAAAGTTTGGATAGATGTTTGCTACTCAATCACGCTAGAACGGCTGGACGGATCTGGATGTAATTTAATCAAAGGAGCATGTTCCCTTAAGATGATTTTCGATTTTCACGCAAGCGAACCGCTGGCAGAAGCTGTATGTTCCGGTTTTCACAGCTATGATTCATTTTGCCTATGATGGCCAGTGATAGTATTTGTAACATTTTTTTTTCAGTTACGTACAATTTCCTTTTCAATGGTGATTTTGAGAAGAAAGATTGCAACGACAAAAAAATTCACTACCAGCTGAAAACTAGCAATTTGGAATTGGAGGCCAAAGGAAAAGTGCACTATGACTTTGAAAATCTGTTTAACAGCAATAAAGCAAAATGTAAGAGCAATTAGTTGATAACCTTACTTCTAGATCGAATATCTTTGGTTGCAAGTCTGCACTAAAACACATTGGGTCCACGTCGTGAATTACGGTTCTCTCCCTCTTTAGAGAGAAGACCTCTGTCCCGGCAGTAAGAATATTTTAAGCTAATTATGCTATTATCTATTCTTCTTCTTTTCGGGTCGAATCTGCTTAAATTTTGTGCGACCAATGTGTAGCCAATCTGGAAAGCTCTGTCATAGGTCTTGATTAAATTATGGAAGGTCTATATTATGATTGCCACAATCGCGGTATATCGACGGTATTCAAATGTTGCTTCATAGCAAGATGAAGAACACAAACTTTTACTAAATGATTTTGAGGTATATTTTAAAATATGCCTAGTGACCTGACGGTCTGACATGAAACTCAAAACAGATCATTTTTAGTGACACTAGTTAGTGACAAGGAACCAAGAACACATTTAGTTGCACTATAGATTTTATGGAATTTATATTTAAACCATATGCAATAAATGGTATGTGATTCAATACATGCAGACTTAATGCCTTATGGTGCGTGCACACCGAAATCACTTTTTGTGGAGCAATATTTAGCAAAATGAAAATCCTTTGTCATAATCATGTTACAAAATGTTGCTCCACAACAAACAATTTTGGTGTGGACGCACCATTAGACTTTTATACATAGAGAGTAAAGCAGGAATAGAAGAAACATGACATCTTCTCCAATCGTGGTTGCGGTAACAGAGACAAACGCAGAATACACGTAAGTAGACGAAAAATTTAATTTGTATCTTTTTTTTTCAGCGGAAGCAGTACACAAGTTCGCAAATGAAAATTGGCAGTATGTTGATAAACTAATTCGTCAACCAGGGATGGAGGCTTTCATGAAAAAATATATCGATAACGTTAATGCTTACCTGAGAAAAATACCATTTGAAGAATTGTTTATTGAAGGAAATACTCATCCGTTTTCAAAATTATAATTGTAATTACTTATCAGATTTACCTACTTTTATTTCTTTACCTACAACTAATATACATTTTTATTTATAAAAAACCATAAGTGGACAACAGATTTTTCACTTTCTTCCAAAAATGTTGCACGTTTCCGGGATAAAAGTACCCTTAAGGCATCAGCGCTGGGCACGCCGCCGTAGTGCCCCTCGGCGGAAGTGCCCCTCTTTGAGGAGTGCCTGGAGAGGCGTCACGGTGTCCTCACCTTCCGCCTGACGCAGGTCCTTACCGGACACGGTTGTTTCGGGAGGTTCCTGCATCAGATCAGGCGGGAGGAAACGCCCGGGTGTTACCACTGCGCGGATCGCCCAGAGGACACGGTGGAGCATACGGTGGAGGTCTGCCCCGCTTAGGCGGAGCACCACCGTGTCCTCGTGGATGCGATAGGTAGCGGTGACCTCTCGCGCCCGGCCTTGCTTTAGGCCGGATCATATGGAGCGAGGGGGAACGGGAGGCAGTCTCCGTCTTCTGCGAAGCAGTAATGCTCGCAGAGGCGGAGGCACGACGCGTAAGAGAAGCTCAACGGAGTGGCCCTCACGGCCTCGGCCGCTACCACCGCAGGAGAGGTACTGGGCATAATCGGTGTAGGACCCGGGCCACCGTAGACCCGAGCCTGCGGACGGCGAGCAGTGGGTAGTTCGCCGTCCGATCAGCACCAGGCCCGTGAGTTGACGGCGCGTAGTGTTCCACGCGCGCCTCAAAGAGATTAGTGTCAGCCACCACTGACGGGGCCCATCGTGGCCGGTGCCTGCATGCCTAGGGGTAGCGGATAAATTCTAAAAATTAGTTACCGCACCCCTGGGCACTCAGGCAGGGAAGGAACAGGGGTGGATTTTAGTCATTAAGAGTCTGACACGCCCTCCCACTCCACCCAGAGCGGAGAAGTCATTGGATGATTTCCAACCCCCCCCCCAAAAAAAAAGGCAGTAAGGGATAGTAAAAGTGAAATATTGTTTGAAATTGGATCACTATTTCCAGAGACTCATACAAACATGAGATTAAACAAGTATTTTTTTCTGATATTATAGAGTAAGATACCAAAGACGCAAAACAATTAGATACCTATTTGCTGATTTAACAAAATTTAAACGATTGAGTAGTTTTGGCACATTTAATGTACATACGAGTACTTTGAACGTAAGCATACCTGCTAGTTTAGGCCGACGGCCAAGTAACCAGTATCTGACGCTAAAGTTTGTAGTTAGTAGTAAGTTATTGGTTAGTTAGTTATTCACTTTTCTTAAAGTTTGAGTACCTTCTGATTTTTAATGTCTGTTTTGCAGTAGATATCAGGTGTAAAAAGACAGTTTCAAAGCCGAAAGCCACATATTCTACCCATTATCTGGATCATTTTATTCCACTAGACCATACCTGGGAATCCACTGGTTTTTCGAATCATCGAAATTTCGCGTTTGAAGTAACTAAAACGCAATGAATATCAAACATAACCTTAAAAATAAAAAATAAATAAAATAAAAATAGCTATTATTTCTACTGCCTACAATTTAACTTACAAAGGACAAAAAACTTAACATAAATTACCTATATTATATTAATAAATAATTGTTTATTTTAATTCGGGATGGTAGTAGTCGCCTCTGCGGCGTAGGCCTCTCCTAAACCTTTCCATACATCCCTTTCTCGTGCCTTCCGCATCCAATTCTTTAATTTCAAAACATAACCTTAGAGCAAGCTTAACTCCACTTGCCTGGGTTCGCGTTACATTGCGCGCAATTAAAAAAACTTTTTACAAAAAAAACAACCGATTTCCATATATAACACAAAAAAAGGCAAAATAACTTTAATTTCGGAAGTCGGTGTTTCTAGTTTTGTTTCTTCGTTATTTGACACCGACTTCCGTAATTAAAGTTATTTTGCTTTTTTTAGTGTTATTTATGGAAGTGGGTAGTATTTTTTTTTGTCAAAAGTTATGCCCGAATATACATGCCTATAGGTCTATCTGCCCCAAAAATATGGAATTTGAACATAATTGGTGAAATTAGGGTGTATCAGAGTAAGCTGTACAAATCTGCGTACCAATTCAGAGCGTGGCGATTGCAGCAATTCTGGAAGATTTGCTATCATTTATTGAAGAGTTCCATTGTGTATCTCCAAAATTCTTCATCAGATCTTCACCAAATTTAAATGGGACATTAGAAGCACCAGAAAGAATCATCAAAATCGGTTCTCCAGTTCAAAAGTTCTGAGGTAACACATATAAAAAGCATACAGTCGAATTGAGAACCTCCTCCTTTTTAACCGACGAAAAAAAGGAGGAGGTTCTCAATTCGACCGTATATGTGTTTTTTTTTTGGTGTATGTTCAGCCCTCACTCCGTCATTTATAAACCGATTTTGATTATTCTTTTTTTGTTAGATAGGGTATACCTCAAGGGTGGTCCCATGTCAAGGAAGTCTGGATCTGACTGTGGAAACCTGATAAAATTGAGAGAAAACCTCGAAAATTGTGGGCACGTTTAGCGTTTCTGTATGTATGTTCGGCCCTCACTCCGTTATTTATGAACCGATTTTGATGATTCTTCTTTTCTTAGATAGGGAATACCTCAAGGGTGGTCCCATGTCAAGGACATCAGGATCTGATCATGGGATCCTGAAAAAATTAATAGAGAACCTCGAAAATTGGGCACGAATATTGTTTCTGTTTACTTTTCATAACTTAATCAGGTATTTGCATTTAGGAACCATCACATCATGAAACTGAGCTGATGATGGAAACCATACCTTTCCTAAATAATAGAAGTTAGATAAAAAAACTGGTTTTAGTGACAAATACCACTTAATATGGTTTGAAGAAAAGACGTCTTTACAATATTGGAGGTAACCTCAACTGGTAAATATCCTGGGAACGTCATGGAGGGATGTTTGTATCATCAGCTCAGTGGCAAGAGGAATGATGAAGAATTAGAAATTAGCCTCTGAGTGTTAAAAGATGATGCGAGCCACAAAAAATCATAAAATAAAAAACTTTTTAACAAAAAAATTAACCGACGAAAAAGAACTAAAAAGAAGTCTTGAGTAATGAGCATATTTACCTACATAAAATATCAAATTTTATATAAACTAATTTTGAGTCGGCGCCAATTAATAAAATGATTAATTACCTACTTACAGCCTTCTTCATTTGTAAGTACAGACTGTTGTCAGCATTACCTGACCCACCCTAAAATCAAACGACTTTGGACCCTCTGCATGTAACATTAAGGTTTATTTAATTTATATGAGCTTATCAGACAAGTGCTCGAGCACTCGATGAACAAAAATACAATAATAACACAGACACGCAAATTTGATCTTTAACACGTAACGTTAAGGTAAACCCACCCAACAAAGTCGGAGCCACCGGCATTATATATGTTTTTGTTAAGCTATTTTGATCATTATCTCGTTAACATTAAAGTTGAAAAGCTTTTAAGTCACACTACATAATTACAACCCAATCTTTAATTTCGCGTATTCCCAACAAGTTCTTGTGGCTTAGCGGTTTGATGCTGGATTGACGACGAACAGCATGTGGGTTCGAAAACACAGTCCACCTATACATCAGTTTCTTTTTTAATTTGTTTTCATTTCTACAATATTCCTTGCAATATTAAAGAACGACCAATATGATTTTCGCCTAATAACTTATCTTGTAAACGGGTGGGTAATTTAAAAAACTTTAAGTTCACAGAATTTATATTTATCAAGAATGGTTGAATACGAAGTAAAACATATTTACTTTGTGAGGTAGATCATAAATTCATCTAAGTAACAAAATTTACACTACGCCTAATAGCAGTGACTGCGCACACACATTTGTAAGTCGTTTAACTCGTTAAGTATTTTTAAGCAATTTGCTGTAATATAGCATCATGTCGCAACTTGACGACTATACCAAACATAAAATAATATTTTTACATGAGCAGAATGTTGGAATTAGAGAGATTGGTCGCCGACTTAATATAGCAGTAAGTGTTTTTTTTATACCTATTTTATTTTATTGATTGTGATGAATGAACGCGTAGTTGGCTATTTTACCATTACATTCACTCCTTACAGGTTACAGACACGGTTCCAAAAATGTTTATTTTTGTTTTAGAGAAATACGGTCAGGCTATGGCTAAGACGTTATGGAGACAATGGAAATATTCAGCGGATTCGTCCAGGAGCAAAAGCCATTAAGTATAGTCCCGAATTCGAACGCCACCGGGCTATTGTTTCAAGCCACGTTGAAAATCCATTTTGCCCATTCGTGCAACCGCAATAAACCACAATATTTCAGTGGAAACAGTGAGAAGGCATTTACACGTTGCTGGGATAAAGAATTATAAACCGGCACAGAAAATTGCATTGACACCTGCTCATCGTGCAGAAAGGGTCCGTTTTGCCCAGGAATATTTAAATTTTAATTGGGAAGAAAATGTTGTGATCTTCACTGATGAAAAATCATTTAAATCGGACAAAGATGGACGTAAAATCTTATGGCGGAGGAAAGGAGAACGTTACAACGAGAAGTGCTTGCTATCTTGTAGAACCAGCGGTAGAATAACCCTGGGCTACTGGGGCTGGATGTCGTCCATGGGACCTGGTGAATTGGTGGAAGTTGGTGGTAGGTTTAATAGCAGTTTGTATTTGGAGATTCTGCGTGACGTCATGCTGCCGACTGTGCGAATTGCCTATCCAACGTCACATATTTATTTCATGCACGATAACTGCTCCATCCATCGTGCAGGCATTGTGCGGGAATGGTTAGCTGCTCAAGAAGGTGTGACAGTTATTAATTGGCCATCTAAAAGTCCTGATTTGAACCCTATAGAAAATCTATGGGGTCAAAGGGTTTTAAATTGGGACACAACGGAAGTGCGAAACAAACACAACTTGGCTGAGGTCGTGCGTGACATCGACTTGGGAGCACATGAGAGGCAAAGATTTGTGTTGGAACATGGTGCGCGGTATGCGCAGCCGCTTACAACAAGTTATAGCAGGGGACGGTGCGCCACTCCGCTACTAGCTGTTCATCTAGTAGGTATATTTAAACACACCAAGTAATTAAATGCTCAATGGATTGATTGTTCAACCATTAAAATGTTGCAAATTATGTGGTGATGTTATTGTTATGAACAGATTTTTTCCGTTTAAATAACATGTTTATTCACTACATATAGGCAGCTATAAATTTGTAAAGCATTTCACAGATGAATTCATTTTCTCGATAACAAACTTTTAAGCATAAGCATGCCTTTTTTAATGTTTATATGGCATACTAATATAAAAAGTATATTAATTTGGAAATATATGAGCATTTACTTACTTTATCTTACGTGTTTTAATGAAATAATAAACATTTTAAACTTGTGACTGACAACACATCGGTACAACACTCATAAAAACAATAAAACTAGTGATTAATATTGCACGTTTCTTTATTCGGAATGATTGTTTAGTTTATTAATTGTTTGCTTTCACGTTCTTATTTTTCTTTAGAAAACAAATCTTCGCATGACACTTTGTCTAAGTGAGAGTTGACGTGACCAATGTAGTTGCCCCCAAACGCGGACATAGTTGGGCCGCGAGACAATTCGTCAACAGCCTTCCAGTTTGCATTTACGTATTTGTGCGCTTCTTCAGCTGAAAATACAAAAATTACATGTCATCCGTAGGAATTACTTCATAAAAGGTGTAAATAAAATTAAATCTAGTTTGTGTTGTATTTTTATAGTATTCCCCAAAGAGGAGAAGTTTAGATCCAGATTTTGAGAATTATGTTAAGGGGCGATCAAATTGCGATTGAACAAACACAACTTCAAACTCTGGGGTGTTTCTAAAAATTTCCAAACCGAAAAATAAAGAAAAAGGGAAGGACTATACAAATAGGACAGAGAATAGACAAAGAATCTTAATATGGCGAAGATTACTGCGACTCTTGGCTTCGTTGAGGATATTTTTAATTATTATGTAATCGAAGTTTAAAAACTTCAACAGGTTCTTTCACGCTAAAAACATCTAAAGAAGAAACAAATGCAGAACTCTTACATTTCTCCTTATCACCATTGAAAAGATTCTTGAAGTCGTAGACCACCTTTCCTTTAACCACTATTTCCAGTTCGTGGGTTTTCAAGTTTATGTAAGTCTTTCCTTCCTGGCCTGTCTTAGAGGTGTAATCACCATGGAACTGTAAGTGATAGTCATCTGAAAAAAGAAGAATTATTATAAAGTTCAAATCGACTGACAAATCCAGAACATTAACATAGGACCATAAAAATGCGGCTGAATTATCGATGTCCGTCGTCAACAATGACATGAAGAAAGCAAAAGGCTACTTGACGATACAGAACACATGATTTTGCCAAAGTGTGACGAGAAAACCCCAAGTAGATATCACATTTCACTTGAGGATTCCTCGTGACTCTTATATAAGTAAATTTCCTATAGAAACTATATAATGTGATAGAAACAAATACAATAACAACCTGGAATAGGCAGTAGATCCATTTAAAGCTCTGGAAATTAGCGGTATCCGGTTAGACTGGCAGCCGACCCCAACATAATTGGGGAAATGCACAGAATGGAAATGGATAGTTTTTTTTGCTATTTCTAGACTAGCCGCATGCAATTTATTACCAGTATGATTTACTATCAATTCAGGATCGTTACTCATTGGACGTCAGAGGGAGGACGTCGCCGTCTAGGTCAACCACTGCGAAGATAGTGTGACGATCTGATCATGTTTGCGGGGCAAATTTGGCCAGAAAACACTCAAGATAGAGAGGTTTGGAGAGAGGCCTTTGCCTAGTAGTCACCACGACGCCATGTAAGGTAGCAAAAAAATTAAATGATTTACTATTGTAACTATACTTACAAAAATCAACTTTGCAGTCACCCTTTCCTTCAATATGTTGTGGGCCGATTTCACCATTTATTTCATATTGTGCCTCCATAGTGAGGTGAGGGCAACCAACGTGATATTCGTATTTTAAATCCTTGGCAGAGATCCTGGAATTGGATAACAAAATAGCGTTTTAATGAATAAATACGAGTATCAACATTCCTTAAAATAATATGCAACGTTGTAACAGTGGGTAATCATTAACAAAAATAACAATATTATTTTTTTATTTCAAGTAACCATGACTCATTTGTTAGTAAAGAACTTATCCTATGTTAGCTTATCTACATCCTAGAAAAACAAATTCCTAGTACAGTCCGACGCTTCACCGCGGCTGCACCACTCCGTGGGAAATGGCACAGCAGCGATTCACGTACGGACAGTCCAGCCTGCTTGAAATTAGAGACAGGATACTGTTGCCGCTGCCCCACACCCCACGCACCAGGAACGCACAGCGTTTACGCAAAGTGGCAAAGAAACAATCCTCATGCGCGTCCGCGAACATCCATGAAGCGCTGCAGTAGCGGGGCAACCTCCACAGCACCCTGAACGCGTTGTTGTATTGCACGCGGAGGGCACCATACGATTTTTGAGTACATCTAGCCCACAGGCTGCTCGTGTAAAACGTAGTGCAGTAAGCTCTGAAAAGAGTAATTTTAACGCTTACTGTATAATGAGCAAACCTGCAAGCCAGCATGTTCGCTCTAACCGACAAGGCCCTCTGCGCGTGCTCAATGTCTTCATCGTCCCTAAGATCCGGAGATGTGGCCAAGATATTTAAACTTGTATGCCCTCTCTAATGGCACACCATTACGGTAAACAGGTGGTACACAAATAGCATATCTACGTGAATTCACGTAAATTAAAGTATTATTAATTCAGTTTTTAAAAAAAGCGCTGAAGCAATTTCGATAAAAATTTATATGGGACCACCTCGACCAATATTCTTTCGGATAAAAAAGTTTTTTTAAAAATCAGTCCACAACTGACAGAGAAATCGGTGAACACACAAAAAAAAAATACACAGTCGAACATAGAACCTCTTCCTTTTTCGAAGTCGGTTAAAAATGCATCATGTCTCACACACAAAAGACTTACTTCACCAGGTCCACTCTGCACTTCTTCATTCCAGCGAGTTTGGCATCAAAGAATTTATACGACAATGTGGGTAAATTAGCTTCAATATATTTCTCGTACAAAGGGTCGGAAGGCTCTACGCCAGGAATGCCAGCTATGAACTCCTCAAAAGTCAGATTAGCTGTCTCCGTCAAACATTTGCTGTCTTCGAAGTCACATACTACCCTCTCACCTGGAATAATATTTATTGGTTAGGCACTAATGCTATCAATAATTCTACGTGATGCTTGGTTGATCACAAAACATATCATAGGGTTGTGAGAAAAAAGTTTGATTTCGAGTTTAGAATAAGTGTCGATTTTTTTATTCCAATATAGACTATCTATGTTCAACGGTGGTAGTTTAATTTGTATCTATTTGGCGCTATTTTTTAAAGAAAATTTCAATAAGTCTTTAATTTATTAGCTTTTTTTTTTTTTTTTTTTTTTTTGTGGGGTGGGAAATCATCCTATGACTTCTCCCGCTCTGGGCGGAGCGGGAGGGCGTGTCAGACTCTTACTGACTAAAACCCACCCCTGTTCCTTCCTGCCTTTGAGTGCCCAGGGGCGAGGTAACTCTGTTTCGAATTTATCCTCAACCCCCGGGCAGGCATCGGCCATGACGGGCCCCGTCTCTTGCTGACCACTCTTTGAGGCGCGCGTGGAACACTACGCGCCGTCGACTCTCGGGCCTGGTGCTGATCGGACGGCGAGTTACCCACTACTCGCCGTCCGCAGGCCCGGGTCTACGGTGGCCGGAGATCGTCTCGCGGCGCCGGAAGTCCCCGGCGTCTCCTGAGGCGGCTGCTGCTGAGGGCGTGAGGGCGACTCCGTTGTTGGTGCTCTCTCACGCGTCCCGCCTCCGCCTTCGCGAGCATTACTGCTTCGCAGAAGGAGGAGACGGCTTCCCATTCCCTCTCGCTCCGTACCATGGCCTGAACCAGGGCAGGGCGCGAGAGGTCGCTGCCGCCTATCGCATCCACGAGGACACGGCGTTGCTCCGCCCAAGCGGGGCAGACCTCCACCGTATGCTCCACCGTGTCCTCGGGGCGATCCGTGCAATGGAAACACCCGGGCGTCACCTCCCGCTTGATCCGAAACAGGAACCTCCCGAAACAACCGTGTCCGGTGAGGACCTGCGTCAGGCGGAAGGTGAGGGCGCCGTGAGGTCTCTCCAGCCAAGCCTCAAAGAGGGGCACTACCGCCGCAATGGTGGCGTGCCCAGCGCGGGGTTGTGACAATCGCTGTCTCCATGTCGCCATGAGATCCTGCCGGAGCTCTGTCCGCCGAGCCGCGAGTTGTCGCGGCAGCGGAGTTTCGCCCCGGCGTTTCGCCTCCTCGCGCTCCTCATAGAGGCTCGCGAGGATTTTTGCCTCCAGATCCCATGGCGATAATCCGGCAAGGAGGCTCGCCGCCTCGCAGGAGATCGTACGGTATCCTCGGATCGTTCTGATCGCCATGACCCTTTGGGACCCATGACCCTTTGTTTATTGTATTTAAAAATAATGATCGATTCATGTTATATCGAGAGTTTATACCCTCGCAAGATTATTACAATCTTACGGTTTGCCTTTAAAAAAAATGTTTTAAATTCTTTTTTATCAAGTTACAATTATGAGGTGACATAATGTATAATGTAATACGTGGACATTCTCAAACATTTTGGACTTTTGACTATCATTATCGCACTTAGTATAGAGCCCAAGGTTATAATTATGAACACTTTATAGAAAAAGACACTTACATATAACATTGCTAAAGCAGAATACGCCAATAAACAATAATAACCGTGTAGCGAACATTTTCGATTAGCACTGATTATGTAATGCTTGTCTGTCTAAACTGGAAGCGATTTTATAGCTCAAAGCTGACTAAAAAAGTGTTAACCATTTTGAATTTATTTTATTAGTGCAACAAAAAATATAAGTAATGTCGCTGGCATTGATGCGCTAGGAAATTAAATTATGAAGGCTTTTTTTAACGTCTACTAACCCAGTCAAAATAGACATTCAAGGTTACAAAAATTTTCATAGAGCTGAAAATCACTGAAATATCAAAAGTCCCCATCGATAGCTGCAAAAAGAATTGTTTTATATTTCACGTTACGGTAGAACTCATATTCCAAAATAATACGAGTTTTCTTCAAATTCATACTAGTGAATACGGCAATCTTACAGAAATTAAAGGAATAACATGCTATATTTTTTATAAACATGTTTTATATAGACTATATATTATAATATGATACAATGGGATAGATAGTTTAGGATGCAACTTAATGCTATAAGGAGGTTATTATTTTTGTATTTATCTGTGGAGGCTTGTAATTAGAAATTTAGCTATATTTTATTTTTATTGTAATGTTATTAGTCTGTAAGCTTTCCTAAAATGTAAAAAAATAAAAATAATATATATATCAATAAATAAAATATTTGAAATTATAATTCCAAGGCACTTCGGATTGCCATTACAAAAAACGAAAATTTCATAGATGACCTAATATAATGATATTTAATTAAACAGGACCTCAATAGATCGTGAAATAGGCCTGCCAAGAAAACCACATTAAAAGAAAAGTGCCAAGTACCTAGCAAGTCTCCAAGTGCCTCGCAGGTGGTGTGAAAACATGCATACTAAGGAGAAAATGAGTACTTCAACTTTTTAAATCGCTATATCTTAAAAATGATAATTTGTAGGATTTTTTTTATAGATAATTAAATTCTTTACAATTTTTGTTTGAGCTACTTTTAAGACAAAACTTACTGTTTGGCTGAAAATGCAAAAAAAACCTTATTGAGTCTTGTTTTGGTTTGTGTGTTTCTAACTTTTTTTACTAATACTTAATAAATAATTTGTAAAATCTAACACCTATTTTTCGAGCTAACTTGACCGGATTACAATTTAATTACTGAGTTATTTTCTATAGATGCATTTAAAAAAATAACACTTACTTTTAAAGTTAAAGCAGCTAAAATTTAAGAAATAATGAAGTTACTAGGAAGTACTTTGAAGCTAATATAATGTTTCTATATGAGCAGTGGTGGCCCAGTGGTAACGGCCCTGACTTACGAGGTCGTGGGTTCAAACCCAACCAGTCTAAGGCACCTGATTGGGTTAGGTTAGGTTAGGTTAATTTGTTTTTTTTTTTTTATTACTTAAAAAAATCGAAGACATGTGACATCCACCAACCAGTACTGGGCCCGTGTGGTGTCGGAATGACCCATTCACTCTCCTCGAGAGAAGGCCTGAGTCCCAGCAGAACATTAAAAGGCTGATTATTTCACTAACCATCAGCTGAGTTAGGTCGAACGCGAGCCTATCAAAAATTAAACAAAAAATATTACGTTTTGTATGTTTATGGAAAATACTGTTGCTTATTTTTTTACTACATTCAAATTTTAGTCCGAATTTTACAAGAAAATGCTAATAAGACAAAACTTAAAAGAGTACGATTAAAATCTTAATATGCATTAAAATCCTAATTTGATCATGGTTTCTATTATTTCTGATCATCTAAAATGAATCAAAACCAAACATATTTCCTCTCTTAATAGTACCTATTACTTAATAACTTTATATAAGCACTAGTAGCTTTAGAAAAAAAGAGCAAGAACAAAAAATGCAATTAAAATCAAAGCATGTTTTTAGCTTTTTGCTATGATAGAACATTAAAAAATAACGATACAATTTTGTTATTTTTAGGGTTACGAACATCCGAATGTAAAATCGGAATCCATAGTCATGGGGGTCATGGGGTCGGTGCAACACGTTTTTTTCTTCCATTCTGTCCTGTCAGCCGTCACGCTATCTCCCTTTTCTTTCGCTCCTCACACAATACATCCATCTTTTATTTGGCCTCCCTCTCCCCCTCCATCCATCCACATTTATATTCGTAACTCTTTTAGTAACATGCGTTTCATCCCTCCTCTTCACATGATTATACCAAGATCAGTGGTTCCCTTTCAACTTTTCTGTGACAGGCGCCACTTTTAAACTACCTCTAATGTACTCATTTCTCACTTCCTCCATTCTCGTTACTCCACACATCCATCTCAACATTCTCATCTCCGCCACATGCAATCTTTTTTCATCCGTCTTTTTCACAGCCCAACATTCTGATCTATACAGTACTACAGGTCTAATCACGGACTTGTAGACTTTCCCCTTTAACTTAAAGGACATCGGTAGGTCGCAAGTTGTTCCAGTGACCTGTCGCCATTTAATCCATCCTGAATTGATACTGTGCGTTATGTTTCGGTCTATATCGCCATCCCCCTGAACAAGCGACCCGAAGTACCGAAAGTCGGAGCAGATCGGTATAGGGGTTTCGTTGAGAGCTACAAGCATAGGACTGGAGAGACCGCCGAAATCGCAGAACAGATATTCTGTTTTGGTTCTGCTCATTTTCAGGCTAAAACTCTCCAGTCTTTGCCACCACGTCTCCAATCTGCTCTGGACCTCTAAGCCACTTTCAGCAAACAGCATACACCAGGGAGCCTCTTCCTGGATGTCCGATGTCAGAGCGTCCATTATGATCAGGGTGAGGTAAGGGCTGAGGTCCGACCCCTGGTGCAAACCGACTGCTACACTGAAACTGTCAGTGGTGCCCACTGCACACTGGACTTGCCATGGTACGTAGCGAGAGGGAATAGGAAGCAGTCTCCTCCTTCTGCGAAGCAGTAATGGTCGCGAAGGAGGAGGCGGAACGGGTGAGGGAGGCTCAACAACAGATTTGCCCTCACGCCCTCAACAGCAGCCGCCGCAGGAGACGCCTGGGGCTTCCGGCGCCGCGAGACAATCTTCGGCCACCGTAGACTCGGGCCTGCGGACGGCGAGTAATGGGTAGCTCGCCGTCCGATCACCACCAGGCCCGTGAGTCGACGGCACATAGTGTTCCACGCGCACCTCAAAGAGAATTGTCTGTGTATTGTGTATTGTGTGTGTGGTAGCGGATAAATTCGTAACAGAGTTACTGCTCCCCTGAGCACTCAGGCAGGGTAGGAACAGGGGTGAGTGTTAGTCAGTAAGAGTCTGACACGCCCTCCCGCTCCACCCAGAGCGGGAGTCATTGGATGATATCCCACCCCCAAAAAAAAAAAGTGTGCTGTCTTTGACGTGATTATTCATTATTAGTAGGAGAGGTGGTGTATCTTCAAAACTGAAACTCATAGGTTTTATTTCATATAAATCATTGTCAGACACTTGTGGAACTGTATAAGAGTTTAATAGTCAACATTTGAAGCTATAAAACTTAAACTACATAGGTGGCCTGCCAGTTCCAAGGCATTGTTGTCTCAGAGAAGAACTGACAAGTAACTCTGGAAAAATTCTTTTTCAAACGAATTATATTACAGCACTTGTGGACTACGTACGACGATGTAATTTTATTACATGCTTATTAGTTTTTCAACCAAGTCCATTGATTTGATTTACGAAACACACAGTGGCATCTCGTACCCGTCCATCTTACTTGATTCGGCGGGAGGAAGTCACCATCATCAAGTTTAGAAACTAATTACTTAAATGGTTGAATTAAACTAACAAACAATACTAAAATGTTTAAAATCAGTAATTATTTGGTAATTAATCAGTTTCAATATTCACAAATACAAGGCTGTTCTTAAATTATTGTTCACTTATCGCTTCATCACAATACTTTTCAATATTTTACAATACGAGTACTTCCAGTGGTTTATGAAGTTTGTCAATCACAAAGGTTTTCATTAGTACTTGTTGTGATAAGAGGCCGGTCACGAAATTTTGGCCGATTTCACCGATTTACGTAATTTCTATAAAATTACGTAAATCGGTGAATCGGCCAAAATTGAATGTGATTTTACAGTTAAAATAATTCATTTCTATAAGTTTTAACGCACAACATGAAAGATTATTTCAATTATGATTTAATGAATGAGCTAGATTTGAAGCTTGCGTTGCGTATTTATAAGTCGAGATTTGAGTTGTTTTAAAAGGCTTTTATTGCCAAATTTTTGTAATTTTTAAATTTTTTCTCAAGAAATGGATTGATGGTGAACTGAAGTTTTTTTTTTTATGAACGAGAGTTCTAAATAGCCAAAATCAAAAGCCATTCTTTGCCCATTTTCTCTAAAATTTGACTAAGTTTAATATTTTTTTAGTCTAAATTTTTATAATATGAAAGTGGTAAAAAGTGATTCCTACATTGCAACAATACATTCTAATTTTTTCATACCGTTTAGATGTCAAAACGATTCGTAATTATGTGATATTCGAAAAAATTCACAAAATCGTCGTCGGTTTGTGGTTGATTAATCATAATTATTATAAAAATACATATATAGCTCATACATTTGATCATAATTGAAATGGTCTTTTGTGTTGTGCATTAAAACTTTTAGAAATACATTATTTTAACTGTAAAAACACGTCTGTAAAATCACGTAAATCAGCGAAATTCGCAAAAAACTCATGTTCGGCCTTTTAAATAGTCATATGAATTTATTGTTCGGGATATAATTCTGAAACCAATTTAGCTTTAATGCCCAATGAGCTGTTCTCCTACCGGATCTGTTATGCCGCTTGTACATATTTTATTTATTAAGTTATTTATTAGTTTAGTATAATTTGTACCTAAATGGTAATAAAATAATAAAATGTTACGGTGAATCTGGCAAAATTTTAGCATTCGTTTTAAATTACGACATGCAAGTCAAGATCATTTAAATCTCCCTCGTACATACCCCATACCTCGCCATCTTTGGTAATGTGAATCATAATCAAACCCCCTATACCGGTTGTCAAATGTGCAATTATTGTTAAAATGACTAATAATCCAGAAGCTGTAAAATAAATTCCCTTTTTATTTAAACTCTAGTTTTAATTGAATCATTTCAATTAGTTTAATGAATGATTGATTTTCAAAGGCTCGATTACACAAAGTTCAAATAGATGGCGCTGAACTAACAAAACTCAAGCAGGTATTACTCAGGCAGCATTCATAAAATGCGTCAGAAAATAATTAGTACTAATAAGATTAATAAATAATCTCAACAGATAGACGCTCTTGCGGCGACATATACATTTTTACTTATATATGAAAGTGGACAACATAATTTTCACTCTATTAACTAAAAATGTTGCACGTTGCCGGTTTAAAAGTACCTTAAGGGCCTTCTCGCGGTCCAGTGGCGCCCTCATTGAATAAAAAATCGTAGCTTATCACAGAAAATACATATTAAAAAATCCAACTTGACGTTTGTTACAAAGAGGATAAAGAATTTTTACGTTGTTAAAACAGGTCTCAAAATGTTTCGTATCCAAAGTAGTAGGCAAAAGTGCCAAAAATGGCCGTTTCTGGCACTTTTGCCTACTACTTTGGATACGAAACATTTTGAGATCTGTTTTAACAACGTAAAAATTCTTTATCCTCTTTGTAACAAACGTCAAGTTGGATTTTTTAATATTTATTTTCTGTGCTATGCTACGATTTTTTATTCAATGAGGGCGCCACTGGACCGCGAGAGGGGCCTTAATGCAGTAAGGGATAGTGTGGCTTTGTAACAGTAAAATATTGTTTGAAACTCACAAACATTAGATTAAACAAGCATTTTTTTTCTGATATTATAGAGTAACATACCAAAGACGCAAGACAATTAGATACCAATATTCTGAATAACAAAATTTAAACGATTGAGTAGTATTAGTATGTAACATACTTTGAACGTACGCATACTTGCTAGTTTGGGCCGACGCGACGGCGAAAGTTAGTAGTAAGTTATTGGATAGTTAGTTATTCACTTTTCTTAAGAGCCCTCATTGAATAAGAAATCATATCTTAGCATAGAAAATAAAGATTAAAGAATATCCCTATGCTGCGGCCGTTTTTGGTACTTTTGCCTACTACTTTGGATACCAAACATTTTGAGTTCTGTTTTAACAACGTAAAAATACATTATCCTCTTTGTGGTAAACGCAACATAGGATTCTTTAATATTTACTTTCTACGCTTTGCTACGATTTTTTATTCAATGAGGGCGCCACTTGGCGGATACATACGCCTTAAAGTTTGAGTGCTGATTTTTATGTCCGTTATGCAGTAGATATATTGCTAAATTTAATAATATTTTAACGCCTCATTACTTTTTATATTACTCTGAGGACTGGTCGCCACCTCGAGTGAGGTGCTACTCACGAAGCCAAAATTTTGGTAAAGTTTAATAGGAGTACATAATAATAATGAAAGTCACCGATGATTTGAAACGGTGATACACGCCTTTGTTTGGTTTTTGAATATAATCTTAATGTTTGCATAAAAAAATAGCCGGCGGCCCAAGCTAGCAGGTATGCAAACGGTCAAAGTATTGTGGCGCGTGTGCACTCAGCACACAGGCTGCACATATGGACCGAGAGCGACTGGCTGGTTGGCGTTCGATATTTGAATAGATTATTCGAATGATTAATTTAGAATAGAACGTTGATTTTGTTAAAAGAGTCAGTTCAGCTCAGCCCGTCCAAGTGGGTCCCGTGTATCATTTTCATTGAATAAAACGTAAAGAAGGAAAATCCCTCCTCCTTTTATTTGTTACACTCCACATGTAGTCAGTACATTTGCCTACACAATATTCGAGGACGAGGCACGGAGGAGTCTCGGTATGTAAAGATGGTCACTCGTCCATGGACCAACCCCGGCAAGCGTAGCTTAACCTGATGGATCGACCCGTGCGACTGTTATTACTTTAGCTACGAGCTCCTCAACCAACGCTTGCTGTAATATCAATAAAAGCAATCATAATATTGATTTAGGTTTTTTTATTTAATAAACATTGATTTAGGTTTTTGATTCAATATATATTGAATTATATTGTATTTGGTAGTAAAATAAACGTAATAATTAACATTATCACCAAAGGAGAATCAACAAAGGTGGTACCAAAAAGTCTCAATATATACCTGTATTTTCATAATTTTTTACGATATTACGCGTCATGGATTTAGTTTTTATATAAACTATGAAGTTTGCTTCAAAAACATTGCACGAATTATATGTATTAGCTTTGCCTTTTTTTTGTTGAATATCAGTAAGAATTAAGTAAAACCAGTACACCAAATCGATTTAGTATTGCTACTTGACACAAAATCGATTTTTTTACTATAGATTTTGATTTATCAACTGAATACCTAAATCCCGGCAGGCATATTTCTGACATTTGATCTGACGTATTAGCTTTGCGTTTGAGATTAATTAATTATTGTATTTTGTGTTGAGAAGTAGAACTTTTTGTTTGTATTTTGTGAACTTATTTCTATGTACATATTCAATTGTGTAAATATGTCGAGACGTGGGTCGACTGACTGACTCCGTCAATCACCCGTCAAAACCGATTGTTAAATTTTGATACCTAGAAACCTACGTAAACGTTCATTTTACAAGCGTCTACTCCAATGATTAACTTGTTACAGTCGTGGATATAGAATCAGGTAAGCAGATCAAATTCTGCTCTTGTTTGACGTGTCAATAAAATATTGCTTGCCTGCTTTTGAGGTTATTTTCGATTTTATAAAATAACACCAAAAGCCGGATTCTGTTTAAAAAAAGAACTGTTTTAAGAGTGTATTTATTTATTTATTTATTTATGCACACATACATCACTTAGAAGAGAAAAGAAAACAAATGCCTACAGATAGAAGAGCACAAAGGTGCTGGTTATTTCAAAAGAAATTTCTTCCCGCAGACCTGCGACTGGAAAGTTGGATGAGAAATGTAGACACAGTGTGTATAAATGGTTACTATGGAAACTTAAAATAGAATAGAATATATAAGTAATTCGTACGTAGAATATACCTAATTTTACAACAAACAAATGTACATAATTAAATATAAAATAAATTTATGGTTATTAATTTTATTATTGTATTAATTATTGCTACTTTTTATTATTTATTAAACTAATTTTGAATAAATCTTGGCGACGATTTGCTCCAATATGGAGTGGAGCATAATGTAGCTAAGTCGCCCGTTGGGTTATCTTAGTGTAAACTGTCTCTCAAGATACAGGTAACCCTAGTTTGAGAGAGAGGGTTTGTACTCAATGGTTACATTCCTGATCTTTAGGACGTACTCGTATAAGTAATAGCGTTAATGTAACCTTTTATTTTTGTGCAAATAAAACATATTATTATTTCGTTTATTCATCTTTGTTACTTATTAAATACATTTTTAAATATATATTATTAATATTATTAGGGATGACGACAGGGTAAAAAAATAATAATTCTATTTAGTCCGTAAGTTAGATTAACAAAAAATATTGGAAAAGTATTTTTTGCTTTATTAATATATATTTACAAAAAATTACAAAGATACAACGTATCAAACATAGTAAAAAGTGCTATATTTTTAACTTAAGTGTGACGTCATCCGAAATTTCAACCTTGCTCTTTGACTTGTTTTATAAACTGGAATCTTTTTTAGAATCACGGATATTAGGTAGAAGTGAGTTCCACAATCGAACCGCATAAAAAGAGAAGGAGTGGGAATAGAAATGGGTTTTATGCGATGGGAAATTGACATGATGCTTAAGGCGGAGATTCCCAAAAACGGTCAAAAAGGTGTTTTTTTAAAGCAGTCCACTGGAGCGTGCATACAGGAGCCTTAAACATGCGCGGAACGTCCAGCGTCCGCAAGGACGGTTTCCCGATCAAGCGCCCCGCGCCGGTTGCAAATTAAAGCTTAATATCTAGTAAACTAATGAAACTACACACAAAAAATACGTGTGTATAGCTAAAACTATAGAGAATTGAATTATGTGAAAACTAAAGTACGATAACGTTTTCTAAGTACAATAAAAGAAACGTTAACGTAACCGTTAGTGGTAGACGTTAAAATTTGTTTAACCTATGTTTTTACCAATAATTTTGTAGTTTGTGTCTTTAAAACCTACGTGTTATTAAACTAGACTATGTAAGCTTTTTTTTATACCCCTGAGTCACTACGTGAAATGATCTAAGTCCCACATTAGACCCAAACAATCACCCCATCCCCACAGAATTTAAGCGGCGACGGCGGGTCAAGGTTACGCCAAGATGGAATATTTACCTATTTTCTCGTTGTATTTTACTGTTCTATCTGTTTGTAAATACTAATTATTAACTAATTATCGTAATAAAAATGATATATATTGCTTAGTAAATCGTACTTAAATTAAGTAAATGAATTACACATTATTTACTTACGTAAACATTCCGGCTATTTCGATATTTAGTATTTCAATATTATTATTTTCAACACACATTGAACCTCTGACATATTTAGTTATTCGTAAAACTTGATTATTTGAGGCTTTTTTAGATATTAAACACAATAACACTCGATTTTAAGAAAATTCTAGTTAAATAAACAATTCACGTAAAAATACATCGCGCCATTTTTTGACACTGACATTTGACAGACGACATTTATACAATTTATTGTAATTTTACTCTATGATTACGTGCAAGGTGCCCAGTAAAGAAAAGACGCGGAATTTAATACAGTGCCATCTTTTTTTTACTTCACAAAGCTCAATCAACGCGACCACATCAAAAAAAATGATTTAAAGTGAACAAACCACGCTGGCAGCGTTTGCCATAACGCTCCAGAGCATTGTTTTTCTGGCAAATGCGGTTGCCGAGACGTGCAGGGTATCTCTTAAACCGTAAATAATTTTGAAAAAAAAATGTGATATTTTCAAGTCCTATTTGCATACAGTGATTGACTCAAAACATAATTTAAAATAATTTGGTTTAAAATTAATGTGGTTTTTTATAGCAGTGTATCTCTTAATCCGTCAGGCCCCTTAATAGAACAATAGGTTTTTAATTTTCCGTACATAATTTTGACAAATTAAATAAAAAATATTTTCAAGTCCCATTTGCATATAGTGATGGAACTCAAAACATAATTTAACATAGACTTTAATGTATCAAAAAAATCTTCTAACATACCTGTTAATTATCTTTAAAAGCAGTTCATCTCATCATTGACAATTACAATCATAATAAAAAAATATACCATAAAATTTCAAATGCTAAACTGCATCCAGTGATTATTTTTTATAAATTTATTAGTAAATCATAAGTAATAAAAACCGATAAAATACTTTATATTTTGCAATAAACTGTGAGCATTTGTCGTAGTGCATCTCTTTCTTTTATATGCAGTCCGAGAGTGACCGCAGTTTAGGTGAAGTCTAGGCCTTAAGGCGGGATCTACATAGGCGTCGGCAGGGCGAGTGAACGGAAAACGATCACGCAGGTAACCAGGATATGTAGGATTAATAAGGATATTTTACTTGAGATATAATATCCTAGTGTTGGCGATGCCTGCCCAGGGGTTGTGGATAAATTTTAAACAGAGTTACCGCGCCCGTGGGCACTCAGGGCAGGGAAGGATCAGGGGTGGGTTTTAGTCAGTAAGAGTCTGACACGCCCTTCCACTCCATCCTAGACCGGGAGATGTCATTGGATGATTTCCCACCCTACAAAAAATATATGTATATATATCCTAGTGTTCCTGCGAAGACGGATAGGGACTTGAGATCCTTGCGAAACTGAGAAACATGGTCGTATTTCCTTAGACCGAAAATAAAACTTATGCACAGGTTTTCCAAGCGCTCAAGCTTATTTAAGAGCTCTTCAGTTGCATCCAGATAGCAGGCATCAGCGTAATCGATGATCGGCTGAATTAACGTTTCAGCTAAAGAAATTTTAGATTTAAAGGGCAAGAAACTTTGAAGGGATTTAAAGTGCGGAAGGTAAATTGTACTTTACGACCAACCTCGTTTACTTGCGTTCGCCAAGAAAGATTGCTGTCAATTAAGACACCGAGATTTTTAGCTATGTCGGTGTATGCAATGGTTGAACCGTTTTAAGGGATTATGGCGTCAATGTGGAAACCTCAAGCGCAGTGCGATAATACCGACTGCCTATATGATCATCGCCTGAGACTTGGAAGGATTAATCTGTAGGCCGTAATACCTGGCCCATTGATTAATACGCTCCAGGTTATGATTCATGGCATTAACCGCTGAGTCAATCAGCCAGCAAGAAGTGACGATAAAGCTGCAAATCGTCTCCGTAAAGATGAAAATTAGAGGTGATAATCTTAGTGACAGTATTAATGAAAATAGAGAAAAGAAGAGAAGAGAAAACGCCACCCTGAGGAACACCAGCAGTGAGATTACTTCAATCAGAGAAAATCTCGTCATGGCGAACACACTGAGTGCGACACCGAAGATAAGAGTCAAATCAGGATAAGGCAAAGGAAGAGAAGTTAGTATGACAACTGTAGACTATAAAAAACAAAGTTTGATTCTGATGCAGCATGGTACGGGATTCCATACATCCATGCGCATTGTCATTTCAAGTTCATAGGTCTAGTGAAGTTAAATAATTATGATAACAAATTTTTTGATAGATGACCGACGGAGGGACAGACAGAGAGACGGACAGACGAACAAGTGAGTGACAACAATAGCTCCGTTTAGACCCTTGGGGTACGGAACCCAAAAAACCAATCATGTGATTACACATTACTGTTATTTTCTTTACCTTTTGTTTGTTGCTGTTGTGTTGTGTCTGTGTCGAATAAATGTTTATTCTATTCTATTCTACTCTATTCTATTAGTTTAAACAATAATTAGAAGTTTCTTATCTAATCAAGAAAGATAGCAGTGATTTGTAAAGTACTACTTACTGTTCATTTGAAGGAGGTTTTGTCTTCTAGACAGCTCAATGTGATGGATTAGACGATGTTCTCCAGCTTCCTCATAAGTGATAGAATAATCCTACCTATGCCAATATTTAAGGCATAATAGCAGCAATCAAAATTCCCAGTATTAAACAATCAGAAAATTAAGGCATAATAGCTGCCATAGGCAGCAAAACTTTCAAATCTCTAGTCAAAATACTCTATGAGTTATTAACCCGATAAGCATGTGTAAGCTGGAGTGACGGCACCCAAACTGCTCATGTCATCTTCCGAACGGAAGAAGACATGATTATGTATTATATATAATATGTTTATATGTTTGTGTGCTCGCACCTCCCTCTCTTGCCTCTACAGTAATATACGAAACGTAACTCTCTCTCTTTCAATCTTCACTAACTTATCTCCCTCTCAATTTCCGTTCGCCTCGCTCGATCACACTTTTCGTAACGCTCTGGTCAAGCACTCACCAGCTTACTCCCCAAGTAAAGCATGCGCCCTCTCAACTTCCGTTCTCCTCAACCGATCACACTTTTCGTAACGCTCTCGTCACGCATTCACCAGCTTACTCCCAGTCAAGCGTGCGCCCTGTCAACTTCCGTTCGTTTCGCTCGATCACACTTTTCGTAAGGGGAGTAAGCTGGTGAATGCGTGACGAGAGGTCACGCATTCACTAGCTTACTCCCCAAGTCAAGCGTGAGTAAAGAAGTTTTACTTCAAAAACTGGCCAAGTGTGTATCGGATTTCGCACATTAAGGGTTCTGTACCAAATATTGTTTTTTTTTAGTAAAGTATACGTTATAATAAACATTATCACCAAAGGACATTGTCGGAAATGGCCCCAGGACCAACAAACCTCTGACATACATAGTAATTATAAGTATATTTTACTATACTTATTGCGAATAGCTGTATGAAACGGACACTCTGCGTTCTGTATTGAACAATTAAAAGAGCTTAAACGATTTACGACATCACAAATCAATGTTTTCCATCTTTGACAACTAGATTTGAGATTTGACATGACAATTAGTGATGCCCAATCTTTTATTTCACACACATCGATAAGATAAGATAACATGCATCCTATATAATTACTTATCTTTTTCTATACAATTACTACACATAAGGACGTTTGTGCACTACCTCGTGTTCGATTCAATTCGTGTTTTTTACGAACAGCATAAAAACAGATCAGAATTCACGAAAGGGCGCTTTGCATTTACTCATAGTCGATTCGTATTCGTGATTCGGTTTGGGGAATTTTTGGTGGTTCGTTTTTAAAAACATGAATACGAAAGTCCACATGCACCAATCCGAGATTCGAGTATTCACTAAAAACAATCACTCGAATCGAATCAATTATGAGTGCACAAAACGCCTTTTATTAAAAGCATTACAGCTACTTCGATCCGTAAAAACTGACTCGATGTGAAAGATTCGCGAATACAAAAACACGAAAACGAAGCAGTGCACAAACAGCCACACATTTATTATGATGGATATTTCGAATCGTATTTTCACGAATATGAACCGAATACGAGGTACGGCACACACGCCTAGGTGAGATGCATTGTAATATTTCAAATAGAATAGCACACTGGGTACTGAACGGTATCGATTTTGTTTAAAATATATCGATACGAATTTTATAGGGCATCCCTAATCCTTGTCACGACAAATGTCAATCATCTCAACTGTCACCTGTCTGACTGCATTGTGTAGTGATTTCATTTTGTTATTTTTGGTTTGCTATTTTTACGGACTCTGATTGCTTTTATTAACGTGTTACCTGACTGTGATGATAAATAACTTTAGTGACAGGCATTTACTAACATATTTCTAAATATTGAAGGGATTAATTTCTACTAAAAATAATCTCAAAATCTTTGTTATCTTTTTAAATAAATGCTTTCTACGAGGTGTCCATCATTAAACTTTGTCTTCATTGGCATATGCTCGTAATTTAGAACACCCAAAGTAAATTTCCTTCGCTGTTGGATCTGGGGCGAAAGACGTATTATGGATACAGAACAATCTCCTTTCAAGTTCATAGGTCAATGGGCTGTTAAAAAACTGTTCGTAACAAAATTTTATGACAGATTACGGACGGACAGACAGACAGACGGACACGTGAGTGACAAAAATAGGGCTCCATTTGGACGCTTCGGGATACGGAACCCTAAAAATGAATCCCTATTTGCTTGATCACGGCATCACGCGTGAACGATTGGACCGATTTCGCTAATTCTTTTTTTGTTATGTTTGTTATTGTAAGGAAAAGGTTCTATGAAAGAAAAAAGTAAGATAGTTGCACGGAAAATTCAGAAACCTTAACGAATATTTAAGCTACGCACGTTTGAAGGTTCATAGCTAAGACCGGACAACGTCTGTGGGGTCAGCTAGTACTTTATAATATAAGATTGTTAAACATCATCAGCCTTTTAATGTCCCCCCACTGCTGGGGTACAGACCTTCTCTCTATGAGAGGGCGTGGGCCGTTATCCACCACGCGGGCCTAATGCGGGTTGGTGGATGTCATATGTCTTCGAATTTTTGGTTCTAGGACATGCCGGTTTCCTCACGATGTTTTCCTTCACTGTTTTGAGAGCAGTGGTGATGGAATAATTTATACAAAGTAACGCGCCTGCCTCAGTTTGAACTCACGACCTACAACTTGTAAGTCGCGGCTAATACCGCTGGGCCACCACCGCTCAAATACATATTGCTATGTACGATTATGCCTTAACTTTTGAGCTATAATACATAATCATATCTTCTTTCGTTCGGAAGATATGACATGAGGAGTTTGGGTCACTCCAGCTTACACGGGTTAATAACTCATAGAGTATTTTGACTAGAGATTTGAAAATTTTGCTGCCTGTGGCAGTTATTATACCTTAATTTTTAGCTAAAATACTTAACCTGATGGATCGACCCGTGCGGCAGTAATAACAGCCACACTGGTCGATCCATCAGGTTAAGCTACGCATTTGGTCCGGATGGTCCATGGATGGGTGACCATCTTTACATACCTAATCTCCTCCGTGCCTCGGAAAGCACGTTAAGTCGTTGGACCCGGCTGTCAATTGTGGATCTTTGACAGTCGTTACGGGTCGTCAGAAGCCCGAAAGTCTGACAACCAGTCTTACCAAGGGGTATCGTATTACCCAGTAACTGGATTGTGGAGGTCAGATAGGCAGTCACTCCATGTAAAATACTGGTATTCAGCTGCATCCGGATAGACTGGCAGCCGACCCCAAGATAGTTGGGAAAAGGCTAGGCAGATTGATTATATTGAGCTAAAATACGTAGTTATATCTTCTTGCGTTCGGAAGATATCATTGAGCTGCTGGGGTGACGCCATTCCAGCTTACACAACACGTTTTTGATCGTAGTTTCAACAGTTTTTAAGTATTGTCGTTGAAGTTCTTTTCTTCCTTGTGCAGCTATTATGCCTTAATTTTCTGCCGTTAGTCTAAAACCCTAATCTCACTGGTTTGTCTGTATTGAATGAGGAAGCTGGGGTGACGTCCGTCCAGCTAACACACACTAAACGACTCATATTAACGAAGTTTTTGTGGCAGCTAAATTTATACTGGGAACTTTGATTGCTGCTATTATGCCTTAAATATTGGCATAGGAAGGATCATTCTATCACATATGAGGATGCTGGAGTTATACACATGTTCTCTTGACTTTAGAATTCGTTAATCTGCAGATATTTAAACTAAGCATTATGTTAAGCGTTTTTTAAACGTCATGTTTAAAAATTCTTATTTGTTCTATTATTCGTACTGTTACTTCTATATCAATTAACTAATTTCTTTCTTCTCTAATTATTTTTTACTTTTTTTATAATTATGCCTGTAATGTCCCACTGCTGGGTATAGACCTCCTCCAATGTTTTTTTGATAATTTGAAAAATATTTTAGTGTTTATGTCTTTTACTGTAAAAATATTAGCTGAATTTTACAAAATATTCATGTGACCCAACCAAAGTACAACTGAAAAGTGTGAAATTTTACATACGTAATGAAACTAGACTTCATTTGTAAATTTTTCAATGAAATACACAACATTTGATAACACGAAGTGATTGACAACACATAGGTGCATCACTCACAAAATTAGTAAAACTAGTGATTAATATTGCGTGTTTCTTTATTCGAAATAATTGTTTGGCCTATTAATTGTTAGCTTTTGCTTGCTTATTTTTCTTGAGAAAACATTTCTTCCATAGGCACTTTGTCTAAGAGAAAGTTGACGTGATCAATGATATTATCCCCAAACGCGATCATAGCTGGCTCGCGAGACAATTCATCAACAGCCTTCCAGTTTTCATTTACATATTTGTGCGCTACTTCAGCTGAAAATACAAAAAAATACTTGTCAGCCGCTGGAATTACATCATAAAAGGTGTAAATAATAGTAAGTAGTTTGTGTTGTATTCTTATAGTATTCCCCAAAGAGAAGAAGTTTAGATCCAGATTTTGAGAACTATGCTTAGGGGCGATCAAATTGCAATTAAACAAACACAACTTCAGACTCTGAGGTGCTTCTAAGGATTTCTGAACCAAAAAATAAAGAAAAAAGTGAGGACTATACAAATAGGACGGAGAAATGTCAGAGAATCTTCACTAAAAGAACCGTAATATTGATAAGATTACCTACTACGACTCTCGGCTTCGATTAGGATATTTTTAATCCCACTGTAATCGAGGTTTAAAAACTTCACCAAGCTGAAGTTATTTCACGCTGAAAATACCTAAAGATGAAACAAATAACAATCAAAAGCAGAACCCTTACATTTCTCCTCATCACCATTGAAAAGATTCTTGAAGTCGTAGACCACCTTTCCTTTAACCACTATTTGCAGTTCGTGGGTTTTCAAGTTTAAGTAAGTCTTTCCTTCTTGGCCTGCCTTAGTGGTGTATTCACCATGGAACTGTAAGTGATAGTCATCTGAAAAAAGAAGAATTAATGTAAAGTTCAAAGCGACTGACAAATCCAGAACATTAACACAGGACCATAAAAAATGCGGCTGAATTATCGATGTCAGTCTTCAACAACGACCTGAAGAAAGCAAAAGACGACTTGACGATACAGAACACGTGATTTTGGCAAAGAGTGACGAGGAAACCCCGAGTGGATATCCACCACCACCCACCCACTTGGTTTCCACTTGAGGTTTCCTCGTTACTCTTATATAAGTAATTTTTCTGTACAAATACTGGACAATCTTATCGTCGTTTGTAAGAAATTTTAAGAACCGGGTAAAATTACGCAGAATCCAATCTTTGGTTTTTCTGTCAATTAATTTAAAATTGATTATATTTGGCAATTCTTTGGGCTATGTCGGTAACTTTGGTTCTCTTGCGAACCAAATTGCCAAACTGAAGTGGCAGTGGACGGGGCACATTGCCCGCAGAATGGTCGGTCGGTGGGGCCGAAAGGTTCTGGAGTGGCGACCGCGTACTGGAAGACGCAGCCTTGGAAGGCCTCCAACAAGGTGGACCGATGACCTGGTGAAGGTCGCGGGTAGCAGTTGGATGAGAGACTCACAGGACCGATCATTATGGCGACACTTGGGGGAGGCCTATGTCCAGCAGTGGACATCTTTCGGCTGAAATGATGATGATGATGCCCAAGTAGCAAACAAGAATAGTGATTAAATCTTACATATCTGTACTTTACTTAAAGTTGGATATTGCTAAATCAAAAAGGATTTCGTTAAGTCTTTTCTTTCTTTAATACTAAATCGTTTTAAACTACCACTACTTTAGCAAGTCAGGAATACGAAAAACCAGGTTAAGTATTCTCAATACTAGTTTGTATTAAGTATGCCTACAGTTAAAACTAAAAATATTGTTTTTCTATACCAGATTATCTGAAATCTCACTTAAAACTTAAATCGAATAATTGAAGTATGTTTTTAGACTCACAAAAAAACAAATGATTTTGTAGATAAATTTAATACCAAGTTCTAGGAACTGATTTTCTGGAGTATAATTTTATTCCTTTTATACTAAAATTAATAAGTTTAGAGTAAAAATACATTTAACGGGACGTTCTCTTCAAATAGAACCAAGTAGAAACATGGATGAAGCGGATAAATTAAAAAGATGTGGTGGTTTTAAAAGCCCGTCTGTTTTATAGCACTATCTATAGATTTTACACGAGAAATAATCATGCGTTTTAAATTTCCAATGCATTCAACGACATAAGAAAGCCTTTTCTAGACATAAAAATTAGTTATTTAATCGCCATTTTCATAAATCTTAAAACAGTTATTGTAATAATTTATAAGTTCACCATATTTCCTAAAATATAGTTACTTAAAGCACTTTAAAGCAAAATAAGTTTTAAATTTTACTTCAAGAGAAGATCGAATATCTGTAATTCAATATTGATAGTTTATTTCATGATCTGAAGTCAACCTACAAGATATCTTGAATTCAGTGTTTAGAGTTCTACAAAACCACATACTTAAATAGGGTTAAAGTTTATCTAAACAGTACTATTAAATCTTTCTTAACTCTTTTTTTAATTCTGTGCCCATTTTTAATTAACTGACCCTTGGAGTGTATCTTGGAGATATCTTGAGGGACATATTAGTTTTAGCCAAGACAACAGCTGGAATTCGTCTACTTGCCTTAAACATATCTACAATACCTTTTTAGGACATTTGATTGCTACTTGGGTGATTATATTTTCTCAATAATGAGTAGCACACATCGCTGCCAGATATATTTTGGTTAAATAATAGTAAATAACCTGAGATTAAATCGTATGTTTTATGATTATGATCGTATGGTTAAAAAATGCGAAACCTTGTACTCCCTACCCTACTTGTGCCGTACCCTACTTGCGCCTGGGCAGTTGCCATTGGGGTGACTGCCTAGACGACACGGCGCAGCACTGTTGAAGTACGATGAGTAGTACAGTGCCGTGACCACTGCAGTTGCTGCCGCGGATAACCTCAGCGCGTGTGAAGTATTGGTCGTAAAAGAGGCGGTGGAAAGGAAGAGGGAGAATACAGCCTCCCTTCCTATCCATAGTACGCACACTTGGTGACGCAAGGCGCAGAGTGACCTCCGGCCGCCATAGGTTGTGGCCTGCAGGACTTGGAGCGTCTGTTACCAACCCCCTTCGCCAAATAACTTTTATAATAGCGCTAATGCTAACGCTTCGTGCAAAATGTATGGTAAGGACATTACCTGCAGAGAGAACTGTCACGTGATTCGTGCCATACATTTTGCACGAAGCGTTAGCGTTAACGTTAACAGAAAAGTATTTTGTCGAACCCCCCTGAACAGACAAGCTCGAGACAGCGGCGCGCCTCTCTTGAGGAATTGCGGCCGTACGCTGCCACAGAGGGTGGTGGAGTCCGCACGAATTCATACGGGCAACTCACGCAAACACCGTGTGATTTTAGTCTGTAAGAGTTTAACAGACCCCTGTACACGCCCTGGAGGATATCCAGAAAAAGAACTACATGAACAAAAAAAGGCTCAAGGACACGTTAAGCTGAGATAATAATGTATCCCATCATCTGCCTAGTTTTTTCCCAACCATGTTGTAGTCGGAATTAAGAGGTGCTCCTAGCTAAATAATAACTGCCAGTTAGATCCTCGAGGTTAAGTAACGCTTGTAAAGGTCCATCCGTGGATGGGTAAAATCTGTTACACATCGAGATTCATCCGTGCCTCAGAAATCACGTGAAGCCTAGTCACAGCACTCATTTGAATCTTTAGCAGTCATTACGGGTAATCAGTAGCCTGAAAATCTGAAATCAGTTTTGTCAAGGGGTATTGTGTTACCTATTTACTGGGTTGTGGAGGTCAATATAAAAAAAGCAAATAAAATAGCAACCTAGGATAGGCAATCGCACCATTTAAAGCACTGGAATTTAGCGGCATACGGTTAGATTGGCAGCCGACCCCAACATATTCGGGGAAACGCTAGACAGATTTTTTTACAGTTTCCAGACTAGCCAGATGCAGTTTATTACCAGTATGATTGACTATCGTGTTAGGATCGTCACTGATTGGACACAAGAGGGAGGACGTCGCCGTCGAGGTCAACCACTGCGAAGGTGGTGTGACGATCTGATCATGTTTGCGGGGTAAACTTGGCCAGAAAACACCCAAGACAGAGAGGTTTGGAGGCAAAAAGGGGAAGCCTTTGCCTAGTAGTCACCACGACACCATGTAAGGTAGCAAAAAAATCAAATGATTTACTATTGTAACTATACTTACAAAAATCAACTTTGCAGTCACCCTTTCCTTCAATATGTTGTGGGCCGATATCACCATTTATTTCATATTGTGCCTCCATAGTGAGGTGAGGGCAACCAAGGTAATACTTGTATTCCTTGGCAGCAATCCTAGAATTAGAAAACAAAACATCGTTTTTATTATATAATAAACAAAATTTCTTAAAATAATAATTATGCAAATAGGTAAGAGTGGGCAATCATTAATAATAATAATTAATAATCAACGGAAGTAGCCCATGTCATCTGTATCAGGATTAAATAAATTCGACGAACGAACGGCAGATATATAATTTTTTTTTTATTCTTGATAGGCACGCGTTTGACCACTATCGCACCTGATGGTAAGCAATGATGTGGTCAAGATGGAGCACGCTTGCCTAGAAGTAACCTATTCACTCTTGACTCTAAGACTCCCAGGTTGTTGTTTATTAATAGATAAACCAAATATTTGGGGTTGCTTTACCTACATTATGGCGAAGTTATTACGACTTTTATAGGTTTTTAATTAAATATCACGTCTAAATGAATGGTCTTATTTCTTTGAAAAAAATATATGTCACTGTGATCAAATTTTCTCGTAATTTGATCTGAGAATATTAGAAATTATATTTTTATAACTTAATGTAATTAATTTGTAAAGTTATATCTAACACGGATAAAAAATTGAGAATCACGCAAAAACTACAAAGCGTATTTTTATGAAACCTGCACCATTTTAAAGATCATTTAATTATGTATAATTTAGTCTAAGTGTTTTAGTTTAATACCTGTTGTTTTATGTGTAATAAATTAATAATGCGTCTATTTTCGGACAGCGCTCCTAAATGATAAATGATAAATGATGTTTATTCAGTAAATAGGTTACAAGGAACACTTTTACACGTCAATGTTTTTTTGTCAGTTTAAGCTAGATGAGGCCGGTGTTTCCTAGCTGACTACCCTGAGAAGAAACACCGAAACAAACTCAGAGGTCAAAGTCTCTTTTAGTGTTCAAATCCATACAATGTGGACTGGTTAGATCCTATGAGAACCATGTACGTTTATGTCTGGGATGAGCTTTATGAAGAAAGCAACACACGAATTCGAGTGGACCTGTCCAGACAGTGCAAGCATTTGTCAGTCATCGCGAAGCTCAACTCAGAACTCTGAGGTGCTCAACGAACCGACGAACAATACCAAAGTAAGGACATTTGAGTAGGCCGCAAAAAATACTCAAACTGCCAGACAATCATAAAATCTACATGAATATAACGACATACATAGTTCTCGCATTCACATTATTCTATATGAGGACCATGCAGCTTAGTGTCTGTAGTGGTCTTTTGAAGAAAGAACCAAACATATTTGAGTGGACCTGTCCAGTCAGTGCAAGCATTTGTCAATAGTCGAATAGCTCAACTTAAAAACCACTAAGGAGCTCAATGACATGACGAACAATACCAAAGAAAAGACATTTGGGTAGGCCGCAAAAGTACTCAAACTGTCAGACAACGTTGAAAATTACTGTAAAAAGGAGGAGAAAATAATAATAATAACCCACATAGTCCTCACATTTACAATAATTAAGTAATCAAAAAAAAAAAAAAATATAATACTTTACAAAGTAAATATTTGTGTCAAACAAAATAGATAGCTTACGTTTAATAAATGATTTAAATTTATTTATGCTTAGTTCTTGAATTTGGCTAGGAAGTTTATTATAGAAACGTATACATTGACAACTAAACGAACCACTTATTTTTTTCTTGAGCCTGGTTTTTGGTACAATAAATTTGTGTTTGTTCCTAGTATTTATGCTATGGATATCACTGTATCTTTTAAACAGATTAATATTTTTATGTGCATACATGAGATTCTCATAAATATATTGAGAGGGAACAGTCATAATATAATCTCTTTAAATTTGTCTCTGAGGGAGTGTCTGGGACTTAATTTATAAATTGCACGAATAGCCCTTTTCTGTAAAACAAAAATTGTCTGAATATCGGCGGCATTTCCCCACAACAGAATGCCGTACGACATCACACTATGAAAATAACTAAAGTATACTAAACGAGCTGTCTCTAAATCAGTTAAACCACGAATTTTCCTTACGGCGTATGCTGCAGAGCTAAGTTTTTTGGACAGTTTATCTATATGGGGGCTCCACTGAAGCTGCGCATCCAAAGTTAAACCTAAGAACACTGTGGAATCCTCGGGTTTCAACTCTTCACCCTTTATTGACACACTAGTGTTCACTTGTATTACATTGGGTAATGTGAACTTTATGCATTTTGTTTTTTTCTCGTTAAGGAGAAGATTATTGACATTAAACCAGTTAACTACAGTTGAAAGAGCATTATTTACATTATCAACAACCACCTGCTGACGTTTGAGTTTAAATAAAAGTGAAGTGTCATCTGCAAACAGCACTATATCATGTTTATCCTTTATGAGGTAAGGCAAGTCGTTGATATAGATTAGAAACAAAAAAGGACCCAGAATTGAGCCTTGAGGAACCCCCATTCTGACTACAGACCCGGAAGACCTTTTGCCGTTCACATCAACTCTCTGAATCCTATTACTCAAGTATGAAGTAAGAAGATCCAGAGAGGCGCCCCGGACTCCGTAGTAGTGCAGCTTCCTGATCAATGTATCATGGAGAACGCAATCGAAAGCCTTAGACAAATCGCAAAAAATGCCCAACGCATCGCATTTATCTTCCCATGCATTATAAATGTGTCCCAAAAGTTCAACACCAGCATCAGTTGTTGAACGACCCTTTGTGAAACCAAACTGTTTGTTGTGTAATAATTTGTGTTTATTAAAATATCTTTGAATTTGATCTAAAATAATTTTCTCAAAAATTTTACTAAAAGTAGGTAGCACTGATATAGGTCTATAATTAGTAGGGTCTGATGTACTACCCGATTTAAACAATGGTATAATTTTACTATATTTCATTAGATCAGGAAACTCACCACAATCTATACAATTATTAAAGATTACTGCTAAAGTAGGTGCTACAATGTCTATAATAGACCTAGCAACGTCAACAGAATTACCCCATAGATCTGCAGTCTTTTTAACATTTAAAGTATTAAAAGTTTTGATTACATCATTACAAGTGACATATTGGAAATAAAATTGGGATTCACAAACTGGAACGTTTTCTTTAAGTAAAATTTCTGCAGCAGTTGGTGATGAATTTAGAGATTTTGTAGTCGATACGGGAATCTCTGCAAAGAAATTTTCAAATGCCGCGGCGACTTGCGAATCTGATTTAATGATACTGTCATCAATAGCAAGGCTGTAATCACTACTTCGGTTGCAAGACCTTCCCGTTTCGCTATTAATAATATCCCAAGTCATTTTAATTACATTACTACTATTTTTAATTTTTGAACTTAAGTAGCGAGATTTCGCCAAATAACATACTTTTTTAAATAATTTAGAATAATTCTTAACATATAAATTAAATTCTACAGTGTTAATATAAGTCCGTTCTTCATACAGCTCATACAGCCGTTTTCTACTTTTATTAATACCAATGGTGGCCCAGTCACTGAAGGAAGTATTGCTATTTACCGAAATCGTCTTAGGAATAAAAGTAGTATCAAATTGCGTGCAATACATTTTGAAAAAATCATTATAATGTTGATTAGGGTCATCATTAGTTGACAAAAGTGGGATTTTATTTGAGAGTTTAGTTTTAAATGTTTCCAAGCGACCTTTAGATTTTGGGTTAACAGTGATATCTTTTTTTCGTTTATATTTGTTTATATTTGGTATAGTGATCAATAGTCCACTATTATCAGAGTCGAATAAATTAATAATTTTTTTGTGGGTAGGTAAAATATCTGCATAAATATTATCTAGGCAAGATGCAGTAGTGGGGGTTATTCTAGTAGGCTCCATAAATAGATTTACAAGATTGTATGACTGAAACAAACAAACTAGCCTAGATGGGCGAGTCCTAGTATTGGGTGGACGAACGACGCATTACGTGAGCTCATCACAGAACACGCAAACTAACCACTCAAGGTCATTAGCAGTTAATAGCGCCTTAAAGCCCAATAACGTGCAGCTAAAATACAACAAATCTCAAACAAAAAAACCGGCCTTGTGCGATCTATAAAAACAGCAAAAAAGAAATATTCCGTTTTATAGTATGTGTTGTTATAGCGGCAACAGAAATACATTATCTGTGGAAATTTCAACTATCTAACTATCACGGTTCATGAGATATAAGCCTGGTGACAGACAAACAGAGAGACAGACGGACAGCGGAGTCTTAGTAATAGGGTCCCGTTTTACCTTAATATACGTAATAATAAACATTATCATCAAATTTCAAGTACATATGGCAATTGGGAAGTTAAAAAACTCTTTCGGCATTTTATGACAGACGACGGACAGACAGAAGGATGGACACGTGAGTGACAGCAATAGGGCGCCGTTTGGACCCTTCGGGTACGGAACCCTAAAAAGACTTACTCCACTAGTTCCACTCTGCATTTCTTCAATCCAGCGAGTTTGGCGTCAAAGAATGTATACGATAATGTGGGCAATTTAGCTTCGATATGTTTCTCGATCAAAGGGTCGGAGGGCTCCACACCAGATTTGCCAGCGACGAAATCCTCAAAAGTCAGATTAATTGCTTCCGTCATACATTCGCTGTCTTTGAAGTCGCATACTACCCTCTCACCTGGAATAAAATGTGTTAGTCAGGTACTAATACTATCAAGAATTCTACGTGATGCTTCATTGTACCCGGGCCTGCGGACGGCGAGTAGTGGGTAACTCGCCGTCCGATCAGCACCAGGCCCGGGAGTCGACAACGCGTAGTGTTCCACACGCACCTCGAAGAGTTGTCAGCAAACAAGACGGGGCCTGTCATGGCCGATGCCTGCCCGGGGGTTGAGGATAAATTCGAAAGAGTTACCTCGCCCCTGGGCATTCAGGGCAGGGAGGAACAGGGGTGGGTTTTAGTCAGTAAGAGTAAGACAAGCCCTTCCACTCCACCCTAGAGCGGGAGATGTCATTGGATGATTCCCACACCGCAAAAAAAAAAATGCTTCGTTGTAACATACCTACTTATTATATAACACGAGTTTAGAATAAGTGTTGTTTTACCCGACTGCGCGACGCGAAGGAACGGTAATGTGTTTATCAGCCTATGTACGTGTCAGCCTACGTATGTAGGAACATACATTGTTCCTTTGGCACTATAGAGACCAAACGCGTCGGCAAATTTTGATAATTGTTACGTCAATTGATGCGTCTTAATCTTGCAAGTGCTACTAAAGACATGACAGTAATCAAAATAGAATATGGCGTCCTCCAGACGCCATATTGTGAAAAAGAAAAAAACGAAAGTCGGCGAACTATATTAAGTGGGGTATTAAAATAGAGGGTTCGAGGAGGCAATTAAACAAGTCACTTTTCAAGCAGTCTGATGCAGTTGGTGGTATGTAATCAATAATTGAACTAAAATAACTGCCACCAACTGCATCAGACTGCTTGAAAAGTGACTTGTTTGGAACATTTTAGCTGTTTTTTACAGTCGGGTTTTTTGAAAATATGTTTTCTTTTATATTCCAATATAGACTATATATGTATGTTCAACGATAGTACTTTAATTTACTCAGGTACTCAGGCAATGAGTGGGAACTGCAACGCCTCCGACGAGATAATATATAAAATAAAAAGCCTTATACCTTTCCTCATTGAATTCCTAATTAGTTCTTGATAATGATGACTAAACGAATACCTAATACATTCATAATTTATTACGGGACGTGGGAACCATATAACAAGGATGCCTAAATGCACTCATATACAACTTGGTCGATGAGACGTCAACCACTCCTGTAGTGTGGCCCTATTTTTTTACAAAAAATGTCATTGGCTCTTTTATTTATTTTTATGTCTCAAATGGGCTAGATATCTATGAAATCAGAAGCCTTACATAAAATGACATTCTATCATTTACAACGATTGACAAAAAGTCCAAAATGTATGAAATTGATATGTACTACTGAAATGTACATGTACGCCGATACATTATGAAAAAATCACTTAAAATTTAATTTTTTTCATTAGGATTCGGGTACCTACATTGTAAATTGTCAAATTTAGATAAGATTTACTGTATTTGAAATGGTCAATTCATAATATATCGAGAGTTTACACTCTCGCAAAATTTAATACAATCTTACGATTTACAATTAAAAAAATATGTTTTAAATTATTGTTTATCAAATTAAAATTTATCCAGTAACATAAATGTGTATATAATACGTGGCCATTATCAAACATTTTGGACTTTTGACTATCATTATCGCAGATAGACTGTCACTTAGTGTAGAGCGCCATTATAAATACTTTACAGATAAAAACACACTCACCAAAAACACTACTAAAGCAGAATACGCCAATAAACAATAATAACCGTGTAGCGAACATTTTCGATTAGCACTGATTATGTAATGCTAGTCTGTTTGAACTCGAAGCAATTTATAGCTCAAAGCTGACTAAAAATAAAAGATTGTTAACGATTTTGAACTTATTATTAGTGCAGCAAAATATTAGTAAATGTCGAAGGCATTGATGCGCTAGGAAAATAAAAAAATAAGGTGGTTATAAGTATATTACTAAGTTTTTTCTAGTGATGCATAATTCGGAAAAGATACTTACTTTTCAGCAGCTATAGTTTAAGAAATAATTTTAAAATTATGTTTATTTGAGAGCAATGGTGGCCCAAAGGTAATGGCCCCGACTTAAGAGTTGAAGGTCGTGCGTTGAAACCCAGGCTTTTTTTTTTGTGGGGTGTGAAACCCAGGCTTGCGCCTTAATTTGTGTAATTTATTTCATCAGTCTTGCTCTCAGAACGGTGAAGGAAAACATTGTTAGGTAACCGGCAAGTCTTATAACAAAAAAAAAAATGGAAAACATTTGAAATAATTAATTCAAACATAATAAACCCTATGACAGTTATAAAGGCTTTCCGGCAAATTAAAATCAAACTATCCGAAGACCTATGGGGAATGTTTATCAAAATATGCACATCTATAATTGAAACCATGGCACCATACTTGGCTATATTTAATTTGTGTGTACACCAAGGAGTTTTTCCAGACGTAATGAAATACAGTAAGGTTATACCACTTTTTAAATCCGGCGACAGTAAAGACACCAATAATTATAGACCTGTATCGGTGTTGCCGGTTTTCAGTAAGGTGTTTGAAAAAGTGATGCTCAATCAAACGCTCAATCATTAAATTGAATATCAATAACATCTTACACGATCAACAGATTGGTTTCACCAAATTACGTTGTGCAACTGACGCTGGTGTCACTTGATTAAAACACATATTTACAGCGTGAAAAGAGGCCCAAGATGCGATAGGAATCTTTTGCGACCTCTCAAAGACATTTGATTGCGTTAATCATGAAACCTTACTCTTTAAACTAGAACATTACGGACTAGGTAAACTTGCACTCAGTTTAGTAAAGTCTTACTTAAATGACAGACAGCAAGTTCAAATAAATAAGGTCGCTTCAAGGGGTTAAAAAGTAAAAATGGGGGTACCACATGGCTGAATATTGGGTCCTTTCCTTTTTTTAGTAATATAAATGATCTCTCCCATCTATTAAAAACTCAACCACAAATAGTATTGTTTGCTGACGATACTTCTATATTTTTTCAGATTAACAGACGCTCCACAAATCTTGACGACGTAAATAACGCCCTTCAGCAGGTCCAAAACTGGTTCACTGCTAATAATTAAAAAAAACTAAGTGCATAAGATTTGCTTCACTGAATGTTATAAGTAATAGTTGTGACGTAGTATTGAACAAAGAGAAACTAGAATTCGTCGAAAACACTGTTTGCCTGGGAATTACGCTCGATTCAAGGCTACAATGAGGTCCTCATTTAACATCTCTTGCAGGATGGTTAAGTCCAGCGGCATATGCTGTCAGGAAAATCCGTCAATTTACAGATACTGCGAGACTGGTCTATTTTAGTTACTGTCATAGTATCATAGAGCAGTGGTGGCCCAGTGGTACTGATCGCGACTTACAAGTTGTAGGTCATGAGTTCAAACCCAGTCAGGCGCTTTACTTTGTGTAAATTATTTCATCACCACTGCTCCGAAAACGGTGAAGGAAAACATCATGAGGAAACCGACATGTCCTGGAACCATAAATTCGAAGACATGTGACATCCACCAACCCGCATTGGGCCCGCGTGGTGGATTACGGCCCACACCCTCTCACAGAGAGGAGGCCTTACCCCAGCAGTGGGGTCATTAAGGCGCTATTAGCTGCCAACGACTTTGAGTGGTTAGCTTGCGTGTTCTGCGCTGAGCTTACGTAACGCGTCGTACGTCCACCCAGTAATAGGACTCGCTAAAACTAAATTATAAATAATTAAATGATCTTTAAAATGGTGAAGGTTTCATAAAAATACGTTTTATAGTTTTTGCGTGATTCTAAATTTTTTATCGGTGTTAGACATAATTTTACAAATTAATTACACAATGATATAAAAATATAATTTTAAATATTCTGAGATCAAATTACAACAGAAATAGTCTAGAGTAACATATATTTTTCAAAGAAATAAAACTAGTCGTTTGGACGTAATGTTCAATTGAAAACCATTAAAAGTCGTATAGCTACGCCTTAAAAGGATGATGATGATGATGAAAATGACGTATAGGGAAATGTTTTTGTTCATTTTTTTACTGCATTCTAAAGTTTAGATCGAATTCTACAAGAAAACGCTAATAAGACAAAAGTTAAAAGAGGTACAAAAAAATCATGAATAAGCATTCTAATAAACTTTGATCGTGGTTTCTATTATTGTGTTGCATGTTTTCTCTACTATTGGCGCATATCCTACTAATATTATAAATGTGAAAGTTCGGATGGATGGATGGCTGTTATTCAATCATGCCAGGCCCTGCAGTCTCGACATTGATAGCGATTGCAACGTCCTAACGATTGGTCACTACGTCGGAAAAATAATTGATTTTCTCGGAATATGTACAGAGACGGCGTAAATTTTAACTTGCAAGCACTATTTTTTATCAAAACTGATCAACTGATCTGCTGGTCTCTGTACATATTTCAAGAAAATCAATTATTTTTCGGACGTAGCGACCAATCGTTAGGACGTAGCGATCGCTATCAATGTCGAAACTGCAGGGCCAGGGCTTAATAGATCTCGATGATATTTTGCACAGAGATGGAATAAAGTCTGGAATAGCACATTGGCTTTAATTTATAGTGGGGTAATTGTACTAATTCAACGCGGGCGAAGCCGCTGGCAGAAGCGACTTAATAAATATAAGCTAGTAGCTACATGGGAAATAAAAACATTTGTATTTAAATTTAGGAGCAAGAACACCTGTGCAAAAAAAGTGTGATTAAAATCAAAGCATGTAATTTAACTTTTTACTACGATAAAACATTAAGTTAAAGGGGAAAATCTATAAGTCCGTGATTAGACCTGTCGTACTGTAAGTCAGAATGTTGGTCTGTGAAAAAGACGGATGAAAAAAGATTGCATGTGGCGGAGATGAGAATGTTGAGATGGATTTGTGGAGTAACGAGAATGGATAAAGTGAGAAATGAGTACATTAGAGGTAGTTAAAAGTGGCGCCAGTCACAGAAAAGTTGATAGGGAACCACTGATCTTGGTATAATCATGTGAAGAGAAGGGATGAAACGCATGTTACTAAAAGAGTTATGAATATAAATTTGGATGGATGGAGGGGGAGAAGGAGGCCAAATAAAAGATGGATGTATTGTGTGAGGAGTGATATGTAAGAAGAGTTAGTGATAGCGTGACGGCTGACAGGACAGAATGGAAGAAAAAAAAGTCTTCCTGCCCTTAATCCCATGTTACTTGGGGTCGGCGCAACACGGGATTAAGGGCAGGAAGACTACGATAAAACATTAAAATAGAACGTTAAGAATCATGTTCTTTCATAGGATCACTCGTACGTCTGTCTGTCTGTCCGTTTGTCAAAGCCAATTTGCTCCGAATTTACTGAACCAGTTCAATTGAAATTTGTTGGACTAGTAACAGACCTATAGTATTTTGCCAAAATCAGAATACTGTGACCTGTTCAAGTGCTCTATCTACTTTGAGAGAACTCTTCATGTGATAATCAAATACTAGCTTTAGAATTTTAAGTATATTGGTTGAAAGAAAGTCCACCAATGATAACCAGTATGGTCTGGGTAATCCTGTTTTTCTAATTCATTTAATGTAGGGCTAACATTAAATGAATTAGGAAAACATGATTAGGTTTTAACTATGACAGCTATTTTTACCCAATGCGCTGTATATTAATCCTTCTTTTTCAAAGCCTTTTATGTAGGTAATTAAAATGCTCCTTCACGAAAGGTCAGACTATACTTAAAATACCACTTACACGTAAAAACATCAATAAAAAAAACAAAGTAGACTTATACTTTGACATTTCGAATTTATTTTTTACTACTATGCATTTAATGTTTTTGTTAAAATGTTATTTGGTTCCAAATGGCCTCTGAAAAGGTTTATTGATTTGAAAGCGCGTCACACCATTAATCTGTCACTAATACAATTATTAATAAAAACTATTCTTTGCAAGAAATAAGTGAAATATTATTAAGTAAAGCCGTGTTATTTTTAAGACCTCCATGCACTATATTTCTTGTAAATTAAGATATACTATTCAATAGGCCTGTTTTTATGAAAATATCAATGAAATAAATACTACGTATGCATTCGTTTTTTATTGTGCTAATAATTGATAATGGATATCCTTAATAGGTATTATTTTCAAAAAAGAATTAAGATTTTTAATGTATTTTTGCAGAAACTTTTTCATTATGGGTTTTCTAACGTGAATCTCCAACTGTTTTCGTTTTTCTTCAAATGCGCCATCAATAGCTGAAAACAAATAAAAGTGGAATGAATTTTACGAATTAGAATTATCTGATGGCCTACTGAGATGTTAATCGTTTCTTCACGTTTTCATATAACAGTGGACATAGTTCAGCAAAAAAAACAGAATCACCACGTTTGACAGACAGTAAAGTGATCAAGAGGAGCTCAAAGCAAAGTGTCATTCTATCAACGATAACGATTATCGAAAAGTCAAAATGTAAGAAATTGACCACATAACATGTCGATAGCACTTTTCGATCTTCATACATTGTGCACTTTTCGACAGTTTTATTGTAGATAGAATGTTGCCGGGTGTAGATCTCACGAACATTGAAGTCTGCTTGTAGAACTGTACAAAGGATAAATCTCATGAAACAGAAATCTTACTTTTCTGTCCTCCAAAACAAAGACCTGTGACGTTTCGTGTAACTTCTTCAGCGCGAAGTTCAATATCAAAGTTGGTGACTTGAGTGTGAAGATCCCCTGTTTCGTCGATATATTTGTCGTAGTAGCCCTTCAGCCAGATGTCATAGTTATCTAAAATATTTACAAAATTATATTGAATATATTCATCTTTTTGGAAGAAGTGAGAGAATCTACTAGCTTGAGAATTATTATATTATGATGGGTATTTCAAAGCTTTGTAGGCAATTTTTTCATATACATACTCCTTTTGCTTCGCACATATGTGTGTGATGGATGAGTCACATAATTTTAACAACTTTATTGTCATTTCTATGCAGAGTATTCTCACAATATTGAATCTAAATTATACTCACTGAATGTAACTTGACTAATGCCTTTTCCCTCAAAAGATGTTCCATCAAACTCTCCACCAGCTCCATAGGTTGCCTCAACTGTGATACTTGGACACCAAATCTGGTAAATAAAATATGTTTTTCCTGAGGTTACCCTGAAATCAATCAGATTCTATAATCGTGCATCATTAATTATCACTATCATCACCCTTTTGCCTCGACTCAACTATTGTTTTTGAATGTCTGTTTCGTTCATAGACGTAGGTCTCACCAATTCCCGAGTTCTGAAGTTGTTATATAAGCAAATATTTAGATAGATTATTATTATTATGAGCCTGTGCTGTCTCACTGCAGGGCATAGGCCTCCCTTCCCTCCTTCCACTTTTCCCGGTCTTCTGCAATTTTGGGCCTGTCCTTTGAGACGGAATCCAAATCATTCCGCCATCTCTTTCTGGGCCTGCCGCGTTGTCGTTTCTTTGCGTTCGGGATCCACTGCGTGGTAATCTTTGCCCACTGTTCCTCCAACATGCGGCAGATGTGACCAGCACAGTTCCACTTTAATCTCGCAGCTGTGTGGCTAACGTCCGCTATTTGTGTTTTAATCGTGTGTATAACGAAGTATAGAGTTAGATAGATAGATTTACTATTTATTGTACACCATAACAAGTTACAGTAGGTTCTTATAATTATTAGGGTAAAATAATGCGCGGTCCTATCGCTGTAAGCGATCTGTTATATACCTACAACCTTTGGATGGATTTGATAGAGAGAAAAAAAAGCTACATAAGTAAGCCGTGGTGTGCTATTTATATATATTCAATAAATAAATAAATAATAAAATACATATAATACAAAAGCAATGAGCGAAACATCGTCCGCTAATGTTAAACTTACAGCACATCCTTAACCGTACAACACTGTAATCCCGACATCTTTGCCTTCGAAAAAACAAATTTAAAATTAGGCTCTTCTATGACAATTTCATCCAAATACAAAGGATCTGAGGCTTCAACTTCTCCTGGTCTGCCTGCCACAATGATTGGGTATATGGCTTTTGTTGACTCAGATAGACATTGCTCATCATCATAACTACATAGCACTTTCTTCTGCATCTGCAAAGAGGTTATATTTGTCATGTTGGTTGATTGGTGCTAAGGAAACTTGTGAAGCTACTTATAGAAAACAAGTTTTGATTTACATACATATACGACAAAAAAAAAAGGTTTTCGTCTAGATAATTGTGAGAACTTGTTTTGGTGTTTAAATTCTACCTCTTTTTAGGGATTCGTACCTCAAAAGGAAAAAAACGGAACCCTTATAGGATCAGTTTGCTGTCCGTCCGTCCGTCCATCTGTCTGTTAAGACCCTTTATCTTGGGAACGCATAGAGGTATCGAGTTGAAATTAAAATGATATAGGTACTCAAGTCTACAATCTCTTGAAGCCGTGAAAAAATCAAACTTCTAAATTATCGTAAAAAAAAGATACGTGGGTACCCGCTCTGTCCTAGAATCATGAAATTTGGCAAGAAGCAAGGTATGGAACAACAACATGAGTTATGTGAAAAGTCTGAAAACCGTAAGTTTTTAAATTACATCACAAAATTTATGGTCCCCAATTTTAAAGTGAGGCGACCGTATCATGTGGGGCATCGTATGAAAGGACCTCATTAGCACAAGCTAAAACAGATTTTAAATTATTTTAACCACATCTAATTTTCGATTGCTACCTAAAAATAACGTTTTTCTGATTGATTTTCAGACAAAAATTTTCTAAACTCAATTCCCGAACTATTTACATACCCGCAAGCTTGTACGGAACTCTCGGTGTGCGAGTCCCACTCGCACTTGGCCAGTTTTTCTCATTCCACTTGCTTACGTTGTCACACTAAAATCTATACCATTTTTTAAATATTTTGTGTACCACTAAGAAGCCTTGTTTTTGGGACCATTAATAAAAAAATATTTGAAAAACAACGCATGGAATAAGAGAGATAAGTTATATTAAGTTAACAAGTTACATATTTTAAGAGCGGCAGCAGGGATATCTAGTTTCCTACTTACTTGCACTTAATACAGTTAACGAAGCACAGTATATACTAAAAATGATTAAAATTTTAGACAACATCGTACATGAAAATTGTAGTAACAACTACTTGTTAACAAAGTTAGCACAAGTTTATAGGCGCTTTTGTTTCCATAAATAATAAAATTCTTGTTTTATATCATAGATACGACTGTGAGAAAAATTCGCACACATTTTCTTGTTCCTTCATTTCAAAAATATACGTAGTTATGAAAAAAAAAAAAAAGTTTTTGAAGTTCTTTGTTTATTTCTTTGGACAGAAATCAGTTTTGTATCTAAGAAATCCTGTACCAGATTGTATAGTTGAAATAAACTATTCCCACGAAAACTGAATAATAATTGCATATCTACAGTTGCTTTTTTTGCAATGTTATTTAAATCATTGCATGTGTTTTGTGAGAAAATTAATTTAAAATAGAACAATAAAACATTAATCTGTTTTAATAAAAGCAATCAGACTATTGCTGGCTCTACTTGACCAATCAACATTGTCAGGTATGGTTAGTATTAAGACAAGACATTATTATGCATAATATTAAGTAAAATATCACACAGAAGGGGGATAAAAACGAAGAGAAACAGATTAAAAATCACAAAACCTTCGAACTAATAAATATCAAGTAGCCAATATATTTTCTCCAACAAACAGTATAATAAGATACTTCCCCTAAAACTCCCACTTCGAAAGTCAAAAGCAAACCTAATTTCGTAAGATTAAAACAGAAGAAGGACGTTCCTTATCATCAATGAACACCGACTTGAAAGATTGAATATAAAATAGAATTTAGCGAAGTTTCCATTCAGCGATAAACGTATACAAATTTTGGGCGTTACGGTCGTCCTCCGTGTGGCCAGATAAAAGCAAAGTTTTGAAACAAATCGAGCCTGAGTTTTATCAGATTCGAGCAGAATCTGCCTCAACGGAACACATTTTAAAGGATATCTTTTTGCATGAACTTTTCTCTTTGTATGTAGATTTTAATTAAATTAAGGTAAGGGATTAACAACCCTTGACGTTCACACATTGCTTTCCGTGATTAAAGATTTCATTAGAGTAATTTATGTTTTTCGGTTTATGTCTGTGTGCTTGCTTTCAATCACGATTTCATTAAGACGCTATTAGCTGCCAACGACCTTGAGTGGTTAGCTTGCGTGTTCTGCGCTGAGCTCACGTAACGCGTCGTATGTCCACCCAGTAATAGGACTCGCCCATCAAGGAGCGCTGTCCGATTTTAGACGCATTTTTAATTTATTACACATAAAACAACAAGTATTAAACTAAAACACTGAGGCTAAATTATAAATAATTAAATCATCTTTAAAATGGTGATAGTTTCTTAGAAATACGCTTTATAGTTTTTGCGTGATTCTCAATTTTTTATCCGTGTTGGACTTTACAAGTTAATTACACTGTGTTTTAAAAATATTATTTCAAATATTCTCAGATCAAATTTGGACCGAAATAGTCTAGAGTAACATATATTTTTTTCAAAGAAATAACATAATTCGTTTAGACGTGATGTTCAATTAAAAACCTTTAAAAGTCGTATAACTGTGCCTTAACATTACCCTGAGTAATATTAATTTGCTATTTACCAAGTAGCTTAATTATAACCAGACATCGAATTTTATTCATTTGCATGCTTGCATATGAAAATGCATAAAACGCTATGTTTATTATTATTGCATATATTATGGGTCTACTACGGGCCAAGTGGCGCCCTCATTGAATAAAAAATCGTAGCATAGCCTAGAAAATAGATATTAAAGAATCCAACGTCACGTTTATTACAAATAGGATAAAGTATTTTTACGTTGTTAAAACCGGTCTCAGAATGTTTCGTATCCAAAGTAGTAGGCAAAAGTGTCTGAAACGGCCGTTTTTGGTACTTTTGCCTACTACTTTGGATACGAAATACTAAAGTATTTCGTATCCAAAGTAGTATATCCTCTGTGTAACATACGAGACGTTGGATTCTTTAATATTTATTTTCTATGCTATGGTGCGATTTTTTATTCAATGAGGGCGCCACTTGGCAGGTAGTACGGCCTTAATAATTTTTCATTGATAGTGTTTAAATTAGTAGTTAAATGGGTTAAGCGAGTTGTATTACGTTAGAACCCTTACACACGCTTGGCAAGCAATGCTGTTATATATAATAATCCGAGCCTTGAAAGAATAGAGAAAGTTAACGCATTTGTCAACCATACGGGATAAACTCACAAAAGTATTCAATTGATAATAATTATCAAAAGATTTCGACATTTGGTTTAAGATTGATTCAAATATCGCAAGACTTACAACTGATTTTCATAAACGTAAATTTTAGTAATAAACAGCATTTTGACTGTGTATATTTCGCCCATTTAGTGTATATCTGCATGCATATTTTGCATTTTGATAATATATATAATCCGATGAAAGTTTCTGTATGACTGTGGCATGGCACAATTTCAATGTTCATAGTTTCTTTGTTGGTTGCTTAGTATCCACTTTAACCCTCGTGCCTTTATTTTTGTGTTCATAATAATTATCATCTCTAGCTTACTCGTATATAAGCTCACTCTACGATATGTTAAAACACAGAAACATCAAAATAACAAGCAACACGTCAATAGTTTTTAGTTCAATAGTCGTGAAAACGTTCACCTGATGGAAATATGCTAACATAACCAGCGTATACCAAGTCATAATCCGACTGGATTGGTTTGCCATCGTAGCCAACGAGGCGACAAATAATCCCGCCTTTACGCTGCACGGATCCGCGGTAACTTGGCTGTAAAGATGCCTGGGAACAGAAGAAGCGATGGACACGACTTCTGCTTAGTTAGTTTTCTATTTGCAGTCTCATCGGTTCTGCCCTTAAGTGGTGTCGCATGGTCCCTGGTAGCAGCTGAAGTAATCACTTAAGTACAATAACTGGAACCATGGGAGGAATTTTGGGGCTTTTTAAAAATCTAAATAATGGCGATCTGTAACAGTTTCTTCTATTTAATTTTATTAAAGTGCAGGTATTTTACTGTTATTTACTTATTTTGAATATCGTCATCTATTTAAGTAGGTGTCTGTCTTCTTTAATATGTTGTATATTACAATTCAATATAGTTTCTGATGCTCTATTGCAATGTAACGCTCTTTGTGTAATTCACATTCCATCCTTGTCATATTAAGATATTCGTCACAACAGTTTTCTCTGTTACCATGTTAATGCGCTCCATTTGCGCTGTTAACTTTATGATTGTCTTATATGGTTTCATGGAGCTTTTAAAAGTCGAAAACAGTTTATATTATTTTGCCACTGCATTTAATCTCTCTCTCTCTCTCTCTGCCTAGCCTTATCCCATTATTTGGGGTCGGTCACTGCACTTAATATTAGGTATTACTAGCTGCGCCCCGCAGTTTCACCCGCGTAGACCATGATAAAAAGTAGCCTATGTGTTATACCAGGGTATAAGCTATCTACATTCCAAAATTCATCCAAATCAGTCCAGCCATTTGAGCGTGAAGAAGTAACAAACATACACACTCACAAACTTTCGCCTTTATAATATTAGTGTGATTATGGAAATAATTTAAAATTATGAATGTTGTAATAAAATCTTGATTTCTAATTTTTCTTTTAAATGAAAATTATCATTTTGAACTTTGCTACAAATTAAGATAGAAACTTAGTCATTCTAGACATGACGTCATAGCAACAGAAATGTATGTAATTTTCATTGTTCTATTAAATTAAAGACTGGGAAAAAAATGTTATAATATAAAGAAAATGTATATAAGATAAGAATCATTATGCTAAAAACGACATGAATTTATTTTTAAAGAGCAAGATTTTGTAAAAAAAAAGCAAAAACAAAGATACTATTCACACACATTCCAATGTTAAACAACGCCATCTACGTTGGCCGCATGGAAGCTCTAACCGCGAAAGCCTTCATTGTAGCAAATTGTTGCCGAACTGAAACTACGGAGTGAATCAATAGTTTGGTGCTGAGAAAAAACATAGGCGCTTATTATGTAAGTATATTGAAAGTAAGCTTGAAGATAGATACTATTTTGTTTTTTTCATGCAAATTATGTTCATAATAGAGGAAACATGTTATTTTAATAGAGGTGATGTTGTACTTTTCATTTTCTACCCTTGTGTGAGTTCATGATGATGGAAATACATACATGTATAGAGGGCAGCAATGTCGGTCTTAGAAGTTGAAAAGCATTTATAAAAAGTAACAAAAAGATGATTGTCCGTAGATTGACAATCATCTTTTTTAAAGCGAATAGTAGTTAACTTAATTTAACAGCTATCATGATTTCATTATTTTTCTTTAAAAATTAAAAATGAACGTATGGTCATTATAAATTAGCTTTTATTGTAAAGCCAGTTCAAACAATAGTGCAAAGTTCTTGCAACAGTAACTGTAAGTAGTTACAGTTTGCTGAGTAGGTAATCTTAACTAAAGGTAAAAAAGAGGTCAAATTGTTTGGATGTTAGTTGCGTTTTTTTACTATTGACGGACTCGTGTTTGACCACTATCTCACCTCATGGTATTAACCTATTCACTCTTGACTGGAATACCCCAGGTTTTAGCTATCAGGAAATACACACCACGGTAGGGGGAGGTCCACTCCTTAGCGGTACGCACAATGAACGTGTTACCAAAGAGTTTTGTGCGTATATGGGTACCATGTACGGGTGGCACATCGCCGTACGTCTAGTGGTCCGATGATGGAGTGGGCTTAGCGGATTAAACTATGGCAGGTTAGCAACACGACGTCGACACTCAACACTTTGAAGCTTTGACTTGACTGTACATCATTGCCGATGATCCTCTGCAGATGTGATGTATGAAAGTATTGATCCACTTCGAAAATTATTTTTGTTAAGTAGTTCAGAAAATAACACTATTGCTGAGTGCAATGTGTTACTTTGGAATAAGCTAAGGGAGCAGGAAAAAGTTATTTACATACCTAAATTCATCTGTTTTTGGGTAATGATTTTTGTGAGTTTGTATGTATGTATGTTTGTTTGTATGTCCATTTCTTTGGTACCTATGCCCTGTAGCCTGAACGGCTGGATGGATATAAAAAATGAGGCGTCATTACCCTTCACCTTGAACTTCGAAGTGACATAGGCTATACAATTAATTTTGAAAAAAAAACTTCGGGCAAGTATGTATAGTCATATTTATTGTGACAAAGTTATGGTGGGGCATCAAATGAAGAGCTCGAGGAAACGATTCCAAAAATAGTATTCACCACAATGTAGGCTTTTTTTTTTTTTTGTAAATTTTCAAAAAACCCGACTAATCAAAAACCGCTTAAAAGTTACAAACGATTCGCTTTTCAAGCAGTCCGACTCAGTTGGTGGCAAGAAATCAGATTGAACTAAAGTAAATTCTACCAACTGCATGAGACTGCTTGTTTAAATTTTTAAATAAGATTTTTGTCAAATCATGAATTGTAGTTTGTAATCAGCAAGGCGTTGAGTAGAATGTACTAAGTAAACAAATCATACAGCTGGCAAAAAATTAAGCGTGTTTACCAAACATAATAAAGTAACGGCCAAGTGACTCGCCCAATCTCCTCTAATCGAACAAACACCCAAGCCCTTTTAAATCTATTTTTATATAATTTTCACCTGGTGTATGAAATTAAACTTACAATAATATTTCTTTGAGAATCTTACAATAAAGTTGGGAATCCCATTAAATGTGACGCAAAAAGTTTGCTCGTTCGTTGCTATGATGTGTGGCCGCTTGCTTGTGGGCTGCGTCTACGCACATTGTTTGGTAATCCTTGTGGGCTTGCGCAAAAAATGTGGGAACTATAATGTTGCGCTTTAGTGATGAGGTTTAGTTATCGATAAGTTTTATAAATTGATTAAATGTTTTTTTCTTCATTGCTCTCTATTGCAGTAAATAAAAATTGGCAGCCGAAACAAATGCAATCTAATTTTCGATCAACTAATAGTAGGCACTAGTTCATTAAGATATGTTTATATCAATTTGTTTACATCCCAAGAACTAGAAACATGATCTACGTCCATGGCCAGGTCTAGGTGTGGATAATCCTGTCTCGGGAGTGTTTGAAAGAGTCACTACGGTCTTGGCACAGGCATTTGAAGGATCACGGGTGGGCTTAAGTCAGTAAGAGTCTGACACGCCCTCCCGCTCCACTACGGTAGAAGTTACTTGATGATTTCCCATCCTAAAAAAAGGTGTGGATAATGTTAACATTACTATAAATAATGATAGAGCCTTGACTTTTAATGTGCACTGCCACAACACCAAGCAAAGGGTTGGGTACCGACACATTTTATTAGGACGCCTTGTTTCCATCAACTGGGGAGCAGCGCCCCGGCATGTCCCTATGCCTCTCTGCTGGCGAATTCGAGTGCCCAATATGTCACCGTTCCGTACATGCAAAGCAAGTCGACTTTGCCCTGAACGAGATGTGTCGTATATTATCGGGATTCCTCAAACCGACTCCGCTCAACAAGCTCTACCCATTGGCCAGTTTAGCACCACCACGAGTACGAAGGGATGTTGCATGCGCGCTTGAGTAAAAAAAGCAAGAATCCGATTTCCTATCTATGAACATGCAATGGTCTCGTAGACTTAAGAGCCGGAAGAGCTTCCTTCGCTGAACACATGCCATCCAAGAGCAGCCATCTACAGTGAGAGGCAAACTGTGGGAAGAATTTTACCTACCTCCCTCTGACTTCTTGAAACCTCAAGAACACTTGCCACTCGGACGGGAACTGCAGTGGGCTATATGGAAAGCACTCTATCGGTTGTTTACCCAGGTAGGCCGCTGCAAATACAACTTGGTAAAGTGAGGGTTTTATAGACTCGTCTGATACCCAGTGTGAGTGCGGTGCCCCTGTCCAGAACATGACTCACATACTGGAATGCACCAAGTGCCCATACACCTGCATTAGAGTGGATCTTATGAAGTGGCCAGCTTCTGGGCCCAACGTATTTAATAAGATCAAAACCATCGATTCGGAAGAAGAAAAAGACTATAAACATTTTTTTCTAAGATTCCCCTTCACCAGTTCTTTAGTTAAAAAAATAACTGAGATTCTTCTACTGTACCTCAGTTTTGCTTCTGGTGATATCAATCAAACCCCAATACAAGCTATACCAGTTAGGATATAGAAACTTAAAACGAACAATTATTTAACGATTGAAATTTAAATTTGATCTAAATTCATTTTCTCGTCGACGGAGCATTACTAAATATCGATACAAAATAAACGTCAATCCCTATCAACCCCAGTACATTCGTCTGTCAGAATAATGACGTGCCTACCTCCGCCTTCCATTCACAAACCACGTGGACAATAGCACGGCAAATAGCCATTATTATCGTTGCAAGGGCCCACTCTATTAATACCATAGAACCCGGACGAGGCGATTATTAAAGTTATGTATCGATATTGTCATAGAGTGGGGCTGTTCTGCGACAATTTTCTTAGAAAGTCTTGGGCAATGCAAGTGCTCTGTTAAAGAACATCTACTGAAGACGTGAGGCATTTAATTATATAGCGGATTAGCGTATTCTTTTGCAATCGTGCGTATTTGGTCAAGCAACTTTTAATCTAAGCGGCATCTTTGAGGACAGTTTGGTAAAGCCTGTTGCAGTTGATGCCACAAGGTAACGTTTGGTAATACGCTCGTGTCGGACTCATCACCCGCTTGCCTCAGAAGGAGAGTAATGTTTTCCGAGAGTTTTAAAAATATACTTACAATTAACTTACTAGGAAGTAAAATATTGAAAGCCAATGGAGAAAAAAAAATGTTAAAAGAGGAAAGAAATAACACAGAGAGAAGAGCACAAAGGTTTTTATAGAATTTGATGGAAATTCACCAGCCAGTTTCATGCCATCAAACCAACACCAGCAGTTATAGACGGTTTGTACCACACAATTGCGTCTATTCGACCACCGCTTTGCTAAACGCTGCAAAAAATAACCCCACAATAAACGCCCATTATTTCTCCGTCAGAGGCTTCACAAAAACATTTTTTTCATACAATTGTGCAATGATCACAACAGACTATAAATAAAACACGCCCATTTTATACGACATTGTGTGGATCCGATCCGTGTGTACGGATTTTAATTCTGTTTTATCAAAATTTTGCACGCAGAGACAAAAGCTATCGCTCTGATATAGAATTTGATCATAAAAGAGTTTGTTTGCTATGGAAAAAAGGTTGTTTCGATTATTTTTTTTACACAGAGATTTGTAATTTGTCAGGGAAACGTTTGGTCTTTGTAGCGTGACGTAGGTGGATTGGCGATAATGATTATCAAAAAGTCTAAAATATACAAAATTGACACACGTACTCGTAATTAGCCTTATAATATTCTCACTTCTGCGACTCAAGTCTTCTCTGTAGGAGAGGGAATGGGCTGTAATACATCACGCGGGCCCAGTGCGGGTTAGTGGATGCTACATGTCTTAAAAATTTTGGATCTAGGACATCGCGGTTTCCTCACGATGTTTTCCTTCACCGTTTTAAGACCAGTAGCGATCATATAAATTATACAAAGTAAAGCGTCTGTCTGGGTTTCCCACGACGTACAACTCGTAAGTCGGTACCGATACCACTGGGCCACCAAAATTGACATGCCATACCGAAATGTCGCATAGTCAGTCCCAAACATTTTGGACTTTTGATGATATTATCTCTGACGCTGATGGATTGTCATAGAGCTTTGTGATGTCGAAGATCGCAAGGACACTACATGGCATTATTTGATTGCTCATACACAAAACGATATAAGTAAGTTCATCAAAGATACCTAATACCATCATTTCAGCCTTTAAGCGCCCACTCCTGGGTTATGACCTGATGACATAGGTACCTATTTCCCGGTTGTGTGTCCCTTGTCCTATTGTTTTCCACACAATGATTCTACTCCTTAGTCTCTATACCCCAAAAAAAAAAAAAAAAAACCTTGGCCAACCAGTGGCCATTTCAACAACTAGCCAGGGTTTTTTTTTTTTTGGCGATGTGGGAAGTCATCCAATGACATCTCCCGCTCTGGGTGGAGCGGGAGGGTGTGTTAGACTCTTACTGACTAAAACCCACCCCTGTTTCTTCCCTGCCTGGGTGTCCAGGTGTGCGGTGACTCATGTTGAGAATTTATCCGCTACCCCTAGGCATGCATGCACCGGCCACGATGGGCCCCGTCAGTGGTGGCTGATAAACATCTCTTTGAGGCGCGCGTGGAACGCCGTCGAGTCATGGGCCTGGTGCTAATCGGACGGCGAGCTACTCACTGCTCGCCGTCCGCAGGCCCGGGTAACAACTAGCCAGGGAAACCATAGTACCAGACAGATAGATACATAGATATCGCCCGGTCACTGTCTTATATATCCTTTAGAAAATAGTTACATTTTGAAGTTAAACAAGTGTCATCCCCTAGTAAATCCTCAGCCTAAAGACATCAGACAGTCTCCCAAAATCGACCATCCGATTGAGCAAAAGACAAACAATATTCACAATAACGGCTTAACAATTCGTGCGAAATTGTTTTCGGCAGATTAAAGGACGGTCTATAATGCCAACGACAATAGGCCCCGGGCAGAACTGTTTATATAAATACTCTGTCAGCCGCACGATTCGCACAATAACAGTTCAACGTCTCCTTTTGACCAAAAATTGTATTTTCGAACACAATAAGGTCCTAAACAACGCGTAGAAAGAGATGTCATGTCTAAACGAATCATTCATTATTTACTCTGATAATATTTTTTTGGAACACCGATGTTGCTAAAATAACATAATTTATGAATTCGCGTTCTTGGAAATCTTGGCTGGTATTTTTATCCTGAACAAATGTGATCGTTCGTGAATTATTCCGATATTTGCAGTCTAAGACTTTCTTTGGTACCGAAAATAGCGGCATAGACACTTGAGACTTAAGGCGGCGATTCCCAAAAACAGTCAAAAAGGTGGATTTTTAAATCTTTTAAACCGTAAATAATTATGACAAATTATATATATTTTCAAGTCGTATTTGCATACAGTGATGGAACTCAAAACATAATTTAACATACTTTTAATGCATCAAAAAAATCTACTAACATACTTCTTAGTTATCATTAAAAGCAGTTTATACAGACGACACGGTTGGCGCAGTGGTTGAGCGTTCGGCTGCTGCGCTGCGTGTCGCGGGTTTGATTCCTGCACGGAACAAATATTTGTATGGCCTACAGATAGTTGTCCCGCGTCTGGGTGTCTTGTGTATGTGAGTTTACATGTTTGTGAACGCACCCACCATACAGGAAGTAATTCCTAGTGTGGGGCAACGTTTTTTTTTCAAAAAAAGAAAGTTTATCCCTTCATTAACATTTATAATCATAATAAAAAATATACCGTAAAATTTCAAATGCTAAATCGCATCCAGATGGATTAATTTTTATAAATTTAATAAACCGATAAAATACTTCATATTTTGCAATAAATTGCGAGCATTTATCGTAGCGCATCTCTTTCTTTTCTATGCAGTCCGAGAGTGACCGGGCTTTAGGTGATGTCTCAGGTATAAATACTTGAGTTCCCCGTATACGATCTAAGGGATGCGTGGAGCTTCTAAATCTTTGTCACAATGAACAATTAAGGCGAAGTCGAAAGTACTCTAATCCTTCACTGTATCAAAGGCATTTAGATAATCAAGGGCCGTAGTTGGACTACAAAAATAACTGGCATGTAATGACATCGTGACGTACTCGTAGCTTTAAGGAATTTTATAACGCTCGCTAGGTTTTGGGTCATTATCGTGATTTTGATCAGCGATGCGTCAAAGGGCAGCCACACACGACGCCTTGCGTCCTTGTTAGCAATTAATCTGAGCATCTATGTGGCTGTAATGTGTGTTTATGCGTCGTTCTGAGAATAAATGGAGCGCACCCTGCTCATAGATGTGAGAATTTCGTATCACGCGATTAAAAGAGGTTTATATTTTGTTTTTTTCCACATTTCATAAAAAGTGTGACGGCATCCGTTTGATTCTATTATTACTAGCCCGTACTGTCCCACTGCTGGGCGAAGGCCTCCCTCCATTCCTTCCAACTGTCACGATTTTTCGCTTCTACTTTTCAATTATTAAGGAAGGCATCCAGGTCGCCCTGCATCTCCTTCGTCGTCTGCCGCGGCCCCGTGTCGCTGTGTCAGGGGAACCAATCCTGGGTGAGTGAGGCTCAACGGAGTGACCCTCACGCCCCCAGCCGCAGCCGCTGAAGGAGACGCCCTGGGCGTAGGACGTAGGGCGTTTCGAGACGATCTCCGGCCACCGTAGACACGGGCCTGCGGACGGCGAGTAGTAGGTAGCTCGCCGTCCGATCAGCACCAGGCCCGTAAGTCGACGGCGCGTAGTGTTCGACGCGCGCCTCAAAGAGATGATTGTCAGCCACCACTGACGGGGTCTATCATGGCCGGTTATCGCTCCCCTGGGCACTCAGGCAAGGGAGGAACAGGGGTGGGTTTTAGTCAGTAAGAGTCTGATACGCCCTCCCGATCCACCCAGAACGTGAGATGTCATTGGATGATTTCCCACCACCTAAAAAAAAACGGGCACGAAACCTGTGTTTTACGGACCCACTGCGCTATTATATTTTGTTAAAAAAATAAATCACCCAACACCGGATCAGCAATTCTTACAATGTCTACAAATAGTCATTACCTTAAAATAGACTTCAACCAAAAGAAACCTATTTGATATCCTTAGCATTCGTTCCATTGCCTATCACTCTTATCTTATTGCTTATTGCGATACTCCCAAGAGTACTTAGTTGCGAAATAGTATGTATCTACCTAACTGTTGCCACATAGTGATGTACTTAACCTCAGATGACACAGCGATAAGATCGCTACAAAAATGTAGCAAACAATTGACGACCGCCGGCTGTCTGCAAAAATATAATATCCAGTCAAAACACGTGCTCCCGACAAACACCGAGAGATTGTTGATAACTTGATAAGTTACTCAAAAAAACATTTTTCTACCTCAAATGTGTTTATCGGCTTTCAATCTGGAATCTGTAAGGCACACATTGTAAGTCCTTGCGGCCTCTTATCATCCGGATTAATCGAAGTATGAAAGCTTTGGGTCCCAACCGCCAGTTCAGCTCGGCCCTCGAAAACCAACAGATGTTTGCGTAATGAATTTATTCTTAGTTTGCGAAGATTCCTTTGACAAATTTCAACAAATCGGTTTAACTACCTGCTTGGAATGAGGTTCTAAGACATAAATGAAGAAAGGGATTGTTGAATAGAATGTTACTTTAGTAGATAGTTGACAAGTTCGTCAAGAAAAATTTGAGTTATACCTAACTTAAACTCCTGTTGATTAATAATCTGGCAGTTTTAGTAACCAAGCCAGTGGACCGGTTATGTGAAGAAGAGAATCTGCATCTGATGTGGATGACTTCATGATTATGAGATTCACAGTCACAGTTGTCTTCGTCTTCTATTTTCGAATTGCTAAGTTTTTAAATACTTTCGACTTTTGGTTTTGCTGGCCACATTAATTGCAGCGTCAGTAGCGTTCATCACCCTGGGGCATTCCAGTATGTGAGTCATGTTTTGGCCAAGGGCACCACACTCACACTGGGTATCAGATGAGTCTATAAACCCCATTTTGTCAAGTTGTACTTGCAACGGCCTACCTAGGTTCGCAACCGATTGAGTACTTTCCATATAGGCCACTGTAGTTCTAATCCAGGTGGGAGGTGTTCCTGGTGTTTCAAGAAGTCGGAGGGGGTTGTTGGTGATGTTCTTTCCATAGTTTGCTTCTTACTGTAGGTGGGTGATCTTGGGTAGCACGTGTGTAGTGAGAGAACTCTTCTGGCTCTTAAGTCTATTGAGTTTGGGGCTAATCCCCCAAACTCAGAGTTGTGATTGTAAGCTACTAAAGAGACTTTATTTATTCTTGTAAAAACTATTCCACCTTCGCCTTTACCTCCAACCCAACTAGAAATTAACGATTACCAATAAGATCACAAAAACCAAACATTCTTTCACCCGTCGTCAATCAGAACAAGTACCTACCTACTATAATTTCAGTTAAACCATAACGGATAAGTGACTTTGATATTAATTAATTTGTCACAGGCCACTGGCCGATCTTTGGCTGGACTTAACGGGTTGGTGATTGTTCTCATTAGGAGCGTGTATAAATCAATTAAACTGGGCTGATGTGAAACTGTAGTGACAGTTATCGCGAAGTTGTGTTGCGAAACTTGATCGCGTTTGTTAAGTGAAAATGCTTTGAATATTTTTGCAACAATGTCGTTTATAAGATCAGTATACAGGGTGTAACGGAAAGGTGTGGTTATATTTTAAGAACTGCATCTGCCAATCGATATGAACAACTTTCTTCAAGAAAACCTGAGGAAAGCTCAAAAAAAATGTTTTACCTCCCATATAAATATTGACTATCTGATGATAACTTTGTATGGAAAGTTAAATTTTTTTTTGGGAATTTTAAATTTTTTCTTTGAGAAAGTTGTTCATTTCCATGGGCAGAACTCGTTCTTAGAAGATGACCACACCTTTCCGTTACACCCTGTATAGGTTCTTTCCGGTGCGTACCCTACTTTTCTTACTTTCTGATTTTTCACGGCACAGTTGGCGTAGTGGTTGAGCGATTAGCTACTGCACTGTGTATGGTATGGGTGTCTTGTGTACGTGTATTTACATGTTTGTGAACACACCGACGACACAGAAGTAATTCGTAGTGTTAATTAATTGCAAATTTAAAAAAAAAACGATAAATGTGTTGGAAATGTTGTTAAAAACGTATGGATGGATGTTTGGTATTTTGTTTGGCATTTATTTTTGGTTCTTTTATGAAAACAATTTAAAACAACTTAACTAAACTAAAGAAGTAGACATAAGCCTCCTATGAAATGAAAAAGGGTAGAGCTATTTTTAGCCGATTGTCCCGGAAGAAGCTTTTCTAGCAGTCTGATGCAGTTGGTGGCATGAAATCTATGATTGAACTAAAATAACTGCCACCATCAGACTACAAGAAAAGTGTCTTGTTTTAAAAATTTCAGTTGTTTTTTTGCAGTCGTGTTTTTTGAAAATATTAAGTACTTAAGTAAAAAAAAAATTACGAAACATTCCTCGGATTTGTTGCTTTACGTTGTAGGATCTAAATCAACTTTATCATATTGTAGTTAAATAAGGTATTTGTTTTTTATGTACGTAAGTATACTTTTCTTTACAGCTAACAATTGGAATGTGCTGTTTGCGTGACGCAATGAATATAATCCTGATTGAGTGCCGTAATTAGGTTAAAATATTGTGGTTTATTTTTAACTTCACCGGTGAGTTTTGCTTCCTGGTTATATAATTGGTACTCAAGATAATGCCAATGCTTTAAAATACTTTATGCTCTTTGTAACAAACGTGACGTTGGATTCTTTAATATTTATTTTCTATGCTAAGCTACGATTTTTTATTCAATGAGGGCGATACTTCTATAAACAGACTGCATGTGGCGGTCAACGGTTCAGTAACGTTATCTATTTTATTTACGTTTCACGCGATAAAACACATAAACATTCATTCTATTCACTCCACAAGGCGCCACTAAACAAAACACGCTTAAAAACAATAAAAAACGCATTATAAAACCACCCTTAACGACTGTAGTGAAAAGTTTGAATTATTATGTGAATATGCTCCACATAGAACCATTAATGTTCTCATTTACAGTTTTAAAAATGAAGCTAAATTATTACCACTGAAAAATTGAAACGGAAACTTCACGAGCGTATTTGTTTATAACTGATATTATAACGTTTACGATTTTATTTTTAATGAGTCTCAAATAAAAACTTATTTTATGGTACCTTATAATACGGTATGCTTTGACCCAGATTTAAAAGCAGCGGTGACCGCGATTTAATTACTATGGCTACTACCGGGTTTCTGAAGGGTATAATCATTACGATTTTTTAATATTATAGTGAATTAATTAATAATGGAGGTTTTGTTGGTACTTGGTCACAATCTTGACATTTTTCTGTATCCTTTAAGACGATACTAGCCCGTATTCATTACTACTAGGTTACCACATAAAAAAAGGCTAGAGCAGCGATGGCCTAGTGATGAGGGCCGCAACTTACACGTTGTAGGTCGTGGGTTCGATCCCAGGTAGGCACTTTACTTTGTGTAAATTATTTCATCAACTGTTCTCATCAGTGGTGCTTGACAACTGGGCAAACCCCAGTTGTAAATATCCCCTTTGTGCTGGCCTAGCTTTGTTCTGTCTCCCACTTGATTAGAAGGGAAGTGGAAATTATGTTTTTCTTACTCCTCCGCGGTCTTTTCTGATTAATTTTGTTGCGGGACCCAAAATAGTTTAATCGTTTCTCTGGGACTCGTCGAGCTTTATTGCCTCGGCGTTTTATCTAGTGGTCGCCACTGTTGATTCTGGCTTACAGAAGTTACAGTGGTTTGAGAACAGTGTGGCAGCCTAGTCCCAAAAAAAAAAAAACTCCGCTGCTCTCAAAACGGTGAGGGAAAACATCGTGAGGCAACTGGCATGCCTTAGAACCAAAACTTTGAAGACATGAAACATCCACCGATCCGTAATGGGCCCGCGTGGTGGATTACGGCCCACATCCTCTCACAGAGAGGAGGCCTGTGACCCAGCAGTGGGAACGTTATAGGCTGATTATGCTTATATATATAGGCTTATATGTTAAAGAGGCTAAACACACTCTATGGCTTAAGCACAATTTGCTACTGAATATGAGCTTCCCCCAAGCATTGTCACATCGACCGGCTTAGTGCTTCTATGATGGGACTCCCGCGGACTGCACAAGGTCGCACGCTGCGGCGTTACTCCGCTTATCAGCGCAGATTCTACATGCAATGTGCCACATTCAGTGCCATGTATGTTTGGCAATTCTTTCTTTCAGGCTTATGATTGCACCGAAAAAATACCTAAGAAACAGTCAAGTCATTGACAACGGCAGAGCATTCCCGATTGTTTACATGCCTCCTTAAATTCTACTAACATCGTAGGTACGTTTAGAATGCTGTAATGATATTTGCTTCCACTCGTAAACCAAACAGATACGCACCTACACCTACGCAGGTCGGACATTGAAGGCTTGCACTGAATATTGATCCCTAATTATAATGACTGTATAGGTGATATACGATGAAAATTAATTATCTTACTGAATGGCACACAGCAATGGTACTCTCTAATGAACCGGCCAGTCGCAACTCGAATTAATTGTCATACGTGCTAGGAGTGTCAACGAGACCAGTTTAAGTTGAAACGTTCCGACGCACCTTGCATCCCCTTTGACACCCGTTTTACGGGAATGCAGGGGATTGAGGAGTTTTTACGTTAAATTGGTTAATCGCTAATATTGCTCGCTTATGACAGCAGTTGTCTATTTTATGTGCATTTAGGTTGGTTTTCATTTTTACACGAAAAATTCTAAAGGAAAGGATTAAGTTTACAGTCTTTTATTTAACTTGGGGTACTAAAACATGCCTAAAATTGTAAGTAAACCTTACGAAATATTTTTAAATAGGACTCGTATTTGCTGTTAAAGGATACAGTTTAAAGAGTTGGATCAAAATAGCTGTTCCAATGCTGGCAGATCAACCTGGCTCGCACTGAGATGGACGTAATTTTTTTTTTTTTTTTTTGGGGTGGGAAATCATCCAATGACATCCCCCGCTCTTCGTGTCAGACTCTTACTGACTAAAACCCACCCCTGTTCTTTCCCTGCATGAGTGCCCAGGGGAGCGGTAACTCTGTTACGAATTTATGCGCTACCCCTAGGCATGCAGGCACCGGCCATGATGGTCTGTCAGTGGTGGCTGACAATCATCTCTTTGAGGCGCGCGTTGAACACTACGCGCCGTCGACTCACGGGCCTGGTACTGATCAGACGGCGAGCTACCCACTTCTCGCCGTCCGCAGGCCCGGGTCTACGGTGGCCGGAGATCATCTCGCGACGTCCTACGCCCAATGGGCGTAGGACGCTCCTGCGATGGTAGCGGCCGGGGGCGTGAGGGCCACTCCGTTGAGTCTCCCTCAGCCATCCCGCCTCCGCCTTCGCGAGCATTACTGCTTCGCAGAAGGAGACTGCTTCCCATTCCCTCTCGCTCCGTACCATGGCCTGAACCAGGGCCGGGCGCGAGAGGTCGCTACCGCCGTTAATTTCATTGTTTTTGCGTTAATTTATCCACAACCCCTGGGCAGGCATCGACCATGACGGGCCCCGTCATTATTGCTGACAACTCTTTGAGGCGCGCGTGGAACACTACGCGCCGTCGACTCTCGGGCCTGGTGCTGATCGGACGGCGAGCTACCCATTACTCGCCGTCCGCAGGCCCGGGAAGTTTAGGTACCTTGACAAATCGAAAGAGCAAATCTGCTTAATACCATATTGTGTATAATTTTGACCTGAATAATTTTATCTCACATTTTTTTCATGTATTGTGGTACGATTGCCGCAGTAGTTGAGCGATTGGCTGCCGCACTGCGTGTCGCGGGTTCGATTCCCGCAAGGAACAAATATTTGTATGGTAGGTATACAAATAGTTGTTCCGGGTCTGGGTGTCTTGTGTATGTCAGTTTACATGTTTGTGTTTCGCACCCGCGATATAGGAGTAATTCCCAGTGAATGGTGACGCAGTCTCATAATTATAAACTAAATAATTATTATGCAATAAAATTGGAACATGATTCCGATTTAACAAACAGCAAGTAATCTACCAACGGATATACGAACCGTTATAAAGGGTACAAGACTGTCATAGTGATGTCCAATGACACGTTCGAGTTGATTAGTTTACGCAGCACAGGACTACCGACTGTTTGGTTTAATTCATTGGAATCAATATAATTGATAATTTAATTGAATGATGGCATTGCATTTCCAATTGAATCGAACGAGTGTGAAGGGAATGGGAATGGAAATGATAAGGGTGATTTGTAGTGTCGTTTATTTTTTAAGTGATGAAAGGGTTTTTGGGTAATTCTGTTGATTGTGTGAATTACGGTACATATTTATTTGGGAGTCAGATAATGGTAGAGTTTTATTAGGCTATTATTGAGAGTGTTTTTTTTGGTTTTTAAATTAATTATGCTATCGCCATCGCGTTATATACATGGTATAACGGAAAGGTGTGGTCATATTTTAATAACTGTATTTGCCCATCGATATCATCATCATCTTCCTGCCCTTATCCCATGTTACTTGGGATTGGCGCTACACGTTTTTTTCTTCCATTCTGTCCTGTCAGCTGTCACGCTATCACTAACACTCTTTTCCTTCATATCACTCCTCACACAATCCATAGATCTTTTCTTTGGCCTCCCTCTCCCTCTCTATAAATCCACATTTATATTCATAACTCTTTTAGTTACATGTGTTTCATCCCTCCTCGTCACGTGACCTTACCAAGAAAAGCGGTTCCCTTTCAACTTTTCTGTAACTTACGCCACTTTTAAGCTACCTCTAATGTATTCATTTCTCACTTTATCCATTCTCGTTACTCCACACATCCATCTCAACAATCTCATCTCCGCCACATGCAATCTTTTTTCATCCGTCTTTTTCACAGCCCAACAGTCCGTCACGGACTTTTAGGTTTTCCCCTTTAACTTGAGGGGCATCTGTCTGTCGCAAGTTGTTCCAGTGATCGGTCCATATGAACAACTATAATCAAGAAAACCTTAGGAAATTCTCAAAAAAAATTTTGACTCATCACACAAATATTGATCTGCTGATGATAACCGCAAGAAAACCAAGACTACCGACATAGCCCGAAGAATCGCCCAACTGAAGTAGCAGTGGGCATTGGACATTGCTCACACAACCGGTGACTGTGGTACCGGAAGAAGCAGCGTAGGAAGATCTCCCACAAGGTGAACCGATGACCTGGTGTGTATCGCGGGAAATCGATGGATGTGAGATGCACAGAACCGGTCGTCGTGGCGAAACTTGGGGGAGACCTAAGTCCAGCAGTGGACGGCTGAAATGATGACGATGATGTCTAGTTCCTGACTAGTCTACATTATGTCTTTTGAGGGTCGTCACATATCAACTTGGATCTTCTAGGCGCTGCTCAAATGAAATTTTCATGAAAAATAATTAATAATAAACATTCTCGCTTTCTTATAATCAGTCAAATGTTGAATCAAAGGTCAACCACTTTAACGTTACAGGTTTAAGAAAGTTATATAACTTACGATTTCTTCTGTTATTGGTGAAGTTATGATTGGTTTCATCGTAATCTGATCTAAGTGTTTAACTCAGGGGAGATTGAGGAAATCTCTCTCATTGGTTATGATTCTCGATATGACGGCAGAACATTGATTCTTTAGCGAATTGTGCACTTTATTATTATCTTCTACTTCCCTTCATGTCTATAAAATATCAACATAAATGTTTATTAAAAATAAGTGTCACAATGCATATACTGTAAATATGGAGTGCACTGTTTCTTATCCATAAGAAGGGCTGCAGTTTAAAAGATATACAATTCTTTTACAATTTGTATAATTAATATACCAATGTCTGATCTTGTCCTATGAGGGTCAGTATGACCTTAAAAGAACGAGTATTGATCACTGCGATTGTTAACTGACTGACTGACCTCTACATCTCTACGTAGTAATTAAAATCGCTTTCCACGTCTATCTGTTTCTCCGCTATATCATCCTAAACCACGCAATGGATTTTAATGCGTTTCATTAATAGAAAGAGCGATAAACGAGTAAGGTTTGTATATATAAATTTTACCCGTGAGGAGCAGTTGTGGTTCGCTAGTTATTGATATTTGTCTTCACCTTCTTTAAGTATGTATATCCATAAAACCTCATGTTGCTTACCAGATTCGTAGCAACTCATCATTAAAAAGACAGTCCCATAAACTCCATGCCAACACGTCATCTTACCTCATTTATTTCTCAAAAATTCCTCCAAAGACAATACCGGGCACAGAAAAAAAAATGAGCCACGAATTAATGTAATCGTATTAAGTGTTACCTGCAAGCGCTCCCATCACAGCGATGATCTGTCTATGTAGATCCCATTGTGAGTTTGTGAGCCAGTTTGAAAGCGCGACCCGAATATTGTCACAATGAACTCCAGTGCCTGAGGGACAAAGAGCTCGGTATAATTAATGACTGAGACCACGAAATGTCGCTGTCTTGCGTCGGGCTGGATAAAAAGATGAATAGAGAGGGATGTGCTGCATTCTTTGGGTTAGGATTGAGAGGTTGTGGTCAATCGTGTTCAAAAAAGGGATTCAAAAGTTAGTAGGAGTCTATATCTAATAGAAAATAAAGGTTATATAAAACATAGTATAAAATAATGTCTATTCATTTATATAATTTCTGAACTTACTTACTACATGTTTGAATATAAAAAGAAAACAAAGAAAACCTACCTTCATTAAATGTAAAGTAGATACTGTACTCATGTCCTAAAAAACTAACAACCGATTTCCAAAAAAGAAAATACACTTAAAATTTAAAAATAACTTTAATTTCGGAACTCGGTGTTTGAATTTTATTTCTTCTTAATTGACACAGACTTCTGAAATTAAAGTTATTTTTCAATTTTAAGTGTATTTTCTTTTTTGGAAGTCGGTTGTATTTTTTGTATACTAGTTTTTTATTTTTCAATTTTTTGTTGTTATACCCCACAACTAAAACTAAATATTAAAGTTACGTCCGAATTGATAACCCCAATAACATTGAACATTGAATTTGAACATACTCGTAATTGGAGGAGACCAAAACGTCATCTACGTATACACATTTTATGTTTTTGTTGATTTTTTATAAAAGCGATAAAATTTATATAGATCTGGAGACATACTCCTTCGAATAAAAAAATAATTTTGAAAATCGGTCCCCAACTGACAGCGAAATCGGTGGACATACATAAAAAAAAACATAGTTGTACATAGAACCACCTCCTTTTGCGAAGTCGGTTAAAAATAGAAGTCACGTGTAATCACATATTTGAGTAATTTCTACTTACAATGTTAAAAACGTGATGAAGTGAAAGAGTTGCCAAAAAGAAAAAAAAAATTACAGTAATGCTAAAATTACAACCATGATAAGAAAATGATGTCTCCACAGCGTCGTTGTCCTTAGTCATCCCACACTGAGGCTCATATCGTTAGATTAAGATAAAACTAAAACAATAATCCTTTTCATTTCTTCAGTCCTTTATTTCAACCACTCTGAATGGGATAGGCAATGACTTCATATCTGTGAATGACGAAAAAAATCTGTGTGGGATGGACTTTACAACCATCTTGAAACTCTTTGTTATACTTTGTGTTACCATTAAAGCAAGCATAAACTCACGTGAGATACAGCTTTAGTCGTTCGCTCTCATTAGCCCAGTACCTAACAATAGCATTATTTTTATTGCGGTCAGCATAAAGTAAGGAGTATTTACGATGATCCTGGCATGATTTTATGTTCTTTCTTGTTTATTATTTGATTTACAACGTCGAGATATTTTGGACTTTTGAAGACAGTTGAAGTGTATATATATTTTTTAGGATGAGCCAGGTTTTTAAAAATAAAGTGAATAACACATATTTTAACATAACCATACATTGTTTCCGAATATATTTTCCGAATTACGTGTTTGAGCTCGAAAATTTTGAGCAGGATTATTTCGGTTGTGGCAGACGATTGCATACCTTTGTGAAGAGGATTCGAGATACATTAATATTTTACAATAATAGTAATTATCCATTTCCGTTGTGCATTTATTAATTTGGGTTAATAGGGACTTTACATTAAGCTACTATACAGGGTGTAACGGACACGGGTGGTCATATTTTAAATACCGCTTTTGCTCATAGTAATAAAACACTTTCTTCAAGAAAGACAAATTCAGTGCCAAAAAAAAAACAGTGGCACTCCGGGAGTGCCGACATAAGTGAAAACTTGAACAAAAATGCCCAACACGCCTAAAGAAGTTTTCACTTCAAAAATCGGCCTCCCACACAAATTTTAATCGACTGATGATAATTACTTTGTACGGCAAGTCCAATTTTTTTCGAATTTATTGTAATTTGCTTGAAGAAATTTGTTCATTAACATGGGAAGTAGAATGGGTATCTAAAATAATATGACATGTGTGGTCATATTATCTTTATCTAATATATCAGTTACACTCTGTATATTTTTAGGCCTAGTCTTTTTGCCGCCAGTCAAATAAAATACAAACAAAGGATGTCGTTACAATTGATTTTGGATTTCAGCAGCGTCTAGCCCAAAATACTCCAAAAGCCAAATCAAGGAGCTAGAACCGCAGACATCGTCGCAAGCAACCTCCTTTTTAGTATCCAGAATTGCATGGAAGCTTTTTGATTCTCTATTTACCGGAGTACTCGGTGCGGCTTCTTAATAAAGCAAAGGTGTTTAATTGGCTGACAAACTGTTCGCGAAGTAATTACGTCTTGGCTGGCAAGGGTTCAAACAACGCGTCAATCTGGTTGCGTAGGGATGGGATGAGATCGGTGGGGTTATCTTGCCTTTTAAAGTTATTTAAAATGGTTTCAGATCAGTCACTAATGAAGAAAGAAGAAAGTCGTTTGGGTTTACCATACTGCTGAAAGGGTTAGTCATTAAACGCCACGACAGAGGTGGCCACTGAAGTGGCCTATATGGAAAGTACTCAACCGGTTGCGTAGGTAACCAAAAAAAAAAAAACGGTGTCGTGGATAAATTTGAAACAGAGTTACCGCGCCCCTGGGCACTTAGGGCAGGGAAGAAACAGGGGTGGGTTTTAGTCAGTAAGAGTCTGACACGCCCTCCCACTCCACCCAGAGTGGGAGAAGTCATAGGATGATTTGCCAACCTCAAAAAAAAGAAAAAAAAGGTAGGTTGCTGCAAATAAAACTTGGCAAAATGGGTTTTTATAGACTCGTCTGATACTCAACATAAGTGCGGTGTATCTAGAATATGACTCATCTACTCGAACGCCCCAGAAAAAAAAAAACGCTACTGACGCTACGTTTCTGGTAAAGGAGGTCAAATCAAATAATTCCAGGGAATAAGCTTTCTGCTGTTGACTCTACTATAAGTAGATCACTCGTAATTTTACTGACAAATGGGATTGTGACACAAAATTTTTATGAATATTTTTGTATTGCTTTGTGAGTTTCGATCGAGTTTCGGGGCAGCTTTTCCTCATTAATAAATGGGTTTATTCTAAAATGGCGAATAAAAAGAATACCAATTTATTATCAAAAAACGCACTATCGATGTGAACCAATGACCTGGGAGTTCGCTGCATACAAGAAGCAGAGGACCTGTCGATGCTTGGTGTGGGCCTATGTATGTCCAGAAATAGACGTATTTCTGCTAAAATTATGATGGCAACAATGCAAGATCAAAACTTTTTACTTCTTATGTTTTTATGAAGTCAAGAAAAAATAATTATCGATAAGTCCCACCCCATACAATCCCTACTGTCAGGTGAATTTCGCGAACACTTCAAGTGTCAAAGAACGGGTTCGCGCGTGGTGCGGTTACCAGCTATTACACTGCACGCCGTAAGCAATTGCTTCCCTGCAACGACGAGCCTTTCTGCATCAATTACTTTTTGCATCGGAAACGTTTTAATTCCGTACTCATTTGCTAAGGCAACAAAGTTCTTCGGAAATTTAGGATGCCCTAATTTCTCAGAATTTGGTGCAAAGACCACAATTTTGATTAAGTCATGCAGAATTGTGGTTGAAGAGCTGAGTGAAGTTATGCTTTGATGTTGCAGGTGGAAATAATGCAGCAATCAATCATGAAACACAATTTGGAGATGGCATAAACGGCATAAGCGCATAAGGCGCGTCATGTTGCAGTCACCAACATACTATAATATAATATTCCACAACTATCACACAACGCCATCTAGTCCCAAGCTAAGCAGGGCTTGTGTTATGGGTACTAGACAACTGATAAACATACTTATATATTTCTAAATACATACATATTATAGATAAATACAAACACACAAAAACAAACAAACAAACTGCAAACTGCAAACTGTTCAGAAATTTTGATTCTGTTTGTACAAGCACTGCTCTTGAGGAGAGGTCGGTCATTTTAATAACAGCGTCATCAAAACCTTAGTTCTATTTATTACAGAAAACAGCTGTAAAACCTTAAATTTTTGCCGCCATAACAAGAACATTGCCCGTCTTATTATAAGCGTCTCGTCTTACCCCTGGCTGTTTTACGGGACACTTGTCAACACATATTGGTAGCATAAGGATACACATAACTACGCATTGGAGCGTGATATGAGAATAACGGTGTAGGACGGGTCATGTACAAGCATTACCAGCACGAATTAACTGTTTCATTAAAGTTGCACGTTTAACTAACGTGGGTTAAGGCGGCGTATGTACACATAAGGGGTGTTTCGTACGATAATTATAAAGTAGGATCAAATTTTGGTCGAGTTTCCTTCGTGTTTCTATGCTGATTTTGGAGCTCGGTAATTATAGGAAGTTGTTCAACCTTCTGCGTAATTGGTTTTAGTTAGGCCTGATAATTTATAAGTTCGGTAGTGCTGGGGCAATAGACTAACAGGAAGGGTTTGGTTCTATGAACATGACACGTTACTGGATGTATGGAAAAATTATCTTTATTTTTAACCGACCTCGAAAAAGGAGGAGATTCTATGTTCGTCGATATGTATGTTTTTTTTTTTTTTTTGTATTTCAACCGATTTCTCTGTAATTTGTGGACCGATATTCAAAATTCTTTATTGATCCGAAAGAATATACTCCCGATGTGGTCCCATATAAATTTTATCGAAATTGCTTCAGCGCTTTTTGAAAAACTGAACCAAAACGAAAAATATGTATACTCGTACCTAGATGAAGTTTTTGTTTTCTCCAATAATGAGTATGTTTAAATTCCACGTTCCATGTTATTGAAGTTTTGAGTTCTGGGGTATACTCGTAACAACTAAAAAGTGAAAAATAAAAAACTTTTTTACAAAAAAAAAAAATACATTAAAAATTAAATAAAATATTTTAATTTCGGAAGTCGGTGTCAAATAACGAAGAAATAAAATACAAACACCGACTTACATAATAAAATTCCTTTAAATGGTGACGTACGTTTACGAATAGTTTTTCTGGAATCCTATTAAAGTATTGTGAAAAAAAATCATGCCATGCCATCAACTCTACATAATGTCAATGGAATTACGTTTAAAAAGTTATCGTGTTCTCTAGGAAATAGTTGACAATCGACTATTGTTACTTGAATTCGTAATTCGAACCCACAATCATTTTCGGTTGCGGTTCCAAGGGTGTGATAATAAAATACTGATTTGATTTTCAAATGTCAAAATAAAACCAACCTCTCTATTCCGTTTTATTTTAGAACTTTTTAAGACACCTGGTGGCCTGTGGTAGCTGTTTTATACACCTGCATCACCGGATGGAGCGTTACCTTGTACCCCTTTTTCACGCTTTTTTGATCCTACCGCGGAGGAACTTTGGTGGTCTAGACAAAAAAGGAAATGAGAGGACAGGGCAGCGTTAATTAAGAAAGGGTTTATTATAAGGATATGATCTTGCAAGGAGGTTTTTTCTTTTATTGCAGTGGGAATTAAAGCTTCTTTCATTTAGATCATATTCTGGAATAGCACATGTACTATAATTTATAATGGTGAGTAGTACTAATTCCACGCGGGCGAAGCTGCTGGCAGAAGCTATTGGTTTATAAATTGAGGGAGAGTCTTCGTAATTCCAAAATTACCTGCTGCGGAATATGTTTATTTCAAGGTACCTATATAATAGGATATGTTTATTTGTGAACCTGACCTTATGACCTTCCAAAAGGTATCTTATTTTTTGTGACCCCTCAATCTAATCCCACAACGTTGAGGCTCGCTACTGAATAAACTCTCTGGTCAAAAGGTGACAAGGTCAACCTTCTAATTTGAGTCCCAGAATTAAAATCTGCTAAAAAACTGAAGGTACGTGTTTGAATACGGTCAATTTAAAAGGGATAAGCTACATTGTAAATTATTCGGATTTATTTCACCTTTTTCTCGGATTAGGGACGAATTATTATTTAATATTAAAGAGATTTTCGTATAAAAGCTGTGAAGTTCGTAAAACCTGGCACGATACAGATTTTGATAAAGGGTACACTCTTTACCAAAATACTGTGTAGGTACGCTAGCTTTCGCGTATGTCTTTGCTCCACAGAATTTTGGTAATACTAAAAACTCCTTCTTTATTTTAGCATGTCGATGGCATATTTAGTTATTAAATATAATGGCCCAGGCAAAACTGGGCTGGCTGGACTGGCTGAATACTGGTATTCAGCCTCGGTAACAGCATTCGCTGACGCATCTATAAGGTCCTCATATGCACAGGCGACAGAGCATGCGGCGCAAAATGAAAGGTGAGCCATGGTCTGTGGAGAGACGCCGCATAAACTTCTAATGTAAGTACTATTATTGGTACATTAATCTACTCTTTTTGTGTATAGACAACCGTCTTTTTTTGCTGCTAGTTTATTATTATAATTATTAGTAAATAACTAAATCTGATGACAAAGTTACAGTTTTCCGTATTTAATAATGTAGTGTTTCAAACTATGACATCCAAAATATCTTCAACGGACATCTTACAATGTTTGACCGAATTTTATGTATTGACCTAGCCCTAAGGTGTTGGATACGCATCTGCTTACACAGATTACACCTGTACCAAATCCCTTAATTAATTATGAACGAACCTGCGACACATGATAACGGAAATGGTGGTTAGTTCCCCATAAGATTTTATGACCACCGTTAAAAGGATTTAATTATATTTTAAGGGTTTGGGGCGGGGGTCCAAGATAGGTTAATGTAAATTTAGCTTTATGATGTTGTGTTAATAGTGCTGAACTGGGCTTGGTTCCGCAGGGTGCGTTTTATGGATAGATAGAGGGAGAGGTATTGCTTTGATAAAGTTTAGGGCGATTGAGGCAAGCTGTTTTTATGTACCCCTAAGTGAGATAATAGCTGGCGTCAATACTGTTCCGGTTGGGTGAAGTCCGTCAAGAGATCTAAAGAAATTACATCTTAGGCATTCATATAAGTTATATCGGTTGAAGAAGTTAGATTAAAATGAGGACGTAGTTTGATTAATACAGCACTGTTAAGAAACAGGTCAGAACAGCATGAGAAGTCATTGTTTGCTAGTAACCAAGGATCGTTTGAAACAAAATTTCTACCATCGAATGACAAAACAAAGTAAATTTCACTAGCTCCACGAGACCTGATGAATGGGCTATCCAGTACAAATGCCCCAAATCTGTTCGTTATTGAATCTAGGGCGAACATTTTCGATTTTTTCACTTTTGCAGCATGAATTGCAAGCTTTGCAATTTTCGGGAATATTTTTTACGAATCTTCTTCTTTATTGGCCACAGTTATATGCACTGTAATTTTTACTTTACGATGATTTAAGAGACACAGTTTATAGGCTTAGGATTCCCGAAAACCATTTCAATTTATTTATTGAAGGATTACGTTAGTTTGGAAGTTATTTTATGAGGCTTGGTTAACCTTTGCAAAGTTTTATAGTAAATAAAGCTTAGAAATATAAATATAGCTTCGTAAATATAAAATCTTTACAAAAGTGCTTTTCTGTCACTTGTCGTCCGCCAAAGAGGCTCTGATTACCGATTCTAATAATAAAGTACATAAGAGTGTAAAATCTAACAGGTGGACTCCTGCTTTCAACATCGCTGACTAATATTTGTTCCACCCAGTGCATAGAGATCTGGTCATCTCTGATTGTGTAAAGTATTAGAAAAAAAAACTGACTTTAAAAAAAAGTGCTTTTAAAAATTTCAAAATAACTTTAATTTCGGAAGCCGCTGTTTGTAATTTTTTTTTCTTCGTTATTTGACACCGACTTCCAAAATTAACGTAATTTTGCAATTCATTATTATTTTTTGCAAAAATGTTTTTTATTTTTCACTTTTTAGTTGTTGACCCCAGAACTAAAACTAAAAAATAAAGTTAGGTATGCCCGACTGGATAACCCCAATAACATGGAATTTGAACATAATTGGAGAAAACAAAAACGTCATCTGTGTATACATATTTAGTTTTTGTTTATGTTGATTTTTTTCAAAAAGTGCTAATTTCGATAAAATGTTTATATGACCACCTCTGAAGTATGGCCTACTAAAAAAAAAGAATCATCAAAATCTATAGTCACAAGTGGCGGAGAAATCGCGTGACATACAGACTAAAAAAAAACATACAGATGAATTGAGAACTACTAACTCCTTTTGGAAGATGGTTTTTTTTAACCGACTTCCAAAAGGAGGAGGTTATAATGGAGGTTATAAAATAATAGTAATATTGAGTAAGTAAAAAGTATTAAAAGTTGAAAGGGAACCGCTTATCTTGGTATGGTCATGTGAAGAGGAGGAATGAAACACATATAACTAAAAGAGTTATGAATATACAGGCTGTAACGGAAAGGTGTGGTCATATTTTAGTATCTGCATCTGCCCATCGATATGAACAACTTTATACAAGAAAACCAGAGGAAATCCTAAAAAAAATTTTTTACTCCCCATACAAATATTGATCAGCTGATGATAAATTTGTATGGAAAGTCCAATTTTTTTTTTGGGAATTTTCTATTTTTTCTTAGAGAAAGTTGTTCATTTCCATGGGCAGAACCGGCTCCTAAAATATGACCACACCTTTCCGTTACACCCTGTAAATGTGAATGGATGGAGAGGGAGACCAAAGAAAAGATGGATGGATTGTGTGAGGAGTGATATGAAAGAAAAGGGAGTTAGTGATAGCATGACGGCTGACAGGACTGAATGGAAGAAAAAAACGTGTTGCGCCGACCCCAAGTCACATGGGATAAGGGCAGGAAGATAATGATTTAGTAAGTGAAAGCTATTTTGCTCTTGAACACTTTAATTCAAAATGCTCCCTGCAAAAATAACCCATGCTAATTCAAATGAAGTGCGATTCCAATATATCGCGAAAAATGCCCGTGTTGCATCGTAAACTATTGTGTTTATCCCTTAGCAAAGGTTTCATAAACACCAATAAAGTCAGCTATCGGATGCGTGGTGCTAACAAGCCAATATGGTCGAGATTAGTGGACGGAACGCGCTAAGGACTGTGCCACATGATCGGTCGTTTGTTCGCGTTGGTGTCGGTGTAAAAGTTACGCGAATATGTAATCGATAGAAAAGTCAATCGCATCATCAAACTGTCCCTTATCTTTCAAAGGAACAGCATTTGATAGAAGCATACAAATTTATTCTTGTTACATATATATGATGACGACTGCATATGTAATAATCATAAGCTACTTGGGTTCTACTTCTGGTTACCGTTTTCTCATTTTTACTTGGGTGCTTTAGTGGCCGTAATCCACAACGCGAGCCCAGTACGGGTATACGGGTGACTTGTAATTTCCACCAGATATCACATGTCTTCGAATTTTTGTTCAGATATGTCAGTTTCCTCACGATGTTTTTCTTCATTGCTTTGAGAGCAGTGGTGATGAAATAAATCAAACAAAGTAAAACGCCTGCCAAGGTTTGAATTCACGACCTACAATTACTCGTAAGTTGGGGCCGTTACCACATCATCTCATAAAATTTATACATTTCCAAAAAATAATCTAAATTGATTATATCTTCAAGGCAATTAGTCGGATGAACGGTATTTCTATTGTTTTGTATTGTTCTGTTATTATAGTTTTTTAGAATACATAGTTTGTAAGTAAACTATTACAAACACTATGAGTACGGTACTATACACTATGGGTATGGTACTTGATAATAAAGTAATATTTATTAAAGTCTAATTGAATGTCTAGTTTGTAGGTTTTTATCATATCACTAATTGTGATACATAAATGTCCTACGTTATTTATACACAAGCTCTCTAACCGAACCACTGATTTAAATACCACTTTACTACGAGTATTTACAAACACTTTCAATAAACTTGTAAATATTTTACCTCGTTTGTGCCTCAGCCTTTACAGGTCGGTCATAATGAGGTGCGACGTCGGACGGTGGCAAAGTGACATATATCACAGTAATGTGACTTACTGTTATGATCTCAACGGGTAATAAAGGTATGTTTGTTATTTGTTTTACGCTGTTTATATATTTTATGTTAGCTTTAAGTCTCGTAAAGCAGCTAGATGGTATAATCAGAATTTAGTTCGTTTTTTTATCGATAGTTGTAGCTGTTTTGTTTGTGTAGTGTGGTATTTTAGATGCAATATTGTTGTCAGCTGCGCGCTAAATATTCAGCTAATAACTTCTAATTAGATTTAACTTATTGTGAAATTTTTGCATATTAATTTCAATATAAAGTCTGGTTATTTTCCTTCGTTTAATATACAGGGTGTAACGGAAAGGTGTGGTCATATTTTAGGAGCCGGTTCTTCCCATGGAAATGAAGAACTTTCTCAAAGAAAAAATAGAAAATTAAAAAAAAAAAATGGAATTTCTATACAAAGTTATCATCAGCTGATGTGACGGTGAGAAAAATTTTTTTTTAGAATTTACTCGGATTTTCTTGAAGAAAGTTGTTCATATCGATGGGCAGATGCAGTTCTTAAAATATGACCTGCCTGACAGCCTGTATATTCTGCATTTGAATCAGTCGCAGTCAATAAAATTTTCGCTTATTTCAATGAACTGCATTGGTTTTTGTTTGGATTTATTCATTGAATATCAGAATGGGATTTTGGTTACAATGACAAAAACCAACGCATAAATCGAATTTAAACTTTATTGCAACTATTGAAGTAGCAAAATCCTTTACAAACAAACCGGCTCCTATCGAAGCAAATACCGACCAAATAAACACTGTCCTAAACAAACACAAAATTAAATTCTCAGCAATCGATGAGCGATATAAATGACAAAGGGAATTAATACGCGATGAAGTTTATAGAACGTTGGAACGTTTCCTGTAAGCAGCAGATATAGGAGATGTCAATAATAAGAGCAAACTTCCGAAAGAGTTGGGAAGTAATATTGTGCTCCCGCGAGTACTGAGTCAATAATAAACAAAGAGGGCGTCTGATACACTTGTAAACTAATAACCCCACCCCTAGACGTTCGTGACTGTATATTAATAAACAATAGGTCGTGACAAATATGCTGCTGCTGGTAACAATCTGATATTGTGACGGAGGGTGATTTAATTGAATTTTTTGGTGCCCGTAATGGATTATGAAATTCAGTAGGAGCGATGGACACAACAGACGGTAAAATGATATGCCTGCTAAGAACGAAACAATGGATTTTAACTAATACTAATATAGCAAGAGAAAGCAATAAGGATTTCATAGATGGCACAGTATATTAAAATGCAGAAATGGAAGAGATGATTATACTTTATGTAGCTTTTGACGTCTGGACTCAAGATTAAAAACTTTCAATAAATGGTGGATAAAAAAACTTATCCTTAAGGTGGAAGCGCCAGGGTAGCCCACGAAATTCATTTTTTTTTACGATTTTTGCAATTTACAGGTCACTATCAGGTTATATGTTGATCAAAATATGATTCGCGGCCGTAACAAGTACGTTTTCATAGAACTGTAATCATTAAAATCATCAATACAACTCTCTCAGTTAGAATTGATGCCGAATGTCATGATTTCATGAAATACTTACATTTGACATCAATTCTAACTGAAATTGCAAAAAACGTAATTATGATAAATGATAATTGATGTTTATTCAGTAAATAGGTTACAAGGAACACTTTTACACGTCAATGTTTTTTGTCAGTTTAAGCTAGATGAGGCCGGTGTTTCCTAGCTGACTACCCTGAGAAGAAACACCGAAACAAACTCAGAGGTCAAAGTCTCTTTTAAAGTGTTCATTATTAAATTTGAATTTCGCGGGCTACCCTGGAGTTTTCATCTTAAGCAATAAACACATAATTATGTAATCATCCCGAACGAATTTCGATCATGGTGGCCAATCTCAACGTAGATTTAGCCGAGTACTCAGAGATATTATAGAGCACAAGCGTGTGCGCAAAAACAGATGCACTCTCTGTTCCTTTACTCTCATAGTCCGATGCTGACACGACCGGGGAAAAATCAGGAGCAGGACCAACGACTTTACGTGCTTTCTAAGGTACGGGGGTATTACCACCAACTCTCTTTGTAATAGGGATGGTTGGGTACTATAAGTTGGAAGTAAGGCGTAATCTTGCTCTGGCGAAATATGTATTTATGGTTTTTCGTGGGATGCTTAACAATCCGCAAATTTTGGAATCGTTGGGATTGCTCGTTCCAAACAGTAAGCTACGGTTGGGACCGAGGGATAGTCTGTGTAAAACTCCGGTAGCCCGTACAAACGTATTAAAGTTTGCACCTGTGTGTCGGGCAGTTACTATTATAAATAGTATCTCTCAGCGTTTGGATATTTTTTCCTGCTCTTTGGCGGAATTCCAGAGGGTGACAATTAGTGTATTGTCTTCTAAGTAACTTGTGCCGGTACCATGAGCCACGGCTTAGGACTGGTCAATTATCATTATAGGGCTACTTTTATTATATTGGGTTTACCTGTAAAAATAATTGTATGTGTACTAAATAAATTAATAAATAAACTTCCAAACTCCAGGCTGCTACTTAGTCATTCCTAATTGAAAAAACTAGATATCACCTTTTGCCTGACCTGGAAAACGAACCCAGAACCCCACGCTCACCAATCACACTTGCAACAACGAGGCATCAATAAGTACATAAGCAGTAAAGCAAAGCAGACTAACAATAAGCTGAAAATACGGGGATGTTAAAAAAAGACTGTCGTGCTGTCTACGAAAATACGAACGATATTAAACAATTCATTTCTCTGCAGCCGACTTCTCCAACTTGCATCAAATAAGCTACCCATACTTACTTTGTTTTGTTTTCGTCCTCATGGGCATTTTCCTTGTCGTTTAATGAAATTTTGATGATTGAAATGCTATTGCTTTTTTATTTGATTCTTTATTTGCAAAGGCTTTATTGAAATCTTTTGAATATTATGGATCTTTTCGATTTCTGTACCCTTGCCTGCTTGAAATTATAGATAGGTTTGTGATGTTTTACTTTTTGAAAACTATATTCAAAGTTACCAGGCAAATACAAAACACAATGTTCTTAGGTAACACGTTTGAACTACTTTAAAGTTATTGTTAAGTCAATGTTCAGACAAATAAGGGATCAAAATGTTACAAAACTTGGCTCACCTATCATCCTGCCCGCGAATCTCAAATTAATGATGGAATTAGAAACATTCAAGTCCCTAAACCTATAAATTGTATGAAATTCTTGGCAATTGGGATTCACTTTGAAGTCAACTAATAGGGTCTTATTAGTTTCATCTAGTTATTATGAATTTCAATAAACAGTTGTTATTGTTACTTGAAATTTTGAATAAGGTTAAATTTTAAAACCTTCAAGTATAGACATTAATTAAAAGAACATGAAGCCTCAAAACAAGAGTAACATAATAATTATATTTGATCAAAAATGTATTCGTAACAGCGCAGCATAGCATGTAAGATTCTCTTCAAAGTCAATGAAATTCACAATATTTATCACTTTTACAAATGCTTTTTCAATTCATAATGATGACAAAAATGTGCTTAAGCATTTGCATTATCAGATTTACAAAATATCGGATATTACGAAAAACTTTTTATAGAGCAATCTGCTGCATACCTTTTTAAAGGAAGACGTATTTTTTCCAAAATTTCTTGCGTTGAAAAACAAACAATGGCGGCGACGCTATAGGTGCGGCTGAATGAGCTAATTATTTACAATCCGACACGCAACCAGCACTTTGTTCCAAAAAACTGTTACGTGAAATCTCATTTCCTAAGTTTGCTTTGTCCGACTAAAAAAAAACAAAAGGGTTCCCCTGTGTGTTCTTTAGACTGATTGATAAACTATGCTTACTCAGTCGTTACATGCTTTTTTATTTAAACTCGAAGTGTCAACGGCCTGTACCGTGCGATCGAATATTCGAAATAATTATTTTTAAATCGATACGGCCGCACAAAGCTAGCAGTCCAAGCATTCGATAATGATATAAAAGAAATAATTTTAAAAAGCGCGCGTAATGTTGTACCCCGGTCGATGCGTTCTGTCGCGTGATCGGCTCGCGTGTCTCATGCCAGCCTCAAATTAAAACCCAACCGATAAGACACCATGCACCTCACGACTGTCGCACGACGCGTCTCTTTTAATTACGCACCCCACACAAAACTTATCTACCCCTTTTAGAATTTACATTTTAAATGCTATTACTCGGACAATTTGTTTCGAAAACATTTTCTAAAAATGTTTGGAGTCTCTAATTAGGGATTTAAATAGTGTATTCAAATTATATGTTTAGTAAAATGTGGAGCAGTCAGGAGTGTCGGGAGTGACTTGCGTTTTGATCATTCGTTTGTGGCTTTGTGGATGGTCTCGGCAGATTCTGTTCATTAAAATACTGGTGAATATTTTCTGAACAAACAACATCCGACAGAATAAAATTAATGGTATCGATTAGCTGGCGTCGTTGCTGAGATCGCGTGCGAGTGATGCCAACGGCGACACCTTCTGGGAGCTGTCTGTGTCAATTTTAATTGGGCCAGTTGTTTTGCTCTTATTGCGATGCGAAACGTGATTGCCCCGCCTTATTTATGTGGGGTCACGGAATTTAATAAAATAGTTTTTGTTCACTTACATTTTGTGGTAAATTTGTGGGAAAGTATTTAATCAATATTATTTACGGTACCCCTATGATATTTGTTAGCTGTCCAGTCATGGGTGCAAATATTCGGTTGGCTTTGATGGAACTAATAACGCACATTTTTGGGTTTCTTTTTATATTTTTACTAAAGAGATTATTATTTTAGCATTGGTGGTTGTCATAATATATTATTGGAGCTCGTGGTTAAAGTAATAACAACCGTACTGGTCGATCGATCAGGTTAAGCTACGCTTGCTATTGTTGGTCCGTTAATGGGTGACCATCTTTACATACCAAGACTCCTCCGTGCCTCGGAAAGCACGGTTCCCGTCTGTCAATCGTGGATCTTTGAGAGTCGTTACGGGTCGTCAGAAGCCCGAAAGTCTGAAAACCTGTCTTACCAAGGGGTATCGTATTACCCAGTAACTGGGTTATGGAGGTCAGATAGGCAGTCGCTCCATGTAAAATACTGGTATTCAGCTTCATCCGGTAAGACTGGAAGCCGATCCCAAGATAGTAGGGAAAAGGCTAGGCAGATTAATTGGTATAAAAGGTAATTACTAAATCAGTTTACACTGGGGTAATATGCCTTTTAGAACTAATTAATGTGGCATCAGATTTACCAAATAAGCTTAGTTTTCCAAAACTAGAACTAACTCTTCAAACAAATACTAAATAACTAATTAATAGACGTAAACGTAGTCTGTCTTAATTGAGGTTTAACAAACTGAATTATTGATGAAACAGAACCCTAATAAGTCTGACTAGCGATAGGCAACGAATATTCTATTGAGTTTGGAATCTAATAAAGTTTACCTTCTTCATTTAAATTTTTATATGACCTGACCAGCTTGACCTTTAGAAAATGCGTCTGAAGGACGTACTTAAGTAAAAAGAAAAGAAACTTTATATTCGTAATCATTTTACTTTCATAGAATTATTGAAACGTGTTCACGTCCAATTCGGCTTTGCAAGTTTTACAATTCATAATATTGAATCCTGTTATTAGTGCCCCATTGTCGATATTTGTGTTCGGCATAAATTAGCAAGTCAAAAAGTGTGATTATTTATGCTGGGCCATTATCAGGGCGTACATAAAAAGTGGAGGGATTATACCCGAAGGTCGAATGAAACTTTTACTTTTCTACCTTTCGTTTGAAATGCTCAATTCTGAGTGTAATTCGAATCACTTTACATAAAGTGACATTCTTGGAATTGGTGACGCTTTCATATTTTTACAAATGTCATAAACGGTGATTGAGTTCATTAAAGTCCTTACCTGTCCTGTTGATTATGGACGCCCTTACGTCGGAAATATAGGAGGAGGCACCCTTGTGCATTCTGTTTGCTGACGACATTGTTCTTGTTGGTGAAGATGGTCCTGAGATCTAGAGCAGATTGGAGAAATGGCAACAGAAGCTGGCGAAAGTTGGCTTGAAAATCAGCCTAACTGACTACTTCTTCTGAGATTACCATCAGGTGAGATAGTGGTCAAACGCGAGCCTATCAAACATAAAAAAAAAAAAGATTCCGGCGGTCTCTCCAGTTCTGAAGCTATAGCGCTAGATGGCGCGCTTCTCCCAGTCTGCTCCGATTTTCGGTATCTCGGTTCACTCGTGCAAAGCGATGGCGAAATAGATTGTTCTGTTAAGCACAGAAGTAACACTAGATGAATAAAATGGCGGCAGGTCACCGGGACTATCTGCTAATCCCGCATTCACCTTAAACTAAAGGGGATGATTAATAAAACAATGGTCAGACCTGCTGTCTTGTATGGTTCAGAATGTTGGCCCACAAAAGGGATGAATGAAAAGCAATTGCATTAAGCTGAGATGAGAATTCTAAGAGCGATGTGTGGTGTTACGCGCGTGGATAGAATTAGGAATGAGCATATAAGAGGAAGTCTGAAAGTGGCACCGCTACTGAAAAGTTGTGTGGAAATCGGTTGTCGTGATAAGGGCAAGTGATGCAGAGGAATGAAGAAAATGTTATGAGGAAAGTCTTGCGTATGGATTTGGATGGCTATAAGAGTAGGGGAAGGCCAAAGAAACGATAGATGGACAGTGTGAAAGAGGATATAGGTAAAAAGGGGGCGACTAATAGATAAGTATGGAAGAAAAATACATGTTGCCCCGACCCAAATAAATAGGGATAAGGGCAGGAGTATGATAATGCGTTCATTAAAGTGACATCTGTCTAACATACAGCAAAACTTGGTTTACTAGTAGACTTTAGTCATCTTCTATTCCTAATGAAAGATTTTTATCTAAATATGAAGATGTTAACCATAAACTAAAGGATAGACACAAGAACCCAGTGTACTAAGGTACCATAACAACGTAAGAGATGTTACTCTTAATATCCTTCCACCTTATTCCACGCGACATACACAGGTAATACAAAAGCATTACATTTTAAATAAAGCGGCACGATGATCTAATTTCATGGCGCATGGTCCATTCAACGCTCGATTACGGAGAGGCAAATTGGATCATCTATTGCCGCGGCTCAGGACTGAGTCTCCTATTGTCTAAATGAGTATGTTATCCTAGTACTCGCAATGTTCGTTGGAGCTTAGTTTTATTGAGTTTGTTTTGATTACATATTGTTATTGGATTATGTTGGGTGTTTAGTGTGGTGGAATTAATTAATAATGATGATTACTGGCACGGTAATAGTTTAATTTGTCTTACTTTAGATACTGAACGAGAAACGCAAAGAGTATTTTGTAATGTTGGTGAACCGTAGCCAGGGCCTACGTTACGAGTTTTATCCATGTTTTAATTATTTGACCCGTTTGCTTACCCTCAATAAAAATTTAGTGAAAAATCGACTTGAAATTAGCATTAAGTTTCCACCATATTCAGCCGTACGTTAATCAGTGGATGGAATATAATAGAAAGCCATCGATTTAAAATAGAAGCTTTTACCTTTTTCATTATCGAAAGTTCCGCTCTGCTAGACACATCAAAAAGGATGGAAACTATCTAAAAACCGTTTCAACAAAGGAATTCCATACGTGTCTATGATCATAATGACATCACGATATCTATCGTCCCACTCTGGAATACGATCCTACTAAAATTAAATGAGTTTTCAACGACAAAAGACTGTAGAAGCCATCGATTCATTCTAATTTCAGCTGTTGGCTCAATGCAACATTCATTTCAGTAAGTGGCGTACGAATCGAGCTCCAAGCCACTCGAGGGATTCATACAATCGACTTTATCGACTTTCATAGTTGTAAATTTTAGTTTTCTTTCACCTCGAACAGAATGTCTCTGCGGTTGCTATAAAATTCTTTAACATTGAATTCTACATTCTTTTATTTTCAACGTCGGTCGTTCTTAATTTTTTTTTTGCCATTGGGTTCTAAATTAGAACAAGTAAATGGGTACTTCTTATTTTAATTTGATAGAGCTGACCTAAATGTAACCCATAAGTGAGCAAACAAAAAGATGTCGTCATACTTTTTTTATTAACCGTGAGATGAATATTAAATTCCTACATAAGCAATTTTTGAATGGATCATCTTTTTTTTTCATTCTTAAAATGTTCTTTGCCGTAACGACATCTAGAATATAGCAGTGGTAGTCAGAGTAGAATAAAAGCCATAGTTGGCTGAGAAGTTTCCAATTTTGGAAACAGTCTTAACATTTTGTCTGCTGATGAAGCCTTTGATAAGTACGCTATTTATTAAAAAAATTAAAATTTTAATAGATAAAGATGACGCTACAGATTAAGAGATGATTCAAAACAGTAGCTACGAACGCATTAACATATTAATCCAACACTACATAAACATGAACAAAACATATTACAAAAAAAAATAAACGCCTGAATTATTTATAATAGCCATAAAATTCTATATCACATAATATGGCGATGAACACATACGCTTCCATTGATAGTATTATTTAGTAGTAATAAGGGCATGACATGCAATAGAATTTGTTTACAAAATGCTTTCTAAACGGGTTCCTCTATTTTTATGACGGTTTATTGAAGCTGCAACGTAACTCTTACTTCATTCTTGAGAAGCTTATACATTTGCATCAAAAAATACATGCATTTAAAGTCGTTATTTGAACTGTGATGATTGGTCTTGGTGTATGGCGATCAGCTTTTCGTCAATAGGGAATGACTCTTGGGTACAAAAATAATATTTCTATTTAACCCGTAAGTTAGATTATAAATTATTATCAAACAATATTGACACGTATGTTTTGCTTTATCAAACCAAAAACTGACCACGCTAAAAGGCATCAATTTACAGAAGTGGGGACCTGTTACGTCACTTCTTAGTAAAAAGTGGTACATTTTTGACGTAGGTTTTGACATTCGAAATTCCAACGCACTTTATCGTATCGTCGTGTATGTACTAACAATAGCTTATAAGGTTTTTTGTGTTACTAACAGTATATGGACTACGTCCGAAATAAATGTCTTATTATTATTATTATTATTATTATCGTCCTCATTTTTTGGTTACGTGACAAAAGAAAAAATACGTATACAAAATATTTTTTGGTAATCTAATCCAAATAGATTTTTTGTTATCTACCATAATTATTACGGTGGTTGTGAGAAGCTTCTAAACACTCATGCTAGTTCAGTCAAGCAATAAACATAATTAAGTATGTGATAATAGATTGTAATGGGCACCTGAAAACTTATTTTTATCTACCATAATTCTTGTGGTGGTTGCGAGAAGCTTCTGAATGCTCATGGTAGTTCAAACAAGCAATATACACAATTAAGTATGTGATAATAGATTGTAATGGGCACCTGAAAACTTATTTTTATCTACCATAATTATTGTGGTGGTTGCGAGAAACTTCTGAACGCTTATGATAGTTCAGTCAAGCAATATACACAATTAAGTATGTGACAATAGATTGTAAAGGGCACCTGAAAACTTATTTTTATCTACCATAATTATTGTGGTGGTTGCGAGAAGCTTCTGATCGCTCATGATAGTTCAGTCAAGCAATATACACAATTAAGTATGTGATAATAGATTGTAATGGGCACCTGAAAACTTATTTTTAAAATACGTCCGTTTTTTTCTCTTGAAAACTTTTCTCACATACTTTCCTACAAAAATATGTAGCTAACTGCATTCATTTAAAAACCACTCATTGGTATCTTGACTGTGTGTTTTTGAAACATTTTGTTTGATACATATCAAAACCCACCATCGAAATACTACTGACACTTTTGTAAATAAACAAAATAAAGGCCAAGGTGGAATAGAAATTCATCATCAATACGTTGGCTGTATATTCTACATCTCTTTGCCCTTGACAACTTGCACCCCTGCATGTGCGTGGAAAAATAAACAACTGACACTCGAATTTTGAAAGTTCCCACGTATGTGTAGTGCAAATTTATCGATAATTGGATCCAATATTCATTTTGTTCGTTGATAAGGGAAGGATGTAGATATATCCACATGTTCTTCACATATCTTTTTCCCACAGAACTTTCAAATAGGAATCACCGGTAAAGAATTACTGTAAGAGTTGTAAATATTCCTATAATTATGATATTATAAATGCGAAAGTTTGGATGTATGGATGTTATGTTTTTTATTTAATCACTCCAGAACGGCTCAACGAATCTGAATGCAATTTGGCACAGAGATAGATTATAGTCTGAAATAGCACATAGGCTATAATTTATAGTGGTAGAACTTCTAATTTCACGCGTTCACAGCCGCTGGCAGAAGCTAGTTATGTTTAATTTTGTAAATAATATAAACGTGAATAAAATAAATAGTACCAAGTTATGTTATAAATATAGAACATAGTATTACCATTTAGCGTTCTCAATACAAAATGAAAATAGATGTACGTAATAATAACATATTTACTCTTTCCGTGGGTGATGCACGAGGCAAATCGCAAAGAATATGTATTAAAAGTGTATAGAAATTAAAATATTTTATTAATTATGGACAATATTGCTTATTATCCTATATTCTACTCCAATAGAAAATAGCTATGTATGATACTAGTGCGGTAAGTTGGTATTTACAAATGAGTAGACGAATGTAATTTAAAATGTAAGTTACCATAGTCACGAGTTTGTTAATACCAATTTCCGCACGTGTGTCATACAACGTTTTTCAACACGTTTGCAAGAAAACAGTACAATGGGTAACGAAACAAACTTTTGTTTTAGATATCTGAAACTTGCAACAATATTTGACGTTTCTAATATGAAAATGGCGCGAATTGACAAATGGCGCCACGTGCGCGCGGTGAAAAGTAGAATTACATCTTTCGTCTCATTTTCTTTTTAGTATTAATGTGAGACAAACGTATAGAGCAAAAACGCTTCCAAGGAGGTTCGATCATTCAGCTTATTTATTTTCGTAATGTGAAACTCCTTGGTGGATTTTTTAAGATTTTAAGGAAATAAAAAAAAACCGTGAAGGAAGAAGGCACGGCGCTTTACAAAGGAGTATGCGGTAAAATAGGTACTTAGGTGGGAGTACCTATTTTACCGCACGTTTCATTGTATGGTGCGTATTTTTTAACTTTCAAACAATATAAACAGCCTTCGTAAATGCATATTTTGAGCAAATGTGTTGAAAATAATATTTTCATACTGTTCTTTATCACACTTTGGTTAGATTAACCTGTAACTAACTAGCCATCTACATGTCGGGTGGGGCCGGATCTGGCGGAGAGCCAGTACGGCTTCCGCAGGGGGCGCTCCACGGTGGACGCCATCATGCGCGTACGAGCCCTCACGACGGGGGAGGCAGTTGCCCGGGCAGGGTCGTCTTGGCGGTGTCTTTGGACATCTCCAATGCCTTCAACACCCTGCCCTGGAGTTGCATAGTGGAGGCACTCCAGTATCACCGGGTGCCGCCCTACCTCCGTCGCGTAGTCGAGGCGTATTTGACGGACAGAGCCGTCATCTACCCCGGTCATCAGGGAGAATGGAACCGGCGAGAGATGTTGTGCGGTGTTCCACAGGGATCGGTCCTGGGGCCGCCTTTGTGGAACATCGGATACGACTGGGTGCTGCGCTGCGACCTCCCCATTGGCGTCAGCGTAGTGTGCTACGCTGACGACACGCTAGTCTTAGCGCAGGGGTGGTCGCACGAGGCGGCGGCCGACCGTATGACACGCGGGGTTGCGACAGTCATAGGGAGGATCCGGCAACTGGGACTCGAGGTGGCATTGCACAAGTCCGAGGCCATGTGCTTTCATGGCTATCGGAACGAGCCACCGGCGGGTTCCCAGATCACGGTAGGAGGGGTTCGCATCGGCGTCGAGGGTACGATGAAGTACCTGGGACTCGTCCTCGACAGCCGGTGGAACTTCGTCGAGCATTTTCGACGTTTGGCTCCCAGACTGGACAGGGCCGGGGCCGCCTTAAAGCGGCTCCTACCCAATCTGAAGGGGCCAAACGCCTCCTGCCGGAGGCTCTACGCGGGGATCGTGCGGTCCATGGCCCTCTACGGGGCACCGGTGTGGGCGCGTTCGTTGACGCAGCGGTCGACGCGCCAGATGAACGCGGCCCAGAGGGTCATGGCGATCCGCATCATCCGCGGATACTGCACGGTCTCCCGTGAGGCGGCGAGCCTCCTTGCCGGACTGTCATTGTGGGATCTGGAGGCAAAAATCCTCGCGCACCTGTACGAGTGGCGCGAGGAGGCCAAACGCCGGGGCGAAACTCCGCTGCCGCGACAACTCGCGGCTCGGCGGACAGAGCTCCGGCAGGATCTCATGGTGACATGGAGAGAGCGACTGTCGCAACCCAGCGCTGGGCACGCCACCATCGAGGCGGTAGTGCCCCTCTTTGAGGAGTGGCTGGAGAGGCGCCATGGCGCCCTCACCTTCCGCCTGACGCAGGTGCTCACCGGACATGGCTGTTTCGGGAGGTACCTGTGTCGGATCAAGGCGGAGGTGACCCCTGCGTGTTTCCACTGCGAGGATCGCCCCGTGGACACGGTGGAGCATACGGTGGAGGTTTGCCCCGCCTGGGCAGAACACCGCCGTGTCCTCGTGGATGCGATAGGCGGCAGCGACCTCTCGCGCCGTGCCCTGGTTCAGGCCATGGTACGGAGTGAGAGGGAATGGGGGGCCGTCTCCAACTTCTGCGAAGCAGTAATGCTCGCGAAGAGGGAGGCGGCACACGTTAGGGAGACTCAACAGAGACCGAGTCGCCCTAGCGCCCCCAGCAGCAGCCGTCGCAGGAGACGCCGGGGGCTGCGAGACGATCTCCGGCCACCGTAGACCCGGGCCTGCGGACGGCGAGTAGCGGGTAACTCGCCGTCCGATCAGCACCAGGCCCGAGAGTCGACGGCGCGTAGTGTTCCACGCGCGCCTCAAAGAGTTGTCAGCAAAGGACGGGGCCTGCCACGGCCAGTGCCTGCCCGGGGGTGGAGGATAAATTCGAAAGAGTTACCTCGCCCCCGGGCGCGTAGGGCAGGGAGGAACAGGGGTGGGTTTTAGTCAGTAAGAGTCTGACACGCCCTTTCGCTCCACCCCAGAGCGGAAAGAGTCATTAGATGATTTCCCACCCCCCAAAAAAAAAAAAAAAAAAAGCCATCTACATGTAAATAATCTCAGATGTTAAACTTGACCCACTTGCCGGTTTCCGAATGAGCTTTAATTTGACATATATGTTTAGTCAGGATGACAAAGCATGGTTAATTTAGTGACCTAATTCTAAATTCAAGACTCGCAAAGGTGGCGGACTAATTATTTTTATGCATGTCCATGATGTATCAAATGAAAGAGTTTGCTGAGATGCATACGAATAATAATAAATATTTTTTTTTTTCTAAATTATTGATAAACAAGACTGGCACTTGGCCTTTGTCTTCAGTTAAGAGTGAATAGACTGAATAAGCTAATACAAGACAAGCGTATTCCATCTTCGACCGCATCATTGCTTACTTTCAGGTGAGATAGTAGTCAAACACGAACTTATTGTTTTCTCCCAGCAAACCATTGAGTGATACAGAAAAATCAATTTCGGTCTTCGTAGATATCACAAAAAGTAACGCCGTAGTTACTTTAAAACATATAAATGGACGTTATATTGGCTTTTTAACACCAAATAGTTTCAAAAATCAAATCTAAAAGTCCCTTAAACAGTAATTACGAACACACATTTAAAGCTAATAAAGTTATATGGTTGTAAACAAACCATCAGCGGAAGAGTCCTTTAAAAGTGTTCATAATTATAACATTCCATCTGCTCCTAATTGGATGGTTTCAAATCGATCGTAAAAGTTTCTGTACGTTCACATAGTAAACAAATTAAAAATGTCTGGAGAAACTGTTTCAAAATGTTTACTTTTCGAAACTAAGTTGTGTTCTTTTTTTATTAGGTTGCTCATAGGACCTCATAGTGAGTTTCACTATTACATGGCAAAATTCTATAAAAATCGTACCTTTGGCAAACGGTTTTGGGTTCGCAGTTTTTGCACCATGACGTCATAAATACTCGCAAAGCTCCAAGATCCCAGAGGACACGGTGGAGTACACGGTGGAGATCTGCCCTGCTTGGGCGGAGCCCCGCCGTGTCCTCGTGGAGACGATCGGCGGCAGCGACCTCTCGCGCCCGGCCCTGGTCCAGGCCATGGTACGGTGGGAATGGGAAGCAGTTTCCTCCTTCTGCGAAGCAGTAATGCTCGCGAGGCCTGCGGACGGCGAGTAGTGGGTAACTCGCCGTCCGATCAGCACCAGGCCCGAGAGTCGACGGCGCGTAGTGTTCCACGCGCGCCTCAAAGACTTGTTAGCAAACACGACGGGGCCAGATGCCTGCATGCATGATGATGGGGTGGATGCAGATGCGGGGGCAGATGCCTTCCCGGGGGTTGAGGATAAATTCGATAGAGCTACCTCGCCTCTGGGCATTCAGGGCAGGAAGGAACAGGGGTGGGTTTAAGCCAATAAGAGTCTGACACGCCCTTCCGTTCCACCCTAGAGCGGGAGATGTCATTGGATGATTTCCCACCCCACAAAAAAAAAAAAAAGCTCCAAGATTATGTTGAGAACCAATGCATGACAATTCAATTTCACTGATAAGGCAGTTATTTGCGTCGATAAATTTTCAATTCTAATCATAGGTAGTATTAGAAACTCTTACCTACCTACACGAAGGGAAAACCTACTTTCTAAATTTATAAACAATACAAGCTCATGAAAATTCTCCCCTTTATACCCTACAATCACCGTGTACGTATAATTTTAACACGTTGTACTTAAATAACTTTCCACGTACCGACAATTTGTTTCACGAAGTGCGCTAAAGTGTATTTTCATGTATTTCGTGCGTAACAAATGAAGTGGAAATACAAAATATAGTTGTTTCGATCGTTGAACAAAAAATTGCTGAACAAATAGAATAGCCGTAACATAGGCGTTAAAAATGGATAGCAAACGTATGAAGAATGCAATAAAAATTGATATATAGTTTATTGTAAACAAAGTGTGATTGTTTTTAGCAAACTAGCTCCTATTGTTTCAATAACTAAACTGCGTGAAAAGGTTTAAAATTTTCCGGGATAAAAAGTCCATTGTATATTTGTAAATAGTATATTTTATGTTTCCAGGAACCACTCTCGACACTTCCAACCTGACAAAATTCAGTTTGGTGTTTTTTTTTAATTTACCCTATACTGTCCCAGGACTGGGCAATGGCGTCCTTATTCAGTATGGTGGATAAACCGGGAACAACACGAATAGAGAGTCAGATACACTCATTTTCGCAATCATATCAGCTTATGTACACATACAGCTCAGAGGAATTACTTGCCGGAGTCTGATATACAGGATGTAACGGAAAGGTGTGGTCATATTTTAAGAACCGGTTCTGCCCATGGATAGGAACAACTTATCTAAGAAAAAATAGAAAATTCACAAAAAAAAAAAGATTTTTCTATACAAAGTAATCATCAGCTGATCAATATTTGTATGGAAGGTAAAAAATGTTTTTGAGAATTTCCTCAGGTTTTCTTAAAGAAAGTTGTTCATATCGATGGACAGATGCAGTTCTTAAAATATGACCACGCCTTTCCGTTACACCTCTGTATTGATAGCTACCACATGGGAGGTTACTTCTAGGCAGGCTTACCATCAAGTGAGTTAGTGTTCAAAGGCGAGCCTTACAATGTTGGAAAATATGAAGGTTAAAATTAAGTGAAGGAAAGTAGGGTATTCAAATGATTTATATTTTTTGAATTTACTTGTACAGTCATGAGCAAAAATATGTTTACAAGGAAACTTTACTTGTAAGCTCGAGTATCTTAAGGTGGAAGCTCCAGGGTAGTCCGCGAAATTCAAATTTTCTTACGTTTTTTGCAACTTGCAGGTTAGTGTCAGGTTGTATCTTGGTCAAAATTTGATTCGCGGCCGTAGCAAGTATGTATTATGGAATTATAATCATTAAAATCATCAATACAACTCTCTAAGTTAGAATTGATGCCAAATGTAAGTATTTCATGAAATCATGACATTGGCATCAATTCTAACTAAGAGAGATGTATTGATGAGGTTGAGGCAAAAGTACCAAAAACGGCCGTTTCTGACACTTTTGCCTACTACATTGAATACGAAACATTCTGAGACCTGTTCTAACAACGTAAAAATACTTTATCGTCTTTGTAACAAACGTGACGTTGGATTCTTTAATATTTATTTTCTATGCTAAGCTACGATTTTTTTATTCAACGAGGGCGCCACTTGGCCGGTAGAAGACCTGTTAAAAACTCTCGTAATTTTGGGAAACAGAATTACAAAATCATTTTTATTTTAGGTTCAACTTCTGATTCTATTAATAATCTCTCTATAATTCTTACCCGGAACGAAATATTAAGTGAAGTATGTTCTAATAAAGTAGCAGCTTTACTAATAACAAATTTACAACTTCCAGCCACACTTGATATACCTACAAATTGATTCGTACTTTCTATAGTGTCGAATGGACGGAAACATTAATCATAAAACAGGAAACTCAGTACCTACTATAGCCGTTTAAACTCATCTAGTTAGGGTTGCTAGATCAAGCATTTAGATTAACAAAGTTATCATATTTTGCATAATAAATAAAATATTAGTTATCTTGGGAGTATTATTAGATTTAGAATGACGTCATCGAAACTCAATATGTATGCAAAATTTCAGCTCAATTGGAAACTGGGAAGTGGGTCAAATTGAGCTTCTAAGATATTTTTAAATATTTAGTTACCGATGAAGTTAACAAAATATATATCTACCGTATACGGTCGAATTGAGAACCTCCTCCTTTTTTTCGTCCGTTAAAACGCGTGTTAAAAAGATGTTCTAGTGAAGGTTATAATTATTAAAAAGTTGATGGTGGCACCTATTCCTGTCTACATTGATTTAAATACGATTTAGAACGTGTCTGGTGTTCGTATTTTGTTTACTCGTTATTTGACACCGACTTCCAAAATTAATAATTAGAGTAATTTTAAAATTTTTAGTGTATTTTCTTTTTTGGAAGTCGGTTGTATTTATTGTAAAAACGTTTTTTATTTTTCACTTTTTAGTTGTTTTACTAAAACTAAAATATTTAAGTTATACCCGAATCGATAACCCCAATAACATGTAATTTGAATATGATTGGAGGAAACCAAAATGTCATCTGTGTACACACTTTTTTTTTTTTAAGCGTTGATTCAATTTCCATAAAATTTATACGAGACCACCTCAGGAGTATACTCTTTCCAATAATAAAATAATTTCTTACAGTCGAAGATAGAACATCCTCCTCTTTTCGAAGTCAGTTAAAAAGATTACAGCCTACTAGCAAAGGTTGGTAATTGCGGGTATCGATTCTGTCAGATCTTCAGGAGTCGATGTTGGTATGCATCTAAGTGTCGCCATTTGTGGAAGTTATTTATTTATTAAACAATTGCTTGCTTTAGGCACTTACTATTTGCACCAAAACATTAGCAAGCCAACAATCTATAAACTAAAAACTTAACGCATACATTGTACAAAGTTGTGTTGTTACACAACAACGTTCGGTTCCTGAGCAATCAGAACCCAGAAGTTAGAAACCATAAACAGCATCCACGCCACCAAAAACTCTTAAAGCAACCAACAACAACCCAAGACTATACAATTAGGTAACATATCGTTTACAAGATCAAACAGAAGGTTAAAGAATGCCTCCTCAGGTGTTGCGTGTAGCAATAAAAAGCCCAGATTCCGGTCAATGCAGTCGCGTATTTTGAGCTTTACACAAGACAAGCATGACGAAAACAGGCCAAATATATCTCACTAAAGTCTGGCAGCCCTATCCTCAGGAATTATGCTGAGAATGTCATTAAGGGACGCCCTTCACCGTACCTACAGCGAAGCTTGTCACTCCGTACTGTCTTTCATCGCAGCTTTTTTGGTGCGTATAAAAATATAAAATGTTCATTAGTGTAACATCAACACTGAGGACGATTTATTTTGCTTACAACGGTATTAATGGACGGTTAAGGTGAACGTTTTGTTAAGTAATCTTGGAAATGAAAATGGAAGGTGAAAAGATTTTTGAATGATGTGGTTTGGTCTAGAATTTATTAATGATTTTGATTATAGCAAGTGATGAAGATGTTCGTAAATCATTATTAGTAATCAATCAAGAGTATAAACTAGTAGTAGTCTTCTTAATGATTATCTCTATCTCTATCTTATTACTTTTAAAGATTATAATTCTATAAACACATAGTTGCTACGCCGCGAATCATATTTTGACCAATATACAACCTGATACTGACCTGCAAATTGCAAAAAACGTGAGAAAATATGAATTTCACGGGCTTCCCTGTACACCTTAACTAACAGCCTGGCCACGGGAACGGGCGACGCGACCGGCGGTGCGTCTGGCGGAGCGACTATTCACGCGGCACAGTTTGTAGGCCACGGGCCGTAGCGTTCGCCGCCGCGACCAGTACAGACCGAGAGCGAAATGTCATTATCAAAATTTATCTCGCTATTGCTTGGAAGTAGTAGTTTTTTGGTTCAAGATATTATATTTGGAAGAGATTGTGGAGTATTTGAATAAGGATCGGGGTAAAAATAGGGAATTTCACAAGAAATACGATAAATACAGACTACATCCAGATTTTAGAAGTAAAAACTTCTTTAGGCGCGTTGTGCATTTTTGAGATGGAAAAAAAACTATTGAACTCGCGCGACACCGACACGAACACCGACGCCGACACCGACGCCGACACCGACACCGACAACAACACCGACGCCAACACCGACGCCGACACCGACACCGACAACGACATTGATACCACTACGCGAATTGAATTGAAGTCTTCTGTCGGCACTCGCAGAGTGCCACTCTTTTTTTTTTCAATTATACCCGCATGAGTGTCGAAACCTTTGATTATATTCTTATAAATATACAACCAGAACTAGAGAAAACGGTAAATGCAGTGCTGCAGAAAAAAAAATTGACGTTAAGGTATGTACGACATAATGTATGTAGGTATATAAAATATCTATGTAAAGATTTAGGGACACATATTTAGACAATTATGTTATTTATTTGAATAAGTAATCTGAATTATATGACATCGACTAATCGAAAATAAAATTATTTCTAACTTTAATCAGCCTGGTTCCTGCACTATACAGGGTGTAACGGAAAGGTGTGGCCATATTTTAAGAACTGCATCTGCCCATCGATATGAACAACTTTTTTTAAGAAAAATTTAAAAAAAATTTTTTACTCCCCATACAAATATTGATGAGCTGATGATAACTTTGTATGGAAAGTCCATTTGTTTTTTTGGGAATTTTCAATTTTTTCTTACAGAAAGTTGTTCATTTCCATGGGCACAACCGGTTCCTAAAATATTAACACACCTTTCCGTTACACCCTGTACACCACGGGGCATGCGCCGTACTGATCCATGCATTTGTTTCAGTCGCCCGCAGCGCCAGACGCTCTTGCAATTCGCTCGGCAAACTTCGCCGGTCGCGCCGCCGATCGCTGCTACGCGTGTTATGATTAGTACATTTCTATTCATTTGTTTTAGTCGCCAGACGCTTCGCCGGTCGCACCGCGCGAAAATTCGCAGCAGCGAATGTCCCGTGGCCAGGCTGAAAGACGTTTTCGATAAAGCGACGTTCTGTCAGCGAGATTATCGAAATGCAAACTGGAATTAACCACCAGACATTTCGGTTGTACCTGGCACATTGTCTAAAGCGTCTCATTTCTAAAAAACATATTCTTATTTTAACATCATGACTGTATTTCCCAAAGGGGCAAGCAGATGTGTAGTAGTGCTTCAATACTGAGTGTTACGTAAATGGGTGATCAACTTCCAAAAAAATATTGAACTTTCCATAAAATGTCATCAGCTGATTGAAATTAAAAACATCGTGAGGAAATCGGCATGTCCTAGAACCAAAAATTCGAAGACATGTGATATCCACCGACCTGCATTGGGTTTGCGTGGTTACGGCCCACATGCTCTCATAGAAAGTATGCCTGTGCCCCAGCAGTATAGTGGGGACATTAAAAGGCTGATGATGATATTAAGGGAGGTCCAAAATTTTTTTTTCGGAAATCTTTACGTTCTTGAAAAAACTTATATATGGACCGAAGCGGTATTTATAATTTTTTTTCTCTTTTTATTAAGTACCACAATAGGTGATACTTTACTTACATTAAAATTTAGCCTATTGGCTAATTAGTAATTTAAATATAACTTAAATTGCTAAGAACCTATACAATTAAGAAATCGTCCAATAACGTGTTGCTTATTCAATATAATTTAAGGGTAAGACACCTTGATTCACGTGTTCTTTATAAAGTTAAGTACTTGCACTACAGTTTAAGTTCACTTACACTGCACTAAACTAACTCAAAAACTCAAAACCCTTTTTAGTCTTCGCACTAATTCAGTGTTGTCAAGGAGTTGGATCGCCTCGACATTCACGTGATGATGAAGTCTGTGTTCATGAGCTTCTGCATATTTTTGTATAGCTATGTTTACGACATGCATCTTGAGGTCCCGGTGAAGGTCGCTATTTCTAATGTACCAGGGCGCGTTGACTATGTCCCTGACTACTTTATTTTGGAATCGTTGTTTGATTTGACGATTGCTATGGCTGGTGCAGCCCCACAGCTGAATATCGTAGGTCCATACAGGTTTTAAAACTTGTTTATACAATAACATTTTATTATATATTGACAATGGCGACAGTCAACCAAGTAGGCAATAATTTTTTTTCGGCTCTTTTCTTTTTGACATACTCTTTCCAGCGCATTTTGCATCTAGGGTCATGCCGAGATACTTAGCAGTATTCGCACAAGGTATTTGTTTATTATTTATGAGTACTGGGAAGTATTGTAATTTTAAATATGACCACGCATTTCCTTTACAATCTGAATATATTCTCCTCTTATGTTATAAATCCCAAGCATTTTCATCATTCAATTAGTTTTCCTAGTGAACTATCATTTTGTCTCTACGGCTATTTTGGTACCATTGTCAAGATCATAACAACACGAGCCGACATTCCAGAATCCACACAACACACACACACAACCAAGCACAAAACGTAAAACTATTATATTTACTACGATTCCCGGGTACAGTCGAGCGCAGTCCGCGAACAACAAATTAGGCCGACTACATGCTACGTGACTCCACGGACGTGATTACAGCACGTGCTACAAACGTGATGCCTGATGTCCGTGACTGTACGACTGCGTAACAACGGATAAGCAGCATTAGCTGGAGATTCTGTGACGTCATCGTTAGTAGACGGAATAGTGAGTTCGATATTCGAACTCGGTATATCCCGGGTTTGGATATATCAGGGAACTAAAAGAAATTTAGCGAATAGTCGCTTACTTTATAAGCGCCCTGGCTGGAAGATTTTGAAGTTTGGTTAAGCAGACAATAACCAGATTGACCAGCAAGAGCCCACTAAACCGGCCAAGTGCGTGTCGCACTTCACACACTTAGGGTTCCGTGCCAAATGTCACCATCATCATCATCATCAGCCTTTTAATGGCCCCACTGCTGGGGCACAGCCCACAGGCCTCCTCTCTGTGAGAGGATGTGAGCTGTAATCCACCACGCGGGCCCAATGCTGGTTAGTGGATGTCACATCTCTTCGAATTTTTGGTTCTAGGACATGCCGGCTTCCTCACGATGTTTTACTTCACCATTTTGAGAGCAGTGGTGATGAAATAATTTACACAAAGTAAAGCACCTCCTAGGTTTGAACTCACGACCTACAACTTGTAAGTCGCAGCCGTTACCACTGGGCCACCAGTGCTCCGTGCCAAAAGTATTTTTGACTATTTTTATGGCTTTGGGTCAACAAGATGGTTATACTGTGAAAATTTCAAGACTGTAGCTCTAACAGTTTGACTATAAACATGTGTGACAGATGACGGACAGAAGATGGACAGACGGACACGTGAGTGACACCAATGGGGTTCCGTTTGGACCCTTCAGGTACAGAACCCTAAAAGAGAAAAAAAAAGTGATTTCAGGTGGGACTGTACTGGATGAATGATGTTACTGGCATGAAAAAAAATCCCGTTCTTTCACATTTTGAAATAAATGATGTTTAGTAAAGAGGATGAGCAACTGCATTCAACCTTCTGTGTTATTTTATTCTTCTAAATTGAAATGCCCATTCAATGAAGGTTTTCATGTCTAAAAAGCTTTGTAATTGCCAATCATCCTTAGAGAACATTCAACTTGGAGCTTCTTCTTGATTCATTTATTACACTTTGTGTTTTTCACTAAATTTTCTAGGTATGTCTTCAGTTTCATTGTAGCTTAAGATTGCCAAATCACGTTTCCCAAAAAAGCTTTTTAATTCTAACTGAGCTCCGTTTAGCTAAGGCACCGTTAAAACAGCTCGTGGTTTTACAATATGCAAATAAACAGAAAAAAATCGTTTAAAGCCTTACAGTTCTAATGAATGCAGATTTTTTGATTCACGAAACGAATTAGTTCTAAGAACTGTGAACAGTTTTGGGGGCATTGGACTTGAAAAAAAAATATGGCACTAACAGTTCAATCTCGAGTACTAATTGCCACTTTATTATAAAAGCACGTAATTGCACGTAAAACCGAAATAAAATAATAATAATGGCAACAAGAAATTTATAATTGTGTCATTATGTCACAGTCAAAACTGTTAATCGGGAATAGACACTTTTAAATATTTTATCAGTCAAAAGTACTTTCGAGCGATTAAAACTATTTTCTAAAAATAGATAAACGTATTTAACAAACCTAATATGTTTTTTATATGCCATTGAGATGTTTTGTAATATACCTTTTTTTTTTGAGGGGTTGGAAATCATCCAATGACTTCTCCCGCTCTGGGTGGAGTGGGAGGGCATGTCAGGCTCTTACTGACTAAAACCCACCGCTGTTCCTCCCTGCCCTGAATGCCCAGGGGCGAGGTAACTCTTTCAAACAGGACGGGCCCCGTCCTGTTTGCTGACAACTCTTTGAGGTGGAACACTACGCGCCGTAGACTCTCGGGCCTGGTTCTGATCGGATGGCGAGCTACCTATTACTCGCCGTCCGCAGGCCCGGGTTTGTAATATACCTGATTTGTATATGAAACGCGTTATTACTTAAAAACCAACGAAATGAAACTTGACTGAAACTAGACAAAAGAGTAGTGGTGGATTAGTGGTAGCAGCCGTGACTTACGAGTATTTATTCATTATTGCTCTCAAAACGGTGAAGGCAAAAACATCATGAGATAACCAGGATGTCCTACAACCATAAAATTGCAGACATGTGACATCTACCAATCCGCACTTTGCCCGTGTGGTGGATTACAGACTCTCCCTTCACAGAGAGGAGACCTGTGTCCCAACAGTGGGAACTAAAAGGCTGATTATGATTATAGGCAAAACAAGTTTTGACCGACAAGTCCATTCCATCATCGGACCACTAGACGTACGGCGGTGCGCCACAGGTGGACATCCCACCCACCGCAAAACATTTTGGGAACACATACATACGTTAAGGAGTGGAATACCCTGCTGGAGTATATGCTTTCTCATAGCTACAACCTGGGAGTCTTTTATTTAAGTCAAGAGTGAATAGGTTACTTCTAGACAAGCCTGCTCCATCTTCGACCAGATCATCGCTTACCATCAGGTGAGATATCAGTCAAACACGTGCCTACAAATAGTAAAAAAAGCTGATTCTGCTTATAGACAAAACAAGTTTTGACCGATAACAGCATTAAGTTTACGCACACACATAAATACACATTACAAACTAACAGTAACGCTACAAAAATTCAATTAGAACGAAATGTCAACACGGACTCACGGAGGTCGAAAGCGATGGGTGTGCGATAGGAACTGTGTTGGAGACGTGACCATGATCATGCCTTTTGACTAGCAGAGACAGTTATTTGTTGACAAGAATGCTGGGTGAGTATTTCTAAATCCTAACTTAGTATAATAATCCTACTATAATATTATAAATGCGAAATTCTAGATGGCTGGAGCTTTGTTACTCAATTTTTTCCACTCAAACCTGCGTGGTGCTTCCTCAAGAGCTCATCTCCGACATTAACGTACTTGGTTCTCATATATTATGATTTGATCAGTACATATTGTATGGATTAAAACACTTTAAAAGAAAGTTTGTTTTGGTATTTCTTCTCATGGTAGTCAGCTAAGAAACACTAGTCTCATCTAGCTTAAACTAGGAAGGAACAGGGGTGGGTTTTAGTCAGTAAGAGTCTGACACGCCCTCCCGCTCCGCCCAGAGCGGGAGAAGTCATAGGATGATTTCCCACCCCACAAAAAAAAAAAAAAAAATCTAGCTTAAACTGACAAAAAACCTTGATACATATAAGTGTTAATTGTAACCTGTTTACAAAATAAATATCATTTATCAATCACATCAGAACGACTGAACGGATCTGGATGAAATTTGGCACAGAGATAGATTATAATCTGGAATAGTACTTAGACTATTAATACCACGCAAGTCAAGCTGCTGGCAGATGAAGTCGTACGGGAAATAGGAAATAACAAGTCAGGTTGGCTACCAATACTCGGGCCTGCGGACGGCGAGTAGTGGGTAGCTCGCCATCCGATCAGCACCAGGCCCGTGAGTCGACGGCGCGTAGTGTTCCACGCTCGCCTCAAAGAGATTAGTGTCAGCCACCACTGACGGAGCCCATCGTGGGCGGTGCCTGCATGCGGGTTAGCGGATAAATTCTGAAAATGAGTTACCGCACCCCTGGGCACTCAGGCAGGGAAGGAACAGGGGAGGGTTTTAGTCAGTAAAAAGAGTTGGCTACCAATAGTATAAATGAATGAATTAAAGTAAGAAACAAGCAAAACGATGTAAAAGCTAAGTAAGCATAACATGTGATATATGTATGATTGTTAATCTAAAGGGCCTACACTTCACTAATAGCATAAATGCGAAACTAAGTTTGTTTGTTTAAACCACTGAACCGATCATGATGAAATTTTGCATATTATTCTCAGGTGTACATTAAAGGATATGGGGTACCTTTCATCCAGAAAAAGTACAGTTCCTGAAGGAAAGAACAATAACTTTCGATGTTTACAATGTCTTTAGGACGCTAGATGGCGCTACGTGTCTTTCGAATCATTCTGCTCCCGTGCGAAACCAGGGCGAGAAAAAAAAAATAAAGGGGAGACTAATCTATTATATTATTTTTATTTTATTTATTCAGGGACAATAAACAGCAACAATATGTGTTGCAACAGAGAAAAGATAATACAAAACATAAATAATATTGCAGCCTGTTACGTTATCATTATATTGAGGAGCTCGTGGCTAAAGTAATAAAAGCCGCACATCCATAAGCTTAAGCTACGCTTGCCGGGGTTGGTCCATCTTTACATACCGAGACTCCTCCGTGCCTCGAAAAGCACGTTAAGCCGTTGGTCCCGGCTGTCAATTGTGGATCTTTGACAGTCGTTACGGGTCGTCAGAAGCCCGAAAGTCTGACATTCAGTCTTACCAAGGGGTATCGTATTACCCAGTAACTGGGTTGTGGAGGTCAGATAGGCAGTCGCTCCATGTAAAATGCTGGTATTCAGCTGCATCCGGTTAGACTGGAAGCCGACCCCAAGATAGTTGGGAAAAGGCTAGGCAGATGATGACGTTATCATTATATTATTATTAATAATCCTATCCCTGCAAATCCCAAGAAAAATGAGGCCTATGTTCAGCAGTGGACGAAGACGGACTGTAGATGATGATGATGATGACGTACAGGGTAGCCTACGAAATTCAAATTTTCTTACGTTTTTTACAATTTGCAGGTCTGTGTCAGGATGTATGTTGGTCAAAATATAATTTGCGGTCGTGACAAATATGTATTTATAGAAATAGATCATTAATAAAACTCTCTCAGTTAGAATTGATGTCAAATATCATGATTTCATGATATAGTCATTCCATACATCAAAATGAACTTAGAAGATTTTAATGACTATAATTTTGTAAATTCGTACTTTCGACAGAATCACATTTTGATCAACATACAACACAACATACATTTCGAATTACCCTAGTTCTCCCTTAAAGACTGATCTTGACGTCAAGAGTAAGTATCAAGTGCGATAATGACGAGCCTAACTAATTATATCTAGAATTCAAGTGGATTCGACCATTTGTAGTGTTAAAAAACGGACAGACGGAAAGGGTTAAAAATATTTCTATGAAAATAGAAATAATATTTAAGAGATAGTACGAGTTGTTTTAGTAAACCAATATCTATGAAAAAATATACACACGTCGTTTGAAACAAAACTGTAATCGAACAAAAATTCTAAATCATAGTCACAATCGAATACATTGTATCACGTAGAATATTCAAATGCTGCTTGGACATCTGAAATTATGGATGGTCCAATTTATCTTGTCTAGACTCTAGATACCTAGACATAACGTGAAACAAATAAATCCTTCAAATACTGAGCTATCACAAAATTACTTTTAAAGTTATTTTTATTTAAAATTCAAGAGCATGAAGGTACTTTCAAACGAAGAGTTCATTTTTAAACAACCCTCATCTTTGAATCCTCCCGTCAGAGAACGACTTAATGACCTGTTCAATACAATGGATACTTCAAGGTACAACGCAGCGTATTGACAAATTTCCCCACCATACCTCCTAAAGGGGGAAACGGCAAAAAATGATTCAATTAATCAAATAGTCACGGCGTGACTTTGAAGATCTTCTCGATGTGAATTGACGACATTATTAGTCTTCCCTCGTAACGAGTCATCGGAGGGCGTATTTCAATTTCGTCTAATGCAAATTTAATACGCTCCCCACGACCCCTGAAGGGTTCTAAATCGAGTTTCTTTGTTTTCTTCTACATGTTTCGCCCTTAGCAGAAAAAGTAAAGACGCGATTGTGTCCATCTTTCTTTGCTGGCTTAATTGTTATTCCTTAGGGTCCTAGTGTTAAAGTGTAAGCTATTAATCTTGATTAATTATTGTTTTTCGAAGGGGACGCCGTTGGGATTAATTTAAATAAACATGGTGTCGGTGTTAGTTTGTCTAATTTGATTACAATAGGAGCGAGACGAATGTGTCTCAACAAACGAACTACACAATATTTACAAAAATAGGGATTCATAATACGGGGCTGCGCTATAAATACTAGACGCAAGTCTAGAGACTTATTTATACAAAAAACATAACCATGAGACTAGTTCAAACACTGACAGCGCTATTAACTGCCAAAGACCATGAGTAGTTAGCTTGCGTGTTCTGTGCTGAGCTCACGTAATGCGTCGTATGTCCACCCAGTAATAGGACTCACCCATCAAGGAGCGCACTGTCTTAAATTAGGCGCATTATTAATTTATTATACATAAAACAACAAGTATTATACTTAAACCCGTATACTAAAATATAAATAATTAAAACATCTTTAAAATGGTGAAGGTTTCATAAAAGTACGCTTTATAGTTTTTGCGTAATTCAAAATTTTTAATCCGCGTTAGATATAAATTTAACATGAAACATACACATTTATATAAAGTTGCTATTTATGTACAATTGTTAAGTGTAAGATTTTGGTTCAAAATAGGACGGTGATATCTATACGACATCTGCAACGGTCGACCCCGACTACCCAAGATATGAGTATGTCTCAGTTTGGGAGTCGTTGTCTAATTATAATGCCTCACAAAAAAAGTTTGTTTCTTGTAACGTTTTTGTACTTTTTTAAAGAATAAAAAAAAAATTAATTAAATAATTATTATTTACAAATTTGTTACAGTTACAAAAATATAATTTCAAATATTCACATATCAAATTACGAAGTAAAATGCCTAGAGTAACATATTTTCTTTTTCAACGAAATTAGACTAGTCCTGTATACGTGATGTTCAATTAAAAATCATTAGAAGTCGTATAACTGCGCCTTAATTCAAAATTTTCTATGAAGACTTCGAATTTAGGATCTGCTTATCCGTATTTAAACTAAGCATGGTTAGCGAGCTTTATAAATAAGGCTGCTAATAAATAATTATAGCGCCAGCCGTTTAACCTTCAACATTATAGCTATGTATTGTTCTTAAAATATGTAGAGGAATTTAAAATGATTAACGAATTACGTCTTATAAAAGGCATTTACCTTGCTAGGTATTTTACACCTTCTTTGGCACCGCTTGTTAATTATGAGAAAAAGTTTTAGAAGTCAAAGTTCGGAACCTGTTACTCGTAAATCTGGAAATCTCCAATTTCTTTACGCAACAATTATCGTCAACAGGCAATTAGTTCAAAGGGCACCTAAATCTTTCATTTCATCTCGGCCCAAATTAGGTAGAAGAAAAAAATATCCAAAAAGGTCCCGATCTCATTAAAAGGCAAAGAGATATTACAAGAAAAGCGGAAAGGTAAGCGGATGGACCAAAAAGTTCTTGGCTTTCACCCCTAGATAAATTGTAGGGTGTATTCAAGAAGGCTAAAGAATCAAGGAAGCCATTCATACAAAATAATACGGTAGAGAGCTTGGCTTTGGGACACGATTAATTTTACATAAAAAATAGAAGCTACGGTCTTCACAGAAACATTTCTTTCAGCTGGGATGTTTACGCAAGTACATAATGTTTTTCATGAATACTAAAGCGAAAAGAACCTGTGAATAATTTTTCGTGTGAAACTGACGAATTAATGCCGTAACATTAGATTGCTTCGTTTAATATGTTTAGGTCGAGGACTTTTATATGGAGTAATTAAGAGTCTAATTAAGGCTAAGTTTATTAACTTTGGTTGAGAATTAAGTGTTGATAGCAATCTTGTTTCAAATTAAAACTAAATTGACTGAATTTTCGATCGTTATGACGAGTTGGTAAAATAGGCAGAAAAAGCTTTGTAGGTATGAAAATATTTGTATGAGGATCGCGCGTCATAGTTGCATTTTACGTCAAATTTGAAATCTGTGTTAGGAAAATATAGAATTGGCTAGAACACACATATTCCATGGTAAAAAGTAAAAAAAAATCGGTGAGCATTCACTAACTCTCACAAAAATCCAATAACATCAATCTCATGTCAAAACAGACTAGCCAAACTGAATATGTTTGCATATTCATAACTGGATAGTAATTTTCCTAATAGTTAGGGCCAATTTCACCATTCGCTCTATAAACTAAGTTTCACTGAACAATTCCGTCATACATAATTTTTTCGTAACTTTAACCGTTTATGCAGCGCACACAACTGAAGCTGTCCAAAGATTTTTTTCCCCGTTTTTGCCACATTTTTCATTGATGCTTCACTCCTGTTGGTCGCAGCGTGATGTTATATAGCCTTATAGCCTTTCTCGATAAATGGACTATTCAACACAAAAATATTTTTTCAATTCGATCTAATAGTTCTTGAGATTAGCGCATTCAACCAAACAAGCCAACAAACTCTTCAGCTTTATGACAGCGGCTAAACGCGATTAAGCGAGCTTAAACGTCGAAAACTGGGCGTTTAGAATTGCTGAAACCGGCCCTATTTTTTTTTCAGGTTTTTCATTTCTTTCCAGCTAATTCCCAAAGACGGTAAACCGGAACACAGTAATTTTACAAATTGAATTCAGGGCTTGACTATTGCCAGGGTTGCGGGAGTGCACGAAAGAGTCACCGCGGCCCTGCAGGTGTATTCGCTAACTCAGTTGACAACAATTAAAAAAAAAGATTTTGATATTCACTATACAGTACATTGCTGCTTTAACGTATAGAAAAACAAATATGTACTACATAGTGCCTATCATAATCGATGTCCACGGAGCAAAGCAGTAATGTACTGCAAAGTGCCTATCAAATTGATGTCAACTGAGTTAGCGAATACACCTGCTGGAATGCATAGGGTAACTGAAGGAACAGGGGTGGGTTTTAGTCAGTAAGAGTCTGACACGCACCCGCTTCACCCAGAGCGGGAAAAAGGGCCTTGTTGATTGTAAGACCTCTATAATCCAGTTTTTGTGTGCATTATAAGACAAATGGAGGTAATGTTGTTTGTGGAGTTAATTGTACTTTTCTTTCTTTCTTTTTTTTAATATTATCTCCTTCATTAAAAGTACTTCAATTGATTGCTCAGTAATAATATTGCAGTATAATTCACAAATTTCCATTTTCCTTCAGATCATTTACTTTGACGACCTATAAACAAGGCAGAAATATTCATATTCATTAAAAAACTTTACTTACTTTATAAAAGTTTGTTCCTCGTGCATTTCAATTGTATTTTCTTCACACGAGTGAACATCAAACGTTACTTTTAAGGGAAGCCTGAGAGATATTTCTTTGTAGAAGCCAATGGATTGTGCTTATGCATGTTGTCTGAAATATTGAGAAGACGTGTCTGGCCTGCTAAGACCTAGGGATATTTTGCACCTATGGAAACAGAATATTTTTATGCCAGTTTCTGCTGCCAAACAGCATTGCTGTGATTTTGAATTTTCATCACTTTGAACTGATCTTAGGGTCTAGACCAGGATTTCCAAACCTGGGGTCCGCGAAAGAACTTCGTGGTCCGTGACAATGATCGTTAACCTACTCAAGACTAAGTGACTTGGGTTACCGAAAGGTCACGTGGTCAATCCCTTAGATTTTCATTTTTCGACAGTCATTATCGCCGCTAGAATTTCACTTTGACTGAATTCTTTCATAATTTTTTTTCTTAAATATTCTATTTTATGTTAAAAACCGGCCAAGTGTGATTCGGACTCGCATTTTTAGGGTTCCATAACTCATAAGGAAAAAAAAAGATCCCGGAAATTGGTTCTGACAGACGGACAGACAGACAAACGCAAGAGTGATCCTATCCTGCTCGGGTCGCGGGTGTGTTTGAATGAGTCACCGCGACCCCTGGTACAGGCAACTGAAACAAAGAAACACGGGTGGGTTTTGGTCAGTATGCTGACACGCCCTCAGGATTTCCCACCAAAACAAAGAGAGATCTCATAAGAGTTCTGTTTTTCAGTCGGAGGTTCAGAACCCTAAAAATATTTCGACGAGAAATATTCCGACTTTTAATTGTATCCAGTAACTTGAACAGTTAAAAGAAAAACTAATGTTACGTGTTTTCCATGTTTTTATGACAAGTTATATACAAGTTTGCTTATTAGTACATTCGACATTCTTACACCAACTCACTATCTGTTTTTTTTTTTGCCAAGATCTGGTTCCTTCAACTGTCAAATTACTGAATACAAGTAAAAGTCGAACTATAGTTCTCAATTTAAGTGCCTACCTCCCCATAAGTGGCGCCCTCATTGAATAAAAATTCGTATCTTAGCATAGAAAATAAAGATTAAAGAATCCTATGTTGCGTTTGTTACACATAGAATAAGGTATTTTTACGTTGTTAAAACAGGATTCAAAGTGTTTCGTATCCAAAGTAGTAAGCAAAAGTGTCAAAAACGGCAGTTTTTGGTACTTTTGCTTTGCTTTGGATACGAAACAATTCTTTAATCTTTATTTTATACGCTTTGCTACGATTTTTTAATCAAAGAGGTCGACACTTGGCGGCTATATACGCCTTAATACGCGGAGACTTGATAGTCATCCACTTCAGAAAGAGTGAGTCTTATTTCAACAAACACTGCACCACATCACATAACATGAAAAGGTCAAATAAACAATCAAAGCGCATCGGTATTTGTGTACTTGTAATCTACGAAGCCTACCCTTATCAATACCACAAAATACAATATAAGCCACTCCAATCTAAGAGTATCTATTCAACAACACAGCCAACAGCCATAACACTAGTGGGGAACATAAAATTACATTTTATCCGGCACTCAGTGAAGTCGTTAATAGGAAAATGTTAGTATAATTCCCGTTGCTGAGGGTCTATAAATTTCTTGAGCAACTTAGTAAGTTGGTACATTGTGTAGAAATCGTATCGTAGTGTGTTTGGCGGAAACTTGAGAGAGACGGATGTGATGTGCCTATGTGATACGAAATATAGGACGATCGATTTTGGTTGTTGGTATTTACCCGATTTTCTTTAGCATGTTTGTTACTAGTTAGCTACTTCTTTTCGTGTCGAATTTGACTAAAATTTGGTCCAACCAGTGTGTACTCACCCTTTTTTTTGTGGGATGGGAAATCATCCAAAGGCTTCTTCCGCTCTGAGTGGAGCGGGAGGGCGTGTCAGACTTTATCTGACTTAAACCCAGCCCTGTTTCTTCCTTGCCTGAGTGACCAGGGGCGCGGTAGCTCTGTTTCGAATTTATCCGCAATCCCTTGGCATGAATGCATCGGCCATGACGGGCCCCGTCATGATTTGCTGACATCTTTTTGAGGCGCACGTGGAACACTACGCGAAGGCGACTCTCGGGCCTGGTGCTGATCGGACGGCAAGCTACCCATTACTCGCCGTCCGCAGGCCTGCGCCTATGGTGGCCGGAGATCGTCTCGCGACCCCCGACACCCGGGGCGTCTCCTGCGGCGGCTGCTGCTGGGGGCTGAAGGCGACTCCGTTGAGTCTCCCTCCTTCACCCGTTCCGCCTCCTCCTTCGCGAGCATTACTGCTTCCCATAAGGAGGAGACTGCTTCCCATTCCCTCTCATTCTCATTGCCCAAGCGGGGCAGAAGTCCACCGTATGCTACACCGTGCCCTCTGGGCGATAGTGTGTATAGTTTTGTCATTGGTTTCGTTAAAATAATTCAAGGTGCAGGTGGTTGTGCATGCTGGGCAGGTAAGGAGTGACGCATGTCGTGTGAAGGGGCTCCACACTGGGACTGAGTTTGGGATGGGTCAAGTATATTCCATTTGGCCAGATTATTTTTACAGCGATAAAAAAAGTAACGTGGGTTAGTGAAGCCTTTTTCTGAAAAGAAAAATTAAAGTGCAGTGTTATATTAAGTTTTATTTAGTAAACAAAAAGGGCTGCGGGAGTCTGTTGGACATAAGAAGCACAGGATCGGGTTATGTGGCGACGCTTGAGGAGGCTTATATCCAGCAATTAAACGACGTAAGTCGGTTGAAGTGATGATGATAGACGAAGTTTAGTGCTACCATGAAATAGTTTTGGTAATGCCCAAATTAGTTGATTAGCTTGCATAAGCAGACGCTTGATTCGGTCATTTTCTCATGTTGTTTTAGCATCTCCACGATCAACTAGTTTTTTTTTAAATTGTTGATAGGCACGCGTTTGACCACTATCTCACCTGATGGTAAGCGATGATGAGGTCGAAGATGGAACACGCTTGCCTAGAAGTAACCTATTCACTCTTGACTTAAAGACTCCCAGGTTGTAGCTATCAGGAAACAGACTCCGGTAGGGAATTCCACTCCCTAGCTGTAAGCAAAATGAATGTGTTCTCAAAACGCTTTGTGCGTATGGATGGGATGTCCACCATGAACCGGTGGCACTTCGCCGTACTAAGCCCGTTTCATCAACGGACCACAAGACGTACGTCTTGTGGTCCGTTGATGAAACGGGCTTGGCGGTATCAAATTATGTTATTCCGTTGCACACATAGATTTCCGTTAAGGAGGATTAGCGTACAGAAACATACATAATTATTTCAAATTACCTAAAATTGGGCTGAAGCGGTTTTCTGTGCAGCTATTTATTACATTTACTTATAAAAATACTTGCATATCTCAAAATTATTTCCAAACTTCCACTCATCTCTCCATCCCTATCTCCAACATAAATTCAAGAATCCAAACACATGTACTGGGAAACGAACAAACGAAGGTGCCCGAAGCCCACCCTCGCTTAACCCTTAGAATGTATTCGAACACGGATCTTATCTGCATTGTGGCTCTTATTGCGGCCGTATAATGATGTCAACACATTACAGCCGTGTCCCAAGCACCGAGGAGCGGCACAATAGACCTGAGATGTAACATATATAGACGTAGATGCGTTGGATACGTCTTAGGGACGTAGATGCGTTGTATTATGCGTCTTGGGGACGTAGATTGAAGAATATGGGGTTAACATACCATATTCTTTCTATTTGCTTGTAGTCTTTTGTATGTTGGCAATCTAATTATTATGTGAGCAAATTATGGATAAAATTATAGCATGGCAGAAGCCCTTGTCTGGGTATGAGACACGAACTACAAAGTGGGTTTTGTGTTTTTTTTTCTGCCTTTGTTAGGGTTTTACTTGACCTCTATCTCACCTGATGATAAGCGATGTTGTGGTCGACGATAGAGCACGCTTGCCTAGAAGTAATTTGTTCAATCTTGTCTTAAAGGTTGTAGTTAGCTAAGCAGGAAACAAAAACTCAAGCAAGGAATATCAGTCCTTGGCTGTACGCACAATAAATATGCCATTCATATCTCATACGGTTTAAAGTTTAAGAAGGATTTTGGAACTACAGAAGCGTTAAAAAAAAAAAGTTCAGAATAGTTAAGACCGAAGTGAGAATAGCTAATGGTCGTCGCATACCGGTGTCGCATTGTTTTTTCGTGGCTATCTTGCCCAAGTAAATCTCGCGCTAAAGCACATGGACTCTGCTTTGGCAGTAGTTCTAGAAAATCTGATAGCCTAAATACCAAATACTACCCACTAGGAGGTCCCAATATATACGGAATTTCCTTTCGTAGACCTGTATGTTTATCAGAATTATAAAAGACTAGAAATAGAAAAGAATAGATTTTCCGGTTTTGTGACCTTTTGTGCACTGTTCATAGACTATTGCAGAAACTTAATATGAACGACACAATAATTACAATTATGTTACAGTTATTTTTTTTGTGATATACAGGGAATAATAGTGCTTACTCTATGGTTTAGCGAGGACACTAATGCTAGATGGATACAAATAGCAGGTCTCACCATCCTCTTGAATGAAGCGTAATATCCAAGTGTTGCGTCGCGTCACTCCAATGATCGAAAATTTGCAAACAATTATTAATAAAGGCTTTTAATTATAGATTCTTGTCATAACGTATTCGTTATTAAATGGAATTAAATGGAAATAAATAAATTTAGATAAATTTGTAATACATTAAATAAAGCTATCTCAGAAAGCTCTATATTCTGTAAATCTTACCACAGTCCTTCACTTCTGCTATTCTTTCGTTAATACGTGGACATTGCTACAAACATGTATTGTGATTTTAGTAGTATTAAGGATTTTTTATTTTCTTTAGTATAAACCTGTTTTATGCCCAGAATAAATAAAATAAAATAACCATACTTTCTCGCCTATCAGTCTAATCAATATTCACCCAAGTTTGTCAGAAACGTTGTTACAAAATCCAAAATCTGAGCGAAAGTTTGAACAAACGCATTCCAGCCCGCATTGCATTTACCCTCACAAAAACCATTCATAGCACTGCGTAACGCTCATAAAACCCATAGATAATGAATAAAGGATAACAATATTCCCAGGGGCTGACTCACAAGAAAGTAGTAAATATTATCAAAATATTCACAAAAAAATAGAGCTTCGAAGAAGTGCTAATGCAGGGTTAGATAAGCCGTCTACCTGGAGTGGCGTAACGCCGGATGTCATTAATAAAGGGTTATAATGAACCATTATCAGTTAGGGTAAAAGTGATAAATATTAGTACTATGCGGCTTTTCATAAGAATGGGTGTTAAGAAAATAATGGTAGTGATAGTGTTTTTGGGAGGGTAGGTACGGGTATATTTAAAATGACAAAATTTGGAAAAATGATTAAAAGTGTGACAGCAACATCCGTCATTTTGCAACCCAGCTGTACCTATTTTTATATCCTTGCCTGTAGCATGAGTCATGCCGTTGATTTTGCAGTGTACAATGCAATAAATGTTGGAAGAAGGTATGAACACCGTTAATCAGAACATTTTTTTTTCTAGTTTACAATATTACACACACACACACACATACATACACACACGCGCACACGCTAACACACACACACACACACACATACACACACAACCTGCACATGAAGGTGAAATTAGAACATTCTACTCGTTCGACCAGATGCCCTAATTGCAAACGTTGATATTAACGTCCAATTTAACACATCCACGAAATTAGATCAATTGAAATAATTGCATCCAACATTTGCGAACGTGGCGGCAAAACTTTTGAATGAGCTCCAGGCTTCAGTAGCAATTCGCTTGTGGTCGTACGTAGGAGACGAGAAGACCGCCCGCATTATGTGGTCTGAGACGTAACGTTTCTGGTTTGCTAATGTACGTACATTATCGCGTTTGCGTTTAGCATTAGGTGGGGATTGAATTAATTTCGAAGGTAATTTTGTCATGTTTGGTGGTTAAGGGAATTATCATATTAAAGTTTAGTGGCAATAACAATAATGTAGGTAGTACGCACCCCAGAAGGATCTGGGGTGTGTAAGTACAACTATGCTGACTCGCTAATTTGCTTTTGTTAACATCATACTGATACAGCAGACAAAAAGGATTATTAAGTAAATTGTACGTCATTGGCTCTCATTATTTTTAGTCAGCTACTATGGCCGCGACTTACAAGTTGTAGGCCGTGAGTTTGAACCCAGGCAGGTGGTTAACTTTGTGTAAATTATTTCATCACCACTGCTATCAAAACGGTGAAGGAAAACATCGTTATTAATAGGAATTTCCTGAACCAAAACTTCCGTCTCCCAGAACCAAAAGTTAGAAGACATGTGACATCCACCAACTCCCATTGGGCCACGAGGTAGATAACGGCCCGCACCCTCTCATTGGGGCTGAGTCCCAGCAGTGGAAATAATAATAAAATTCATCTACTTCACGATATTTATACTTTAAACAAGAATAAATTGTTACGCAAGCTTAGGTACTTGTTGGCTGCAGGAGATGTCATATGATAGCACTGAACATGTCCTTACAATCAACTCATAAATTTGTGTAATGATGTCTACTGTGTTTCGAAAACATTTATACATGTACCTACCTGCATCACACACACATTTACACATATACACACACACACACATACTTACGCACATATTTCCATGATGTTCTTTCTCTTTCCCTACAAAAAGTTGCGGCGAATTTTGTTGTTTACGTCTAGACACTGTTACTCGGGGTGGAGACCTGGTGACCTGAAACACAGGCTTCTAGCCTAGCTTAAGCACCAGTCTCCCACAATATTGTAGTGTTTATTTAATAGCTTACTCTACCTCTTTAAATATTGTGGAGAGAAAAATAAACATTTTATTATTTTATTATTATTTATTATTATTATTAATAGGCTGATATTGATGATGATGATCAAAATTGGTTTGGTTATGGTCCAAAATTTTAATTAGTATTTGACTATTACTTTCTTGAAAACAGTATTGTTCATTTTTATAGGCAGAAGCAGTATTAAAAATATAACCACGCCTTTCCGTGAGAACCAATTTTTTTTTTAATGTGTGGATGTCTTCATGGAGTTCCTCCACCCCGGGCTGGGCAAAGGGTCTGTCAGACTCTTACTGACTAAAACTACACGGTGTTCTGCAGCTACCTTAGGCTGGGATGTTGGAGTGCTTGCGCATTTTGTCACGCTCCCCCGGCCAGGTATTGGCCCGCATAAACTTATGTGGATCCCGTCACTCTATGTGGCCGCGCACGGCCGTTATTCATCTATAGAGGCGCGCGCGGAACACGACGCACCGCCTTCTCGGGCCTTTCACTGTTCAGGCAACAGACTCTGTGTCTGTTGCCTACAGGCCACACCCTATGGCGTTTGGAGGTCATTCTGCGCCCTCAAGGGCCCGGTGCGTCTACCACGGATAGAGCGGGAGGTTGCTTTCTCCCTCTCCCTTTCCGCGGCCTCCTTGACGACCATCAATTCCTCACAGAAGGTGGCGACGGTATTCCACGGGCTCTCGCTTGTATGTTAACTCTAGCTATTCGATGAAGCAACAATGGTGCAGACTTTGTCTTAGTGCATTTTCGGTCCAACTCTTATATATGAGATGTTAAATTCAGTTTCCAGCGAAAGTGCTATTAATTCGATGCCGCTGATGGGCCGCTACAGTACAAAATATTTAACCGCGTCCCAACTTTTTGCCACCAACTTTACCATCCACACAAGTGAATCCAAACAGTACACAGTAAACCACATATAATTTTATTCGTGGTAATAATGTTTCTGTTCCGACTCTCAAAGTATTTAAAGAGGAATTCACTTGTGGTCGCTTTGTGGTACGGACCGCCCACGTGGTTGTGGTCATAAAGTCCCATTTTCGTCCCATTTTTGACCCATTTTGTTTAATGGCCGCCATAATGACGTCACAGTACCTATGACACATTAAGGAATGGGGAATTAATTTTATAGATTTGTTCTGTTGTAAACAGTGATTAAGGTTCATTGGGTGTTGGCTTGGCAGGTTAATTTTTATTTGGTATGTATTATATAAACTACAAAGGTACCTACATAATTGTTGAGCCTCTGGAGGTCATCAGTTTGCTCAATCGTTTAGTTTTGGTAACGGGTAAAGCACAAATGCATTTCATTTTCAATAATAACGTGAGATACGTTATTATTAAATGTTGTTATTGATTGTTTACGTTTCTATGTACACAATACTTTTTCAACACTCTAACTCGAAAGCTTGCTCCTAACCCTTGCAGCTTTGTTTCGGGAAGTTCCTGTTTCGGATCAAGCGGGAGGTGACCCCCGGGTGTTTCCACAGCGAGGATCGCCCAGAGGACACGGTGGAGCATACGGTGGAGGTTTGCCCCGCTTGGGCAGACCATCGCCGTGTCCTCGTGGATGCGATAGGCGGCAGCGACCTCTCGTGCCGTGCCCTGGTTCAGGCCATGGTACGGAGCGAGAGGGAATGGGAAGCCGTCTCCTCCTTCTGCGAAGCAGTAATGCTCGCGAAGAGGGAGGCGGCATATGTGAGGGAGGCTCAACAACAGCAGCAGCCGCCGCAGGAGACGCCGGTGGCTTCCGGCGCCGCGAGACGATTCCCACCACCGTAGACACGGGCCTGCGGACGGCGAGTAGTGGGTAACTCGCCGCCCGATCAGCACCAGGCCCGAGAGTCGACGGCGCGTAGTGTTCCACGCGCGCCTCAAAGAGTTGTCAGAAAACACGACGCGGCCCGTCGTGGCCGATGCCTGCCTGGGGGTTGAGGATAAATACCAAAGAGTTACCTCGCCCCTGGGCACTCAAGGCAGGGAGGAACAGGGGTGGGTTTTAGTCAGTAAGAGTCTGACATTTCTTCCGCTCCACCCTAGAGCGGAAGAAATCATTGGATGATTTCCCACCCCCCAAAAAAAAAGCAGCTTTTAGGCTTGCAATGTGGTTGTGTTGTGTTGTGTTATGTTTCACACTAGTGCAGAAAAGTGCGGCGGTCAGCTTCCGCCACAATTTCTCATATCAGCCTGGTCACCCGCCATCCCGAAAAACAAACCGCATGAAAAAACTACTGCGAACCATTTCTCACAATTATTTCTTTGTTACCAAACATTGTTTATCGAGTTTAACTAATTATTTTCGATTAAGTGTGTTGTAAAAGTGTGCAGTGAGCATAGGTGGCCCAGTGGTAACAGCCGTGATTTACAAGTTGTAGGTCGTGAGATCAAACCCAGGCAGGCGCTTTACTTCGTGTAAGTTATTTCATCACCACTGCTCTCAAAACGGTGAAGGAAAACCTCATGAGGAAACCGGTGGATGTCCTAGAAAAAAAATTCGAAGACATGTGACATCTACCAATCCGCATTGGGCCCGCGTGGTAGATTACGGCCCACACTCACAGAGAGGAGGCCTGTGCCCCAGCAGTGGGGACATTAAACGGCTGATGATGTGTTTCAAAATTTTGTTTGATACACGTGTGCAATTGTCATTTCAGTTTCTTAGCTCTAATATGACCTCACCTTCGGCTCGGGCGTGTATTCTGCCTCGGCGAAAAAGTTGTCCCCCTTGCATAAAAATGTTGTATATTATACAGTTGGCCTGGCAAATATACAGTCGATTGCAGGTCACGAGCTAGTATAAGTTACTAAGACATTAGATCAAATGGCTTTTTTTTTGAGGGTGGGAAATCATCCAATGACTTCTCGGAGCTTTGAGTAGAGCGGAAGGGCGTGTCAGACTTTTACTGACTAAAACCCACCCTTGTTCCTTCAGTTGCCTGTGCAAAGGGCCGCGGTAACTCTCTTTCCAATTTATCCGCGACACTAGGCAGTAGATCACATAGCTGTGCATTTTTAGGGTTCCGTACCCGAAGGGTCCAAACGACGGCCCTGTTGCTGTTACTCACGTGTCCATCTGTCTGTCTGTCTGTCTGTCCATCGTCTGTGATACAGGTTTTACAGTCAAACGGTTAGAGCTACAGTCTTCAAATTTTCACAGTATAAGCATCTTGTTGACCTAAAACCATACGAATAGTCAAAAAAACATTTGGTACGGAACCCTAAATGTGCGAAATCCGACAGACCATAAACTATATTAATTAAGCTGTGTAAGTATGACAAAAGCCTGTACCAACTGAGCTTATAGCTACTAACTTAGCTTAACTTTTACCCTGCAACCTAGATTGCCGTCCGATAAACACCAGGCCCGAGAGTCGACGGCGTGTAGAGTTCCACGCGCGCCTCATAGAGTTGTATGTCAGCCACCACTGACGGGGCCCATCATGGCCGATGCCTGCATGCCAAGGGGTCGCGGATAAATTCGTAACAGACTCAGGCAAAGAAGGGACAGGTGTGGGTTTTAGTCAGTAAGAGTCTGACACGCCCCCCTCCCGCACCACCCAGAGCGGGAAAAGGCATAGGATGATTTTCCCACCCCCCCAAAAAAAAGGGTAAAGATTTTTAAATTCACTGTTAAAACACTTACTTACCTGAGTTCCGTCAAAATAAAATATTCCAATGTATCCCTTGTCACCCATATTGACACTTTGAGCACCAATTCAGAACCAACTCATATAAAAATATACATTAGCGGGAAACCTATAAAAAGCTTTACGTAAATTATTTACCAGAATACAGCATATACTCCCCGCATTGAACAAGACTTTTCCATTTTTCTCCCTCCGCATCCGTCAGACATGGCTACAACAGTGATAAAAACATTAGGACACAATAAAACATTTCGTGAATTTTCAAATTTTGTTATGAGTGTCGGTAAAAATTCGAAAGTGCCTCCATAATGGTTTTTATGAGCTTGCAAACGTGATTTACGCCAATGAATTTGTGTAGGGAGATTCTAAAGTCTATTAAATGTGCGTAGATTGGGTGTTTTTGTGATTTACGCGGGCGTTACTTATCTTGGTGACTGTGGCGCCATCTAACGGTAAATAGAGTTGTTATGATGAAAGCTCTGTTTTATTATTATGAGTTGTGAAGAGAAATACAAACAGATTGTATGAGTTATGTTTATTTTTTTAATGTAAGTAAGGTTCTACTGGTAGATTAGTATATAAAATGTTTGGAACGAAAGCTTTACTTGTTCTTCTTTCGAATGGATGGAAAATGGTTATCTAAATTTTTTAAATACTTTAGGCCCAGAAGCTGGGAGCATTAATTGCAGCGTCAGTAGCGTTCATTAGGCCCTTCGTTGTGCAGGTGTACAGGTGTAAGATCACTTGGGGCATTCCAGTATTTGAGTATATTTAAAACATATGACATCCGGGTCCAACGGCTTAAGGGTCTAGTACCGGCCAAGTGGCGCCCTTATAAAAAAATATTAAAGAATCCAACGTCACGTTTGTTACAAAGAGGATAAAGTATATTTACGTCGTCAAAATGGTCTCAGAATGTTTCGTATCCAAAGTAGTAGGCAAAAGTGTCAGAAACTGCCGTTTTTGGTAGTAGAGCTTTCCGAGGCACGGAGGAGTCTCGGTATGTAAAGATGGTCACCCATCCATGGATCAACCCCGGCAAGCGTAGCTTAACCTGATGGATCGACCCGTGCGGCTGTTATTACTTTAGCTACGAGCTTAAGTTAAGCTTTAAACGATGATGGTATAAAACTGCAAAAATGACAATACAGTCTACAGGCTTACCTGGCTTTAAATACCTATTTTAAAAGATAAGGAATCGTAATTGTTCAATATTATCCACGAATCAAGCTTAAATATTTTACACTAGCTAGGTACCACTACCAGGTAACCATTGTCCAACAATAGAAGCTTTTGTATTGTTGTTTTGCCATAGAGACTTTTTTTATCAGCTGAGTCTCTAAGTAGTATGGAGAAAGTATAATGTTTAATAAATAAAATACAAAGTTTATTACCCAAATTTCCTATACTAATCTCTACTTTTCTATATGCATCAAACTTCTATGTAGAGTCTCCATAACTAACTACACATTTACTTTAGCATGACCTAATGTCAATAGAGATTCAAGTAAGAAAGAAAGAAACATTGTTTATTCTGCAAAAATATAACGCACATTAGAGAAAAACAGATTAATAATATAAACATACAAGATTGCTAAAAGCCATGTATTCACTCAATGTAAGTCTTCTGTTCGTTGCCTAATGTCAAGGTGCGCCAACATCCAAAGATAATACATATGGCGTAATAATAGTAATAATGCGTAATAGTATGTAATCTGTGCTGCAACACTGTCAAATAACAACAAACAGACTATCAAAACGAAAAAAAAAGTGAAAAAATTCGTGAAAGTGGAAAAACAATTGGGACTAATCTTTTAACAAAAACAAACAAATTAAGCTGTGCGTCGCATTCGTGCTCAGAGAACAGGTCATTGCTTAGCAAAATATTGCGAGTATTAGGTATAGTTCTGCCTTTTCCGTTAAATGGTCAAAATTGTAAACGAGCATGTTAAAATTAATACAATTTCTACACTCCAGGCTACGTTTCTACGTGCATGTACCTGTGACCGCTTTTGAGTAAAGATATTCACTGCTCCATGATTTCTGTTAAAACAATTTTAAGCTCGTTCGTACTTTAAAAGTTTGTTAAAGTAACTTAATTAAATTCAAAAAGCGGTTTTTATAAATACTCCATAACATATCGTAAATGTTTTGATTTTAGAAAACAAACCACAACTGATAAAAATAATAACAATTCAGAATTAACTGCAAACGATGTTAAAAACATAATTTTTAATGTCGCTACTCACTACTAGATAGCGCTACGTGCTCTCACAAAACAAGAGACGAGCTTATGAGAGGCGCGGGGGACGGGGGAGACTAAGTTGCGCGCCCCACTGCTACTTGCACGAGTCCAGCGCTCCGCTTGACAGTCGCAACGCAACCGCGCCGCGGGAAGGTCGTGCTACACCTCGCGCCGGTCTGTACTTCACGCAATAAATATTTAATACACAAACTGATCTCAAACAATAAACAACAATTCATGAGTGAAAAATACAATCAACATCAACGAATACGGACTATTATAACCTAATACATTACGGACTACAGTGAAGTGAAATGCTAGGAAGTTTTTCTTCAGCACTCAAGTGTACCACGTACTTTGTTTCGGAAATGGTGATATCGACCCACGGGGTGTGTTTATGAGACGTTTTGTGGTGAAATGAAAAATCTGTGATAATGTACGCTATTACGGCTTTACTCTGTGCGTTGGTGCACGTCGGCTCGACGGTCTTGCCCTACGGCTCGGACAAATGCGTCCGAGTGTTGGACCACGGGTCGGACGGCGGCGTACTCTGCAGGATACGCACTCTCGATGGAGACGGAACCAGCATCATCTCAGTGACTTCAGACACCAGCCGGCTGGCTATCGAATGCAACCATTTACTCCTCTTCGAAAGCTCTCTAAGAGCACACTACTTTAGCCCAGTTTCGGCGCTCACCGACCTGACAATAAACAACTGCAAATTGACACAGTTGCCAGACAATACTTTTCATGAACTCAAGAAATTAAAGAAGCTGAAGATACGTTCAAAGAATTTCGAGTGGAGCCCTACAAAGAATTTAGAATTATCTCTGAACGCTTTCAATGGATTGTCGGAACTGCAGTCGTTGGATCTCGCTCAGAATAACATAAAATTTGTTCCTTCCGGCGTGTTCTGCTCTCTGGAAAATTTGAGCACATTGAATTTGACGCACAATAGAATAAGAACAGTGGGACAACTTGGATTTGGACAAGGCTGTGGATCCAATTTGCACGGCTTAGATTTGAGCCATAATGAAATTAAATCACTGCCAGAAGATTCGGAATTACTTAAATTAAGGAGTTTGCAACATTTATATCTGCAATATAACAATATCTCTGACATATCAAGTGAAGCTTTCAATGGACTTGTATCAATGAGAGTTCTAAACATATCACACAACCAGCTACATACACTGCCTGAAGGCCTTTTTGCTAATGCGAGAGAATTAAGAGAAATATACCTTAATGATAACACTCTTTTTGAATTGGCTCGAGGAATATTTCATCGCTTGGAACAGCTGATTGTTTTAGATTTATCAAGCAATCAACTAACAAGTAGTCACATTGATGACGGAACATTTTTGGGATTAATACGCTTGATAGTTTTGAATTTATCCAACAATGCCTTGACGAGAATCGACGGAAAGACATTCAAAGACTTATTCTTCCTGCAAATATTGAATCTCAAGAATAACTCCATTGGCTACATCGAAGATAATGCATTCCTGCCGCTGTATAATCTACATACGCTCAATCTAGCGGAGAATCGAATTCATACAATAGATGAGAACTTATTCAACGGTTTATTCGTTTTAAGCAAGTTGACTCTCAACAACAATTTGCTTGTAAACATAGACCGTAAAGCGTTCAAAAATTGCTCGGACTTGAAAGAGTTGGATTTGAGCTCCAATCAGCTTTTAGAGGTACCCGACGCGTTATGGGAGCTCTCTTTCCTCAAAACACTCGACCTCGGAGAGAATCAAATATCTGACTTTAAAAATGGTTCCTTCAAAAACCTAAACCAATTAACGGGACTGAGACTGATTGACAATCAAATTGGGAACCTTTCCGTCGGAATGTTTTGGGACTTACCGAGCTTACAAGTGCTTAACATCGCTAAGAACAAGATCCAGTCAATCGAGAGAGGGACTTTCAGCAGAAATATGCAACTGGAGGCCATCCGGCTCGACGGCAATTTCCTGTCTGACATCAACGGTGTCTTCTCGACGCTCGCGAGCCTTTTGTGGCTCAATTTATCGGAAAATCATCTAGTGTGGTTCGATTACGCGTTTGTGCCTAGCAATCTAAAGTGGTTAGACATTCACGGCAATTTCATTGAACACTTGGGAAACTACTACAAGTTGCAAGATGAAATTCGTATAAAGACATTGGACGTTAGCCATAATCGTATAGCAGAAATATCGCCAATGGCGATCCCTAATAGTGTAGAACTGTTGTTTATCAATAATAACTTTTTAAACAGTATTCACGTGAATACGTTTTTCGATAAAAAGAACTTAACGCGAGTGGACATGTATGCTAATGAACTTGTGCATTTAGAACTAAATAGTATGCGTCTAGCTACAGTGCCGGGAAATAAAAGTTTACCTGAGTTTTATATCGGTGGCAACCCGTTTCAATGTGACTGTGCTATGGAGTGGCTACCGATCATAAACAATATGACCGCTATGAGACAATACCCGCGTGTGATGGACTTAGAAAACGTTTTGTGTAAAATGACGAACACTCGAAGTGGAACTCATGTGCCCTTAACAAACTTAAAAACAACAGACTTTCTTTGTAAGTATGAGACTCATTGTTTTGCAATCTGTCATTGCTGTGACTATGATGCGTGTGACTGTGAAATGACGTGCCCTCAAAACTGTACCTGTTACCACGATCCATTGTGGAACACGAACGTTGTGGACTGTTCCGGGCAATCTTCAATTGAAATACCGCAAAAAATACCTATGGATGCAACCGAGGTATTTTTAGATGGAAATAACATAAAAGAACTACAGGACCACGTTTTTATTGGACGGCAGAAAATGAGATCGCTGTACGTGAACAACAGCAACGTCGATAGCATACAAAATAGAACTTTTGCTGGCTTGAATGCTCTCCAAATACTCCACTTGGGCAACAATAAGCTCAAAGAATTGAAAGGCTACGAATTTCTACAGTTGAGTAGTCTGAAAGAATTATTCTTACAAAATAATCTCATTAGTCATATCGCCAACATATCATTCCTTGGTCTCAAATCTTTAGAAGTTTTACGCCTTGACGGCAACAGACTGGTCGATTTTGGTGTGTGGACTTTCAATAACAATCCTAATTTGAAAGCCTTGTCACTCGGAAACAACCTGTGGTCTTGCAAATGTCGTTACTTACAAGAGTTAACTGCATATTTGGCTGAGAATGCGCAAAAAATCATCGACATTACCGATGTATGGTGTTGGAACGGCGACGCGAAGCCACCACAGAAAAAAGAGCTCAATTTAAACGGTACAGCCTGCAGCGATTATTATGCTGATAATTCAGTCATCGGAAACATGCTTGTGTCCAACTATGTTCCCATGATGGTCTCGACGCTCACCGGCTTTATGTTAATTTTATTGGCCCTCGTCGTACTATTTCTTTTTAGAGACTCACTGAGAGTGTGGCTGTACACAAATTGCGGCATCAGAGTGTTCTCGTTCTCGGGCGCTTTTGAAGAAAGCCAAAAGTTATACGACGCCTATGTTTGCTACAGTCCTAAAGATGAAGAATCTGTCGTTCAGTCGCTGGCAAATGAACTGGAAAGCGGGAATCCATCATACCGACTCTGCCTTCATTATAGAGACATTCCACACCATGGCGCTCAGTACATGCAATGCGCGCCGCCTGTCGTCGAGACCGCGGAAGCATCGAAACGGATAATCATCGTTCTAACGAGAAATTTCATGCAGACGGAATGGTCCCGATACGAATTCCGACAAGGGCTGCACGATGCGTTGAAAGGGTGTATTTATAAACTAGTACTAATAGAAGAATACTCCGTTGTGGCGGATGCGATGTGCGACCCCGATTTGCGGCCCTATCTAAAAACAGGGTCGCGGTTACGATGGGGCGAGAAAAGGTTTTGGAAGCGCCTCAGGTACATGATGCCGGAATCGCAGCCAAATCATAAGGCGCGGAGCCACAACTATAGAAAAAGTTTGAATACTTATACTTTAGATTCGTCGGTGCCTAATGGTGGGAACCGTACATTGCCTTTTCCTGAAAGATCACCTGTGCTGGGAGTAGTTCAAGGTGCTAGTGCCCCGCCAGAGTATAGTAGTGAAGTGCGACAGTCACCGTCAGCTGTGAGACAGACACAGGCGGTGGCGTACGGGCCAGATGGCAGGCCGATCTCAGATCACATATATTCATCAATAGACTCTGATTACTCTTCGCTGGAGCACGGCATGGCCCCGGGCAGGCGGCGGGACATGCGCCAGTGGCCCCCGCCGCCCCCTCTTGTCGACACAGGCAACGCCGTGCAAGCTTACCTAGTCTAGACGGGCAACCTTGCCCACCTTCCAGTCAGAATTGTAAATATTTTAGTTTTTAGTAGCGCGCTGTAAATATTGTAATTATTAGTCAGTAAGTGCTATACCAAATGTATGTAAGTGAACTATTATTGCCTGTTCGTTATCATGTGTATAGATATTAAAATTTTAAAGACTGCTGTAGTATATGATTGTAAATAGCAAAAACAAGTGATCATTCTATATTATTATCAGTAATATGGTTATTTATACAAATAAAAATTAAAATGATGAAGATTTATAATTTTATATTTTATTTAAAATCCTTTAAAGACACTATATTCATACACACCAATATTTACATATAACACACAAAATAGTCAGAATTACTAGACATTATTTCAGAAAATCATATTAATGAACTGCTCAAATGTTTGGTTAAACTTTTAAATTAAAAATAACAAAATAAATCACAACACACAATCACATCAAGAGTTAATTAAGTAAATGGCCAGACAAATGGAGTCGCAGTAATATTAATTTAACAAAATAACTCAACATAGTTCAATCATGATACTGCAAACGTAAACAGAATTTACATATTTATGAAAATCCGATCATTGCACTCATAAAACACGTTTACAATACCACGAGGCACGACAATGCCAATAAATAATTATAAATTGTGTTGTGTTTAAAATTCATAGACTATTTCCTATATAATTATTGACTTAAGGTGATTGCGTTTTATATAATTTCACACACATTTAACATTTTAATAGTTGGTTACAGCTGACAAGTAAACTCAGTATGGGTATTTCATTAATTATAGTCTATACTTTTGCATTCAATAGGGTAAACATTTTACACAACATCATACATTGTCATTATTACACATTTTTATTTTGCACAATTCCACAGACGTGAACAGTAATCTGCTGTAACCTTATCAGGTTTTCATTTGTTTTTAGTATTAGTAATTATAATGAGAGCATTTAATATAATAATAATAATAATAACTTTATTTCACAAAAAATATACAGATTTCACAATGTAAAATGAGAGAATTTAAAGAGCTTTGGTAGTAACACAATACAGTACAATCTAAATACTAATAACTAATCTGTACACAATAAGGAAAACCCTGCCTCTCAAACTAGGTAGCCTGTATCTTGAGAGACAGTGATTCAGCCTAAAATTGATGCTATAATATTTATAGTAGACTGTGTCGATCTACCCGAGCGTTCCAAGGAAATAATTAGTAGGAAAATATATTTACATTCACTTGATATGTGTGTTTGTGTGTGAGCGTGTATGTATGTGTGTGGGCGCGGGTGTGTGTATGTTTGTGTGTGCGTGGGTGTGTGTGTCTATATATGTGTGGGTATATAATTAGAAATATGTACATAGGTAGTTAATCGACATACTTGAGTAAAGACTCTGTTTTCAGGTAGTCCTGTTTCAGTAGCCATTCCGTTAATTTTGATTTTGATTTTGATTTGATATTGATATTGAAGATACATACTAGAAAACTTACTAACATTGAATTTAGACTGACTTCTCAGACTGGTTTTTTTTTCTATCATTGATAGGCTAACAAACTACTCTCTCTCTATCTGTTTATAGTTTGAAACACAAAATAAGTTAAGCTTAACACATAGATACTCTATCAATACATAAGCTGCACATTGTTTATAAAGACACAAAACCACTAAGCCTCATACATTATCGCTCACGAGTATCTATTATTGAACATGATCTTTTTAACCGACTTTGCAAAAAGGAGGAGGTTCTATGTTCGATTGTATGTATGTTTTTTTTTTTATATAAATGTCTACCGATTTCTCTGTCATTTGTGGCCCGATTTTAAAAATTCTTTTTTTATCCGAAAGAGTATATCCCAGAGGTGGTCCCATACCAATTTTATTACTATTATTAAAAAATGTTTATACGTTGATGACGTTTTGGTCTCCTCCAATTACGAGTATGTATGTTCAAATTCCTTGTTCCATGTTATTGGGGTTTTCAATTCAAAAAACTGAAAGGTGTAAAATAATAAACTTTATACAAATAGTACAACCGTTTCCAAAAAAGTAAATACACTTAAAATTTAAAAATAAATTTAATTTCGGAAGTCAGTGTCAATAAACGAAGAAATAAAATACAAACATCGACTTCCGAAATTAAAGTTATTTTTCAATTTTATGTGTAGGTATTTTGTTTTTTGGAAGTCGTTTGTATTATTTGTAAAAAAGTTTTTTATTTACAGTTAGTGAAGATACTAGAAAACTTACCAATATTGAATTTAGAATGACTTAGCTCTGAGTTAACAAACTAAATCTATCTACAATTTTAAACACAAAACAAGTTAAGCTCAACACATACATAAATACTCTTTCAATACATAAGCTGCACATTATTTCTAAAGATACAAAACCGCTAAGATGAGGCTTAGCCATTATCGCTTACGAGTGTCTATTGGTGAACATGAGCTTTCTTTACAGTTACATACTCGTACAGTAAAGTTTGTCACCACACTATTTGACATCCGGGTCGTGATTGCTGTTTGCTGTTATGATCACTTAAGCTTAAAGATGGAGTTTTTAGACTACAAATACATCAGGTGTTGAGTAAGTATATTGTCACTAGCTTCTGCCAGCGGCTTCGCCCGCGTGGAATTAGTACTTCTCCCGTTATAAACTTTCAACCCCTATTTCACCCCCTTAAGGATTGAATTTCGAAAAACCCTTTTTTATTGGATACCTACTCTTCACAAAGAATACACCCTCCAAATTTCATGTCTCTAGGACCAGCGGTTTAGGCTGTGTGTTGATATATCAGTCAGGCAGGACTTTGAATTTTATGTATATACATAATGTATACAGATGATTACTCCGTTTCGCAAATATTGGGGCTTATTTATAAAATAACCATGATCACATGGTTATTTTATATATAGTATAAACACTGATTAACAGGTTCCTTATTCAAAGTTTTGTAACCGAAAGAATAGATTGTGTGGTAAAGTACTGACTAATCTTTTGAAGGTGGTTTTGTTTTATAGAAATCTGAATTTGATGAATAAGAGGCAAGCTATCTTGAATATAAATTCGTTAATCAGTATTTACACTAAGCATTTAGGGTTATTTATCTAAATAAGTCTGATTATGCTGGTGTTAATTTATTTTTTTTATTTCGGATGGGTTTGCTCTTGACTCTTAGTCTAGGTCAGAGATGAAAGAGACAAAGTCGACGATACAGCAAAGTTAGCTGAGCCTGAAGAAGCTTCAAAGTCACTCTAACTTTGAAGAGATTAGGGTTGTATGCATTCGGAAACAGACGCAGGTAGAGAGTTCCACTCCTTTGCTGTGCGCATTGTGAAAGACGTTTGGAAACGCTTAGTGCGAATTCATGGAATAGCAACAAGGTAGGGATGGTAACTTGCAGTGCGTCTAGATGTCCAATGGTAGAAGGGGGCCGGTGGGATGAGGTCATGGAATTCTTGGGCACACTCTCCGAAGTACATTCTGTAGAAGATTGACAAGCACGCAACCTTGCGGCGATGAGCCACGCTGCGAAGGTTGGCATTCATCAGTTTTAATTGATTTTTTTCAAAGTTGACTGAATTATATTGTTACAATGAACAAGGACATAGGCTGTCCTTGTTCATTTTCTTTAAAATTCATTGTCATAGTAGCCTTTTTCTCTCTCCCTTTTGTACAGAAATCATGGCGAAATTAATATCAATTCGTGAGTGTCTTTTCATCTCATATTTTATATCTTGTCTCTTCAACATTCTCAAGATGATTAGTTTTCCTATAATAGACCAGACATTATAAATTCAATGAAAACATATAGTTTCATTATAGAATACATATTTCACAAACTCCAGTATAATACAAATTGACATGTCCCTTCACAAAATTTCTTAAGTAAGAACGTGTGAGAGAAAATATATAATGCCCCATTTCAACTCAATTTATATTATAAATGAGGTTTGTAATACAAAATTTATAATATAAATGGGTTTGAGTGGATACTCATGTTTTTCTCACATATTCAAATGAAGAAATTTTGTGGTAGCTACCATCAATTTTTACGAGACAGTCCATAATGTAAACCTAATATGCTTTTACATACATTATTCTTGAGGGGTTCTTTCTGCGTTGGTTTAGGTACTTGACAGATATCAGTGTTTTGACAGCCTGTATAATAATTAATATTGAGGATGTAGATGACAGTCTTTTAGGCTGTTCAAGAGTTTTTCTACATTCTTCACTATTTTCATTTACCAAAACATTAACGGAAACTACTGGTTATATTTCAGATACTACTTTGTCCATAACGTTTTCGTCATCTTTCTTGAAGGAAGTCATTGTAAATTCCCAAAAAAACGGCGTTCGTTACAAAGGACATCAGCTGCTCAAAATTAGTATGGGTGACCTATTTTTTTTCAGAATTGATTGTTACTTTCTTGAAGAAAGTTTTTCATTTCAACGGGCAGAAGTAGTATTTTAAAATATGACCAGCCATTTCCGTTACACCCTTCTTTCTTTTTTTTTTTCGGGGTGGGAAATCGTCCAATGACATCTCACGCTCCGGGTGGAGCGGGAGGACGTGTCAGACTCTTATTGACTAAAACCCACCTGTTCCTTCCTTGCCTAAGTGCCCAGGGGAGCGGTAACTCTGTTAAGAATTTATCCGCTACCCCTTGGCATGCAGGCAACGGCCATGATGGTGGCAGACATATTCTCTTTGAGGCGTGCGTGGAACATTACGCGCCGTTGACTCACGGGCCTGGTGCTGATTGGACGGCGAGCTACCCATTACTCGCCGTCCGCAGGCCCGCGTCTACGGTGTCCAGAGATGGTCCTGCGACCTCCGACGCCCAGGGCGTCTCCTGCGGTGGCTGCGGCTGGGGGCGTTTTGGCCACTCCATAGTCTCCCTCATTCGATCCGCCTCCTCCTTCGCGAGCATTACTGCTTTGCAGAAGGAGGAGACTGCTTCCCATTCCCTCTGACTCCTACCATGGCCTGGACCAGGGCCGGGCGCGAGAGGTCGCTGCCGCCTATCGCATCCACGAGGACATGGCGTTGCTCCGCCCAAGTGGGGCAGACCTCCACCGTATGCTCCACCGTATCCTCTGGGCGATCTGAGCAATTATGGTAACACCCGGGCGTTTCCTCCCGCGTTATCCGACACGGGAACCTCCCGAAACAACCGTGTCCGGTGAGGACCTGTCCCGTTCCACCCTCTATGCCGTATGCGTAATTTCAAATATCGATACCTGATAAGCTAGGTTAGTTAAGGTGAAAGCGTCAGGGTAGCCCGCGTAATTCAAATTATCTTACGTTTTTTGCAATTTGCAGGTCAGTATCAGGTTTTATGTTCGTCAAAATATAATTTGTGGCCATAACAAGTACGTATTTATTAGTCATGATTTCATGAAATACTACATTTGACATCAATTCTAACTGAAACAGTTGTATTGATGATTAATTGATTATAATTATTATAAATCAATAAATAGATACTTGCTAAGGCCGCAAATCATATTTTGATCAAGATACAACCTGACACTGACCTGTAAATTGCATAAAAAGTAAGAAAATTTGATTTCGCGGGCTATCCTGGCTGTGAAAACGAAATCTTTCATCAACAGGTATTTTTTATTTTACCTATGTTTATGTATTTGTATAATGACGAAACTCGTTAGTGATTAGCCGATAAAAGTTTATGATAATAAAGAATATCATTCTATTATTCAATAAAGTAAAGTGAGTATAGAAAGTACACATTATTCCTAATTACATTTAGGCACTAATCCAAGGTAAAATAATGTCATTTGCAATCTAAACTAAACTTTATTGCTTAAGACAAAAAGGTGAAAATTCAATGAAAGTTAGTCAACTGATTCTGTTCCTTTAGAGTTTAATGAGTGGAATTAATGTCACGGTTAGGTTGTGCACTGTAGAGGAATTTCACGCGTAAAATAAACATAACAATACGATACAATGAAGTCTAAACATGTAGGCATAATCTTTTTGATGAAGTATATACTTTACCATCATATTTTCATACCTTTCATCTACAACCTATAAACATCAACATGCTTTAATGTTCCCACGGCTGAGATACTAGCCTCCTCTAACTAAGAAGTGGACCGTACCTAAGTGCGGGCCCGTACCTACACCTTCAACATATAGTGATCCCGACTTACTTTAAATTTATAAATTTTTAATTAGTTTCTTATGGTCTTTCTCCACTAATAAAATAAAAATCTTATAATTCAGACAAAGTTCATAGTATACACACAACTTAAAAACTATTTTTAGTACTTATTACTACCAGAAAAAAAGTAATCACAATTATTGTACGTTACAGTGGCATAGGCGTGTGCAATGTCCCAGTATGGGGCTGTCCCACCCACCTGACCGTTATAGTTTTCAAGAGACTATGAACATCCAGTTCGTTCAGTGAAATCGATCTGAAAGTATAGAATAGTCACATCAAACAGCTGGTTCTGACTTCACTCCTGGCAAAGCAAGAATCTAAATCAATTTTCATACAAACTTGAACAAACAGAAAGCTATCAAAATTGAATCAAATGGTCCCAAATCTTGGCACACAACACACCAAAATAACATATGAACAAAGAGAAGTAAAGTGACGTATTTTATTGTCAGTGGTACATTATTTACCATAATCGGAAAATCACTTTGGCGTGTGGCCAGTAAGCTTCCTATATCTCTTTGGTGGAACGAAGAAGATTCGTGTTTTCATTCGGTACTGGGAATTTAAGAAAAATAAAACTGAATTATAACGTGCCAGTTGTTTCAGTCAAGAATTGGGTACTGTTGTGGTCAGTATCATTTTGAATTCGGAAGATAATTCGATAGAAGTGGTTAGAAGTTTCCCACAGATTTTGCTAATAGACAATTATGATAATGCCTTTACCTACTTATTTCGCCAAATATTACTTGTTTATTTGGAGTTCATTGCTAGGTTTACGGTTTATTTATGGTTGTTTTGTTCACCCACCTTTGACTTTTTGTACTATACTGTTGAGGATTTGCCTTCTACATTTTGATGCCATGCTTCCCAGGTCTGGATGTTTTTAATTAAACTTAACCCCTCAGGCCCTGCGCGCGTCAAATGTCAAAATCTCTCAAGGCCCGTTGACGTTCGGCCATCGTGACAGACTATGTCATGTTCCGGGTGTGTAAACCTTGCCACAGGTTTTAATACGCGTGAATCGGGTTTTTGGCAATTTATTTGGCAAGGCAAACGGAATTTCCCCACTGGCACACCGGTGTGCCGCTAGACACTTCACTGTCGATAAAACTTAGGCGGACTATGAATGATGTTCTGATATCAACCTCAACAACATATAAATAAACATTTGATTACCGATTTATTCTGTATCATACCCTGTTAGCTCAAAGCATAAAGCTATAAATAAATACATTACCCACCATAATCGGTAATTCCGTCTGGCTGACGGCCAGTAAACTTCCCGTATCGCCCTGTATAACGCGATTCAAGGATCGTATCCATTACGAATGAATAATTGTCTCGGACGCTACAATGCTTTGTGGACGCCTTGCTAATGGCTAGAAAAATTAGGGAAACGAGATAGTGGCAGCTTGCTATTGAATTATGTTTTTTAATGTTTGTTTTGGATTTTCGTTGAATTATGATTGTTGAATTGTAGGACTTAATATAATGTTAACTGGTCAGCGGTGATACCGTACTCTTGATATATTTTTTTTACCACTTTCTCACCTGATGGTAAGCGATGATATCATCGTCAATGGAGCACGCTTGTCTAGAAGTAACTATTCACTCATGTCTTAAAGTCCCCAGGATATATCGGCTATCAGGAAACATACCGGTGGCGCCGTATGTCAAATATCATGAAAAATTCTTCTTTCTAAAATCTCTTCTCAAACGAAGGGCCTTCAATCTATATTAATTTCTGTCCTTAGGTAGGCGCGTCTGTTTCTAAAAGCTTTAATAAATTTCAATTCATTATTTTCAATCTTATTCCTCGTTCTCAATTATTTTATTGGACTGATACTGGATTTGCGAAACCCATTTTTTAAAGGTCTTGATTAAAAATCAGGCTAAGCACGACTTACCTATCATTACCGCACCACAGTTATAATCAACGTAGACCATGAATTTCTCTAAGAAAAATCGATATAGGTATATACATGAAATCGATAAAAATATAGGATGATAACGGAAAAGAGCGTCGTCATATTATGTCCTTTTTTTTACAACTTCATATTATGACCTCACATGCTAATTTTGAATATAATCAGCCTTTATGTTATCCTCAACCCCCGGGCAGACATCGGCCATGACGGGCCTCTTCGTGTTTGCTGACAACTCTTTGAGGCGCGCGTGGAACACTACGCGCCGTCTACTCTCGGGCCTGGTGCTGATCGGACGGCGAGTTCGGGCCCTCTCTAGGAGAGAGAATGGGCCGTAATCCACCACGGACCACGCAGGCTCAGTGCGGGTGTAAAAATATTGATCACTTTGTACGGTGAGTCCATATTTTTTGAAATTACTTTTGCTTTCTTGAAGAAAGTTGTTCATGTCCAATTCAATATGCCTGGCCTTTTCCCAACTATCTTAGGGTTGGCTTCCAATTTAACTAGATGCTGCTGAATACCAGTATTTTACATGAAGCGACTGCCTATCGGACCTCCACAACCCAGTTAATGGGTAATACGATACCCCTTGGAAATACTGGTTGACAGACTTTCGGGCTTCTGACGATCCGTAACGACTGTCAAATATCCACGATTGACAGCCAGGACCAACGGCTTAACGTGCTTTCCGAGGCACGGAGGAGTCTCAGTATGTAAAAATGGTCACCCATCCATGGACCAACCCCGGCAAGCGTAGCTTAACCTGATGTATCGACCCATGCGGCTGTTATTACTTTAGCCACGACATCATGGTCAAAGTTTTTCATGTCCATGAGCAGAAATAGTACCTGAAATATGAACACCCATTTCTGCCCACTGTATATTAATTAATAAGATGCATAAGTCTGATTCACATGGCGCTTAAAACCAACTTAAACCAGACAAAGAATTAAGCTTAGACGACTGGTTGTCGTCATGTCTCTACTGTTGATTATGCCAATTATCTCTCATTGAGCTGATGTTCTCAATAACAGAGGAATGTTTGGATTAACAAATTGGACTAATTAACGCTGAAATACTTGAGTTCGTTCTGAAGATTTCCTGTAATTTGTTGTTTATTTTCGTTCTGATTTTAGACACTGGTTTCACAATATGATTCGATTACTAAGACATCGGTGGGTTGTTGAACTGTCGTAATGTCGATATATATTAAAGTCAAGAGTAGCCTAGGTTACTTCTAGGCAAACGTGCTCCATTGTTGACCACATCATCGCTTACCATCAGGTGAGATAGTGGCCAAATGCGAACTACTCAATGATAAAAAAAAATGAAGTTGTTTGACATTGAACTTAGATAATTTTTTCTTTATCAATTACCGAGCTCGCAGAACTTGGTCTGTTGCTAAGCGATAAGCACGAAATCTTATTGAAAGAGCAAAAATGTCAGAGTAAGAACGTCACAGAGTTTGCTAGCAATGCTTTTTAGTGAATTTCTAAGTTTTGTGACGACAACAAACGAAACAAAAAAATCATTGACAACCGCACAATTGTAAACCAACACCCTTAATGACTCCATCTTTTTTTTTTGACATCTCCCGCTCTGGGTGGAGCGGGAGGGCGTGTCAGACTCTTACTGACTAAAACCTACCCCTGTTCCTTCCCCGCCTAAGTGCCCAGCTAACTCTGTTACGAATTTATCCCCTACCAAGAGGCAAATGACTCCATCTACGTTCCACTTCTCCATTAATCACATTTAAAGTCTCTTATCCTCAAGCACACCTTTAAATTCATCCATCGGCTATAAGTATTATTTTTTTCCATAAGCCCGTGGCACCGGACGCCGCATCCGTCGACGATCGTGACCAGAGTCAACCTTTGTCAGTCGGCTTAACACAAACTCCTGGGCTTGAATGTTTAATGCCATATTAGCTCATACGGCATCTGATTTGACTATGAATTAGCGTGTTACATCCCGCGCTTCAATTGTTTTAAGTGTTTTGATGGCCAGTTCCTGGTGGATATGGTGTTGTAAATCTCCGGTGTTTTATGAAGTCCTGGTAGTAGTTTTGTTGGTTTTTGGAACGGTAGTGATTAGTTTGGCTTTAGAACGTGAGGCAGCCGTGTGAAAATCAGCTGTTTTAAGTGCGTTTGATGTCATTCGTAAATATAGTTGATTGATATTTAAGTAAGTACCTATAGTTTGACTGAATACACATGATCTTAACTATCTGACACTATCATCTTACTATTGACACTGTTTTCAATTTTGTGTGTTAGTAAAAATATACTTACAGTCTTGGACCATGAAAGGTTATAGACGGAGTGTCAAAATCCAGCAAGTAGCAGAATGAGAAGCCGGCTTGTATCTGTACACGTGAAATAAGCTCACATAGACAAAATGAGAAGCCGATACGTCATCGTTACGTTCGTCAAGGTCACTCACATGTTTTAACGATCCTGCTTCAATTAATGTCCAATGACGTTCCGTCTACAAGCTTTCATAGTCTAAGCTTACAGTACTGAACTTCTTTCTAATCTACGCATTTTCACTAATTAAAATCCGTAAGTATAAAATCTACTGTTCATTCCGAACAGATCCTTTAACTTTACTGTCATGTTCTATTCTATTTAATAAAGCGAATTTAATGTCGAAACCCTGTTAGAAGATTTAAATTAGGTTTAAAACTGAAACTGAGCTCGACACCGCGATTCAATTACGACCTCTCAACGACACTTTTTGTAATTAAAACCTGGATAGAAGTAGATTAAAATAACAATTTTTTTAATTTATGGCTAACCTTACCTCGTTTGTTTTATTGATCATCGCTAGAATATTGCCTTCGAATTTTAAAATCTGCTTCTTTTGATATAAAAACGGTTTTATTAAATTTGAAGACGGAATTCCAAGTGTGATTAAAACTATTTGACTCTCAAACGAATAAGTCAAGATCTAACACTGGCCGTAAAGAATTACGAAAGTATTTTGAACTTAGCATTCTATGTTCAAAAGCAGACCGCAGCTTTCAAATAGCACTCTAAATTGAAATACGCAGCAATTTCTGTGTGATCGAAAGTCTCTATCAGTAGTAACAATAAAAAATAATGTACAAATAATATTTTATCACTTCTCGTGCTCAAAGATACTTTGCAATTGGCTGTTATAAAATACAGACTACCACTGGTCGTTACGTAGATATTGTTTATATGCAACTGGACACATGGTTACTAAAGCACTCTGAACAGTACGACTGAATTTCAACCTTGTCTATAAAAATTTACGGTTCTAAAATGCTTGTATACAAGTCACAGTATTATTTTTGAAACCGAACGTGTTACAATCGAACTTGATTTATAAAATAATTAAAAGTTATGTACTTGGATCATGTTGTGCTTTTGTTTTGAGCTATTCAAAACGTTCGAATATTTTATAACTGCTACCAGGTTATTTGAGTGCATTTGAAATGAAAGAAATAGTAATTGGTTTTGGGACAGTAATTGGGGAAATTAATTCGTGATCAAATGATGCCAGCTTTTTGGTTAAGTTTTCTGCTTGAAACTTTAGAAGAAACTGTCTTTTAATATTATTCCTTTTAATCAGTCACTAAGCTCCTGTAAAAGTTTCCACCACATTTACAGAAGCGTCCGACCGCCTTGTGCGTCTCGCAGTCCGCTGGATGCCAGACGCACAAGACGGTCGATGTGGCAACACTTGGCCTATGTCCAGCAGTAGACGTCTTACGGCTGAAAAGTTTTTGAAGTAAAACTTCTTTAAGCACGCTTGACTTGGGGAGTAAACTGGTGAATGCGTAACGAGAGCGTTACGAAAAGTGTGATCGGGCAAGGCGAACGGAAGAGATAGAGTTTTTACTTCAGTCGTGTGGTCTAAAGCACACTCGTTTTTTTTTTTTTTAAATTGGTAGGCTCCCGCTTGACCACTATATCATCTGATAAGTAAGTGATGATTTGGTGATTTTATTTATTTTATTTTCTTTATTTAGGCAACCAACAGCGATACATATAATATATTACAGAATAAATGTGTAACAGTATAATGGCCAATAATAGGTTTCCTTTTTTATCTGGGATAAACATAATGCGAACGGATAGTGAGAAAATTAAATTACACAGTTCAGAACAGTATTATTTAAAATTAAATTTGGAACAAAATGTGATAATTTTAATGAAAGATGAATCGAAATCAATTGCATGTCATTCGCCTTCGCTTATAGTCTTAACAATTCGTTTTTTGAATGTTTGCTTATTGCAGTCAAATATGTCAACTTGAGAGAAGTCTGTGTTATAAATACGAGCAATGCGAGTCAGTACACAGTTTTTGGAAAAATTTGTGGAGTGCCGAGGCACCAACAGGTGATGGAGCACACTTGCCTGGAAGTAACCTATTCACACCCCCCCCCCCCCGTTGTAGCTATCAGGAAACACAGACTCCGGCAGAGAATTCTCCTTAAAAGTTATGTGCGAGTGATGTCCACCATGTACCGGTGGCGCATTATAAACTTTTTAAGCTAGATGAGGCCGGTGTTTCCTAGCTGACTACCCTGAGAAGAAACACCGAAACAAACTCAGAGGTCAAAGTCTCTTTTAAAGTTTTCAAATCCATACAATATGTACTGGTCAAAGCATATGAGAACCATGTGCGTTTATATCTGGGATAAGCTTTTGCGTAAAGCAACACACAAATTCGAGTGGACCTGTCCAGAAAGTGCAAGCATTTGTCAGTTATCGTGAAGCTCAACTCAGAACTTTGAGGAGCTCAATGAACCGATGAACAATACCAAAGTAAGGACATTTGGGTAGGCCGCAAAAATACTCAAACTGCCAGACAATCATAAAATCTACATGAATATAACGACATACATACTTCTCGCATTCACATTATGCTGTATGAAGACCATGCAGCTTAGTGTCTGTAATGGTCTTTTGAAGAAAGAACCACACATATTTGAGTAGGCCTGTCTAGTCAGTGCAAGCATTTGTCAATAGTCGAATAGCTCAACTTAAAAACCACTAAGGAGCTCAATGACTTGACGAACAATACCAAAGAAAGGACATTTGGGTAGGCCGCAAAAGTACACAAACTGTCAGGCAACGTTAAAGATTACTATAAAAAGGAGGAGAAAATAATAATAATAATAACCCACATAGTCCTCACATTTACAAAAATTTTGATTTAAATTGCCTCACGTCTATTGGTAAAGCTATTGTTTTCCAAGGAAACAAGCAAAAAAAAAAACAAAACACGTCGATTCCAACCAATGCAACTACGAGTAATAGGCTTCATCTAGATATGTCATAATCAAATCAAATATAGGTCGTGACATTGAACAATAAAAATAAAAACCGTACAAAATCAAATAACACCTCGGGGTCTTGTTCAAACAATTAATACCAAAACAATTCTTAACTGTTGATTGCCATACCGAATTGCGAAGTTCGACGCAGAGCGATTCCTTTACAAAATATTAATTTTCAAATAATTCACAAAACTTCAGAGTAGCGCCTTGATTGAAATTGATGACAGTAAACGAAATTCACTTTATTGGTATTATTTCTTAGTAATTTGTAAATCGCTGGCATTCCGGTACGAATTTCTCGGAAATAGTGTCTGTATTTAGTAAGTTTGCACTTTGTATCGGTTTTACTGGTTCTTGTTATTTTAATGATGTGAACTTGTGAACCTTTAGTTAACAATTACAGCTAACTATTAAGGCTGGCTAAAGTTAAATGCCAGCAACGTCCGTTTTTATATAGGACTGGGATAGACTGGGTAAACGCTAGTACCAATCCACTAGAAAGACTATAGACCAAACATTATTATTATATATTACCCTTTGTTATTTAACTGCTAAGGTCATCATCATCATCATCATGTGTGGAAATCGGTTGTCGTAGTATGGGCTGTGATGCGGAGGAATGAAGAAAATGTCGCGAGGAAGGTCCTGTGAAAAAAAAAATGTATCAGACGATGGACAGACAGACGGACACGTAAATGACAACAATAATAGGGCTCCATTTTTTTTTGTGTAGTGGGAAATCATCCAATGACATCACCCGCTCTAGGGTGGAGCAGATGGACGTGTCAGACTATTACTGACTAAAACCCACCCCTGTTCCTTCCCTGCCCTGAGTGCCCAGGGGCGAATTAACTCTGTTTCGAATTTATCCTCAACCCCTGGGCAAGCATCGGGTATGACGGGCCCCGTCATGAATGCTGACAACTATTTGAGGCGCGCGTGGAACACTACGCGCCGTCGACTCTCGGGCCTGGTGCTGATCGGACGGCGAGCTACCCATTACTCGCTGTCCGCAGGCCCGGGTATAGTGCTCCATTTGGACCGATCGGGTACGGAATCCTAAAAAGGTCAAGGCTGATGAATTGAAACTACAAGAAAAATTAAAGGTATTCCGATGATGAACTTGAAAATGATGAAATCCAGCAACTCCAAGTTTTACCAGCAGATACACTCATTATTAAGTCCACAAATCAGTCCCTAAACACTTTTAATGAATACAAAAGCTGTATACAAAATCCAGGTTGATTCAGCGAGTCATTAATTTTCGCTATGACAGAGCAATTTCAACTGTTTGATATAAATTAACAACGCTTATGTTTGACCAGTGGATAACGATAAAATTTTAGTCTTGGGTGTTTTGTTGTTACTACTGGTGATTGCTTTTCATGTTGAAGTACAGGACTTTTTCTGTTTGCTAGGAAAATGAAAATACTGTTTAATTCTCCTTACATGTCTGTCTATGTACATTTGAACTTGTTTTTTCTAGTAAAGAAATCCACATCAGTTAGCAGGATAGGTCGCAGGACGATCTCCGGCCACCGTAGACGTGGGCCTGCGGACGGCGAGGAGTGGGTAGCTCGCCGTTCGATCAGCATCAGGCCCGAAACTCGACGGCGCGTAGTGTTCCAGGCGCGCTTCAAAGAGTTGTCAGAAAAACATGACGGGGCCCGTCATGGCCGATGTCTGCCCAAGGGTTGTGGATAAATTCGAAACAGAGATACCGTGCCCTTAGCACTCAGAGAAGGAACAGAAGTGGGTTTTAGTCAGTAAGAGTCTGACACGCCCTCCCGCTCCACTCTAGAGCGGGAGATGTCATTGGATGATTCCCAAACCCAAAAAAAAAAGGTAGTGGGATGGGTTAGTATTACAATATTTATGTTAAAATCACCACATTTTTCAGATTCAAATTTTAATACTGTTTCGTGATAGTCTTAATGATCTATTATTTTATCTTTCATATCTAGTGTGTTTCGAATTTCTGATCAATTTATTTTGAAATTTATACAGGATGTAACCATAGTCAATTAAAAAACAAAAAAAAAACTCTGTACTTACCGTAAAAAGTTATCATCAGCTGATCAAAATTAGGTAGTTATTTACTACAATAATATTCCTATTTTTATTTCAAACTTCATGTTACACTAAAGTACATTGACAGACTTATGGCCAGAGATCCAGTCAACCAAGGGTGGTGGAGACACAACATGCTATATAGGTAGGTACTTAAATTACCAATTTGATTCAAATTATTAAGCCCACTTAAATAAAATATTATAAATGCGAAAGTTTGGACTGATTTATGTTTGTTACTCAACCACACCAGAACGGCTGAACGGATTTGGATGAAATTTGGCACAGAGATAGTTTATAGTCTGAAATAGCACATAAGTTATAACTTATAGTGGGGCAAGAACAAATTGCACGGGGGCGAAGCCGCTGGCATAAGCTAGTACAAATATACATACGAATTACAAACTACAAGCTTAAGTAGGTTTAAGACCAGCTAAAAGGTATCACGAACCTTCTTTGTCTAAAGTCAAGTCATCACGAACTTTTCACTTATTGCCAACACAGACGTGATCACTTTTATTGTGCCATTAAAGCTGAGGAAAATAATTTCTACTGAGCTGTTCACATAAAGTAAATTCATCACTCCGCTGCAGAATTTTTGTCAACTGTGCTTTTACCTGGTACTTTAGTACGACTTTTACGAGGAAAGTTGGCATCATTTCCTCTGTCGTTAAAACCTGTTTTTATGGACATTTTTCTTACTAAACTCTTATTTCTATAGTATGTTAAGTAAAAAACACACATAAACATGTAAGATAAAATCATGCTTGTATTTCACGAGGGCTTAAGCAGAGGTGTACCTAATACACTCTCATTGTACCACTTAGGTATGTTCAAATACAATGAACCACATAGCTAAGGAGTGGAATGCCCTGCCGCAGTCTGTGTTACCTGATGTCTACAACCTCGGGGGTCTTTAAGACAAGAGTGCCCCTACCACAAAGTAGTAATTTTAACCCAAAGGTTGACTGGTAGAGAATACCTTGTTGCATTAAGTTCGCTGTACCACTATTGTACATGAAGTTTAAATAAATAAATAGTGGTGGTGGGGGTGGGTGGTAATGGTGACACGAGACTATCAATGTTAAATAAAATTCCGAGCTCCCACTGAAAAATTCCAAATGGAAAAACCCAATAACACTTTACTCGACCTGGTAATCAAACACAGGACCTCACGCTCAGCATTAGCATCGAAGGAACGAGGCAGCCGAGTGTTATAGCAAAATGTATCTAATAAGGTGTATTTTTCTGGTCAGTAGTAACAGCATCCAGGCAGGCTACGTTTTGCTCTTACTCTATAAAAGATCGGATCTGTCCTACTTTTCAAAGTTTGCCCGGTACCCTAGGAAATTGCTATATCAGTTTTTTTTTTCACGAAACAACTACGTATGCTAAAACTTCTACTAGAAGTAGTTTACCAATTTGTTTGAAATTATGTGACTCGAGCAATTTTGAGTGAAGTAATTTTTAGAAGAGGGGGCCAAAGATAGTATTTACTAGGCTTAATTGATTAATGTAATAATGAGAAGTTTTTAAATTCACAATATCATTGATTGATACTTCCATTCGCGGAAACAAAACGAGCCTGCCGATTATAAACTATAAACTGTACTGTTTAACTTTTTTCCATAATGTTAATCACAAACAATAAAAACATTGGAGACGCGTGCGAATGTTTTTCTACATTCAACCATCACTCACATAAAACTTCCCAACACCATTCATTCACTCGCTCTAATGTCATTCACACATCATTTGCACCTGTCGTAAGAAACCATTCACTATTTCGATCTAGACCAAACTTTCACTCTGTGGTTTTCGAAATTCGAATCATACGTTATTTTAAACGTTACTAAATCGGTTACGCTCCAGTAGGAGTATTTATATTATGTCGTTACTTTCTCTCTATTCAATAAAATGGTGCTCATTACTGGACTTTCCATAATTTTTTGACTTTTTGTCCGTTCTGTGACTAAATTGATGTCACGCAGTCATTTAAATATCGGGAGTTGCGGTAGGAAATGAAGCATCATTTTAGTGAAATTTTATAACTGCACACAATAACAATAATGCAATATCCAAATAATGTTATTAACTATTTGTTTGTTTCTTACGTTTTCAAGCCTCAACACCCATCAACAAATTTAGATGAATTTTGGTATAGATATAGATTGGATCTTAACGAAGGGAAAGAAAATTAAATACGTTCCTTTTTTTTTGGGTTGGGAAATCATTCAATGACATATCCCGCTCTGGGTGGAGCGGGAGGGGCGTGTCAGACTCTTACTGACTAAACCCACCTAGTTATTTGTTCTTTCCCTGCCCTGATTGCCCAGGGGCGCAGTACCTCTGTTTCGAATTTATCCACAACCCCTGGGCAGAAATACGTTCCCTTGGAATATTTTTTTTTAAGTTGCCCCACACTAGGAATTACTCCTGTATCGTGGGTGCGTTTAAAAACATGGAAAACTCACATACACAAGACACCCAGACCCGGAACAACTATCTCTAGGCCTTACAAATAATTTTTCCGTGTGGGAATCGAACCCACGACACGCAGTGCAGCTGCCTAACGCTCAACCACTGCGCCAACCAAAACCGCGCTGTCAAACCCGCTGGCTGAAGTTAGCAATAAATCAATAAAAAGCTACGAAGTGCATTATTTTCCTAGTACCTTAAGTTCAACAAAATTGCATTCACTATTTCAAAACTACATTTCCAAAACAACTTCGTATATCGATTGTTGGCATGAAAGCCTACCATTTTATCATTCCATTCCGTATTACAAACACCTAGTTTCATAAACCGGTTGTCTTACCTTAATCTGGTAAAATAATTGTATTGCACAATTTAGCGGTAGGTAAGGTACGCGTTTAATCGATTTCGGCAAGAAACCGTTAAAATAAACTTTTATTATTTTAATCATTGCATGAGTAGTTTTTATTCTTTGGTAAAAATAGATACATAAATAGAGTAAACTTTTTACTACACCAGAAAGTTACACAAGTATAAATACGAAGTTAAGTCTATGGGTACAACGGCGGTCTTATCGCTGATAGTGATGGCGATATCTATCAGACAACCTTTGGATGGACTGAAAGAACTAAAAATAAAAATCAGTGGTAAAATAAATATAATCATAATCAATGATATTATAAAAGAAAGATACGCTGTGTTCATACAAAGCGGGAGTTGTTATTACAAACGTCCTTACTTAAGTATATATTATGGTATGAAAATCCTTCACTCTTTTTATCTTGGAACCATAATTTGTACACTCTTATCATAGATAACATATTATTGTCACGCCATGGACATGCTTTTCAGCCGACTAAATCAAATTGCTACAATTGGCTGAATTTGTCTGCAATAATTTGCGCGCACTGACTGACTGCGAAAGACTGTGTACTACAGAGATGACGACTAATAGAGGAGTATGGAAGAAAAAGAAATGTTGCGCCGACCCCAAATAAATTGGGATAAGGGCAGGAGAATGAATGAATGATCATTGATTATAAATATTATGATTTTAAATAAGAATAATGTGGTAAACCTCCAGGGCCAGCATTTACAACATTACCTACTGATCCGTTAACGTAAAATTCTTGTGAAATATGAAGTACGGTTGGTAATTTTTAACATATATCGCATTTCGATACTCATTCTGGAAGAGTATTTATTTTTATCATAAACAAAAGCATTTCCTCTGAACAGCCGCGTGCCACGCATGGCACTAAAAGTAAAAAAAATACAACACTATAAAAAAACGAGACAGCCCAAATGTTTTGAAGCGTGATTTTAATGCACCTTTTATAGCATCGAATAAAGTGATTACCACTCGTCACATTATCGATACAAAAGGTTCATCTGAGCGTGAAACACGTTTCATTTCCAATACGCTCAACACGCGCGTCACACGGGGCTAAATCAACTTCAACATCTGAGCAGCCAGTCTTTTTGCCACGTCGACGTCTAAGTAAAACAATTGACCATAAAATTGTCCGTACGTGTCCCTCACAAAAAGAGAAAGCCTCGCCCGGGTCCATTCTAATGTCCCGTTTCTAAGAACATTATGTCTTATTTAAGAGATACGACAAAAAATAAAATAGCTCGCGACGTGAAAGAATAAGGCGAAATGGGCCATAAACGTTGCCCCGTCGTATCTAAAGACAAAAGTCGTAGAGCTACCGGCGCAGAAATATTTGGGATGTTGTAAAATGCGTTTCTAAGTTTATTGCGACATTGTTACACATAACATTTTTTCCCATTCAACGAGTTTTGACAGCGGAACAATGGTAATTTCAGCTTCTGTTTTATAATGAGGAGCTGAGCGACAAAAGCTTTACGATATTTTGGGTTGCCCGCCGTTACGCTTTTGTTTTGACGATGCGACAAAGGTCTTATTATAATATTGTAAACACGAACTTCATTTCAAAGTTAAGCGGGTTCCATAAATTGCATAATATTCTTCATCATTTCTTTTTTTTTATCGTTCCTTACTGTTCTGGTATGACTAAAGTCTATTGAGGGTCAGTGTTGCATTTAAATTCCCTATTTTATATTCCTTCCTCTTCGTCTGTCTATCAAATCAAAAAATCACAGAATAGTAGCTTAGTCACATGTTATGAATTCGAATCAGTCACAATTAAAATAACAATGAACTATAACTTTTTGCGTCATGAAATCCCATAATTTGTACACTAGTGCTATAAAACGTGCTGGTATTAATTTTCCAGACTCAAAAGATAGCGCCACAGATTATGCGACAAAAAAGTCGTAAGGGGTGGTTTAATCGGTTTTTTTACTGCTGTCGGCATTACACATGCGGAACCGACAGACCAGAACCGATGTTCATGCTTCAGGCCGACAGTGGCTTTGAAAAGAGCGGTTTGAGCATCAAGTTATGTGACGTCATCAATTTGGTGCAGTCTACGCCATATGGTTTATTTTTGATGCACATCCAAATCATATTCGATACAAAAAAAAACAGAATTATCAATGTCGAGATAGACTGGTTTCATCAAGAGTACTCTCTACTTAACAACTATATTGTAGTACTATTTTTACACTTTGATTATATTGGAACAATATGAAACACAGTCAGTGATATTCTTAAGAAAACTATTTAAGCAAGTTAAAAATCAGTATTTTACTGTCAGACAGTTGCCAATATTGACTTTAATTGCCTTTGTGGCCAAAGGAAATATGACAGATAAACATACAATGACAATGACAGTCCTAAGAGACAACACACAAATGAACAATAACGCCATTTCAAAAGACAAGGTCAGAATCGCTGTCTCTCTTCCATCCATTAAAGCTTCCGCTATTTTTACTGCTCCAAAAACTTTTATTGTACTGAAGCGAACATCGGGACTATTTCGTGACGTCCTGTTTATGCCAAACAGATTCGAACGTATCCCGACCCTATTCGAACTATTCGGTCTATTCGGTAGCTGTCGGTACACATCAAATAAAATTTAATTCGCCCATTGTTTGCTAGGGTTGCAAGAGTAAAAAATACTTGGATTGGAGGACAAGTGGGAAAGGTGTGATATGTGAAGAGGACGATTGCATAGATTTTGATGTTGTGAGTTATTGCTCGTGATGAATAAAATAATTTATAAAATCATTAGTATGGAAGGGACAAGAGGCAATAGAAACTGGTGTCGCTATTATTAGATAAAGGATCTTTATATGACAGGCAGCATACTCGCATGCAAAATGAATTCATTCATACAAATCAGTGACAGTGTCTAAAGAGTGACTTCCACACTTCAAAAACCATTTTTTTTTCATCTCGTTACATAGTTGTATTTAGTCCTAATATTAATGATGTTAAACTGTAACTTATATTTTTTACCAAGATCTCCAAGAAATAACGCGCCAGAAAATTCAACCAAACTATTCCATCTTCCCAGTTCCCATTGCGTTGCCACATTTGTATGACATCCCTCATTAAACTCATACAACTGCGGGAAATCGTTACTGGCAAACACATGTTTATGTCTATTCATTGGTAGTTTATTTGAAAAGTTCCAGCCAATTGTGTCCCACTTTTGTCGTAAATCATTCTAGTACTCCTGTTGCTTGTGCTACCGAAGTTTGGCTGTTCGTTTTATGATTCTTTTGTTTAAAACTTTTATTGGCTCTGGCCGTTCCAAAAACTAATTTATTCAGGAGCCTTAACCATCAACCTTGGAACTCGGAACTTCTCTACTTCCAAATGTCCCATTCCGCTTTTTACGTTTTACGATTATTTTTTCTTCAGAGTGTAAATGTATTGGATTGGAGTAAATAGGTGCTCCGTTTAAGTTTGTGCTTTTATTGTTTTAGTTTTTAATTCAGTGTTTGTTTATTTGTTTTTTTGGCAAAGTTGTCTTTTCTATGACTTTCTAAAAGTGTTGGGATCTCACATAGATGTAGTATATTTTATGGGTTCACAACTGTTTTTAGGGTCCCGTACCTGAAGGGTCCAAACGGAGCCCTATTGCTGTCACTCACGTGTCCGTCTGACCTCTGTCTGACCGTCGTCAGTCACACAATTTTGATCCTAAGAATTTTTTAACTTCCCATTGATATGAACTTGAAATTTGGTGATAATGTTTATTACTACTACTACTACGCGATTTATTGCTACGGAACCCTAAATGTGCGAATCAAACACGCACTTGGCAGGTTTTTTTTTGTGGGTTTTATATCATCAGATGATTTCTTCCGCTCTGGTTGGAGCGAGTGTCAAACTTTTACTGATTAAAACTCATCTCTTTTCATTGCCCTTTGCGTTCTAAGGCCGCGGAAACTCTTTCAAACAATCCTGCGACACTTTTTTTTTTGGGGGGTGGAATATCTTCCAATGACTTCCCCCGCTCTGGGTGGAGCGGGCGGGCGTGTCAGACTCTCACTGACTAAAACCCACCCCTGTTCCTTCCCTGCCCTGAGTGTCCAGGGGCGCGGTAACTCGTAAATAGTAGGTAACTCGTAACTAGTCTGTTTCGAATTTATCCACGACCCCTGGGCAGGCACCGGCCATGACGGGCCCCGTCATGTTTTGCTGACAACTCTCTGTCGACTCTGGGGCCTGGTGCTGATCGGACGGCAAACTACCCACTACCTACTCGCCGTCCGCAGGCCCGAATCCTGTGACGCTTGTGTTTACAACTGAGATCTCAGTAAAGTTACTTAGTTACGCAGATGGTATTTTGTGTGAGGTAGACTGATTCTTGCATCCATCATATTCCCGCTACCCTCACCAGATCATCGGTCCATCTTGTGGGAGGCCTTCCAACGCTGCGTCTTTCGGTACGCGGACGCCACTCCAGAATCTTTCGGCACCATTGACCATCCAATGGATGCGAGACGCACAGAACCGGTCGATATGGTGATACTTGGGGGGCTGAAATGATGATGATAAGACTGACTTTAAAAATGTATCTGAATAATGATTGGGTTGAAAAGAATTGTCTATTTTTTCCACAAAGATAATTTTCACATAAATAGTTTTACAAAGCAGTGAAGTACATACCTTTCAGAAAAGGAAAGTTACAACCAATATTTTCCCATCAAATGCCCAAATTGAATTCCAAATATTTTCAATAAACCACACTCATAATCAACACCCAAATGGGTTTATCAAATGAAAATGTCGAAAACCTATTAGGGCTTGCGTAATAGTTCGGAAACCTTATCACTTGATAGACGAGTCCTAATAAAATTTTATGTCACACTTTCTACAATAACCGTTCCGTAAAGATAAAGCGTGCTCAATGGGAATGACTCTATTCAACTCTGACATTATATATGCAAAGAGCAGTAGACCAACTTGATCGTGATTCGTGAGTAAAGAATTCATAGTAGAGACGAAGTTATAAAGCTAGTCATTTACATTTGGAAGTTAAAGGAAATTTAGTTTGAAGTTAACGTCGATGAATCTATCATGGGATAGTGATGTATTTGTGTTGATATGGTGGCAAATGAATGCATTTATTTTGTCAAAAGCATAATATATTTTTTTAAACTTTATTTCCTCACCATTATTGTTAAAAGTACTTGTTCTTGAATTAGCCTGGAACAACCATTCCTCTCACTAGAAGTCGGAAGTTGGTAGCTTTGGCACAGTTTTACATTTTGCAGCTCTATCATGGTTTTACATTGTTTTTTATTTGTTTTTGATCCTGATAAACAGTTTTTATTGGAATTAATAATGTCAACGAAATGTGCAAGACATTTCGATCTCAAAGGTAAATATTATATACTGTTACAAATTATACAAAATATTAAAACAGAAACCCGTAAATTTCCTACTGATTGACCAAAATGGATCAATATTGACCTACGCATCTTCATTTTCATATGACGCCCGCTTTCATACGTCGATGCAGCGTGAAAATTTCAAAGTAATAACACAACGGATTTCTTAAAACATACTTAATGAGTTTTTAAAGTTATTAAGGCAAATTACCATTGAAATGATGTTGGGTTCTGAAGGTGTGTAATAAGTTATCGTGATGTGTTGTGGGCGTTCAGAAAGATCAGATTTAAGCCGCTAGAAAGGCTTCTGTACTGCAGCCGATTAGTCTTATGATTTATTATAGGCTATCTCAGTTTTTGCTGGCTTGACTGATCTTTGGCGGCTCTTGAGCGAGTCGGGGTGATTTGTGAGACTTAGCGAGTGATGTGTGGTGTAATTGCTTTGAGAATATGTGCTGTTTTTGTTTCGTTAGTGATGTTTATGTTTTAATTTTTTCGGGTACATGATCCGAAAAGCTTCTTGGCTTGATTTAAGAAAAATAGGCATCAACATCTATATTTTTAAAAATCGATCATCATAATATGGTTAGTTTAATCACTATTTTGCGGATTCTGAATTTAATTTTTCCATAGAAAATTTTGAATGAAAAACTTGCTAATAAAGTTTTAAACTAATCACATTGCAAATTTTTCATGGTTCCGTACCCGAAGGGTAACCAACGGGACCCTATTACTATGCCTCCGCTGTCCGTCCGTCTGTCAGCGGGCTGTATCTCACGATCCGTAATAGCTACACAGTTGAAATTTTCACAGAATGTGTATTTCTGTTGCAGCTGTAACAAAAAATAATTAAAAAAAAATTAAAAAAAAATTTCACACGCTGTGTGAAAATTAAAAAATAAAACCCACAAGACGTGTTTTTTTTTGTTTTTTTTTCAGTTTATGGTATGGAACCCTTCGTGTACGGTTTTTATTAATAAGGACCTTAGATTCACCTTTTTTTTTGGGGGTGAGTAATCATCCTATGACATCTATATTTATAGACTATCAACTTAAAAAAAAAAAAAAAAATTACCAATTTGAGGTATAAAATAGAAACATCCTACTTAATAATTCAAGAAGTCAATTTTAATAAACGCCAAACTAAACAATGGAAAACTGTTAACAACTTGAAGACATTTTAAATAGTAAATCAGTCAAAGTTTGTACAGTTACGATCAAAAGTCGTTCAATATTGTTACAGAATTTAACTCTCATTCATTTATAATGTCCGTAGGTACGTACAGGGAACAAACTTGTAAAAAACTTTATCGATGATCGTTTAGGCCGAGCGGTACAACCGAAATGGTTATTTAATGTGAAAAAATTATAGAACTCTTTTTTTTGGAGGTTCTGGTTATGACTGACTTAATTACCGGTTCACTATGATTTATTATATAATGCAGGAATAATTTTTGAGGCAGTCCAATGACGTATGACTGCTCTCGCTGGGAACAGGTTAGGCCGCCGCTGGCGTTACGAACATGTCCATAGAGCAGGTAAATGAAGCTTTTGTGGAATTGTTTATTAGATGACATTAAATGGAACGGATGGATCGTAAAATCTTAACATGATGTAGCTGCTGTTTGCAATAAAACCCGTCAAACAAAGCCTATGGCAATCGAGCTAACGGTTATCGTGGCCTTAAAGTTAAAAGCTTGGGAATGTCATTTTTATTTTATTACAGTTTTGGAAAGAAAACTTAGGGACACATTACATAGTTTCACAAAAAAAAGTTTAGTACCAGTAACGCCATCTATGGTGGTTGACTATACCGTTGTGTCTTTACGACTTTAACCTGAAATATGTAGATATTATAAGTATCTGAAAACGTATAAAAATAATTAGAAACACATAGGATTTGAATAATCGGTGGTAATAAAATTTTACAGGGCGCAGTTTTTCCTATTCCTGTAATGTTACCTTTTTGAAATATATGAGATTTTCACTCTAAGGCTGCTATGTGATTTTTAATTTAGGATTGCCTAATATAATAGAAGCAACATAGAGATTAGACAAATACAAATAAAGAAAACTCCGAAAACTAATTTTAGAGCAAAGATTAGACTAAGTTATAATTTTCTTATGAACTAAGTATATAACTACGAATAAAAACAATGTCCTAAGTTTTTAAGTTATTTGTCTTGAAAATAAGTCATAATTTTTCTTTCAGCTTTATTAAAGTTTTGTACGAAATATTACTTATGGTAAAAGAAACTGTTAGTAATTGAATTGTAGCTAGCACAGCTGTTTTTGTTCAATTTATTAAAAACATTACAGTTATTTCAAAAAGTATATACTTTCATGATGCGGAGTAATTGGATTACTTATCAACAACCATAAGAAATACACGCTTTATCTGCATAAAATACAGAAGGGTATTTACGTTCTATTCAGATAATATCTGAACAAATAAATATTCTTTACAACTTAATTCTATACAAACATATTTTATCGTATAAAGGGTAAAATGTTAATGAACATAATTCAGAGAGCTATCGCGCATCTGTATCGCTAATCTATGCACTACCTATAGCGTATGCCTCGCCTTTCTACGAGTACTTGCGCCTGAGTCGGCTTGAGCTGCTCCGGTTATAAATAATACCATAATGACAAGGAATTACCCTGCTCTGCCACACTACACGTTAGACGTCCCGTTCTTATACTGGTTCATTATACTCAAGGTCTGTACCTACTTACTGTTTTATATAATGTTAGGAATTATTGAGAAGGGAAATTCCATGTTGCGCAGAAATTGTTCTAGTGTAGTGTAGATCGATTTTAAGTTTCACTGTCTTGAGTTTGTTGGTTGTAGTTATGGGGAAATTGATGGTGTGAGCTGAGAGCTGAAGTCGTTTTATCAATTATGTGGGAATTATTATTGTAACGCTGTTTGTTTGTTTTCTAAGTAGAACTGTATCAGATATGGTTTAATTCAAGTTTAATGACTAGCTTGGAAGGGAGTACAAACGAATAGGTACTTAAAGAAGTAATTCATGATGTGCAAAATTATTACAGCAAGTTGATTTGATTGTAAACATTTTAACTATCATTCATACTATACAGAGTGCAATGGTAATGGGTGTTCATATTTTAAATACTACTTCTGATATCCGTAGAAATTAACAATATACTTAGTAATTTCGACATGCAAACAAGCATACACCACGCATGCAGCATGCAAACATGTAAACAAGCATACACCATGCATGCAGCAAGCATGCAGCATGCAAGCAAGCATGCAGCATGAAAAACAAGCAGCAAGCATGGTTTCTGTTACGGTTCCAGCGCTAAGATAGTCATAATGAAAATCGAAAATCAAAATTACAACACACAACAATCCAAACTAATTTGATTAGCTGATGATAACTTTGTACGGAAAGTACAAATTTTCTTTAGGAACATATTATGAGTTTCTTATAAGAAAGTTGTTCATTTCCATGGGCAAAAGTAGCATCTAAAGTATGACCACTCATTCGCGTTACAGGTTATATTAGCATTACACTTCGAGAATGTTTGTCATCCATCCTGGAGATCTATACAAAACATTTCGGGTAGGCTACGCATCTCAACAAATTCTTCCAGTAATCCAGTGCATTGTCGCGCTCACAATAGAGCATCAGCACTAAGTCCACAATACCCTCTCTGCATCAAAACAACAATCATTGTCCATTCCTCGAAGCTCCTCGTATTACTACCTAGTGACGTCATAGATCTCGTTTGCCACACAAGTGGCGATTATTTATCGGCCCGTCTGAGGGTGGAACATTAAAACAATGTTCTTATGAGAACATGAGTCGTTAATTACGAACAAACATGACGCTTATGACGGTAGTGGTACAGGAGTTGGGACTGGAACCTGTATGGTTAATTGTGTATGTGTGTATCATGGGGAACGTGTATGTCAATGTCATAAAGATGCTGCATCCAATTATAATAATTTAAGTTCTTGCTGTTGTAGAAAACAAGAAAATTGAGAAAGAGGAAACTGTCGAGATTAAAGATTTGAGTGTGAATGTGAGTGGCTAAAAGAGTAATTCTTCCGACGAAATTTCAATCACGGTGGCCAATGTCAACGGAGTTTAGCCAAGTACGCTGAGTACGCAGGAGATATTCCTTATAGTGCACAAGTATGTGCACAAACACAGGTGCACTCTCTGTTCCTTTACTCTTATAATCCGATAGGGCAGCTATCTGACACGACTGGAGAGAGATCAGGCGCAGGACCAACGGCTTTACGTTCTTTCTTAGGCATAAGCCTAACCAACTTCTAAACTCTGGCTGCTACAGAGTAATTCTTAATGAAAAATCCAATAAGCACTTTTGGCCAGACCCGGGAATCAAACCAAGGACTTAGGACAGTCGCGCTTATGACCACGAGACTAACGAGGCTATAAGAGTAAGTGAATGGTGCCGATTCTGTTGTGCACAAACTAAACTTAATTTAGGCTACTGCTGTCTTTTTCTCTTTGATAAAACTAGAAAGAGACGGACGTAATTTTGAGTTGTCAAATTTAGATGAACTAATATTTAAATACAAATTAAGGGTACACGAAAAAACATGTCGACTAAAAACATGGTAAAGTGCAAGGCGTAAACTAGTTTGACATCTTTAATTTAGTTCACAGCAATAGTCGTCTTTTTCTCGCAATACCTTTTAGTAAAAGATAGCAATTCTCTAATTTTAGTTTAGTTAATAAACAAGAGAATCGGCAACAATATAAAAAAAAAAATTGTTGGAATGCGTGCAAGATGCTACGTCTAGAAAGCGGGTGACTACTGAAAGAGTATATAAAGTACAGAAAAGTATGGAAGAAGATGATATTATGTTGCGCTAACCCCAAATTAAATATCTAACGGGCAAGAAAATGATGAGTGAGGTTGTGAATAACCCAAGCAGTTTGCACATCTGAAGTTAGTAATAATGACTTAAAATCCAGTTAAAGATACAAAGTGTTCCAGCAGGTGAATAGCATCATGCTTTATATTTAGTTGATGATCATGCTCTTAACGGTTGATAACGACATGATATAAATCATCCAACTGGCCAAGCGATATGCCCCGGGCAGACGACGGGCAGCAGCATCTTTAGTGTGAGAAGAGAAGCTCTGCCGTTTGAGCTTTCATGAATGGAAACTGTGATAAAGTTATCAATAATCTGTCTTATTTTATTGTGATTTAGGTATAGTTTTTAACTTTTAGGTATTTAACATCGTGAGGCAACCTGAGACTTAGACAAAAGGATAATTTAATAGTAATAGTGATTGTCGAAAAATCTAAATGTCAGAGATTAACCACGTAACAATTCGGTTGCGCTTGTATCAATCATTCTCTTTTCACTTTCACTCTTTATTCACTCTTAATCACAAACTAGCTTCTGCCAGCGGCTTCGCCTATGTGAAATTAGTACTTCCCCATTATAAATAATAGCCTAAGTACTATTCCAAAATATATTTTATCTCTGTGCCATATTACATCCAGATCTGCTTCGCCGTTCCGGCGTGATTGAGTTACAAACATCCATTCAAACTTTCGCATTTATAATATTAGTGGATAATCATCCACTAATATTATAAATGCGAAAGTTTGAAAGGCTGTTAATACCAAGAGACATTCCATCAACGGAATCCCGTTGATGGAATGTCTCTTGGTATTAACAGCCTGATATCGCCAAATACTCAAAGAGATGGTGACTGGTGATCCAAACACGTTCCATTTCCGGATAAGAAAAGGTCTACCCTACATTAGAATAATTAAAGTCCAACATTATTATAAACCAGACCCCTTGAGTCACTAACAACAGAAGAGACGGTTATTATTCACCGAACTATAGAATATTGTCTTATTATTTGCATACAACGCATAAATATTCTAGCCATGCTTCGGGTCTATAATACCACTGTCGGCGCTTCTGTTCAACGCTGAAAGGACCATTGTCCACTGCGAGTCCGGAATACCAGACACGTGCTGCAAGTAAATACAATGGTTATGTACGAGTATTATCACACGGGTTATAATCAATAGTTAACTAGTGCTTTTGTTGAGGAAGCGTCAATTTTTCTTTTAATGTAAAAGAAAACTATCAATAGAAAGAAGAATTGGGTCTTGCGTTTCCTTTTTTAGGATTTGTGTCTTCTATCTTGGGGTCTAGGCAAAGTGTCATTTATTGTCAAAAAATTAAAAATATAGAGCACTGTAAAGCGCTAAACGAAATGTCCAGAGAATTTTTGACAATGGACAAAGTAAAGCAAATGATCACAGGTCAAATTCTACTATTCCTGTAACTACATCAAAATACATATGTCCATTTCTATATAAAATTCTTCAATGTACACTTTAATAACTGTGGAAATAAACAAAGGGGCAATTGTCGTTTTTTTAAGAAACATTCGCAATCCCATCGCAGTCCCACATTTTGACAAGTTTTTGACATTGATTGTCGTTGAGATGATATTGCAACTTGAATTTACACGTGGTTTTAGGTACGAGAATTGATCTTCTGGTTGAATTTGCATCTGCTGTTCTTGTTCTCGTGATTTTACAAATTCATTTTTTAGAAATCCAGGAGACTTAAACATAGCTAGGTAAATATGGGTGCACGTACACCTCTGCTAACTACTTAGGGAATGTTGATTTTTGTTTTGCTAGAAGTAGACATTCTGCGTTTTCTTGTCTGATTCTTATGTTTGATCGGTAACATCGTAGATTATCAGTAATATATTGGCTTACAGGCTTCAATGTATTAGCTGATATGCGAGCATATGTTAATTATATCGTATGCCTTGTTTACTGTGGTTTCGATGTTTGATGTTTTGAAGCCTTGTGTACTCTGAAAATGAAAGTGATAAACAAGATTATTTGGATAAATAATAATTATATGATGTGTTTATTCGTCAGTGGTAACCAATCTAATATAATAAGGTCTGTTATTTTATTAAAAATCCAGACTACCCTAGGCCTCAAGCTTGAGAGGATTTTGAGCTGCCACACACTGATTATACAGTACTACAGTACACAGTCCAACGTAAGTTGTTGCAACGTCAGTGTTACCAAAAACATACGCTGGACTGATATATGTATACTACAAGCATAAATACAAAATGTTATCAAGATATAGCCTTTCATCACTTTGAACAACTTATGGCTCATATAAAACATACTGCCAAGACATTCACAGTCGATGTAACATTCCAAACCATTAACACACCATTTTCAATTTCGCTTACTGATCCAACAGCAGCAACACCTTAACATTCCACCCCATAAAACGTGATAGGATACTAACAAAACTATCAATCCGTAACTAGAAATAAAGAAGTAACATTGGAATGTTCTATAAGAGCTACCACAACTGTTTGAGCTCCTATGTCAAAGTGTCGTGGATACGTGCGACACGTAATGGCGTCGCTTTACTACCTACCAGCCGTTTAACCTCGACTTGCATCTGTAACACGATTGCTTACGAATCGCAGTTGGTTTATAGCCATGCGAATGTCTTTTAGGAATAGTCTGGGGAGTAAATTGAATCCGCGTCCTGAGAAGCTTTTTTATTTTACTTCGTTCAGTAGTGTTTGCAGGGTCAAAGAAACAGTTTTTTAGAAAATTATATTAAATAGACTATTAGTTTTATATGGTTTAAAACAGTTTTATAACCCTAATGTGGTGTGACTTAAGCGACCAAAAAAAATCCTCATGTGAATTCAGATTTCACTCATCATTTCAAACCGAGATACAGCAGTGTAAAAATATTTTCGTGGAATATTTCCGCTAAACCCAACTATAATACAAAAAAAAAACTATCCATAAGATTCAACAGCTTGTAGCGCTACAAAGTAAGCCGGCAAAAGATATAAAAGCACCTCATTTAATCGGAATAACATAATAACATATTCAAGGATCTTACAACACCGACAACCACATCCAATCCAGCCTAGATTCCCTTCCAAGATAACACGTCTATAAACAAGTAAAAAACCAGTAAGTGCGTATTGAATTTACATAAACGGAAAGAACTTCGTTTAACGTCTACTAAATGCTACTTATCCTTACGAGAAAGGTTGAAAGTCGCACTAAACATTTTTCTGATTGAAAAGGAATTCTGGAGACTCATTCGGCATGAAGTAAAAGGTTTAATTATAGTGTCCTGTTTACGATAGATCTAAAAAAGTAGAATCACAAAGGCTTATCCAACATGATGGCAGAACTGTTTGGTTTCTTCATGATTCATCTCCACGGTGTCTTCAAGTCTCAAGAAAATAAAAAACTTTTTCACACCATCAGAAGTACAATCTTTGTCCGCCTCATCGGTTACTATGTGGTAACTGAATAAAACACATCTTGTAAATGGCTTTTTTGATGTTAAACGGTCAATCGATCATGACTTCCTATGATGAGTTTACGTATCATTGCACGTTTTGCTCGTCACCCAGAGAAAACGCTGTAGTGTCATGTGCCAATAATTTAACCGGCACTCTTCTAACTGGAACACAGCAATGATGTTTGATGGTTGACCAAAATATTATCATAATCATCTTCTTTAAAGTTTAGATTCTCCTTTTGCCAGCAATTTCATCGTTGTGCTTCATCATTAAACCTGTAACAGGAAATGTTCTTCATTAATTTCTAACAACCTAGGAGTCCGTGTAACCTACAGGTATTATCAAATCACCGTTTCAAGACCATGGATAAAACGCAATCAAGGGTTTGGATATATTCAGTGCACTGTATATACGTCATCTATGAAGAAACAGGTTTCGAAGCTCGAAGGCTATAAGATAGAGAACTGTCACTAATTATGCACTGGAATATTTAATCCTGATACAAAATGAAAATGATTTAAACTGTGTGAAATCTAAGATGCCAGAGAGGGAGTGTTTTATAATCGAAGTGTCAGCTTACTCGTATGTCTACTTCTACAGATAGGACACTTAATGATATAAGATAATTTCAAATTCAACACTGTTCGCTTATAATCTGGTACCTAAACAAAGTATGATTGGATTGAACATCATGTAGGTACTATTTAGGTATCACTATGACTATGTTTTGGAACAAAAAAAATTAAAACACCGACGTGCCAGCGACATGAAGAAGAAGACAAGAAACTTACCGAAAATATGTATCCGCACAACCATAAGCTGAATGGTGATTACGATGATAATGTTCAAAGAGTATTCGAACTTGCCTAAATATCTATATAGCACAAAATAAACTTTGACATGATAATAATCATCAACCGACAATAACATCCTCTGCATCACGATGCATGACTTAGTATGTGAAACATGTGCAAGTACAGACAATATCTATAGAAATTCTAATACAACCGTACTATCGTCTTTAACAAAGCCCACTTACAAATCACATCGACACCCACCATATAAATTAAAGTTTGCACGCACGACTATAAATAACTACAACGGTGCTCCTATAACACTAAGCTTGATATTATTATAGTTGGGAAGTTGGTGTGTATGTTTGTAAGTCGTATGATATTGAAGACCCGAATGGTTTGGGTGATTACGTAACAATGGGCGGATTTACTTAGACTCTTCGTATTCGTAGTAGACTGTAATTTTTATTAAACAGTTTCAAACCCAAAAGCTTTTTTGCATTGACGCATGCATTTTGCATCGGTTTAAGAAAAATTATGCATAACAGGCGCAGCATGATCATGAAACTGATGATGATTTTTTGACATCGCTCCGTTGTAATCTTCTTAAATCTACTTGTTGTGTTACTACACCAGCTAGCAAGCACATAACTACACAATATTTTCAGTAGCCTATGATGCCCCACTGCCGGGCAAGAACCACCTCAATTTTTCTCAGGCAATCTTCTTCTTTTTAGGGCCGCAGATAAAGAGAAAGAGAGTAACCTCGGTCCTTGGCACAAGCAACGGTAAGAAAAAGGGTGAGTTTAAGTTAGTAAGAGTCTGAAATGCCGTCCAGCTCCACCCAGAATGGGAGAAGTCATTTGATGATTTCCAAACTTAAAAAAAAAAGACAGTCTTTTCTTGCGCCTTCTCGAACTAGCCAACTCTTAAGGCGCAGTTCTAATGGTTTTTAATTGAATATCACGTCTCAATGACTAGTTCTATTTCTTAGAAAAAAATATATGTTACTCTAGACAATATTTATCGGAATTTGATATGTGAATATTTGAAATTATATTTTAGTAACATAGTGTAATTAATTTGTAAATTTATGTCTAACGCGGATAAAAAATTACGAATCACGCAAAAACTATAAAGAGCATTTTTATGAAACCTTCACCATTTTAAAGATAATTTTATTATTTATATTTTAATAAACGTGTTTTAGTTTAATACCTGTTGTTCTATGTATAATAAATTAATAATGCGTATAATTTCGGACAGCGCTCCTTAATGGGCGAGTCCTATTACTGGATGGACGTACGACGTGTTACGTGAGCTCAGCACAGAACACGCAAGCTAACCACTCAAGGTCATTGGCAGTTAATAAAGCCTTAATAATTTTATTTAACCAATATCTAATTAAACGCAGCGTTGATGTTTTCTTTTAACAGGGTGGTTAAAAATAAACTGGCTACATATATTGGGGCTTTCACCGGTCGTAAGGTAGTGAATGCTGTGCTAGAAAATGCAAATGGGTATCTAGGTATGTATCTTCAGTAATTTTGCGATTATTCTACCAAGCAGAGTCGCGGGCTTTGTTCAAACTTAGACTTACAAGTGTAAAACTCGGTGCACAGTATAACAATCTATACAAATCGAGTCTTCCGGATTGTCGCGCTCATTGTGGACACAAGCCGTTATGAAGTCGAATTGTGGACCTATGCAATTTGCGCGAACGCTTTCCATACGAGTCCATTCCGACTAACGGGTATCGTATCCGCCTTAGATCCCGTTTATATGGGAAACGTTATGTTTTATGGTTGCAGAGTATTTACCAACAGTGCGGAGTAGTTTTTTTTTGGTGTAAGAAATGGTTTGAAACGCAAAACAAACGCAATAATGGCTTTGAAATGTTCTATTGATGTCACGTACGCTAATAGTGAAAGCAAATACTTCAATTTTCTCAAACACTTTTGGATAGCGCTTTAAATCTATTTCGTAGATTGACCATCGATATGAGAAGCTCACTAAGTATATCTCAGTTTCTACCACACATATTTTTAAAATGTATTCGTTATATAGATAAACTGTCCAAAAAACTTAGCTCTGCAGCATACGCCGTAAGGAAAATTCGTGGTTTAACTGATTTAGAGACAGCTCGTTTAGTATACTTTAGTTATTTTCATAGTGTGATGTCGTACGGCATTCTGTTGTGGGGAAATGCCGCCGATATTCAGACAATTTTTGTTTTACAGAAAAGGGCTATTCGTGCAATTTATAAATTAAGTCCCAGACACTCCCTCAGAGACAAATTTAAAGAGATTAATATTATGACTGTTCCCTCTCAATATATTTATGAGAATCTCATGTATGCACATAAAAATATTAATCTGTTTAAAAGATACAGTGATATCCATAGCATAAATACTAGGAACAAACACAAATTTATTGTACCAAAAACCAGGCTCAAGAAAAAAATAGGTGGTTCGTTTAGATGTCAATGTATACGTTTCTATAATTATCTTCCTAGCCAAATTCAAGAACTAAGCATAAATAAATTTAAATCATTTATTAAACGTAAGCTATGCCAGAAAGCTTTTTACACAATTAATGACTTTCTTGAGGACAAAAAGGCGTGGGATTGAGCTGCTTCAATGATATACATGAGCCATTGTTTTCATATGTACTACTTACTGATGAAAAATTTTTTATATATATATTTTTTTTAATATTCGTTTTTGACATGAATACTTGTATAGTATTGCATTATATTTTTTATTTTATTTTTTTATTGACATTTTATTATTATTATTATTTTTTTTGACTTGAATACTTTGTTAAGTATTATATTTATTTTTATTTTTTTTTATTGACATATTATGATTACTATTTTGTTTGACACAAATATTTACTTTGTAAAGTATTATATTTTTATTTTTTTTTTGATTACTTAATTATTGTAAATGTGAGGACTATGTGGGTTATTATTATTATTTTCTCCTCCTTTTTACAGTAATTTTCAACGTTGTCTGACAGTTTGAGTACTTTTGCGGCCTACCCAAATGTCTTTTCTTTGGTATTGTTCGTCATGTCATTGAGCTCCTTAGTGGTTTTTAAGTTGAGCTATTCGACTATTGACAAATGCTTGCACTGACTGGACAGGTCCACTCAAATATGTTTGGTTCTTTCTTCAAAAGACCACTACAGACACTAAGCTGCATGGTCCTCATATAGAATAATGTGAATGCGAGAACTATGTATGTCGTTATATTCATGTAGATTTTATGATTGTCTGGCAGTTTGAGTATTTTTTGCGGCCTACTCAAATGTCCTTACTTTGGTATTGTTCGTCGGTTCGTTGAGCACCTCAGAGTTCTGAGTTGAGCTTCGCGATGACTGACAAATGCTTGCACTGTCTGGACAGGTCCACTCGAATTCGTGTGTTGCTTTCTTCATAAAGCTCATCCCAGACATAAACGTACATGGTTCTCATAGGATCTAACCAGTCCACATTGTATGGATTTGAACACTAAAAGAGACTTTGACCTCTGAGTTTGTTTCGGTGTTTCTTCTCAGGGTAGTCAGCTAGGAAACACCGGCCTCATCTAGCTTAAACTGACAAAAAAACATTGACGTGTAAAAGTGTTCCTTGTAACCTATTTACTGAATAAACATCATTTATCATTTATCATTTATCATTTATCAGTTAACAGTATGCCTTTAAAATTGATTAAATTCGTAATATCATCAAACTCGCCATTCAGCTCGCCTTTGTAACTAATTGTTAATTTGTGTTTTATTTATATGTTATATGTTATATGTGTACAATAAAGAATAATAAACTCCAAACATCAAAACTACAGCTGCCGGTTATTGCAATCTTATCCCAACTTAGGCTAACAACCTCCCATACAAAACAATGCTATTAAACCTAATACTCCTTCATAACTACAACAAACAGTGGATAGAACGCGAAAATGAAATGCCTGCTTTACAAACCAATTTAGTAGTAACAAGCGTATTGGTCCGTTTCAACGCTGTATCCAATACCAATTTATTTTATTGTACGTAATCGAATGTCTATTGTCTTCGTTATTGTAGGGTTGCATGTACGACTATATCACCTCAGTGAGACATGGAATTTAATGGGCTTAAAGTTGGTATATAGTATTGTAGGTTTATGTTATACATATATAGCTCATATGTCTGTACTCTAAGTCTACTTTAAGTCAAGAGTGAATACGTTACTCCTAGGCAAGCGTGCTCCATCTTCGACCACATCATCCCTTACCATCAGGTGAGATAGTGGTCAAACGCGTGCCTAACAACAATAAAAAAAAACTCTGTAATCAAAATGCCGTCACGGGTCCATCTATGGATGATGCAGTTGGTGATCAAAGACGCGGCTTCTGAAAAACTCAAAGATAAATAACAACTTTTCTGTCTTTGTCTTGACTTTCTCTACCTCGATGATCTGAACAAAACCTCAGACGCTGCTATAAAAGTGGCTACTTACTGGGCCCAAACAATATAACCCTAATAAATGTACCATGACACGTAAAGAAGAAGTCCTGAACATCAAACATTTCTTATCCATCATCTATAAAATATTCTCGTGGCTAAAGTAATAACACCCACACGGGACGATCCATCAGGTTAAGCTACGCTTGCCGGGGCTGATCCATGGATGGGTCCATCCATCTTTACATAACGAGACTCTTCCGTGCCTCGGAAAGCACGTTAAGCCGTTGGTCCCGGCTGTCAATCGTGGATCTTTGACAGTCGTTACTGGTCGTCAGAAGCCCGAAAGTCTGACATCACCAAGGGGTATCGTACTACCCAGTAACTGGGTTGTGGAGGTCAGATAGGCAGTCGCTCCATGTAAAATACTGGTATTCAGCTGCACCCGGTTAGACTGGAAGCCGACCCCAAGATAGTTGGGAAAAGACTAGGCAGATTGTTTTGATCTATAAAATATTCGTCTATTAATCCTGTGACTCTCGTACTCATTTTCGGAAATGATAGCCACTCTAAATTACTTCCTAAACATACCATTTTATTATAATCAATTTGCATATGCACCAATTAAATTACTGCCCCATAAAGTATCAGACACACCTCAGGAAACTAGTGCGACGCAATGAGCGTAAAACGTTTATTATAACGGTATATTAATGTCTGTCCAACGCTTTATATTTAACAGTAGTCGCCATTTTATTTCCAACGCAAAAGGAGTGTTCGTAGAATCCCTAATACGGTTATTCCGGATACAACCTAAGGCTTGTCGATGGTAGTAAAGTTACTATGTTACTGAAGGATTACGGACTAGTGTCGGTAATGTAGCGCTGGATGGGTTTTCAAAGGTATTTATTAATAAAACACTATTTGCTTTATATGGAAGATGAACATCACAATGTAGCTATATATTGCTATCCGTGTATGGTAAAATTAAGATTTGTTACTTTAGATACATTGAAGTGTGGTGTCTAATAAGTTAATGTTGCTGGGACAACATTATAAGCATATATGGACAATAATTTCCATGACCTAGAGACTATTAGCAGGTATGAGCATGTCCATGTTGACACCATTACCGAAGGAATACAGTTACTTAGAAATACATTACTGAGACAAAAACATTACCAAAATAAAAATATAGACCTACGGTATGCATCGTCTGCTCACAAAAGCTGGATTGACCTAATTTTTGAACTACTATTCGCCTACTAGACAAATGCACTATTCTTGATCTATGTGGGTGTTCAAATGAACTATAAAAAACAAAATACAGTCGGAATTTTTATTGCTAAAGTGAGATACAATCGCATGCCATCACATTTGGCAACGATACTCTGGTGTCGGCTTACTATTTCCATTTAATCGCTTACATTGTAAATTCGACCTCACACGTTCGTATCGAAGTACGTACCTATAACTTCCGAGATATAGACTGTAAGTACGGTACGGGAGTTAAATAAGAAATTATTGTTACATGTTTGAAATTATTGGCGAAACTTGTGAGGTTTAGCAACTATCTGTTACTTGCTATTTCCGTCACAAAATTCAGACATTCACAGAAACTGCAATGCCGTAAGTAAATTAATAGATGGTTCCTTAAATTTTGTTGTGACTATTAGGGTTCTGAAAGTCCGAATGAAAAAACGGAACCCTTAGGATCACTCTTGTGTCTGTCTCTCTGTCTGTCCGTCTGTCCGTTTGACACAGCCAATTTGCTCCGAATCTAGTTGACCGATAGAGTTGAAATTTGGTACACACATGAATATTTGTGACCCAAACACGGACGTGTACCATAAATAAATTAATTTGTAACGTGGGGGTCACTTTTGGGGTGATAATCGAAAAATTTAAAATCAATGTTTTTCAAACTGTGTCGTGCGCCATATCAAAATAAAGGGCACATTGTGAGGGTCTCAAATATATATTTTTATAATTTTAAAATACAATATAATTTAAAAGTTATTTAAGAAAATAGCCCTAAACTCCGAAACCACTGGGCCCAAAATTTAAAAAAAAATACAGAAAATAGTACTTTACTTATAGATCACAGGAAAATCTATAAAGAGGAGGCAGTTTAAAAAAAACTGAAAAAATATGATTTGTTCGGAACCCTTTGCGAGCGAGTCCGACTCGCTCTTGGCCGGTTTTTTTTTGTAATGATAAGTACTTATATTATAAAAATAGTTTTTTTGAGTTTGGTTCTTACTAGTGAGTATTGCTTGGCATATATTCTTTCACCAGTGAGAAATTCCTCATCAATCTAATATGTTGGTAGATATTCAGTCAGAATAATTATGTACCAACTTATTAGTGAATGTGCTATCTTGTAGTGTGTGTCATGTGTGTGTAACTAACATCCATTTAAAAACTCATGCAGTCCTTATCACATAAATGCCCTTGACTATCGCCTCGCTAGGCTCTCTAAGCTTCAATTTTAAGCTACAACCGATCTAATCCAGCCACCTCCTTCAGTTCTTATCGCTCAAACTTCAAAGCACGTTTACATTATAATTATAACTTGGACTTTATCTCAGTAAAGTGATCATTTAAGTACAGTAACTACTAATCAATAACCCTGGGGGCTCTTATAGGGTTGCTACTTAAGGCTACTGTAAAATATAAAACACGGAAATTCCGTCCGATTTACCCCTCTATAAAATTAGACCCAAATATTATTTATTACATATAATTTGGAGAAGAAATGCAAAGCTTTAGATTTATTAAAGATTTTGAAAACCAAAACTTCAGATTAGGATTCAAATAAAATAAGAATTGAGCTAGGTTTTACGACTCAAGCTTTCTCTTCTTATAGCCAGACCTAAAACAAAAAATTCAGCTCTCACCCAAGCAGTAACCCTTTCAAGGTCTTTTAAAAGCTTAGGTGTGACAACCCTAAACTCAAGTACTCTAGTAGATTGCAAACATAGACTACGGCCAATTCCGTTTAATCATAATGGGCGATTCAGTGTAATGCCTTCATCGGGCACCTGCGTCAGTTCTTGGTGGTCCCGTATGTTCGGTTAGGGTTCCTTTGTTATCTGATCCTGTGCAATAAACTAGTAGGTAATAGCACCTACTATAAAGTAGGCTTCGTATGCGTGAGTTGTAGAGCAGTTTATTTGGATGAGGTTTTATTTTTTATTTGTGGGATGGTAAAATCTTGGCTTCAGTTTTAAATTTCTAAACTGAATACTGAGCAGTGGTGGCCCAGTGGTATTGGCTGCGACTTACAAGTTGTAGGTCGTGAGTTCAAACCCAGGCAGGCGCTTTGCTTTGTGTAAATTATTTCATCACCACTGCTCTCCAAACGGTGAAGGATAACATCGTGAGGAAACCGGCATGTCCTAGAACCAAAAATTCGAAGGTATGGGACATTCACCAACCCGCAATGGGCCCGCGTTGTTCAATTAAAAAAAAAAACTTGGTGGATTACGGCACGCACCCTCTCACAGAGAGGAGGCCTGTGCCCAGCAGTGGGGACATTAAAAGGCTGATGATGATGATGATTATGAAACTGAATACTGACGATTCTGGAAGATACAACATAATCCTACTTTCTACTAATATAAGAAATGCGAAAGTATGGATGGGTGGACGAATAAATGTTTGTTTGTTATCAATCACGACTCAATGAATCTGGATGAAATTTAACACAGAGATAGATTATTTTCTGGAATATCACCATGGAAAGAACCAATACCACGCCGCTGAAGCCGCTGGCTGAAGCTAGTTTTCTTGTGTAGCTCTGAGTGGCTAAGAATTCAATGGCAATCACTTGATTTCTTACTGTTGCTGTCAACTCGCAACATTCCATTGCTGAGGAAATACCTCTCCCCATGACTCCCAGATCTTCTGCTCCAGGCTAAATGTAAACCATCGGACTCTTATAGTTTGCTCTGTCTAGTTCTCCCGGTTTTTTTTCGGTTTTGCCATGACGCAGTTTGACTGAAGGTGCTGCCTACATTGCAGAAATAAGAGTCATAACTAAAAATTACAAACGAATTAAATAGGCCGTTAAATATGCATGAATTGCAATCAATGCGATGTTATATAAGAAAGTGAGCAGTGTAGATTTTTTGTAACGATTCTGTTATATCACAAAACTGTTACAGTTCACTATCGTGACTTCATTTTAGCACTTTTCTTTTGATATTTATTTGTAGCGCTTCATAACTTCGTGATATAATATTTGTGATAGGAAACTGCTATGTCTTACTCTAAAATGCTTGCAAAAGTATCTTGTTTTATTAAGTAGACATTATGCTATGTTTACTTATAAATGATAAATGAATGATTATTATTTATTTACCTGACTTTCAGGTTCATCTCAAGAAAGCTGGTCTTTGAAATAACAACATCTCTTTTTAACTGAGGAAAAAGAAGGAGGAGGTTCTCAATTCGACCGTATATATATTTTTATTCATCTTCTGATATCGAACATCAAACCTTCCTAATAAAGTTATCGAGGCATCAAAGTGCTGATAAGTTTGAGTTGCCGCGTCGTTCTTTATTGATCTTTGATAACTAAGAATCAATTAAATAGTTTTAATTGTCATTCTAATGACATCACTTGATCACCTTTATCAGAAAGAATAAAGAAAAAAAAATTGTAAATAAGTTGTGGGTATTATTAGACCTTAGGCCTGACCAGGTTCGGTCCTTGAGTCAATGACGTCAGCGGATTATCGGTTACAGTCACAATGCTTCTTATTAAAATCCGCTTTTAATCGACATTAATCACTCATCGTCTTCCGATAACCTCAAACAAAAATCAATGCCTAAACATTGTGATGACGTCACTCATCGGTGGGGTATATCTTTGAGATTACGGCCGGTAGCCGCGCTTGGGTGGCGCGCGCGCTGGCACGCGATCGTTGCGCGCGAAGCGTCGAGTTGGGCCCGCCTCCTGCGAGGGCGTCAAAGATTATGAATATTGGAAGATGAGTTAAGAGGTTGTCGCGTTTTTGGTAGGTTGGTCGGCGTGACGTAGAATGTGACAAATCTGTAAGTTTTGTTTAGATTCGACCAGGAAAATAAGTAAAGTATCATAAGAAAGTACAGTAGAAACCATAACAGCTACTATACTAACTAATACACTAGGTCAGCCCAAGGTCAAATGTTACTATAGACGTGTGATCAACTGTACTTAGTTATTAAAAAGTTATATCAAGATGTGGGAAGACGACATTGATTAACCGTTTTTTTTTTTGCTTAAGAAAAACTTAAATATATTGTTTTAACAAACAATTCACCAAAGCAATTAACATCATTTTGACTTTGGGACAGGTTATTTTTAGAGTCGCAACGGTAAAATATTTGTTTTTTTTACGTATTCTATCAACAGTATGTTTAGATGACCAAATGCTGTGTCGAATCAAGTTTTTATCCTTTCAATTTATCATAATCTTTGGCAAGTCACCGCGCAGAGAGGCCGCGCACTTCTCCCCACCACTGCGCGGACGCAAAGAGCTTCATCTACATAATTACTCCAAGCTCATTGGTGACTATTAACCTCATGATAATTCATGAGTCCGAGCGTGTTTAATTAATACCGTATCATGTGGGCTGTCAGATAAAACATAATGAAACTTGATGTTTTTTTATAAAAAAAAATAAAGAATGCTTTGGGTAAACTTCCTTATGATGTTCAACAGAGGTGAATGGAATTGGTCTAATAAAAACATGTCCAAGCCCGACACTACGGTGTTTGTTAACATTTATTTTTAGTTTAACGCCGTCTGCTTTAAACAAATCCTTAGATTTTTAGCTTTTGATATGGAAATAACGAGTGTCAAGTTTGACCGTTGCAAAGTCGTTGAATTCCAATTACTGTTATAGATATATATAGACGAATCGTTGTAATCGTGTGAACTTTTACCGACTTTGAATCTTTAACGCTCTCCCACGGCTTTTCGTCACAAAAAATCTATTACAAGTTCAAACGAACACACTTACTGTATCGATCCAATTGACCCAGAAATCTTAGTTGTTCACATGTGCGAAAACAGACGTTCTTAATTGCCTTTAATTTGTTGTAAAGGATGAACACAACAGAAATTTCTATAGCAAGAATTAATCAAACACGATCACTTTTCAACCAGTGCTACTCGAGTTTAAACGAAATGAGGCAGGAATTGACAGAGTCAAGAACGTTTGAAGACTCAAGAGTAGAGCGGGAACCGAGAAAAAATGAGTACCTTTCCTGGTTTAGTTGTTCGATTAGGCCCGTAGATGGGACCTTTACTATGCATTGTAGGTGTTATTTACTCAATAAAACCTAATACACAGTTAAACACGGTTATGTTTGCTTCCAATCTAGCGTGCAAGGTGCAGGTGTGAGCGTTCCATTATGCAAGTTGTAGCTTGCGTGTTACCACTTATGGGACGTAAATTAAAAATATATTTATGATTTAATTTCACAGTTTATATTATAGGTAATTGAGTAACTAGTTTATTGGGTACAGAAGTCTAAGGAGTTGCAATACAAGCTGGCCCTACGTTGCCAAAAGCTATCTTAACTAAACAAATGTGCAATGCTACAATGGTAAAGTTGCAAATTGCAATGTATATTGAGCACTAGAGATTTGGAATGTACTTTGGTCCATTAATATAGCCTCCAAAAGCTGTAAACAAATTGTCAATCGACTAGCGATAGCGATTGTCAAAATACCAAAATGCAAGGGGCTGATTACGTGACACTTCGATAGCGCTTGCCAATTCCATATATTTTTAACTTTTTGACAATCGCTGTTGTAATGTTTTTGCAGATTTAATCTCACTAGTCTTAGGAGTGGCAATACTTAAACGCACCTCCGGTAAACCTAAAATAGTCAATTTTGCCCCACCATCGTAGTTGACGGTCTGTGCTTACCTTTACATACCATGACATAAGCTGTTGATACAGTTTACGACAATAAGAAAGGAGGAAGATAAATCTGTAATCCTGCGTGCCCAGACGAAGAAGTTACAGAATGACGTTACCCATTTCTGCCCAGATTTAAGTATTTTTTTAAGAGCAGACAGTGTTCAGACAGATTCCAATATCATATATGTAAAGTAATACCTTCATTGCGATAACGGTTGTCACAGGGATAGCCATTTGACCTCCGCAATTCTTCTGTAGATATTATCTTGACAAGAAATTCAAGTAGGCTGAGCTAATATCCGACTTTGAGACGATCAAACAGCACCGACTGAATACCTTCAAATCTGAAACTCCGATCACAATCAATAAAGTTTTAAGGCCCAATAGATTTGTAATAAAGATCGGTAGTTCTCAATAGTAGGGAGTAGTGGTAGCTCAGCGGCAACGAGCAACTTATACTTTGTATCATGGCTTCGAACCTCGATAGGTATTTTACTCTCTGGAATAAATTTCATCACCATTGCTCTCAAAACGGCGAAGGAGAACCTCACGAGGAAACCGTCATGTCCTAGGATCAATAATTCAAATACTGTGAAATCACTTCTATCAACACTGGACCCGAGAATCACAGCCCACTCTCACAGAGTTGAAGCATTGGGAACATATAGGCTTGGGATTATGAAGCTCAAATCAATAGGAACGACAAACTGGAACACAGTTGAGTACCTAAATGTCTGGTAGAACCATTCATTCTTATCGTCGTGCATTCATGTGCTACATTATGTGCATCATCACAAGCTGCACACAGTGTATGTTTTGTGCATTATCACTGTTGTTCCGGAATGCTTGATGAGCAACAACTGTAAAATCAATGTTGTTATGACGTAATTGTATCGGCAAACGTATCCTAAGCTGTAGCTGATCTAATGTGTTAATACTAGTATCCTCGTTTCTCTGCTCATATCTCATTTTTTCTGGCTTCGTCACGACATTTGTTTTCTCATCCATACAATCTTCTGAATAGTAACCGCTTTCAAACATATCGTCACACACTTTATCCATCGTTCTTATCTTTTTAAGTTCATCAATATTTGTTTTTGTACAAACTGTTTTTATATTATCTTCGCTCGCATGAATGTCGAAAATTATCCCAAGGGAATAAAAGTATTTTATATCCTATTCCCGGTGTGCTAAGTTTTATCCAAATCCATTGAGCCATTAACGATTTAGATTATTAAAGAAACTAACTCACAGTAGTTAGGTTTTCATTCTTAATTGATAAATTTTCATACATTGCCGGGAGTGTTATTTATAAAATAACAGTGTTAACTTTATGCTCATAAGTGTTTATTTAATTAAGAGCCTGTTCATCTATTTTAAAACGGACTGCCTCATTAATGCATTTTATTATCTCACCTTTGTTTATATTTTACTCGTAATAAACTCTTTTATTGCTCTCATCATATACATAATCATATTTCCAGAGCTTGGTTTCATTACCGTTTTAAAAAAACTTTTTAGAAAAAAAATACAACCGACTTCCATAAATAATACTAAAAAATGCAAAATAACTTTAATTTCGGAAGTCGGTGTTTCTAGTTTGGTTTCTTCGTTATTTGACACCGACTTCCGAAATTAAAGTTATTTTGCATTTTTTAGTATTATTTATGGAAGTCGGTTGTATTTTTTTTGTAAAAAGTTTTTTATTTTTCACTTTTTAGTTGTTTTACACCATTCTAAAACTAAATTAATAGTAAAGTTATGCCCGAATTGATAGGCCCAAAAATAGGGAATTTGAACGTAGTTGGTGAAATTAGGGTGTATCAGGGTGAACTGTACAAATCTGTATACCCCTTCAGAGCGCATCAGCGTGATGTAATGTTGTGGAGTGGTGAAAACAGTATACAGACATGCGATTGCAGCAATTCTGGAAGGTTTGCTATCATTTATTGAAGAGTTCCATTGTGTATCTCCGAAGTCCTTCATCAGATCTTCACCAAATTAAAATGCGACCAAGTGTGAAGCAACAGCTTTCAAATAAAAAAAAAATCTTCAAAATCGGTTCACGTAGTTAGAAGTTATGAGGTAACACACATAAAAAAAAAAAAATATAGTCGAATTGAGAACCTCCTCCTTTTTTTGAAGTCGGTTAAAAAAAGACAAAATTCTTTTGAAAATTATTTGACTCGTGTAAAAGCAAATACCAACAAGATTTCACAATATCGTACCTTACGATAAATCCAATCGTAATTGATTTTATTTACCTTCAGGTTTACGATTGTCAAGTATTTTTGTTATATCAATTGCTAAACATTTGCTCGAACATTTAACTGTAAGTAATTAGGTTGTTCCATAGCAATGCTAATCGCTGCGAACGGCCATTATTTCCGTGTCACTGATTTTGTATTGATTGCGTAAAACAAATTGATCGTGCCGTAATCTCTTTGGCGTGTGGCAGGGACCTAACATTTACCTTTCACAGGAAAGAGATGAGACGTAGGTCAACATAGAATACCAAGTTTATTTGATGGCTTAGACACTAATTTCAAAGAACTTTGATACTTGTTACAAAGATGAAAAGGCTATGTTTCGTTTTGAAATATGGAATTGGACGTTGCTAGACTTCACAGGTATGAAGGAGTTTTTGTTATAGTTTTCTGTTTTAATAAGGAATTTAGAGATTCTTTATACTCTAATAACGGCCCAAATTGGGTGTGAACGTTTTTTGTGTGTTTATTAATAGTTTTTGAGTTGTTTATATTAAATTTTGTGAGGTCTTCGTGAAATTGTAGCTATTAAGGTTGAAGGTTCGAGTAAAAAATATTTGCTGAAGCTAATTAGGTTAAAAAAGATTTGTGCAAAGGAAATGGACTCTAATAACATGTGTTAGCAGTATTTTACGAGCGGCTACAAGCTATTAAAAGTAAATTAGCTTATTTTGTCGGCGTCTCGTCTTCCTCGTTCCTTTTCTTTTATGGAAAGGAAAGGTTCGGTTTCGCAAATATTACTTTCGAGTAAAAAGCCAAGACACGTTTGTTGGAACGGAATTAAGAATTTAATTGAATTGAGTCGGATGTTTGAAGAAAGGGTTGTTTCTCATCATTATTGATTAAGCCTTACATCGTTATAAGTAGATTCTCTGATTTAGTTCAACCGTCATATCCTATCAAAAAGCATTGCTATTTACCAATATATCAATATGACATTTTTTAAGTTTTGCATGAATATTCATACCTTTCCAGTCCTGAAACGACAGGATTAGTCACTATAGCATTATTATGTGATAGTTCAAGTTAAAGTTGCTGTAGTTGTTCCTGTGGCAAGCCAAGACTTGATTAGAACATCCAGTATCAGACCAGCATAACCTTTTTTTTTTGGAGGTGGGAAATCATCAATGACTTTGCCCGGTCTGGGTGGAGCGGGAGGGCGTGTCAGACTCTTATTGACTAAAACCCACCCCTGTTCCCTTCCTTGCCCAGGGGAGCAGTTACTCTGTTACGAATTTATCTGCTACCCCTTGGCATACAGGCACCGGCCATGATGTGCCTCGTCAGTGGTGGCTGACATATTCTCTTTGAGGCGCGCGTGGAACACTACGCGCCATCGACTCACGGGCCTGAAAAATGTGGAACGCTTCACGATTTTGCGTATCATCCTTGCGCAGTGGCCATGCTAATCTTCTCTGTATAGATCCAATTTTAGTATATGTACTGCCGAAGCAAGTATTTACATTACATAATCCTCACATTACAATCAGTCACTCTCCGTAGGCAGTACAGCCTAGAATCACAAAACAATCAATGTCCAACAGAGTCATAAACTTAAATACAGGCACGCAGTCACGCATTTCCAACTTAAAACTATCGAACGACTTGCATCACTCAAATTGCTGGGCTCTAAAGGCGGGCTCTAAAGGTGGGCTTAGGGCCTTAGAGCCTTTGTCGGCACAAAACAGCACAGGTTGTAATTTGATAAAGTTGGGCCGCCTACAATACGGACCTTTCTTTGGGGTTGCCCACGCAACCTTCGATTATTGCAGGATGTTTGAATTTTTGGTTCGTGGATGCGTTATTTTTGATAAGGGTGTTTGTTTGGTTTACGTGGGAAGTTGGGAATGCTGTTTGTTAGTTGGACTGTTATGTAAATATCTTAAATTATTCTTCTGATTTGCCTTTTGTGACTTCGGATGATTGCTGAAAAATTACCGCATTTTACTTAGTTTTATCTGGAGCACTTACTGCATATCACTAACAGAACTCAGTCATACTGCAGGTCAAGGTTTAGAAAAAAATCAAGTTTGTTTCAAGCTTTTTTTTTAGGGTCTCCTACCCGAAGGGTCCAAACTGAGCCCTATTGCTGTCACTTGCGTGTCTGTCTGTTCGTCTGTCTGTCTGTCCGCGTGTGTGTCCATCGTCTGTCACATTCCTCATGCTTAAATGCATATGTTAGAAAGAAAAATGTTTATTCGTTAATATACTGTTTAGTTTCATTCCACCTTTTTCCACTCTTTATACACAAAACTTATCTACAAAGAACAATCAATGCTAAACTTGAAGTGTGCACCAACCAAAATTCCTTCATAATGCCGCCTCCATCGTAGCCAGATTCAGAGACCAAAATTATACAGGTTTAATTAAATCGACATTAATCCAGGACTATTTGGGATAGAGACTCGTTTTATACGTTGCGTCGCTGTCATTATGTCGTTACCGTAAGTTTTTGGGGGACATGTCGGGAATTTGTTCGATGTTCGCTGGATTAATATCTCGACCTTTTTGTGGTTCACGGTTCATGTGGATTCGTTGGTAGGTTTTATTTGAAAATTGAGGATTGAGGAAAAAAGAAAAAAAAGATTATAAATTATAGCGAGAAGCTCGTGGCTATAGTACCTAATAACAGATGCACGGGTCAATCCATCAGGTTAAGCTAAGCTTGCCGGGGTTGGGCTATGGACGGGTTACTATTTTTACATACCGAGAGTCCTCCGTGCTTCGGAAAGCACGTTAAGCCGTTGGTCCCGGTTGTCAATCGTTAATCTTTGAGAGCCGTTACGGGTCGTCAGAAGCCCGAAAGTCTGACATCCAGTCTTACCAAGTGGTATCGTATTACCCAGTAACTGGGTTGTGGAGGTCAGATAGGCAGTCGCTCCATGTAAAATACTGGTATTCAGCTGCATCCGGTTGGACTGGAAGCCGACCCCAAGATGGTTTGGAAAAGGTTAGGCAGATTGCCATTAGAAATTATAGCATAAGTGTTATTCCAGACGCCTATCTCTGTGCCAAACATCCAGATCAGTCACTCTGGCGTAATTGAGTGACAAACATCCATCCATCGATCCAAACTTTCGCATTTATGATATTAATAGGAAGTAGATTGTATATTTTGGAATCAGTATTTTATGGCAGAATTTAGCAAGGCCAATTATTAATTCTATTTTTCTTTGCAAAAAATTAATTCTGAAGTAGTATACCTGCCTAGCCAAATTCTCATCTATATTGTCTATATTAATATTATAAAGAGGTAAAGTTTGTGAGTTTGTGAGGTTGTAGGGGGTAATCTCTGGATCTGATGAACCGATTTTGAAATTTTAAATTATTTTACCATTAGAAAGCCACGTCATTTGTGAGTGTCATAAGCAATAATTTTTTGAAATCCACGCGTACAAAGTCGCGGGCGAAGTGCTAGTAGTTTATGAATTAAAAAATAATTTTGCATGCAGAGTGGAATATACATTAGTTATGTATATTCCACTCTGCATGCAAAATGTGTTATTTATAATCTGTGGTAGTACAAAAATAATATGTTGACCCAAGCCCCATCTATTGTCTATTCCTATGAGCATTGTCTTTGGTACTTTTCAAATAAAGCGTAAGTACGTTGCAGAACACCACACGAGTTTTAATAGGTTATGGGCCCAGTCCCGCAAAATTAAAAGTAATCTTTATATAGCACAGTTAAATGGCAGGAAATTATTCATTGAGTGTCCCGAAGCTCAAGGGCAGGGAAAATTACGATGATTGGGCGTTCGCCGTGGAAAATTTTCTGATCCTGGAGGGCATCGATATCAGAAACAGCGCAGTACTAAGTGATGAAGACAACAGAAAGGCTAAAGCTAAAATGGTGATGACAATTGATCCATCTCTGTTTGTGCACATCAAGAATGAATCTACAGTGCATAGCTTGTGGACCAAGTTGAAGTCGTTATTCGACGACTCTGGTTTCACTCGCCGCATTAGTCTTCTCAGAAACTTAATCTCCATACGACTCGAAAATAGTGATTCGATGACTGCGTACGTGACACAGTTAGTGGATACGGCACAAAAACTAAAAGGCACAGGATTCGAAATCAACGACGAATGGATCGGGTCGCTTTTATTAGCTGGATTGCCAGACAAGTTCACGCCAATGATTATGGCAATTGAACACTCCGGGATGAACATTAGTGCAGATGCTATAAAGACGAAATTACTGGATATGAGTGCAGATGATGAAATCAAGAAGTCCGAGAGCGCTTTTATTGCAAAACATCATAAAAATGCGCGCCAATCGAACAAAGGAAATATTCGACAAAATGGCGTCGGCCATGTTAGTGACGACTCGAACAAGCCGATCAAAAACATTAAATGCTACAAATGTAAGAAAACTGGACATTACAAGAATCAGTGTCGTTATAATAATAACCAGAACGAAAAACAAATGAACGCATTTAGTGCAATGTTCCTGACTGGCCAATTCAGTAATCAAGACTGGTATGTGGACTCGGGCGCAAGTACTCATTTGATATCCGAGACAAACAAAAGTTTGTTGACTAATATCTCGTATAATACGGAAATTCGAAACATCGTAGTGGCAAATAAAGAAAGTGTGCCGGTTTTATGTTCTGGAGATCTGCAGATTACAACATGTGTTGGAGATTCAGAGTACAACATAAAAGTTAACAATGTTTTATGTATACATAACCTAACTACAAATCTTCTATCCGTGAGCAAGATGATATCCAGTGGCAACAAAGTTGTATTCAAGGAAAATGTTTGTCACATCTTTAATCAAAGAAATGAATGCATCGGGGAAGCCAAGCAAGTGCATGGTGTATACAAACTAAATGTTGTTAAGTCAAAGGAGCTACTAGCAGGAATGGCAATGGCTACCAGTAAGACGTGGCATAGGCGTTTAGGCCATATAAATACCTACCAGTGATTTAAACACTATGAAAAGTGGTGCAGTGGAGGGACTGAATTTCAAAGATAAGGCCGAAGTTGACAAGAGTAATTGTACGGTTTGCTGTGAGGGAAAGCAAACAAGGTTACCTTTCCAAACCAGTTTATCAAGGAGCAAGGAAGTGCTGGATTTGGTGCATGCAGACCTATGTGGGCCTATGGAAACAAAGTCACTCGGAATGGCCAGATACTTTCTATTGTTTGGATGACTACAGTCGGATGGCTTTTGTATATTTTTTAAAATCAAAAGATGAGACATTCACCAGCTTCAAACATTTTAAAAAACTAGTTGAAAATCAGAAGTCCAAAAAGTTAAAGATTTTGAGAACTGATAATGGTGGTGAATTTTGTTCAGCTGTTATGGAGAACTACCTGAAGCAGTGCGGCGTTATACATCAGAAAACAAACCCATATACTCCTGAGCAGAATGGGCTTTGTGAAAGATATAATAGATCCGTAATAGAAAAAGCCATGTGACTGCTATTTGATGCCCAATTCGAGAAAATGCTATGGGCAGAGGCAGTTCATTCTGCAGTATATCTTAAAAACAGATCTCCGGCTGCAGGTCTTCATCAAAAAACTCCATTTGAATTATGGATGGGTAAAAAGCCAGATGTGAGCCATCTTAGAGTCTTCGGCAGTTTAGCTATGACACATGTACCTAAAGAAAAACGTCTTAAATGGGACAAGAAGGCAAAAAAGCTTTACCTTGTTGGTTACGCTGACAATGTTAAAGGGTACAGGCTCTATGATCCCCTGACACGCACAGTGACAGTAGCAAGAGATGTCATAGTAATGGAACAGGAAAATGACAGCTTAACGTCACAGATAGTAGTGCAAGAAAAAAATGTGAACATTCAGGATTCAGTGGGGGAAGAGCATTCAAAATCTGTTCAGGATATATCAGGTTCTCATATGGGACATGAAGAACAGACTGATGAACAAGATTTGACGTATGTGCCTATAGAAGAGTCCAGTGGTTCAGATGACAGCTTCTATGAAACATTGACGTCGGATGACAAAGAGGTCAGTGCTCAGCAACAAAGCACTGTGTTGTCAGAGAAGCGTTCCAGACGTAAGCCAGATTATTATGGTTATGCCAACCTATGTGCTACAGATATTTTTCCTGGAGAAGAAATAACTCTCAGTGATGCTGTAAGCGGACCAGAAAGGGAGCAATGGCTGAATGCAATTAGAGAAGAATTGCAGTCATTCAATGACAGGGATGCATGGGAGTTGGTAGACAAACCAGTGAATAAAACAGTTGTTAAGTGTAAGTGGGTTTTTAAAAAGAAACTCAGTGATAGTGAAAGTGAAGTGAGATACCGGGCCAGGCTAGTGGCAAAAGGGTTCAGTCAGAAAAAGGGTATAGACTTTAAGGAAACTTTTTCACCAGTGCTCAGGTACTCTACTTTGAGGTTGCTATTTGCATTTAGTGTAGACCAAAACTTAGACATTATTCACTTGGATGTACCAACTGCATTTCTAAATGGTTTTTTAGATGAATCTATTTTCATGGAAATACCAGCTTATTCTAATTTCCAAAACAGTGAAAATAAAGTCCTTAAACTTAAAAGAGCAATATATGGATTAAAACAATCGGCCAGAGCTTGGTACCAAAGAGTAGAAGTACTATTACTAGAATTAGGTTACACCAAGTCTCAGTATGAACCTTGTTTATTTATGAAATGTAGTGGAAATGTCAAAGTTTATATTGCACTTTTTGTTGATGATTTCTTTATATTTTACAACTGTAAAGATACTTGTGAGAAGTTAAAAGTTGAGCTAAAAGAAAAATTCAACATTAAAGATTTAGGTCAAATCAAAAGATGCCTTGGTATGAATGTAACTGTAGAACAAAATTCTGTTACTATAGACCAGAAAGAGTTTATTGATATTATTTTGAAAAGATTTAATATGGTTAATTGTAAAAGTTCAGATACTCCAATGGAAAAGAATTTAAAATTAGATAAGGCTGAAACTATTTGTTCACAATATCCATATCAACAATTACTAGGTGCTCTAATGTATTTATGTGTGTTAACTAGACCAGACATAGCCTATACTGTAAGTTTTCTTAGTCAGTATAATAACTGCTACAATGAGACACATTGGAAGCATTTGAAACGGGTTTTAAAGTATTTAAATAAAACTAAACATTATGGATTAAAATATGTAAAAGGTGATAGTAGTCTAACAGGATATGTTGATGCTGATTGGGCTTCATGTACAATTGACAGAAAGTCATATACTGGTTTCATTTTTACTATGTCTGGAAGTTCAATATCTTATGAGTGTAGAAAACAAAAGACTGTTGCACTATCTAGTACGGAGGCAGAGTACATGGCTCTCTCAGAAGCGTGCAAGGAAGCAGTTTACCTTAAAAATTTACTGTCAGAAATTAATAATAAAAAGTTTGATATACCAATTACCTTATTAAGTGACAACCAAAGTTCACAAAAGTTAGCATCTAATCCTTTGTTTCACAGAAGGACAAAACACATTGATGTCAGGCATCATTTTGTTAGAGAGTGTTTAGCTAATAAGTTAGTAAAGATTTCCTATTTACCTACAGCGGATATGCCAGCAGATATATTTACTAAGAGCCTTTGTTATGTAAAGCATTATAAATTTATAAATAGCATAGGGTTGTCACAAATAGAATAAATCATTTAGTATTTTTTGTTTGAAATATGAATGTTGTTAGTTTCTTTTTGGATAATCATTATTTTTATAAGTGGGGGTGTTATTTATAATCTGTGGTAGTACAAAAATAATATGTTGACCCAAGCCCCATCTATTGTCTATTCCTATGAGCATTGTCTTTGGTACTTTTCAAATAAAGCGTAAGTACGTTGCAGAACACCACACGAGTTTTAATAAAATGATTTTCTAATATCATATTCTCTGATATCACAATATCAGGTAGCTTCACATGATATTCATATTATTTTTTACACATTATGATTCAACAAATCCTATTTAAACTGCAATAAATATTGAGTAAAACTCTTCCTTTGAAACGATGAACAAATCGTTAGAAAATAAACTGTTTAGTCGACCAAATCCCACCTTTGTCACACATAGAGCTAACAATTTGAACCCCAAAGGCTTTGATATTACAATAATTTATGATAACTTTAATTCAATACTTAATCCTGCCCTATTTTTATCAGGAGCATAATACTCGTAGTCAAAACATTTTGCATTTAAATTAGGGCTTAAAAAAAAAGACATGGCTTTGAGAAACTTTTTTGTATTTAAACATTATAATAAAATTACTGATTACTGGTTGGTTCCCAGCATCCCAGTGGTCTTATTATCATATTTCGCATGTAAACAGTAAAATGTTCCTGGTTGACACACATTCGTCAACAAATAGGAACAGGGTTTGTTTAAACTGGTCATAAAGAGAAACACCTGCTTGGTATTTCACGCAATATGCAGAAGTTGGTTGAGCGAAATAAGTTAGATGGGCCTTGCCACCTTTAATTTTTTTACTTGATTGCATTTTTGAAAGCCATTAACAATTCAAGAGGAATTTTTATCTTTAAAAATGAAGGCACAAATATGTTTTAAAGAAAATCTACGCCAATTGACTTTCTAGAATTAAATAAATACTTTGTTTATAGAATTTCTAAATCGATACCTACATGTTAATTGCGAAGAAATTTCTTAATTTCTGCATCACCAAGGCGTCATCAAACACCGTCCTCGTGAAATACTCTTACTATGCGATAAAATTTAAAGTAGGAAGCTTGGAAGCTTAGGAAACACTAACATTTTGATAACAACGTCTGGTCAACGACTTTTTTGTGATATCTATGTCACCGTAAACCTTAGCACATGTTCCAGAAATGGAGCAAAAAAAAGCAAATTAATTTGTCGGGTCACAAAAACCCTTATCTGCATGTTTCTCAGCCAAACACTAAACTTTCTTAATCGTTAAGAAAACAAAGCTGGGATAACAAAACTGGCTGGTGAAAAAAAAAAGGTTTTTGGAATCAAAGACCCATTAGCCAATCAGTCAACGCAGGTAAAAGGAGGACTTATTGGAACTTTGAATGTGGTCAAAATTAGGGCCATTATTTTAATTATAGAGTAAATAAAGATTCGAGGCTGTATTTGAGTCTATGGGTTTTATAACAATAATTAAGTTCGAGTTTGACTAATCTAATTTCCGGGAACAGTAATTTTTGGGTTAGAAAAGGTATTTATTCAATGATCTGGCAAATTATAGGAGAGTCATTGGAATTCGGTTTTCGAGGCATCATTTTTCTACTAAATAGAAAGGCAAACACGATTTTAATGCTAACAAAACAACACCTAATTTATTCCTATATATTGACCTTTTGGTGGTCTTCAAAACCATAGATCTGAAGATTTATTATGCAACTCCCATATCAAATAATACAGCCAGATAATCTGTTCACAAAATTTCTACAATGAAAGTAAACAAAAGAAAACTTTGCCACTGATAACGCTGGGGACAGTGAGAGAGGACCAGGGATTACACTCCCCTGGCCTTCCCATAATCTTCCCCTGACAGCCTTCAGTCAAGGCGACCCTGCTTCACACTGGATTAACCACGTCATTGATGTGAAAAGTGATATAAAGCTAGCAATCCACCTTTAATCACCTGCGCTTTTTGAGGATTATGGAGGACTCATATTGCTAAATGAAGGGGACAAATTTTGATTTACATGGATTTAACATGAATTGTTTTAGGCGTACATTTATTCCTAACAATGAACAATAACAAAAACTTTACCGTACGCTTTTCATGCCTTTAATCGATAGATAAGACGATAGACAATCCCGCAAAAGGGAAAAATCACACGTCAACCGTTTTTGTCCACCTTACATTAAATTTCATGTTATACGATCATTTCTTACAGATACTTACAAGTTTACGCAATCTAAATCAAAATGGATCCTATAAAATCCTCTCATAACTCGTCTGCTGCAAAATATGAGGTGCAAATATGAACGCCTTATTTAGTAATGTCGGAAACAAACCAGTTGCCAGTAGCCTGAGAAACTCCTAGTTGCGCGCCTCCAGGGAACTAAATCATAAAGATTCATTCTGAACATTGCAGCGATCTGATGAACGAGTGCGGTCTAAACAACCTACTGCGGGGTTAACATATCGTGATATCATAGACGACGGCTTCTCTAAGATTGCAGATCTTCCCTCTCTAGCTTGGGAACTAGTTGAAGCGAGATGGGCAATAATGTGATTAGTCGAACGATACTTGATAGCCCCGCGGCATTCGATTCTCAACTGCATAAAAACCAGGCGACGTCCACACTACACGCACGCATCCAAAGCTCTGATTACACAACATGACACGCACACACGCGCCCGCTGTGGGATTAACGTCAGACAACCCGTTTCCTGTTACCTGCTCTGGAGCAAAAAGCAGACGTCGCTCAGTAATTTAGAATTAATTTCACATTTGAAATCAAAACATTGCTCTTGTAAGTTAAAGTGGAATTACATAGAAAACGCTGTAAGCTCAACCGAGAAGATTACGTCGAAACATTGGATTCGCTCAACCGTTTTGAAGTCTCTATTTTCTAACACCGAAAATGTCTGTAACAAATCCGTACAGCGGACGCAATCTACGGGACTTAAAACAAACAATTACTTGGGTTTATTTGAAAAGGAGAGAAAAAAGTGGAGCAATCAAATCGGTGCAGCTACCGTGCGGCAAAAAACTTCGGTCTGGGATGTGCGCGGTCGATCTAACGGGCGAAGCGGCCGACGCGACGTAATAAGGTAGCCGATGAGAACTTGGCAGATCGTTTCCACGTACCTCCACGGCTTTCACTCGATGCTAATGCAAGCGTATGTAACAAGAAATTGCTTCATTTATTAAGTTTCAAGTTCTATGCCTACATAAAAGTTATTAAAAGTAAAAACAATTTCCTGTATTTTTAACTCGCACAGGAAACTCGTAGAGGTAAGTTAATTTTATTGGCTTGCTTTTATTGGCTTTTGGGATTTTGTTCGGAAAACGTTGAGAAGAATCATCAGTATGCATAGAACAACAAACAAACCATGTGCCTTATACAATATCTTAATCATCATCTAGTAGGAATTTAAATACATAGGATACATACATACTAAATATGTAAACATAGGGTTATAGTAAAATCCTTTACCTTATGTTTACATAGGTAGATACTAATTTATTGAAAAGAATTAGTATCTACCAGAAACTGTAAGCACCATTAACCATTATTAATAAAAGTCACCGATCAATCAATAAAAGACGACAGGCTAACAATATTTTAAATCAAGATCGAAAACCATGCAGTTCCTGCATCAGCTGGGAACGCGTTACTAATTCTAGGCAAGGTGACACACTTTCCTTGAAGCAGTCCGCCAGGGTACCGTGGCAAACTGACTATAGATTTTCATAAATAACGCATAAGAAAGAATCAAACAATAAATAGTAAAGATTCGTTTCGCCCAAACCAGCTGCGCTAAGGAGCGCGTTGAATCGCGCGATTTGATACGCGCCTCCATCAACTCAGCTTTTGTCAAAAGGTAAGCTAGTAAAGTTTAGCAGATGTGATCTTCTAAACAAGACACTAACAAATGGAAGCTGCAAGGAGCTTCATAACATCGTAAGAAAATGTACGACGATCTCGGAAGGCAATTTTCTCTTTATGATATGATTAATGTTCTTAGAAAAGTGAAGGTAAATCTTCGCAACATCATCACACAAGCCAAGTTTAACTTATTCCAAAGACAGAAACGAAACTTAATAATGCAATTCAAATAATTTTCTTGTACGAATGCTGTTGAATTAATTTCGGAATGTGAACATCGTTACTGGCGACAGCGTAGAGAGAATTTGGCATCACAAACCTCCAAAAAACGCGGTCCACTTTATACCAGTTATCGCCACACGATCGATATAGAACACATATTTAAAAAAGTTAAACTTTGCCGTTAAAGACCATACCGCGAATTCTTTGTGCCCTACAACATTCTGATACGACAAAGAAGCGGGTCTGCATCATTATAGCCTATTGTAACGAATTTTAAATTTTCCAAATGCGAATTCGTCAAACGTAAAACAATTCGATACGCGTTTGAATTTGTTGTTCGGGCTGGTTTCAATTCAATTTCTTCGTCGTCCGAACCGCTCGCGTGAATTGGGTCGCGTAAACGGGTCCGCCCTTTTGGGACCAAAACGTTATTTTTTTCACACAGATTGCGCGTTCTTTGATCTCCAGAATGTGTGCGTTAAGCGTTTCCTTCGCTTTGTGCTGGCGCTGTGTGTGTCTTGTACAGACGACGCCTCCCGACAACGACACCCAGCGGGATGTGAAAATCAAGCAACAACGAATCGCAATGACTTTTCCTTTTGCTTTTTAGAAGAAGGGGTGAATTTAAATTTAAAACACATCAAATCAAAAGTTGGTTTTCGGAACGAACGGAATTAATATTAGTAGACACAACTCAGTTATACTGCAGTGGTGTCAGGTAGCTAAATCCGGAGCAAGAGCAGCAACGTGTCAAGAACTCGGAAACTCCTTCTTGACACAGTTCAGTGTTATGAACATTACTTCATCCATACCGGAGAGAGTTTAGCACGTCGTAAACTGTAGGATCCATTACGCGGGGGCGCTCAAGATTATTCTCGGCTTAGTTTATGTGCTGGCGTTGAACATGATCCAATATTTTTCTATGGTTTCTTCTTTTATTATTCGGTTTGGCAAGTGAATTGTGAGTGTAAAAGATTTAGTTTGCGACGTTCGTGCGGGGAGCTCATTCAGGTCGACCGTGGATGGTTACGAGCGCGTGAAGCCGGAGGTCGTATGGAACAGTGCCTAGCACCTCATAAACTGCTAGAACTTGTTAAGTCTTCGAGATATGTACCGCTTGTCAGAGGTTCTTATGAAATAAGAATGTTCTAACTCAAACGTACCGGTTTTTTTTTTACTTCGAAAACTCGACCGTGTCTGTTTATCAAGTAGATGCTTTACTTCATAACAGCAAGTGCCTTATATGTATATTTTACTGATCTTTTTTTATGTGCAGTATCATAGGAATGGTTTATGGCCATGCATTATGTCCTCGAGATATTAAGGTCGTAAATAATTACAAAAACATCGTGTATCACAATTATAATGTGAGGTATGAACATAAAAAGTAACATCGGTGAGTCTCACATATTCCCGTGGGGTCCAAACATACCGCACAATATTTTATTATAAGTAGTGAATGGTCGTTTGAGCGACCAAAATACGTGTCTTTGTTCGATGTGAGGTCCCGTCTTTCGGCTCAGGTGACACTGCACCGTCACTAATTCGAATACGATTCTAAAAAAAAAAAACAAATAATTATACCGAAAGCGAAACGCGTAAATGAAAAAGAGCACTCCTTTGTACAATTCTGTTTAGTATATACCGACAGCACACACGCAGAGCGCTAATTTTTCGCCTCCACGGGGTTAAGTTGTAAGTTTGTAACATAACAATACATGACAAAAGATGCACCGTTACAAATGTCAGAAGTGTATAAATTAATGGCGACAACCTTTTATTTGTACCTTTTGTCTCGAAAAAAGTTTCTTTGTCTATTTAGGACGTAATAATGGAAGTGTTTAGCGTCAGTGCTTTTGTTGTTTCCAAAAAATAAGTATTGGAGTGATGAATAGATCGCGTGGCGCGCACGACAAGACATTGAACCGTGATTTTCCTCGCACATTAGTTAAATAAGTTGGACAAAAAGATTTTGGAACGTGAAGATATTTTACCAAATACAAAAGACAGAGATAATGCTTGTTCACGCTAAGACCTAATTAGTAATTGCCAAAATGGAAACGTACGGTAAAAACTATCTAGCACCGTTTTGAACCTTATTGTACCAATAGCAGAGGTATATACATAAACAAATAGACACTATGATAATCATGTTCTACCCTGCATAACCTACCCATAGACAAACACTCAAACAAATCTGCATAAAGCTCTCTAATGGCATATCGTGTCACTTCAATTACGTACATATTGAGTAAGCATTACGAATACATATGCAAATTACTTGATAATTTTGATTGGTATGTAGCAGAAATAGGTAGATCAACCCAACCGGTATGATGTTGAGCCATAATGTAAACATCAGATGCGGCAAAAGATCTCGGTTATAATGAAACAGGTCTGAGAGAGGAAATGCGTGCAGTAAATGATAAAGATTTACATACTGATGCTAGTGAACTCGATCTGGTTTGTACGCTCAATATTTGCTGAAGAATAGTTGTGCTTTCTGGAATTTGAAATTAAGATAAAAGTCGGCAATGTTGCTAGCGTTCTGGGCACTTTTTCCGTTGACAGCGATGTGGATGAATTTTTTGATGCCCAATGAGTTGTTTTCATACGCATTTGTGCATGTTAGGTATTATTATTAGTTTGTAGATAAAAGATCCGAGGAACTAGAGTACTGCCTAAATGCCAAACAGAAGTATAAAGGGATTCAAAGGAACTGAACTTTTAAAAGTTAATGTTTGGTTTTGAGAAAAATATTTATTTTCTTTGCATTTAATTTTAGACCTCTTAATTATGTAATGAAGCCAACGATTGATACTAATGCAGTACTCATTGGCTTATGAGTTGAAAACGTAGTTTTTTTATACCTAATAAAAAAGATACCACAAGTAGCTGCCGGAGAAAAGTTGGTAAACCACCTATTTTATTTTAACTATTCAAAATTTAAAGTATCCATGAATTACTAGACACACACATTAATATACAAACAGCAGTAGCATCGTCATTAAAATAACGCTTAACGACATAACTCAAATGACTAAACGTAAAAAGTTAGTATTAATAAAACAAATGAATCTAATGATGAATAATAACATGATGAAACATTCAGATAAGTTCGGGGAACCAAAGTAATAAATAAAAACAATAATAAAAGTTTGGAAACATATTTTAAGCGGGTAGAGATTAACAATCGAAAACCTATTAATGACTAATCAAGGATTTAGGACTATACCGGTATTAGAATAATTTTTAATATCTCTAAATCATCCGAATGGATGAACATTCTTAGAATCCCTACTAAATTATGTCTCCATATTGTAATATAGGGACATATTTAAATAATATTCTGACATAGGAGCGAAATATTCCGCCACTAATCGGGATCCAATAAATTTCTCATGCAAATTTTGCGCTTTTGGTATCACCGTTCCGAGAAAGACTAGAGAAAAAAACAAATCAAGCATTCGAAACAATCGTTTTAGTCATGCAGAGAATTTAACATGATTAGAACTTTAACAGGAAATAGGATGCATTTGTATAATGCATTCAGGTGTCTAACAAAATTCATGGCAGACGTTTTTGGATAGGTTATAAGAAACAAAATATCTGGCGCCAAAAAAGGAAGATAAAAACTTAACAGCTCTCTAGTGTTGTCTACGGACCTTGTGGAACGTGTTAATGAGAGTCTGGACAAAGGATAAAGGAGGCCTAATACTTCCTGGAACGATAATATTTTAGCACGTCTCGTTAAGCCCCAGATTAGATGGGCGATCGGATAAAGAAAGTCCATACATTTTAATCTCTTCCGCACTGTGTACACAACGCATACAACAATAGACGTAAACAAAGAGGAATAATTCCCAAGAAAGTAATGGCAAAAAGTTTTTGAAATTCTCACTTTTTATCTCCGTAATCAGTGGATACTTCTTGTTTCTATTTTTCTTGCTTACCGCTTAGAAAGATGAGCGATACAAACAGTATGACGCCTGGTTAGTAATCTCCCTCCATGCGTATAAAATGCGCGTTTTTATCGTGACTAACAATCTCAACAAGGTATTCAAAGCAAAACATGAAATAAAAACTGTAAAAAGACTCTTCCGGTACCGGGAATCGAACCCGAGCCTCCTGGGTGAGAGCCAGGTATCCTAGCCACTAGACCATACCGGATCCTGAGAGCACAGCTGAAATTGAGGATCGATTTGGTTTGAAAACTGAAGTAGGGCGATAAGCTAATGATATCCGCATGGTTATTTTTATAGGCAACAAGGCTGGTTTATTTTAGTGGAGTTCTTTATAGATAAGTGGAACAACAGAGTGTTATGGAGTAAAATTAGCACTGTGTTCATTGCCATTACTAGCGGGATAAAGAGCTTGGTTATGATATGATGAGAGGACCGTTGTATGAGGTGCAGCGTTCGACCACCCACAGTGTTGTATGGACTTGGGTCTATTGTATTCGAATTTTACCTAATGTAATACAGTGTGTTACTGTGGGAATGTACTACGGAAGCCAACTGTGTGATTAGATTAGTGTGAATGAGTGATTTTGTTTGACGTTTTTGATGCGTGTTGATGCGTTTCTGATATTGATCGTGAGTTTCATACGTAAATGTGTATATTGTTTTAATCGCACTAGGTTAAGTGAATTAAGGACTTGCGTTGATCGAAAATAATTTTTCTGACAAGAGCTGTTGTGTTTGTTCGAAATGTAACCCTGGGAGCTCTCCTTGGGTGCACCTACCATCCACCAGTGTTAAGCGGTAGCCGGTTTTCTGTTCAGCAAGGAATTTTACTCATGTGAATCAAAATTTTCTAAGGATTACCTACTTAATACTATTGAAAACACTTGTCATCAGAGTAAGATGAATGCCAAAATTATATTTAGTCTTTACAAAATTAATGGTTTTGTAATTTTTTAGCAACAGCACAGGTACCTTACCTAAAATGATTCACAGAATAATCCGAACCCCACTTTATTGATAAAACAATAAACTGGCCAAGTGCGTGTCGGACATTGCACATTTAGAGGTAAATAAATGTATTTTTGACTATGTGTATAGCTTTGGGTCAACAAGATTCTTATACTGTGAAAATTTGAAGACTGTAGCTTTAACCGTCTGGCTGTAAAATCTGTTTGACAGACGACGGACAGACAGACAGACGGACACGTTAGTGACAGCAATAGGGCTCCGTTTGCACACTTCGGGTACGGAACCCTAAAAAGTATCTCTCTAGTGCGTTACATCGCCGTTCCCATAATAATATCTCATTGATGCGAACAGCAAAGAAAAAACATCCATAGGAAATCCACCCGCTAATCCTGAGAACTGCCATTTACAGCCAACAGCGCCACCTGTTGCTCCAAGTGTGAACTACCGGTACGCAGTAGCTACATCGAGTAACAAGAATTCATTACAATGAAAGTTAAGACAGGTATCTTTATTGCAACCGTAGAAGGTTTATGGCATTTTATGTGTTTTTCTCATTTGATGTAATGATTTCCGTTGCTATGTTTGAAACTTTGGAAGAGAAAGGCTCCAGTCCTAGATGTAGCATCTCAGGAAGAAACAATTATAGATACAGTGGTCCCTATATGACTTTCTAAAATAAGAACCAATTTTATTTACAAGGATCAAATAAGTCAAAGTTCAAAATAAAAGCTCCGGTTTTCCCTATAAAATTGACCACTCAGTTCATAGCTAAAATAAGTTGGTAAAGTGTCATGTAATCGTATTGGTTTACAGATTCCCATAAGATTTCTCAAACAAGTTCGCAAAAGTTTTGCAATTTGTTTACTTTTTCTTGCATTCTGATCCGATACTTTAGTGTTTTGGTAAGAGAATTGAGGAGTTCAGCAAATAATAGCTAGTGTTTTTCTAGTAATCCTAGCCTCATTTGGTTTGAGTTCATTTTCAACATTTGAATTTTTTATACGAAAATCAAGAAGTGTGCAATAGTTTCGCAACAATTAACCCATCAAACATAATCCTCCTCTACTTTACCGATCTGAACAAGTGCTTATAGAATTTTATTAGCCTTAATGTATTACTCATAGAGCAATAAACAAACATGTGTCGGTACTTAAGACTCTGAAACCAGACGCGGTGTCAATCAATTGAAATTCTAACATTAAGCATATGCTACAGTACAGGCGTGAATAACCACATTATAAGAATTCTACTACTATTGGTTTGCGTGATAGGACTCACGGGAAAGTCACCTGGAAATCATGCAACAACATGAACGGAACACGTAAAGTTTAGAGTAGCTTGCTGTTTTAAATAATAAGGATGCAAAAGCTGGTGTCGATGATGATATGGACGCCAAATAAAAGATCCAGGAGTTTTGAACAAATACAATTATGTCTCCTTGCAAGCTTGCTAAACTAAAATGTACATTTACTATCTCAATTCCAACAAACAAGCAACACATTCGAGTAAATGTGAGATAGGTATCAACATATTGTTGGTTGTTGTTGTTTTTGTTGTTGTTGCTGTTCTTGTTGTAGTTGTGTGTTGTGTTACTGTTTTTCACATAGATGTTTCTAGGGAGAAGGGCGGCGGCGTAGTGAGAGCATCGTGGCACAATGCTTGCCGTTTCCGTCATAGAATTCAAGTCAATTTTACTGCCAAGCCGCACAAATAGATGTTTCACATCAAAAAATAGTTTTGAGTGCCAAGCGAGAAACAATTCCGTAGTTCGGGTTTTAGTATAAGGTAGCCTATAATGTCGCGACCTATTTATCAAAGTCGTATTAGTAGGTGACACGGAGGCGTTAAACATATGGCATATTAGGCCCAACCTCGCAATAATACAAACGAGCCGTGTTATTATTTAGGAATTGAGTGCTAAGTAAATTATACGAATTAAGCTGGTGTTGGCAACATGTGTTGGTTGATTTGCCCTTTCGTCTGAGAATGGATAATGACGATAGAATGGATTTGTCAAATGTAGTTTTAGAAGCTTTTCACCCCGGTGTATCGGCTTAGTCACTCCTTTTATTTTGTCTACCACGTCGCCGAGTCCATTTACTGAAGATCGAGTCGGACTTGTAATACGTCCATTCTATTGTTTATCCATTGTGTCATTCTGTTCTTCTTTCTTTATTAGGACATTAATAGTGGGAAAACTCATTCTTTTACCTGACCTGTATGTACCGTGTCTTTAGAGACGTTTATAAATGACGAATATGTATATGCCTTAAAACAATATTATTCTTGAATATTACCTCATAATCCGGTACTTGATAGTCACGATAATTCTTGTGCGACTATTATGGTGGCTACAATAAATCAATTAATTAAAGACACCTTTACATTCCTTTTTCTGTGCCATAAAGTCTTATATGACCATCTTTAACATCGGCCTCTCCCACATTTCATTACTGGACCTCACAGTATTATATACTTATTCGCGTCGAGATATCCACGCTAATAAATCAAGAAGGATATCGTGTAATGGACACCGTCGACCGTCCCCGAAGAGACATAAATTTGTTTTTGTACTTTTTTGCTCAATCATTCTGTTGTGGCAACACAGCGAGTGAATAATTAGGTTTTAATACGGTTTTAGTTGTTTTGTAACGTAATTACTAATTAGCTGACATCGGTGTTGCGGTAGTCATTGCTTTTGTGTCTGTAGGAGGATTTTCTTCTTTTCTTTGGAATTAACAGTATTTTTCCTTATTAATGTATTAATTAACTTTATTGCTAACTTTGAGCGTTTTCAAGGTTTCTTTGCAGAATATAAAGCTACTGTATATCTTTGAGGTATGAACTGACTTCGTTTCATTTTATATTAATTTGTGGACGCTTAGTTTAATTAAATGCGTTTGAATGACATCCAAAAATGTTTATTTATTCATAATTTAGTCCAAGTAAAGTTTCTAACTGATTTCTACTTTACTTAGTTTTAAATACCAAGTCTTTCTTTGAAAGTAATAAATCAGTATCAAAGACTAATGAGATCTTATTACGCCACTTTTAAGGTATTTTCAACCACTTATTCCTTTTGTTTTGAACTTATCTGATCAAGACCACAAGCTTTTTATTTTGTAAGCACTAAACCTTATCTGCGTTGAAAATCTTGTGTGATTGAGTACAAGATTTTGTAAATAATTTCAAGTTTTTGTAAAAGAATTACGATTTTATTGTATGATGGTAAATTTCAAGGTTTGCATAACTTTTACTTTTTTTATTACTTTTTTTTTGCCTAAGTGGTTTTCCATAACTTAAATATTTTAGAAATTCATCCATTTGTTAACAATTGCTATTCGTTAGCAAATGGATGAAAAATAACTTAGAAGATTCCCAGAACTAAGAAATTTAAACTAAAAACAACGTCTATCGGCATAGCTTCTAGTTCCTTTTAAATTAATTAATTTAAATATTTATTCTGCAGCATCTACAATTAAATTATAGTAGACCATTAAAAGAAATAAAATATTCTTTAGAGCTTTCTAAGAAGAGATGTTATCAAATAATTTTAATGTCTGTTGTTTTACATTTGTATTCAAAAGGACCTCATAATGTTCTAGTTTGTTATTTCATCGCCAAAAATATAAGGAACATTAAATTTTGATGCCTTTTAAATACGACAAACTTGACATTGACCATAATGTTAATCCAAATATTATTTACTTAGATATAAGTTGTAATTTGAAACTTAAGCTGCCTAATTTGAAGACATATCAGTTTACTCAAAATGTTCACACACTGTTTCAAGGTTTGACATACGTCAACGTTATCCATACTGTTAGTCCAAAAAAATAGGCCCAAAAAGGTCAGGATAGTTGTTTCTGTATTTGTCAAGAATATTAATAAAACATTAAGGTGCATTAATTCCTGAAATATTTACAGTCATAATTTAATTTTCTCAGACAAACGTATCCAATAGAAACGCTGCTAGCTGTAAAAAAAAACTAAACCATTTGAACTAATTACATAATTCCATCAAAGAATCAGAACTCATTCTGCAATTGACAACCACTGACCTTTATAAACTTAAACACTCAAAAACAAAATACTTATAACAAACGAGTATACTCAACGTCTGTACCATTCATCATTCTAGAAAATGTCAGCATCGACTCTCGACTTCGTCAGAAGCTTCCTCTTCAGCAACAAAGCGGGTTTATTGTCTCAAAACAAAGACAACGGTTCAAGGCTTAGCGTAGAGCTTTAAAACAAGCGACAAGGCCAATGTCGTGTTGAAAACGGATCGACGGATTTTGATCTTGGCTTCGCAAGGCTACGTCGAAAATGACGATATTTTGGCAAATTTCATTTTGTTCTTCCGTAATTAATGTTTTATGAGATGATTTATATTCTAATTGGGCACCTACTAAGTTAACTAGGTAAACAGACCCATTGTTGTTTTTAACTTTGACTATGCTTTTAAATAAATGACTCAAAAAGCTCCAGTCTCTATCAGTGCTATGAAACTCATTCACTATAATCATTCAACGTATGCCTGATCAACGCTGTAATCTGCACATGTAGTTCACACGTGCATATCAAGTGAACTTCCGATCTAATCTGACAATGAACATGGCCGTTTCACTGCCTGTACCACGGTCCTCAGGCCATGGCCTCAGTAGTGACAGAGTAGCGTTACAGCAGCATGCCAATTACTAAGGTAACGTGGTTCGAACACGCGAACACTCGAGTCAATTTCGTGCTTCGCGAACGAATGCTGGCTTCCTATGTTTATGAGTGCGCTACTAGCCGTTTATCTATGCAACGTACTGCTTCCTCCATTGCACGTTTTGTTTGATCATATTTATTGTACCGCAGCTCAGTCTCATTACTTAACGGAGCTTTATATCGTAGTAGTGTCTCATTAGAGAATGTATTCGGAGCACTACATTCTCTTTGTATCTAATCTAGACTCAGTAATTCTCTGATAACGTTTTCAATTGCCTACTCGATGCTTCTCGATGATCATTAATTGTAACCATTAGTTATGTCATTACTTTTCTCCTTTCCTGCTTTTGTAAGCACTGTAGCCATCTTGGTTGTTATTTCTAATACCTGCGTATTAAATCTCTGAGAATTCCGGGAGGATATCGGAGTGAGCAGAAGTAATTTAGCTCGAGATGCTACACGTTTTCTGATGTCAGATGTGTAAGAGATAACGTAAACAAAATGGAACCGTCAAGAAAAAACTGATCGAGAAATGTAACAGTCCAAATGGACTCTCCCAACTTGGGGCATTTAATGTCTTTATAAGTGCCGTCAGACATAAAGTTAATGAAACAGCCATTTTATTGATCTACCTGCGAGTTGACACGAATCCCGCCGCTTCCAACCCTGCATTATGTTTTTCTACAAATTATTTTCCATCTTCTTCTATCCCATTAGATTTTATGAGAAAGAAAAGAATAGCGGCATTCTAAAAACGTGCATTAAGAAAGGGACATTTCATTTCGAGAATATAACCCCCATCATTTGATAAGCCGATGAGACATTTTAACATTAATCCATTAGGAGATGGAAATATTTCAATTATTTTTCAATTACCTTTTTTGTACTGTCTGAGTCATATTAGACACAATACATATTTTGGGCAACTAAAAATAAAAAAGGAAGTAAAAAAGTTGTTATGAAGAAATTATAAAGATTAAACTTTGACCTTTCCCAAGTATTATCCAAAATGTAAGGATATCAAGGTCACAAACAAATTGAATAATTTAATCTACCGAACCCTTAATGCGGAGGTACGTTTCATCACGGAAGCTCCACATTATTAATACGATTATTACTTGACATACACAGAATTTGAGCCCCATATTGTCAGCTTTATGTTACAATAGCATGCTGCTGTCCCATGTTACGTTTGCAAACAAATATCCGCTTCTCAGGAACCGCTTTTCAGGTGAATATCAATAAGGTCTTTTGTTCTCTAAAATATTGCTTTAGGATTTCCGTTAACGTTAGTAGGGTAGGGTAGTACATAGTCACAGTTCGGCCCTTACTATCGGTTCGTAACATGCGTTTTCGGCTTAGCAGTAAATTTTCTGGAACTCAACTTACACAGTAACTGGTGTGTAGAGTACACAAGTGAACCCAACTATTAAAATAAAGGCATTACTGGCGCACAATGGTGGCCTATATTTTTTAAATTTAATTCTATCTGTTCTTGACCACTATTTACCAGCCACCATAACCCATATATATAATATATATATATTAACCCATGGGATAAGACAAGGTCATAACTTGCACGGGCTCAGCTATACTCAAGTTTCTTGGGGTAAATATGAGAAAAAAATAAATCCAGAATTATATAAATGAGTAGCATAGAAAATCAATTTGATCGTAAGCACAGATGGTGAGAGAATTATCACATCACCCTTATAAAATATGACATTTTCATAATTTCGTCACAATTTATATCGAGATCAACAAGCCATCGCCACCCGCATGCCAGACAATTGATGCAATCATCGCCAATGAGATTTTGGGGTGTGTAAAACGGAACTGTAATTGCATTGGCCACAACCAAATTATTGTTATAGTAACTATTCAATGATAATTTCATTCCGAAGTCTGCGGGTGAAGGATGGGTGAGGTAATAATTTTGATTGTGGCGACACAGTTTATGGCTAAGTGTCCCCTCGGGTATTTTGATATGGTTGGTTGGCTACAAGATTTATTTGCATTGGCTTTTTTGTGATCTACTTTCGTGTTTTTGTGTAACATGTTTGTGGCTAGGATGAAAATGTTATGATTTTGTTATTTGAGATATGTCTTTTGTAGTAATACATGTATTGCTGACTTTGATATGCATGTATCGTTAGTTACTCAAGTCAAATTGAAATCAACGCCGCCATAACAATGGTTCAAACGTCCGTAAATACACTGGCAGGTAATTAAAGAAAACTGTTTCCTGCGATAATAATATTAATCACGTAAACATCAGTCATGGTAATAAAAGATTGATTTGTTTTCGTTTCGTTAGACGTCCATATCCTTGATAAATAAGCTTTATTCGTGTGTAAAGATAAGTAATCTTCAACGAACGACAGACACATAAATCAAAAAGCCGTGAAAAGGTCGTAGACTGTTCCAGCGATAAAGTGCTAGTTATAACTGGGTTCGTAGAATTTGTGTTTGAAATTCAAACGATTTTAGTGTTATGAAAGTCATTATGAAAGCACGATCTTAATGTCGCAGTATTAGAATTTACGTTCAGCGTTATCAGAATGCTTTTTATTACCAAGCTGGAATCAAGGATTTTATAAATGGTTGTGTACAAGACGAGCCGCGGTGCTTTGGGGTGTGGTTGCCCAAACCAGACTGGGGGAGCGTCGACAACGACATTTATTTGTGGCTAGCCACAAAATGTACGTAACTGTCTCGTAAGATTTATTCTCAAACATGCCGTAATCTTTTCTCTCGTGGGCGTATACGCATTTGTACGAAGCGAACCATAGTGAGATACTCACCCTTGTTGTATATTTTCGGTTAAAACATCCTTGATAAGCGCGGGTCGGACCTCCATATTCGTCGATAAAGGAAAATATGTTAATTTAGTCGCTACGAGAGAACCGATATGACCTACTAAGTGATTGGGTTCCCTATGCGTTGGCGTGTTTTGAATTTGAACTCCGACGGCCTCAAAGATCAGTCCAATGTTTACAAATTGCCCAAAAGAAAAAAAACTCGATTCATTCGATTGAGATATTCATTTTGATTAGGTTCGATTTAAATAGGATTCTTTTGAAGATGGAGATCTATGAAGTGAAATTGGATAAAGGTTATTTATTAACAATTTCATAAACATAATGTAATGTCTATTAACAAAGAAAGAAGTACAATGAAATGGATTTTTTGAAAAAAAGCTAAGGTAACACAAGAAAATTAAATAAGGAAACGAGTAATCCAAGAAAGTGGGTCAAATTATTCGTGAAATATATCCACTAGGAGATGCAAAATATCGCCGAAATGGATGCCCTTTCTCACAATATGGCGCCACTAGAATTTCCATCTTTTATGAAATATTACGGATTACGTAGGCGGTCGTTTCATAAAATCTAATTTTAATTAAAAAATAAGCAAACGGTAATTAATTTCGCCAGTCTCCTCTCTGGGTTACAATGGTGTACAAATTAAACGTTTTGAGTCGTAACGCTGCCGGATAAATTCTACTCCAACTTTTTCGTCTTTAGTATTTATTTTTTTCCATTAAAATCATAATCCGCATTTTAATTTCTCTCTCATGTCTGCGGGTAAAAATGCTCTTATTATACTAAGCTTTGTGATTATTCCGTTGAAATGAATGTCACTGAAAATATAAAACTGTTTTAAATTAAGTCGTTGCCTCCAATAAACTAATTTCGGGTTTAATAATGTTAAAACGGCCCAATTCCCGAGCGTTTCGAGCGATGTTATTTTATTTGTCAGCATATATTTCCAGAATAATTAGATTGGGAATTTATAGATGTCATCGGGGGCCGTGATTTAGGGCGCTCTTCAATTGCTCGTATCCGCATTGTCTAAATACAAAGATCTAATCTGAGTCGGTTCTTATCAGTTGAGTCTATATCTTCAGTGCATTGTGTTGGTAATTTTCACATAAATTAGATAAGACACATAATCAAGTTAGCTTTGACATTGGTTTGATAATAAAATTTGAACTGAGACAATACAAATTCTAACGTCACTTCGTGTCATGCTTTGGGTAATAGAGATTTGTAGACGATACTTAGTAGATACCTTTTAGAAAATTTTATTGCACATGAAACTTACAATATAACTTTGATATTTATGAATCTGCGTTCTTGGACCACCATTAAGAAAATTATTTTACGACCTAAGAAATTATGTGAAATTGCAAAGTATGCGACTTGTTGCAACAAATTCTATGGAAGTCTTCAACGTGAAAATTGCTCATGAGTTTAGTTATTATGGCTAAAGCAATATAGCAAAATGAAAGGTGTTAGCCTAATAAGCTGCCACCTACAACGTCGCTCACCAAAACAACTTATAAATATTTTAGTCGATCGACAAAACTGAAGCGGACCATGAAACTATAATAGAACAAAGTAAAAAGTGTTTTATTATTGACCGACTCTTTATTCTAATGGCCATCGTTTTTATTTTCAATGGTTTTATGTATTTGATTGAGTGTGTGGCAAATTGGTTTTCCGTTTTATTTCAAAAGTTATTTTTGAGCATTCTATTTTCTAGGTAAGTGGTCCTTGGAGTAGTACTAAGCCCTTGGGCTTAGTAGGTACTAGGACTACTAAGGTCAAGCTTAAGACGGGTGAAATGTAATCTAATGTTATAAAGAAGAAAAAACTATTGTTTAAATCTAAAGAGGAAATCTCTCTTAATGCCTATTGACCTGATTTCGAGAATATTGTCACTAAAAAAAAACCTTTTCCATCGTTAATTGCCATGGGCTACTTTCTATTTCTGAAACAATGAAATGTTCCTGTAAAATAAAATACAGGAGCAAAGCCGCAGGGTAGAGCTGGTACTTGATATAGAAAATACGAAGATTTCTTCAATTACTTAGCACATGATAACTGAATTAAGTAAAAAATCGAACCTAAGAGATGATTATGTTGTATTATGTATGTTGGGTACTAAACTCGAAACATCTGGGTTATATTACTACAATTCTGGTTAATCTGCAATGAACTGAAGCTATGTGTGAAATTACTAGTTCTTTTGAAAATGCATTATGGAAACCCATGAAGTTCACCGGTAATTAGTTAAATCTTATATTATGTATTTTACGAGTCAATTTATATAGAGGAGTCTTGCTTACAAAGTTGGAATTCCAGCATAATCCAACGTTAATCACTAATTTCTACGAACAACTTGAGTTAACTTTGTAAATAGTAAAATTTTCTCATGTTGTATCGAATGAATAAAATGTATTCCGTGAATTGTTTAAAAAACAAAAAAAAACAACTTGAGTTGCTTATAATGTTCAAATCTTTAAATTTAGTTTTGAAAATTTTAAGTAAAAGACTTAAAAAGCAAAGTTTTCCCAGTTGGACATCTAACAGTTTTAGGTACTACTGAATTAGTTATAACTTACTATGGTTGCGTACACAATAGGTACATAGGGTGACTTTTAATTAATTGGCAAAGACTATATAACATTGGTAATATTTTGGGGAGCTTTCATGAATATGAAGAAATGTTTCCTTTTTAAAATAAATAAAAAATATCAGTTGTTTAGTATAACATAAAAATATAGGCATAACAACTAATTTTTTCTCGAAGTTTCGGTTTCAGACCCACTGTATTTTTTTTTTAGTATTCTTAATTTTTTTAAAGGCTTGTCAACCCATTTAAATATTTTTAATCCGTCAGGCCCCTTCAAACAATAGGTTTTAAATTGTGTCTGCTAATGAGGAGCTTGACGGGTTGACCTAAAATCACCCTGTGTGAATAGTTAACAGTTAAACTAAAATTAACTCCATCACCATAAGCTTTATTAATCACTGCGCTTTCAAACAAATTGTTGGTGTTTGCTCTAAGAGTTTGGTTACCAAGAATGTGAGTGATTCTTTGGTTGGCTTGTTTTACTTCGTCGCCTTGATTTAGATTCTTGTTTATCTTAGAACGTTTTTAAATATGCGTACGACGAAACTCTAATTTGGAATTAACTCGTTCCGTTCACGGATGGGCTCGAGTGGAATCGTTCGGCATTTGGTTGTTTTATGTAAGTATATGTCAAATTGTTGTTGTTTAAAGAATTTGTGTCAATGGTTTTGTGTTTTAATTAAAATTATACTTATGAAATTATACTTTGTAGACTGCTGGTGGCCCAGTGGTATTGGCCGCGACTTACAACTTGTAGGTCGTGAGTTCAAAACCAGGCAGTCTCTTTACTTTCTGTAAATTATTTCATCACAACTGCTCTCAAAACGGTAAAGGAAAACATAGTGAGGAAACCGGCATGTCCTAGAACCTAAAATTCGAAGACATGTGACATCCACCAATCCGTATTGGGCTCGCGTGGTGGATTATGGTCCACACCCTCTTGCAGAGAGGAGCCCTGTGCCCCAGCAGTGCGGACATTGAAAGGCTGATGATGATTATTTTTACTTTTAATGATATTAAATGTTACTAAAAGTGTAATATAGAAACGAAGTTAAAACCAAATATTATAGTTATCTTAAGCTTTAATCTCATTTTAAGGATGATTCACGTTACACCGTGCGGCCACCGAGCCTCGGCCGTGCCCCGGCCGTGCCCCGGCGGGCTCGTCCGGGGCACGGCCAAGCATGGATCAGTTCATACAAAAAGTATACTATAGATATTTGACCGTGCAATTGTTTGACCGGCAATTGTTTCCCGGCCGGGGCACGGCCGTGGCACGTCCGAGCCCGGTGCACACGTTCATGTTACACCGTGTTGCCACCGGGCCGAGCCCTGGCCGTGCCCCGTCCGTGCCTCGGCCGCGGCCCGGTCTAGCATGAATCACTTCTCATACAAAATGTATGCAACAATCTTTGACCGTGCCCCGGCCGTGCCACGGACGGGGCACGGCCCGGTGGCGACACGGTGTAACGTGAATCATCCTTTATAATTAGGTTTTGTTTATAGATAACCCAATTGAATCCACAGAGCTGAAATTTGTCGTAAACATACTCTTATCGAAATAACCTAGAACTCAAATTGTCATAGTAAACACAACTTCAGCGTATACAAAATCCCAGAGGGCCAGTCTAAAATAAGTTCAAATCGTTATGAGAACAACTAGTCAGAGCAAAACAAAGTAATACCAAACAAAACAGTTTACATATTATACTTGTTTATACTGTATTCAAAACGATACACACAGCTTAACATGAAACAGTATCTCAACTGGATCATTTTTGCGATGACTTTCTACGATTCAACTAGATCGAAGTGTGTTTGTCAACCATCATCATCATCAATAATCCAAACTCGCCCACTTCTGTGCTCACGCTCCAATGCCAACCTCAAACCCATCTATAAAACCCGTAAAAATATTGTGAAAATTTTACCACGTCTCGATGCAATGAATGCTGCTTTGACTGCTTTTTAAAACTTCCTTATTTCAATGCTCGTGTAGCGTCGGCACCGCAAGTCTGAGCATCGATTCGGGCGTTTGTTCTACCGTTTACTAAATGCACTGTGACTATTAGTGCGTAGTTTCTTAGCAACGGATATGGGTAAGTGCGTATAATAATTTATAAGCAAAGTTTTGCCCGTGTGGTTTTCTAACTAGACATCCTAATTTTGTAGTTACGAACTTACAAGTGAACTTTGTTGGTTGCTGCTAAATATTAATATCACATATTAGATTGGAAATTTTTATTCCATAGCCTTAGAAAAAATAGACAATGATAAAAAAAAAACTTGCATTATGCCTAGTCTGGAATATCTACTTAATTAATGAACATAATTTTATTTGCAGTTTTGTTCATCAAACACAACTTTTTTTCAAAGCCTTAATTTAAATAAGTATATATTGGGATGTCTATGAGTACTTTAGAAAATAAATGTTAATACGTTTTACGATAGACATTAACGATATTGAATGCACACGCCATTTTAGAACGCTGTGTAAAATAAAATATATGTTGATGGCAATAAAATCACTTTAAGCGTGATATATTTAGTCAAATTTATGGATGTTTTTTGTCAAAGTTGTTTTGAAATATACTAGAATACGCGTCAACAGTTTTACATTAATGGGACTCAAAATTACTTAATATCAATTCTTCTTACTCTCAATACACCTGATATTGCAATATCGCAAACACAAAGACGGTTTACTTACTTTTCGTTTTTTACTGAGCACTTTTTTCAATATAAAAAAATTGTGGCACTCCGGGAGTGCCAACAGAAGTAAAAACTTGAACAAAAATGCTCAACGCGCCTAAAGAAGTTTTCACTTCAATCTTCAAATCCCGCTGCGAGTGCTACGACGCGAAGCGTCGTAGCACTCGCAGCGGGTCACGTAACGGTGTCGGCGTCAGCGTCGGCGTCGGAGTCGGTGTCGGTGTCGGTGTCGGTGTCGGTGTCGGTGTCTGTGTCGGTGTCGGTGTCGGTGTCGGTATCGGTGTCAGTGTCGGCGTCAGTGTCAGTATTGGCTTCTGTGTCGGTGTCGGTGTCTGTGTCGGTGTCGGTGTCGGTGTCGGTGTCGGTGTCGGTGTCGGTATCGGTGTCGGTGTCGGTGTCAGTGTCGGCGTCAGTGTCAGTGTTGGCTTCGGTGTCGGTGTCGGTGTCTGTGTCGGTGTCGGTGTCAGTGTCGGTGTCGGTGTCCGTGTCGGTGTCGGTGTCGGTGTCGGTGTCGATGTCGGTGTCGATTTTGGTGTCGGTGGCGAGTTCAATTGTTTTTTCCCATCTCAAAAATGCCCAACGCGCCTAAAGGTAGATTACCAGCACCAAACAAAACTGGTGGTAATGCTGCTAATCTTATCGAGAGATTAATGCATCACCAAAATCAAAGGTATAGCATGTAAAACATAATGCTGAAAGTAAGAAGGTTTTCTTCAGCCCTGAACTACTGACGGATATTATACACAATCCAGCAAGCTCAGATGTAAACAGAACCAAAAATAACCTTCCAAAAAACTCATAACAGCAACCAAATCCTACATTTGATCACAGGACTTTTATTTTCGATTTAGTTGGCGGATTTGCTGGGTCGACGCGAGTTAGCCGTAATAAATATAAAAGTTATAGCTTGCAGAAGCCTTAACCCTTCGCTTAAAGCTTACCACAAGCGGATTACGGTCATTACTCATTCCTACCGTCTAAGAGTGCCTCAGGCTGGAATCGAAGAGAGAAGGTGAATGTTAATGTGTACATTTTTTTCTCTCTCAGACCCTTATTTATGCTATCCTGAATGAGAAACATTTTTGGTCATTGGTCATTGATACATTAACGGGTACAATACCTGCCCAAATTGAAAATTCTTTTGGTTTAGTTTGTTTTGGATCGGATTTCATTATGTTATCGTTCTTCTCAGATGATTAACACTGGGCTCACTTAAATCATGTCATGGGCAGTGAGAAAAAAAAATTAAATTAAAAAGTTAAACCGAAAATAAAGTTTCGGAATTCATAAATGTCAAAATAAGAAAACAAACACAACTTTGATAATGCAAAGAAAGCTGCCCTAAATTAGACTGACTTAAACCACAATTAGATATTTTTACTGTGCTAAAACACTGTTTGCCGATAAACTGACAATAGATAGAATAAATACTCAGATAAAGATGAACTGAACACTATCACAACTATAACAAACGCTACCACCATAAACACTTAAACCTCTTACCATCAAAAAGATCAATACCTCACTACCATTCCTAGTACAATATAAAACAAATTCAGGTGTATTAATAACAAAGTTTCCTTAGTAGACCACAATACGTTTTCCTCAAATGTTCCAAAGGTTTTTATTGATTACATGGACCATGTTCCACTTTTTATATTGGCACTAAAAGCGTATAAAACGAAATGTGCTAGTAAAAAGGTTTACTTGCCCTTTGATTGTTTGCCATACGTTTCCCCAAAAAGTTTGCGGGTGGGAAACTTGAAATGATCCCCTTGCCCAGTATATGATTTATTTAGTTCCATTGTGTGCCCTATAATTTTCTTATAAGAAGAAATATTGGATCAGGATTGAAATTTTGTTATTGTGCCTAACAGTCCAGGTTTTAGAATTGGTTGAGAAATAACAAAATTGTAATAATGGAAAAAAAGTTTTAGAGACTTGAAAACAAAAAGCTTTCAATTTAGTTGAAAACATTTTATGACTTAGGTATTCAAGTTACAAAAGATGAATATTATATACAAGACTTCGTCTCTACAAAAACTTTTCATAAAACAAACATTTTAATAAACTATTTTATACTTTTACTTAAGGTTGATCTCAGGGCGTTTTGGTTAAAATTCTTACGTTCCACAGTAATTTTCTGATTGATCGTCTATTCATCACCTATAAGTGCGATAGTAATTCATTTCCCGTAATTAACTGTCATAACTTACGTGAAAAGATGAACAGCTAATATATTCTGTTTTTTTGTTAAAGTATCGTTAGGTATTAAGATTTAAACGTTTGTTGTCAGGATTATAAGCATTCATCATACTTACTGTAATACGTATAAAGATTGGTGTTTCTCAATGGCCCTAGTATGGATCTTGAGGAACCCCTGTTTTGAAATAAGCAAATGAATCAATAAGGTCAGCGTGAAAATGAATTTAGAAAGCATATTAGTATCCCAGGAGCAGTGTTAGCCCAGTGATAACAGCCACGACTTACAAGTTGTAAGTCGTGAGTTCAATCTAAACCAAAAATGTTCAAACAGGCAGGTGCTTTACTTTGTATATATTATTTCATCACCACTGCTCTCAAAAGGAATCTCGGTGAAGGAAAACATCGTGAGGAAACGGGATTTCCTAGAACCAAAAATTCGAAGAATGGGACATCCACCAACCCGCATTGGGCCCGCGTGGTGGATTATGGCCCACACCCTCTCACAGAGAGGAGGCCTGTGCCCCAGTAATGGAGACATTAAAAGGCTGATGATGATGATGATTAATATCCCTGTATCCTCTTCATTTGCTAGTCATAGACTATTTAATATACTTATCCGTGCAAAATATACTCATTACAATCATCCATTTCGTCTTAACACAACAGCAGATTCTATTTGTGTGGCATGAGAACGAACAAAAATATGACAGTCGAAAAATTTATGATGTTTATCTGCAACAAAAGGGAGTACAAAAGATTGTCATTTACGGAGTCTTTATTCCAAAAAGCGTCACAGACAATTGGTAACTTTGACAGGCATCACGAAATGACAAAAAGGATTACGTGTCTTACAGTCTCACTTTTACAATTATTGTTAGTGAAAAGTCCAACCGCATCTTAAACTCTACTACTTCGTAACAAAGTTCATTCGGAATCAGGATTTGTGATTTAAGTTTGTCATTCTCACTAACTTTGTATTTTTAGCTGCACCCCGCCACTTCTGAATAAACACTAGCTTTTGTGTCGTTTAGTTTTTACTCGTAGAGTCATTCAATCTTGCGGAAGATTTTTGCACATAGTACTTATGTAAACAACTTATTCAACCCGTTACAAATTGCCCTTTGTCAAGCCTCGATTGACAGTTTCTTGCAGTCGTCTAAGAAATGATTTTTTGCCCCTAAAATAAATACAGCGCAGAGATTTCTCAATGTAAAACTCGATTTAAGTACTTAAATAGATTCATAATTTATTCGTTCGAGCAATTCTGTTCCATATTTCTGTTTGCTCGATAACTTAGGAAAAATACAACGTCGCGCTTTAAATTCTAACCGTCATGTACTTAGAGGGCCCTTTAGAAACAACCAAGATAAACTTATTTTCAAAACTTCGACAGCCATCTCTTTACCTATAAACATAAGGTTCAAAGTGGCGTGAAACCTAATTTAAGGACCTCTCGTTACGCAGTGTAGAATAATAACCATGTTTTTCTTATGTTTGTCTTTGGAGGAGATTACAAACATGCGCGCACATGGCAAGCTCTTCAATCGATGGTTCCCTCTCGTCGTGACATCAAAACTATTTGTCTTTGAAATAACTTGGTGACTTTCTACGGACCGTCTCGAAGCGAGATGAGTTATTGCGTTATCCCCTTGAAACACAAGTCCATGTCTGCAAGTCACGGCACTGTTCATGTATCATGTAAACTAGAATGAACACCTGTGCTTGAATTTGTGGACATTTGAATTTTCTGCTACCATTTACTAGAAACATTTTCATTTTAAAACTGGAAACCGCTCCAATGAATGAACAGGGCAAAAAATCAGCGAACCGAAAATATTTCATGTCCACATATTTAAAACATCCGACGATTAAAGTTAACATGTAATTGCTGGTTTTTTTACCGCCAGCAACATTAGTGTTTTCGAACACGTCGCTAAATAAAAATGCATTCTAAAATAAATCGTTGTAAAATTCGCGCCTTGGGCACTGGCCGTTGAGACTCCGAGGCCGGTTATTAAAACGACTATACTATGTCATTATTCTCGAAACAAAAAAAGGAGTGAATTGTAACAGGCGCGCCACATATCATCGGGGGAACTGGCACTTATGCGCGTAGTTTCTATCGTAAATCAAAGATATTAAACGGAATGGCGGAACCTCTTTTGAGTTCACATTATAAATCATAGAGGCGCAAGAAGACCTCTGGCTGTCACCAATAGGGTCTTTGCGAACGCCGTCTACATAAATCGTGTAAGTAATAAAAAATACAAAATGTATGATGATAAACTTGTGTAAGTTGAAACTGTCTTGCTGTCTCCAATTCTTGTGGTGAGATACTGTATGTATGCTTAAGCTGAAACTGAATAAAAAGTATCATAACCGTGCAGTGTACGTACACGATAAGAAACAGTGTACACACACCGTCAGTATGTGCTAACCCCTCAAGTTTTAAAATGTTACACTGCTACAACATTGAATTCGTTACAAATAATCTAAATAATACTTCAAAAAGAGTTCATTGTTTCGACTTGGATTCAAACCATCGCATCACTGAACGTCGTCATACTCATACGTCATGTTTGACGAACTTATGAAATTATTATCTACTATCGTCCGAGTCACTTTATCTTAAGCTCTCTGTCTAATCGGTAGATGTTATCATTTGAGGGTATCCATAAATTTTACATATTTACGTTTTCTTTATAAAATTAATCCATACCCCCAAGTTATGACTACAACGTTTGATGTAGGTATACGTGCACTTAAAATGACGAAGAGACTATGATTTACCTATTTTTTTTAAATGATTTCTAATTTTATGAGAGAAAAAAAAATTGTACAGTATTAACAAAATGTGAGCATTAAAGGAATTGCGATGTTATTTTGTTATATTGCAAAATATGTACATATATTGGGTTATCTGTAAATTATCAAATCAAATTGTAAAACATAAATCTTTGTAGTAAAATAAGATCAAAATTTTGTTAAATAATATCATTTATTTATACATTTAACTTTAAATGTTGTAAATGTTTTAAATCTTAAGCACGGCAAGTGGCCTTGAAACCTACGGTCTATTTAGACGTTGAATAACTCTTTGTAAATATTAACCCTATTATTGCTTGTCGTTATACGCAATATTAAAAGTATTAATGTTTTATTGAAAAAAAAAACAATATTAAAAACAGACAAAAAAAAAATACAACCTTAAACTTATATATTCAATCAATACATACTATAATAAAATGTTTGTTCAGAATACTAAAACCAACTTGAGCCGGTCACGGATTTGAACGCACATGTTTTTCGAGGGGGTAACCTTTTAATGGAGCTGTGTGTACTACATAATATCTAACGTAAATGCAACAAAGTAAAAAATACGGTAAAAAAAACATGGCAACTATGACAAATTATTTTACAAATTCCGCCTTACACAATATTTTTGAGGTTGTGTTACTGTTAGTAGGTAACCAGAACAAATAGATACAAAAAGCACTATAAAAGTAGCATGTTATAACATAAGTTACGCATCAGAAAATCTAGTTGATACAGATTACGGCGTGAATTTTAGAAAAATATTGAAAAGAAAGAGCCCATTAAAACTGACCAACTAAAAAAAAACAGCTTCGTTACGAAGATGGTCCATTTTGTCAAATTCCAACGTGTTTATGAGACGAAGACATGATAAAACTAATTCCTTTCAGGGCTAAAACATCATTGCTACTTTCACTGTACATCTGAACGTGATCATAGTCTATTATGATTTAAACTGTGCACGCCAATTTGTGGTTTTAAGCTACCAGTCCATCACTAAGAGAACATTGTTTGCAGCGCTATGCACCTCGGTAACTCCGAGTAACAAAATAATTGGTCAACAGTATTAATACCTTCATTCCGAGATTTACCCATTTTCATCATTTCATACTGCAATCATCCAAGTGCTGCCAAATACAAAAAAAAATACCAATAGAACAGACAAGACTATATGACGTGTAATATGTCAGATTACAATTGAACTACGAAAAACCTAAATAGCTTTCTCTAAAACAAGTCAAACTACAAGTCTAACCAAGGCAGAAGATATAGTCTGTTCCGCTTCCGACAGCAATGTATCTTAGCTGCCGATGTAGCCTCACCTCAACCGCTCGCCAATTGCTGCCTCATTGACTCTCGGTTTCGTTTATCAAGTTTCGTTTAAAATTGCTTTCTTTTTGCAACTCGAATTTAAAGATCCACATAAAGATAGATTTTCAATCTTTAAACTCACTTTCTACATCACGTTCTGCCAACAAAAGGCGATAGTATTGACTTTGTTGGGGTCGAATTTATCGTTAGGTAAAAAGAGTTACATAACGATATCATAACTAATATCATGGTGAAACGTCAAGTCATTCGATATAAAAGTGTTTTGTAGGAACTGTAAGGGTTTCCTTGTTAGGATCGTGACGAGATTGAGTTAGATACGGTGCCGTGAGCTCTCTTATTGCATTTGGTTTGTTGACGGCGATAATTTCTGTTCAAAGGAGACAAAAACTGTCTGTGTTGGCAATGACTGTTCAGTGTTCATTTGTTTTTATTTACGTCTTATTTGGTAATGCGGTATGGGTCTATCAAATTGGAGATTAGTTCCGTGGTCAATGAGTTTTTGTCCTGGTGATGATGACGATGAAGTCTCTCTTACAACAACGTTTTTCTACTGCCAAAACAAACACTGTCCTTTGAGCAATTTCTTAATACACAAAAGTTTCTAATTTCTGGCAGCAGGAAAATTCATCAAACCAAAATCTACTTAAAAGCAAGTTTGACCCCAAAAACTCAAATTGCTTCATCCCACTATGAATTTTAATTTCACACCTAAGCCCGCATTTGCGTCTACAAATCACCTCAAAGCTTTATTTATAAGCATCACAGTCTTACGATCAAGTTAAATTGAAAAATATGTAAACGAGCATTATATTCAATGTGTCGTGGAAAAAAAAACATGGGCTGTCATTTTTAACGTGCGATAGATGGCGCGGCTGTAACGCTAACACAGATAAATCGGTCGGAAGACGCCTCGCTACATTGGCTTCCTTAACGACCTTTGCTACGGAATCAGTTTAGGGTTAAAGGTGATTTTCTTCGGCATTGTGAATGTGTGTGTTCGTGTAATGCGGTGTCAAAGGAAGTTTGAAACATCGAGAGATGATACGATTTTTTCGTAAAAAATATTCGAAGGAGAATATTTGAAAAATATCTTGTTGAGATATGAAACCAAAATACATTCTTGCCTCTCCATTGATTTGTTTTCTTAAGTTATACTTTTTCTGTGCAGCAATTAGTCTTGCACGCGAAACAGTTATGAATAAAATTATAAATAAAACAGTAAAATTGCATTAATCTAGAAAAAAGTGTAACAAGTCCATTAATATTGTTGAGTAAATGAAACTGAAACAATTATTTCATAACCATAAACTTTTTCGCTAGTAGTTTTATGTAAAATTGAACGTAAAAGCGTATGAAATTTGATTTTATCAAAGGCCTAATGGACGTCACAAGTATTATTTCAATTCAGGTATTAGTATTGGACACGCCGCAATTGCGGCGGTAAGGCCCCTCTTTGAGGAGTGGCTGGAGAGGCGCCACGGCGTCCTCACCTACTGCCAGAAGCAGGTCCTCACTGGACACGGCAGTTTCGGGAGGTTCCTGTGTAGGATAAGGCGGAGGGAAACGCCCGGGTGTCACCACTATGCGGATCGCCCAGAGGACACGGTGGAGTTATGCCCCGCTAGGGCGGAGCCGCGTCTTCGTGAATACAATCGGCAGCAGTGACCTCTCGCGCCCGGCCCTGGTCCAGGCCATGGTACGGAGCGAGAGGGAATGGGAAACAGTAGCCTCCTTCTGCGAAGCAGTAATGCCCGCGAAGGAAGAGGTGGAACGGGTGAGGGAGACTCAACAGACTCGCCCTCACGCCTGCCCCCAGCAGCAGCCGCCCTGGGCGTCGGGGGTCGCGAAACGATCGCCGGCCACCGTAGACGCGGGCCTGCGGACGGCGAGTAGTGGATAGCTCGCCGTCCGATCAAGGTCAGGCCCGAGAGTCGACGGCGCGTAGTATTTAACGCGCGCCTCAAAGAGATGTCAGCAATGCATGGCGGGGCCCGTCATGGCCGATGCCTGCCCAGGGGTCGTGGATAAATTCCAAATAGAGTTACGGCGATCCTAGGCACTCAGGGCAGGGAACGAAAAGGGGTGGGTTTTAGTCAGTAAAAGTCTAACACGCCCTCAGCTCAACCTAGAACGGGAGAAGTCATAGGATGATTTCCCACCCCACAAAAAAAAGTTATTATTCATAATGCAGTTTTTGACTCGTCTTAAATATCGGAATAGGTATATACACTGGGAGTTTAGGCAAACAGTATAGTTAAGTAAGCATGGTAAATTCATAACTAAATATAAATGATTAATGACCCGTTGATGACTACGTTAGCAGCCGGAGCATAGCGATCAAAAAAAATCAAAATCAAATCTTGATATAGGTATAGTATATAACATCGCTACCCGAAAATATATCTTTTTCTTCAGCTACTATATTGCCTATTGACACTACAGCTGTAAAGAGATAAACAACACTACATATTTTTAAATACAGTATGCAGCTAAAACGAAACAAACTGCCTATGTCATCACCAACATCAATTAACACAAATCCAAAAGCTTACGTCACTAGAAAAACAGTCCAAACGCATAAATAACAGATAGCCGTGAGTTATAAAGTTGTCGAGCTCACATTATGTATAAGATGCAACAATAGACATACTACATGAGGGCGTTGCTTTGCGTTGTTATAAGTCCGTTACCTAGATAAATGTGCGTGCCACATCGAATGTGTAGAAAGATCTTTGTGGGAACCGCGTTTGGAAATGGAGTAGTGTGGGCTCTACTGGTGGAGAGGTTCGGCAAACAATCTGAGGTTTGTGAGTTTATTAGATTCTTATGAGGCTGATGAGTCAAGCAAGACAAACACTTATGGAAATCTCATTGGTTTCGGCGATCTAACAAAGTTATAAGTGAGAATAAATTTAAAAATTAGGAAATCGATATAGAATTCGGATGCAGTGAAGTATCAATTTTGAAGGGTCAGAGTTGAACGCAATGTAGAAGACCATATTGAAGGGTAAAGTAGATAAAAAACGTAAAATATTTAGTGTGTGGATCTGACAGAGATCAAATTTTTTTAGCAATACCTTTAGTTTTTTGAATTACGATTTTTTAGTCCATCCAAAAGTTGTCTGGTAGATATCGCTGTCAGCGATAAGACCGCCATTGTACCCATAGATTTAAGTTCATTTATACAAGTTTATTAACTGTTTTGATGTACAATAAAGTATTATTCTATTCTATTCTATTCTATTCTAGTTTAGTTACTTATTATGTATTGCAGATGTGGTTGAAGTTTGTTAGTAGTTCTGCTCATAAACTTATTACTTTACGTTAGTTGACCGTTGATGTACGCTCGTATTAATAGCTGAGCTTCAAGACCTGTCGTGTCCTTCATAACGAGTTGCTAACGAGTTTTATAATTATGATAATTTCCTATTTCCGCTGCCCTGAAGACCAGCCTAGACTGCTAGGCTGCTATAGCTACTTAGTTAATCCAAAGTCTTTTTTATTATAACTTAATACATTTTGAACATTGACTGGTAAGTGACCCACATTAAAATTGAAAAAAAAGTAATATAATATATACTTATTAGAAAAATATTTTGTATATAATTTCGTTCTTCAAACCATCAATCCGTGTGTCTCATCATACCGTCACACTGTCGTCCTTTTGTCTCTGACACTCCCTCACTATTTGATTTATAGATCTGTGCGTTGACTAGCTGTCTCTTCCGAGGCTTATTAATGAATTTATTTAAAAGCTAATGAACGAGTTACGTTAAGGACAAGTGAAACCAATTTATCTGTATCCGAAATGAACGAATGAACTGTTATTTTAGGATCATAATTGAACCCCCGATCGGTTCAAACTTTCCTCTTAGTTCGAAATTTTAAAGTTAAATTAGTATCGTTCATTTATCTTATATAACTTTCGGATGATCTTTCCGATTTCGAGAATTCGTTTCGGCCAATTTGATTTTGTGAAAACAGTAAAATTAATTAACATGGGATTATTTTTGATAAGTTTGATTTTAGGTTTAGTTGAGTAGAGTAAATTGATTGACTTATAGTCTAAATTATCGGATCAGTAAAGTAATTTCATCGAGAAAATCTTTTTGTTTGTTTTGTAACAGACAAAATAATATTATGTGCCTGAGTCTCAGATGTAGACTGGACAAGATTTAGGCGGAAAACAGACTTGGCAACGGGCCGGGACAACACAAGGAAGGAGGAGACGAAGTAAGTATATACCTGCCTACAACTACATACTTCACACATATACAGCGTGTATTTTACTTGTTTCACATAATATTACTTAGAATTTTCCTTAACAAGAACAAGCACACAGGTCAATACCTGATGAAATTTCTATTTAAAATACCTATCTTTTTCCCAACAATAATGGGATCGGCTAGAATAAAATTCTAACCAGAAGCAGCTATTTTTTTTGGGACAAGCCTGCCATACTATTCCCAACCACTGCAACTCCTGAAAGCCAGAATTAACAGCGGCGACCACGAGAAAAACGCCGGTATGAGTTTTGCAATTATAAATTAACTGTATTAGGTCCCACAGTGAAATTAATCAGAAAAGAACAGCGGAAGAGTAAGAAAAAAATCATGACGAGCGACTGCACAGCCCAGTTACTGGGCAATACGATATCCCTTCGCAAGACTGGTAGTCAGACTTCTGACTAATCTTAATGACAAAACTCTACAAATAACAGCCGAACCAGCCGAGCTTTCTGTACTTTTCAAGACACGACGTCTTGATATGAAGTGAATCTACATTATAATATTATTATTTTACTGTTTTTTTTTATTCATATTATTATTTGTTTTATTACCATATACACAACAATTATCAAACAACTAACAACTAATGCGAAAAGCAGGAAATTTAAAAAAAAATGTTTTAGCGGCATAAAAGATCCAGGATCTCATTGGGCATCGAAAAATTCGTCCACATCTCTGTCAATGGGAAGTGCCCAGAACGCTGGCAGCATTGCCACGTTGAACGGCAAGCTGATTCTTTGGCCGAAAAAAAGGCCAGCCTTCTGGTCACGTGAAGAGTCGACTAAATGTTTGCCTGATGTCACGGAAAACTCGATGAGCACTCGGACCCCACTTTTACTGTTAGATAATATTATATGAAGTTTATTATCCTTTAACAATACAAAGCGGTATATAATAATAAATTCCGCATGACACTATCGCAACGGACCGTATATGACTTTAACACCAAAGCTCAGCAAAGCACAGTTTCAATGATAAACGCGCTTCATCAATTTTAAACACACGGCTCAACTTCATACTGCAACGAAGCTTATTCAAAAGACTCGAGCTTTTTACTAATGCTTTCAGAGGCTTCATTAACATCCACTCTAGTGAATAGGCAAGAGTACTTAATTCAAGCGAAGCTAGTCGACGTTTTATATGAGACTCGGTGTTGCCACCCGAAATATTTCAACGGAGGTTCGAAATTTTAAAATTGGAGAGGAAAAATTATATATTCTTGGTTAATTTGAAATTAGTTCAAGAAATTTTCGGTCACTGATTGCTGTGAAGTTTTTAATATCGAAGTTACTAATGAAGTGTATTATTCAAAGCCACCTTAATTGGCAATATTTGTTTGAAAACTTAGTTGCCTTCATAATAATATTCTCAGTGTTTTAAAACATATATTATATTATGCTGATTGGTAATATAGATTAACAACTCAAATGACTCGTCCATTAATTATTGTACCAATACGACAAAATTCAGTAATAAATAACAAACGAAACAAGTGAACTTAAATAACCACACAGACAATAATTGCAAAGCCAACTACTCATTACTTAATTTAATTCCGCCAAGTCGAGCTATAAAGTTTAAGTCAGTCCCAGTCGGGAACTTTAAATTTAAAACACCATAGGCATCTTAATACATGTGTGAGAATGCGAGGCAAATTCAATTCTTGGCGCGGGACCATCCACCCGGCGAAGATTTAGGGTTCATTTTAGTCGGCGTAAGTTATTTGCTCATGAACATCTGGAGCTACCAATTTTAGATTGAAATTGTTACCTCGTACAATGAAATTGAAAACTTTATTCACCGTTTGTCTTTCTACTGCCTTCACTTGTTTCTGGTATTTATTTTCAGCTGAATTCTGTCTTACCTTGATTTGGACGTCGGAATTTAAAGTTGTAAAGAATTTGAGCTATTTTGATAATGCCTTAGTATTTGCTAAGAGTTGCAGGTACTTTAAGCTTTACATAATGACAATAGAAGGAATAAGAAAACCATTTTAATAATTAAATCCATAAGATCGATTATGATTTTGGCAGTAAATTAGATAACAATATTCATTTTCAAATGATGATTTTGTTGTCATAATTTAATTAATCTGTTGTCGATCAAATCATGGAAGCCATAAATAAAACATCGCATCCAGTATTTACTCAAGCGGACAAATTCAAAATATTATGATTTAATATTCGATTCTGGCCTCTTCCTTTCATTATATGCAAAGCGTTCCGTCACGCGTTTATTATTTCTAACAGCCGCTTTGACATTCGGCTCCTTTATTTACGTAACAAGCTTTGCTACGTCGCGGCTCGTACATAAATTCCTATAAAATGAGACATAAATACTCCACAATTTTAGCAATAAAAGGGTAACATCAAAGAGTTCGTTCGGGGAAACCACTATTGAACATACTTACTCTCGAACGCTTGGTTTTTTCTTTTCCAACGGTGGCGTCGCCAGATCAGCGGTGCTGCCACCATGGGGCGCGCTCCTAGTGATTAATTAAAAATTGAATAGGGCTCTAATAGTCACATTGTGATAACTTGAATAGCTCTTAATGAATTTCCATTCTGCGAAGTGGGTCGTTGTAGGGAAGTCGCGTAATTGGTGGAAAGTCGGGATCGGTGACCGCGGCCTGTTTCGGGACGCTGCACCAATTTTAGGTTTATTGTTTCTATAATTGCTCCAGGGAAATCCACGACGAGTTGAACTGACTTCACTTAAAACTTTACCCCCAGATACAACTTCGCAATATTGGCTCTCGTTCAGTTTCGTTTGTGTTCCCGAATATTTTTGTTTAATCGACTCTGATTGGTTTTTGACTTTATATTTAATTTTCAGCATCCGGTCGTTGAATTTTCTGGAGCGATTGTTACGAATGTTTAGAGTTTGATTGGGTTAGTTATTATTTTATACTTTACGGGTTAAATGAACAATCAAAGTATCATTTTAGTAAATAGAATCATGATCGATTATTCTTCTTCGTTTGAAGTCGGCAATTCCTGGTTATTAATCAAATTCCTATGCTGGAAAGAAAAATAATCTCTCTACCGATGTCTAATGTTTAACATATACTGTTAACTAGCTTCCACCCGCGCCGCGGAAAGTTTAATTATAAAGAGTGGTATTTTTAGAGGGTAGCACGTTAAAAAAACACCGTAGGAATCAAAATTGAAAGTACTAATATAAATATTAGGCTGAGAGCCAGAATTTGTTGAGCGTCAAAGTTCTACATAAAGATTAACCCAAAACACCTGCCCTTTTTATTTCAAATAATTTTGATGGATATTGTTAATCCATTAAATAATAAAATGTTTATTCACCAAAAAATAAATCATTGCTTCATAAATAATGTTCGAAAAAATTGTCTGCTCAACAACTTCAATAATGCAATTAATGATGTTGAACTCTCAAAAAAACAACAAACCATTGCTACTGATAGTGTGTTAAGCAATTACCCCGCTGGTCATCATCAAACTTTCAGAATTTATCATGTGGAAGGTCCCGTGCTCAATTAGATAAATGTTACAACAGCTTACAAGCTGCAAGGGTTTTAAACTCAACTAGCTTACAAGCTATATCATCCTAACTGTTTCCGTTATTGAGAACCGATAAGGCCTTACCTGTTCATCATCAGACCTTCACAATGTATCATATGGTAGCACCCGTACTCAATTCGATAAAATTAAATGTTGAAAGCTAGGTCACCCTATTTCCGTTATTGGAAACCGATAAGAACTTACCTGAGCCTTTAGACAAAATACATTTCTGTTAACGTTAACGCTAACGCTTCGTGAAAAATGTATGGCAAGGACAGTACCTGCGGAGAGCACTGTCACGTGACTCACGCCCAGTAATGTCGTTGCCATACATTTTGCACGAAGCGTTAGCGTTAACGTTAACAGAAATGTAATTTGGCTAAGGGGGCTGGTCATCATCAGACCTTCAGAATGATTAATGTGGAAACACCCCTGCTCAATTAAATAAATGTCGAAAGCAAGGTCATCCTAACTATTTCCGTTATTGAGAACCGATAAGTACTTACCTGATCATCATCAGACCTTCACAATGTATCATGTGGTAGCACCCGTGCTCAATTAGATAAATTTTGAAAGCTGGGTCATCGTAACTATTTCCGTTATTGAGAACCGATATGCACTTCCCTGGTCATCATCAGGCCTTCAGAATGCATCATGTGGTAGCACCCGTGCTCAATAACATAAATGTTGAAAACCAGGTCACCCTAACTATTTCCGTTTTCACATAAACCGGTTTTCCCCTTTCCACTCCGATAGGGGTTGATTATGAAAAATTCTTTGGATCCGTTAAAATTACTTTACTTTTAGACTGTTAATACCAATTTTCGAGTGAACTGAAGCCAGCAAAAAAATTATTCCCTAAAAATTTCAACAGTCGTTTTCATCCCTTTAAATGCTGATTTTCGAAAAATTCAAAAATACGTTATTCTTAATTTTTAATCAATATTATTCGTGCCGAGTTTTATCTTTTTCTGACCAAGCGTTAAGATTCTACCATACAAACTTTAACACCCTCTAAGCCCCCATTTGAGAGTAGTTTTGGCAAACTATGACTATTATTACTATATAACTATTTTAACATACCTACATAGTTTCGGGTCAAATCTTGCAAGCTTTAAGTTTTTATGTACAAACATTGGAAGTTAAATAAAGGCTTTTAAAATAATTTTAAGTTTGTAAATAAAGGCTATATTTGTTTAAAGTTGAATTTGAATCAAATGTAAGATCTATACTTTGCTTTAGTCACAACATACGAGTACATAGCAATCTTGTCTTAATATTGTGGCGTATGTACACACAGCCTATAGACGGCGCGTGAGCACCGGACTTTTGCTGGCAGTTGATAATATTTGAAGAGTGGTTCGAATATTAAGTTAGTCAAGCTCGCCCGTCGAAAAGGGCACATGTATCATTTCCTATAGGTATAATAATAAAAAAGTATAGTATCCTATCCCACCGTGTTTGCCTCTGTACACTACACACATAATCAAGTACACTTGCATACATGACACTCTCGCAGCCAGCAAGTGAGACAGCTCCCCAAGCTACAGCAGCGCCCCTGGAGCACTGCAGGCTCCACAATATCTAGCTCATAATAGTCATCTACTAAAAATAAAGCTTGCAAAATTATTTGGTTAAGATATTACTAACCCCTTTCCTTCATTGATTCAAATTCTAAAACAAAGACTGGCCCACCGATGTTAAGATTGATTTCTATTAGACATTGCTTACCCAATAAAGCTAAGAAATGTCAAACATATCTTTACATACACTTGGTATTTTATCCGTTGCAATTTCATTTATCCCAAGTCTATTTCCTTCAGTATATCTTCCCATTTTATCGTTTAATGTTCTTCAAGTCACGTCGTTTTTCTATACATATAGATGAGGAGCAGCAAAGGTCCTGTTATGTACACAAAGTCTGTTTGAAACTCGTTTAAGATATTATTGCTAAAAACTTCCTGTTAGAAAAAAATACAGTTTACTTCTGCTACTTATCATTCGAAAAGTTTAGAGAAAGATTTATAAAGTCTGTTAAGCATAGCCAAATTGTATGAAATATATGAATTAAATTAATAATGTTCTAATGTCAATGATACCTAACACTGAAAATATTTAAACAAATATTGAAATAAAAAATAACCAACTTTGTGCTACTTGAGTGATTAAAAATAATGGCATAAGAACAAAACATGAAGTATCTATAGTCAGTGTTCATAAATAATTTTAATTTCAACACCATGCATTACCCAAACGAAAATTTGGATGAAATAAAACTAGTTTACCGTTTAGCGAAACTCAGTTTGCAACCTCACCGCTCAAGAGTTCCTGATTAAAGACTGTTTGTAGTTGGAACTAGACTTGTTCCTGTTAACAATAGAAATGTAAAGTTATATTAAGTTATAGAGAGGGCAAGGGAGGTCACCTTTGCGATGGACCGATCAAATTAAATCTGCAGTAGGTGGTCTCTTGCACGAGTAAACTAGGTTTTCGGACAGCTAAGAAGCTGTAGAAGTCACTACGTGATGATCACGAGCGCTCTTACAAGAGTGTCACGATAAAAAAGATATTCAGTTATATTAATTTAAACTTAGACTATGAAAGGTTATAGACGAAACGTCACTGGACATTAAATGAAGCAGGATCGTTAAAATGTGTGAGTGACCTTGACGAACGTAATCGGCTTCTCATTTTGTCTATGTAAGCTTATTTCGCGTGTACCAGATACAAGCCGGCTTTTCATTCTGGTCCTTCAGATTGCTGGATTTTGATACTCTGTCTTTCTTTTTTTTTCTTTCCGTATTCCTTTCATAGTCTAAGAATTTAAAGTTACATTATTATTCCTTGAAATTTTACAAGAATTATATAAGACTAGCTGATCTCTTATTTTTTCAGAATAAAAAGGTATCAAGACACTCATTGGTTGTGGGTTTTTGTCAGTGAAGCAATAGCAAAATAGCATTTGAGTTAAAAATGATAAAATCATTATGTGCGATTATTCATTATGAACACTACATGCATTCTCAAGTCATACTTTATCTTACATTTTAGGAGATAAATTACAAACTTTGAACTTTATAATTCCTCACTAAAAACAAAATTACAGATCGGCCCTAAACATCAGTGGCTAATCTCGGAAATACCTCCATCGTTACATTGACTAATGTGTTCATACACGTTCCTATGCGTTAGATTACTGTTACAACATTTAACTGAGCAGGCATGCTATCGAAATTTCTACATTAAGACGGAACGACGATAAATCGTGTCCACTTAATATCTGACCACGATCATTCATTACTGAAAGCATTACCTTAATATATTTTGGTTGAATCGACGTCTGAGTAGATTTCCCTCGGAACTGAGATTAGGGACACCCACGTGTTTTATCAATAATCCATTATGCGTACAGCAAACAATGAGGTGCGTTATCAGAAGCGCTGGTATCGAAGCCGGCATGATGAATGGCCGCGATGGTACATTAGAAAATGTCAATAAATAAAAAGTCAATATCTTGTGCCCATCTCCCGGTACGTGGTAGAAATTCGAGATGAAATGTTGTTAGCGCAGTACAGTCCGCTACACCAGTTAATATCGTAGAAAAATGTTAAAAAAAAAGTCATCGCTATTGGCTTTCCTCTAATTGGAAGCAAAAATTAATTGGAGATACTGTACAAATAAGGTGTGTTGAGGAACATTTATACAAAGATATAGCACGTTCATTACTTTTTAACGGTGTCGACAAATTTAGTTCTGTTAATTTTGTACGCATTAAAATTTTATTCGTTTAAGAGAAAGGTTGTGAAATATTCGATTATGAGCAGATCATAATTGTAATTTCTCGTTGGGCACTCGACCTCATTACGCATTCACGGATTCAAAGTATCAAACAGCTGTTTTGCGTCAACGTTGTCGGATAGTTTTATTTCATAGTTATAAATAGAAATCAGTATCTATTTGATAACTTCAATGGCAGGCCTATCTATTACAACACTTGAAAATCTGGTTTATTTAAGAATTACATAAACTTGGCTACGCCTACACTTTAATTGATTAGCAAATATATCAAATTCACTACCCAAAATAAAGATAAACTCAAAACTACCACCATGTTTTGTTTTTTTTTTAAGTCAAGAAAAAAAAAGAGACCAAAAATATATTATGACGATCGCCCATCTTGACGCTGCCGACTATAATAACTACACTAAGTAGAGAAACCGGTAGCCGTAGATAAGTGGAGTTATGCTTAACTCAAGTTCGGTACACACGATCGCTCCTACGCGGTCAATTTGCTTCTACAAACTAGAGTCGGAAGGTTTTCATTTACGTTGTTGTATTACACGTTAAAATGTTTACCTATAGGTGAGGTATTGGGTGTGATTGTCTCTAGTTTTTTTGGTTTATGTTTGTGAAGTTTTCACGATTGACTTCTTAACATCGTTTTTACGTCAATGGTTTAAAAGTAGAACAAGTTATTTCTATGGTTAGTCTCTGGGTTAGATTTAACTTGTGCTGGTCAAGCAATCAATGATTAAAGGCAGACAGGTTCGACGCAACAAATGTTTATTTTCATGAAACTGTTATTAAATTGGTCAACAGAATGTCGATTGTCAGAAACTGTTCTATAGAACAGCTGTTTACCTGCCAACCTTGTATAGTTAAAGAAGGTGGTAAAACAAAGTGACATGTCCATCACCGATGCCAAACACAGTCCAATTCTCCATAAGCAGCCTCCGTATTTCGTCAGCGATATCTCCCATGTCCATGCGGATCGGTGCACCAGATGGCATTCCTATTAATACTTGTGTAGCAGTACTGTGTCGAGTTTCCAAATCTTAATTAGTCATAAGTACAAAGAGATCATTAGCTCTTCAGCTCTCTTGTGTGGTCTCCAGATATAAGACACTGTCACCGATTGCCTAACTGTTACTCCATTGCTATTTCATGTGGGAACTAAGTTATAAAACTGACATGTTGATTATCGTAATAAGCACTTGTTTTCTTAGGAATTCAGATTTACCATAGGATTTGGACAAACTTTGAACAATTATTATATTCACTTTGAATCTTCCCTTAATACTTTTAGAATGTTTTCATAGAATAGAATAGAATAGAATACTCTTTATTTATTATGTACACCATATAAATAACAAAAAAAAAATGAAAAAAATACATACGACGAACTAAGTATTGACAATAACATAATAATTTATAAATTAAATTATTCAATATAAATTAGTTACTAGCGACCCCATAGCTTTACACGGGAGTTACATTTTTTTTTCATTTGTTTTTTCCCAAACATATTTTTTAAAAGTAACCATGTAGTACTTAGAAGCAGTTTTTAATGTCATTAGTACATACATTTAAAGATTAGTTTTTTTTTGAACGCAAAAGCTTATAAGTCTCATTCAAAGCTATTTAACCAGGATGCATGTCAGCAATGAAGATAATGAGAGTCTGATCACAAACGTCAAGAATTTCTAACAATCACAATATGTATAGAAACCATTTCCCTTTTGCTTCGAGATTAACATGAAATAGTAAAATAAGGTTATGGTTATTTCCTTGCCACAAGTAGAGATACTTAATCGAGTGTCACTCACCATGATGAATGTATGGTATTCAAGTTACGGCTTGTAAACCCGTGATTTGTGGACAGTACTTCAGATTCTTCATCTACTCGTCATTGTTAGTCTTTCAGTGAAACCGACTGGAATAACATTATGGCTGATATTTTATGCACGGCTTTGAATAAACTAAAGAGCAAAAATTCTCATTATTTTGATTCAAGATAATTATAAGATGGGAAACAGGCTTTATAAATGTTTGTAAAACTCACGCTTTTTCGGTAATTTTGCATACTTTAAATGAAGCAATTAAAACAATTGAGAACAAGATCTTAATTACACGATTGCTGGTCGTACCCACATTAAGACAACCACGAACAAACGGTACCACAGTAATTCTACATTTACCGAAAACACAAATTACTATTCGAACAGTACATAATGAATGAATTAACCCTATCATTACTATTTTTATAACTCAATTACGGTAGCAGCAAAGTTTTTGTCCGGAAACAACGTAGAATTTCATTTGATACAACGATATTATATGAAGCTTCATCTACGAGTATATTTGATTTGGCCTTCGGACTAACGAAACTACAAATTTAGAACGACCCATTCAAATTAATTTATTTTTGGTAGTTTGCTTGCAAGCAGGCCGGATGTGTTTTGGAACAGTGGTTCCTGCGTTTGAAGTAAGCTAAATTAAATTTTCGCCGAGAACAATTTCTAAATTAATTCCGGGAACACTAAGCTGGTTCTGAACTCGAGTTGTTACTATCCTTGTTACTGCAACTGTAAATGAGTTGGTGGATTCAAATGGTTTTAATGCTTGAGTACCATGTAACGTTGCAAGTGATTGTTTACGAAATGGCTGAGAAGCGTTTGTTATTTGAATGTCATTCTATATTTATTCATATGAAAAAGAATAGGAACATTGTAATGCTGAAATCGATGCCATAATGCCATAACGCAACGATGTTTCAAATAATATCATAGGATACACTAATAACTTAATTACTTACATAGACGAAGTTCTAACAATAGTAGCAAGTAACAATCCTTTCGAAATTAAATCTTTTAATCATATCAAGGACAGATAGGAAATAATCATTCTTGTTTGGTAACTAATAGATATTGAATAGGTTTAATTGGATCAGAGTATTATAGAAATTGTTGGAGTAATTTGAATAAAGGTTTCTATCAGTTGTTCAAAATTAGTTGAATCCCACAATTTTCTATATAATTCTGCTTCTAATTGTGGAAGTGTTTATGACTAATACGATGACCAATTAACACTGATACTTTCGGGATTAATTATTATAAATGGATTTTCAAAGATGATATTATTATTCTATATTTTCTTGAATAACTAGACAGGGCGGTTTAAGGAAGCTTTTGGTCCTTCTTTGGCTCTTACCTACTGTTATCTTCCCAGGGATTGTGTATAAATTCGAAACAGAGTTACAGCGCCACTGGGCACTCAGGACAGGGAAGGAACAGGGGTGCGTTTTAGTCAGTAAGAGTCTGACACGCCTTCTCGCTCCACCCAGAACGGGAGATGTCATTGGATAATTTCCCATACCTAAAAAAAAAACCTACTGTTATAATTATGTATATCATCATCTTTACCTATGCTCTCAATGGTATACTAAAAGTTATTATTATAAAAATAGTATACAAGCAAATACTGCTGCTATCATTCTTTGATGGCACGGTTTTTTTTTTTTTTGAGTGGTGGGAATCATAACTCATTTTCAGAATTTATCCGCTACCCCTAGGCATGCAGACACCGACCACGATGGGCCCCGTCAGTGGTGGCTGACTCTCATCTCTTTGAGGCGCGTGTGGAACACTACGCGCCGTCGACTTCGGTTTGTTGCTGATCGGACGGCAAGCTACCCACTGCTCGCCGTCCGCAGGCTGCCCGTTGATGGCACGGTTGGCGCAGCAGCTGAGCGATTGGCTACTGCGCTGTGTGTCACGAGTTCGATTGCCGCACGGTGAAATACCTATTTGTATGGTCTACAAATAGTTGTGCCGGGTTTGGGTGTCGTGTGTATGTGAGTTTACATGATTGTGAACGTACCTACGATACAGGAGTAGTTCCTAGTGTGGGGCAACGTTCTTTTTTACGAAGAATAAGAAAAAAGAAATACGTCGCTTTTAATAAATTACTAAATTCTTCGACCGGTTCTTAATGAAATCCTCAATAAACTAAAAATTTAATTAAGACAGGATGTTTAACACTTTTTTTTTATTTCAATCTGGTCTCGATCCGCGCTGTTGCATCCAAAGGGGACAATGTTTTGACTCGGTTTTAATCGTGCTCCTAATTAACCATATCGCTCTATGTAAACAAAAAATAAAGTATAAATGTTTACGGTGTATTAGGACATCCGTTGATAGTGGTAATTAAAACGCAGCAAGTTTGAGTGTTTTTTGTTTATTTTATTCGAAGTTAAGTTTACAATTTGATTGATATTTTATTAGTTTAAGTCTGGTGGGTTGAATAAGATTTTGATCGCCAAAAAAATTAAATGAATGGGCCATTACACACACAGGATTTTATACCGAGAAACGACTGTTATATTACAATGCAGATTCAAATTAACAAACAATGTTGAAAAGAAGAATGGATCAACATCAGTGAGTCTTAAGGCTAAATTCAGTTTTAAAGTTACACTAATTTGTATTCAAACTTCAAAATGATCGCCAATTATTTTCATATTATCTCGAATCTTCGTAATGCGAATAAATTGCAGAGGACAGCTGTTTAAACCGCTTTGGCAATGAAACAACTACCCACTTACCCATCTTCCCATTGCATGCAGCTCAACGACGAGAACAGGTAAGCTACTTTTATAGATGACTCCAATATTCTTATCAATAAAAATCTTCGTATGAAGAATGGTCTGCGTAGAGGCACATCGTTTAGATTATATCCCTTCCCTTGAAACTAATCTGTACTTACCTTTACAATAGAAAGGGTTGAATAATGGGGTTTTTATATTTTTTTTAACCTCGAGGGGACAGCATCTTATGACGGATTGGTCGTGTTGTGGGGAAAAAAGGATTGTTAGTACGTTGGGATGTTCTCAGGCGTATTATTAAGAATAGAGGATTCTGTTTATGATTTAGAGTTTGGTTGTTATTATGATTGAATTTATATTTGAATAGTTCGCGGTGTTTTAATTTGTATTAAAGAACTTAGGGTTGGGCAAGTGTTAACAAGTCATGAATAAATTTTATTAAAAGTTATGTAGGTTACCCATATATAAATGTTTTACATCCTTTCTTTGCTAAGTACATTGCTCATGTAAATGTTTGTATTTTATATCTGCTTTGATCCTAAAGTCTAAAGTTTCTGATGATAAAGATTTATCATCGAAAAGCAGAACTGAGTGTGTACCGCAACGAAGTTTTTCCTCATACTTGTCCAGTGTTTACACGCTCCACAGATTCGAGTGTTCGTGTAAAAACATTAAGTATATCACTAAGAGCCTCCCCACACAACTTATAAGAGTCAACTAGGGGAAAGAGATTGATGATACCCGTCGGCTGTAATCTGGCAATCCGTCATTGCTTGTCTACTTCTTGCATTTTTTGCAACTGCAACACCGGCACGTGGCTTCAGTTCCATGGAAGGGTTACGGTTTGTGGAATAACGATTGTTCTCCTGTTACATATTGTTTCTGTTCTTAAGAAAATGGAATCAATTTTCATTATACCTCATCTTCATGTAACTAGAAGTCGTTTTCAAGATAAACATATTAAACACTAACTTCTGCCAGCGGCTTCGCCCACGTGTTATTAGTACTTTCCCCCGTTGTAAATTATAGCCTATGTGTTATTCTGTGTATCAAAATCCGTTCAATAGTTTTTGCGTGAAAGAGTAACAAACCATACATCCTCACAAACTTTCACTTTTATAATATTAAATTAGTAGGATATGAAAATGATACAAAAATTTAAAAAGCCGATATTCAGAGAACATTCTAATTTACCCAGACTTATACTTCATTAAATAATCATTAATCCATACGAAGCGCGAGTCGATGTCATTGTTCATTGTGTGGAAACGAACGTCGTGATTCAAAAAAGTTTAACCAGCATAAACGAAACGACAGCTCCTTTAGAACATACCATGTTTGTGTATGCATACCACACACGGTTCAGTAAACTGAACGCACCTCTTATAAACATCAAAATAGCTTATGATACGGCTATAGCTAATTTAGGTAGCATTGTGCACCTCACAAGAGGCGCGTTTGAATAAGATTATCACGAGACTATAACCCGTTGGGAGTCATTGGTCATAAATCATAACCCATAAAACGAGACTGACAATAACCTCTTTTCTTAGCTGCGCTTCCTAGACAGATGTAACAACGATGAGAAAGGCACCTAACTGCTTTAGTCTAAGGGCAGAAATTTGGATGTGGCACCTGCGGTACTTTGCGACGATGTTCGAGATGATAGTTGAAATGACAAGCGAACTTAATATTCCGTTTGATCGGACCAATTGTTGCTATTGTGTTTACTGTCAATTTTTAGAAAGCTATAGACCGCATCAAGCTTAATAAGTGTACAGTATGTGGGGTTGGAGGACAAACATCAATCATAACGGCCGTCAGTTCATTTTCGGCTAATCCACCGATTTTAAATGCGTGGATGATCAATTGGAAATTGTTCGTAATGAGGCATAAGCCAGTTCTGTGTCAATGCTTTTTGCGCTCGTGAGCCGTGACTTGAATGACAGCCAATTTTTTGTTCAAACAAAATATTTAGTAAATTTGTATTTTTACCGGGTTAATTTGATTGATCTCAAATTTAAATTGTTGATACCAATTATGTATGACATGCAAATTCAAACATGTTAGGTTTAGTATGCATGAAAAAAATACAATTTCGTTTAGAACTGACGTAGTGCGTCCACAAATTACTATATCGCTGTGATATTTTTATTTATGAAATGAAAGTACGCAGTTCTGTTTAATTTTATTATGAAACCACAAAAATACGGCTAATGGCACCAACATTAAAAATAACAACACCGCATCACGAAACGCTGTTTCAACACAATACGAGGCCCTATCAAACCGATGTTTGATAACATCCTTCGAACTCTTTTTATTCCTCCTGCATTCTGTGTCTGACTAAATTGGAATTCGTGTACGTTATTGTGACCGGGGGAATTAGATCCGCCGCATTCAAAACTCAGACTATCCTATTGAGACCTCTCGGAAGGGAACTGGATCTGATAAGGTAGATCGTCGATAGGGACCCTTTTTCTTTACGCGACACCTTTGTCATGACAAAGGGGCTGTTTGGCCTCAACTGTGGCATCTGAATAGGCTTGCAATAACGCGTCCCGGCCCAAAGCTCGCATCCCGCGAGATCGGCCGCAGATACTCAACTCTCTAAAGATTTATTAATCTTTCTCGTTCACTGGAACAATGAGCGCTTTCGGTAGGCACCTGGTGCTTTTTTCTCGTCACTGAAGTATGCTCGAGCCATGTATTCAGTTTTTGCTTGACGCTCGAGTGGTGTAAGTGGGGTCTGAAGAGCGATCGTGGCCACTATGAGTAACGCGACGAGCCTAAAATAGTAACAGACCAAATTAATAGTGCCAGAGCTATAGACGATTAATTTCGATCCTAATTGGCTAACGTTAGGAAATTTAAATTAAGTACACACATTAAAAACCGGTTCTATGCATATAAATTGATTTTTCTGTTAATTTCTATTGAGATTGATGTCTGACAGTTTGTTAGCGAATATTAAATGATTAACAAGTCTATCAAAATTTTATGTTTGGGGGAATTTTGATCGTTACGCAATGGAAGTGTTGAAGACATATTTTGTTTCAACTGATTGGAGGTGGATTTGGGTGTTAATTAATTTTAGTATTTTTATCTCGGCCGTATCGTGTTGCATCATGGGCGATATCACAATATTTAATTCACTTCTTAGAACATAATGTACGTCCCCACCAAAACTTATTCCTGACGTGTCGTCTGATCAAGTTACTCGTTTAATTTGTCTAGATCGCGTGCAGGGGGACAACGGCAATAAATAATGTTTTTTATCTCGACACCACTGAGGCTCTAGGCAGAAATTCTTACACGTTCGTTCGCTGAATCAACGCTTTTTAATCTTATTTGATATGTGTTCCTTTAAATTATGAAGCGCATGCAATTGATATGATTGTATGATAAGTTCAGGTAAAGTGACCTTTGTTTTAAATGAAGGATAATTTTAAATTAATAATGTATTCTTAAATATGTAGGTGCTTTCACTCAATTCTTGCTTTTGTGATATCAGCTGGATGGGTTTGACGTTGAGTATTTATGTGTAAAATAAAAAGAGTTAAATATTAAAATTTAAAATAACGAACCTGCTATTGATTATGGGCTGATATAAAATTGATAAATTGCTTACAATAGAAACACTGCAGCACTTAACTCCCATAAAGCAATATTTTAAATACACACAATTGAATCCACGAAGTAAAAATTTAATAGTGCAAATACAATAGAGGAATAATGACAAAGCTCCAACAATAAAAATGATTAACTACTAGACATTGTTGGTATGTTAGAAGATAATGTTGTTGTGAATGAAGGAGAGTGCAATGTGCATGTTGCAGTTCCAACAATAGCATCTGCAGAGGTCGTAGAAGCGATGCCACATCTTGATAACGCACCCACATTTTGGCAAATACGTCACAGCGGGACGCCGTCACAATATTTTAGTATCTACGGCTGTATCTGTGGCAGGGTATTGGTTTTTTTGAAATATCATCAAAATCTATGACCAGGCGTTTGTTGTCGTAGAAAAAATGAGCCCTGATTGCTATATTATGGGGTTTTGGATGAAATGATCAGCTGTCATAATAAAACGATATATTTATTAACGTAGTACATTATTTTAAAAGTCAATTCTTCCTTTAAGCCATTAAAACCCACACTGATTTTAATAATTTACGTTTAAAGTCTGATTTAAAACAATTTACTTGATGTCTTTACTATTTCAAAATGTCATAGTGTTTCCTGCACTCATAAATTTGACAAACTTCCATTAAAAAATCGGTTCTAAGATTTTTTAATGTAAGTTTTGGCAAATTAAAAAACTTGGTTTCCGATTCTTTTTATAGCATTACTATAGTTGTCAAGATTTCCTGTACCGAATAAAGAAACGTATAATGGCAAATGACGATAAAATAGTCGCAGAGTACGTTAACATCTCAAGTCGCAGTGGCTCCGCATTGCTCAAGTAAAAACTACCTATAAATTATGTAACACGAAACTTTATGTGTTTTGATCACTCCTCTTGTTCCCATGCATTGTACAAAAGGGGATGTGTAACTTGAAATTCTGTAGAAAAACTACAATTTTGTCCCAAAACCTCAATCTTTTGTGCCATAAACCGCCCTTTTGAGAATTTATTGTCGTAGAATGATATGATGTCTTTATGTCGTGGGGCCATTGTAATACACTTATCTGATCGTCTCCCGTATTCTGTGTAATAGGGCAGATTGTGGGTTCTAGGATTTTGATTTTTGTATTCAGGGAATGTTTATGTTGAAGTTTTGTTAGAACACTAATATAAATATAAAGTTAATAGTTGCTTTATGCTCTAACACAAATGTGGCGTTGGGCGGAACATCTAGCCAGATTTACGGACAAGAGATGGATACTTGAAACAACAACATGGGAGGGACCAGTAGGCAAAAGATGAAGAAGAAGTCCAAGGAATAGATGGAGAGACGAAATAATAGCAACAGCAGGAAAAGATGGAGAAGCAAAGCGAAAAATAGGGAATCATGGAGTAAGCTGGAGGAGGCCTATACCCAGAATGGGGTACCAATGACATAGTTAAATATATATACGTAGTTTTAAGAAAAACAGGTTTTGTAAGTTGTTGGTAATAAAAAAACTTTTTTACAAAAAAAAAAACAACCGACTTCCAAAAAAAAAAATACACTAAAAATTGTTTTTTTTTTTTTTTTGTAAAAAAGTTTTTTATTTTTCACTTTTTAGTTGTTATACCCCAGAACTAAAAACCCCAATAACATGGAACGTGGAATTTAAACATTTGGAGAACACCAAAACGTCATCAAGGTATACGTATTTTTCGTTTTTATTCAATTTCTCAAAAAGCGCTTAATCAATTTCGATAAAAATTCTTTGGGACCACTTTTGATGTATAACCTACCAAACAAAAAAAGAATCATCAAAATCTATTCTCAAGTGGCAGAGAAATCGCGTAACATAGATACAAAAAAAAAAAAAAACATACAGACGAATTGAGAACCTCCTCCTTTTGGAAGTCGGTTAAAAAAGGCTTATTATTGTTAATAATCGATAATTAAACTTTGCGATAGTATAATTAAGATTTTTGACATTATTTATTTGTTGTTGTTGTACATGTAAGTAAGTACACCACAGAGAAGTCCCGGTAACCTAAAGGTTGACTGGTAGAGAATGCCTTGTGGCATTAAGTCCGCATATGTACGACGAAATCCACTAATGAATCAAAAGTTCAAGATTACAAAACACTCATTATTTACGAAGAAATGATGGAATTCCACAGAAAACTTATAAAGTGTGATGCAGTATCAATTTCCTCGTTAATTACTTCAAGGCAAATGCGCTTCATGCTGTGAATAAATGAGAGGCTTCTCAGAATAAGATAGTAATAAGGTAGAAGATATTTCTATTAAGAGTCAAATCAAAACAATGCGTTTGAGAAAAACATATTAATTAAACATTTATATTACCTTGTTAGATGATATCCAAAGTCAACTTAGTAGTATTCTAGAACTCGCTTTCTAAAACTTTAATTTGTCTTGAAAATTCCATTTCTATATTTTCATGGAAAAATTAAAAACACAGCTCCAATTAAAATGAATCAGCATTTTAATAAAATTTCCACCGTTTAACAATAACTTCATAACGAAACGTCACGAAGGAACAAAACAGAAAATAGAAACTTTCAGTTAACCGCAAAAAGAACTAAAATGTCGGATGGTGTGCGCACTATGCTTTTTGCTCGCGAAAAAATATTCGTCCGAATTGAAAAGTCTTTGTTACAATATTTTAGTGAAAGCCGAACGGTCGTGTGATTTTTTGCGGTTTGTTTATGGCGATAAAGGAATTTTGATGGCTTTAGGGTTCCTCGAATCCAGATCAGTCAGAGCTATCATTGAAGGCATAGAGCTAAATTGACTCAGCTTTAGGCCTATATTCACGGTTGACCAAATTGGCAAATTTTATTCAGGGATACGGAAATTTGTTTCAACTTAAGTAAAACTGATGCAGACGGGAAGCTTCCCTACCGCTAACGTGAAACGTAAGCTTGGCGGTAGACCGAGACGAAGATCGTGAGATAAACTTGACGCCTCTGCACAAGGGTATCCACAGGAGGTATTAAATTGGGGAGAATGCAGACACAGAGTGAATGTTGTGACTAGAGACAGTACAGACGCAGATAAAAGTGGAAACTTTGGTGTAGAACCAAACATAGAAATGAAATATTCATCATCAAATATCCGTTGCGTGTCATACTCGTGTAATATGTATCCTATCACGCATTTTGTAAGCGTCAATTGAATTAGGTCAGTTCGTCGTGGGCAATGGGCCAAACTCATGCATTATTAAAAACTTGATACCTAGTACAAACGGTATCACAGCACCTAGTGTTGCTACTTGAAATTCCGATCTATTTTAGTTATTTACTGTCATTAGTTTTAAAATGGTTTAGCGTTACCATCAGCATCATCAGTAGTTATTGTATTTGTCTAGTAATGATTGGGAGTTTATTTTCCGGTTTTATTTCCTGAACTTGCTAGCTATTTCTGAATCTACCAAAATGTGTATTCACAATGATATAGCTTCATTTGTCGCTTAGATGTAATTATAATAGTTAACGTTTATGTTACAAGTTCTCCATTAGTACTAGGAGTCATATCCGTGCTAAGAGTTCTTCCAAACCAGTTAACATTCTACAAAGATAAGGAGTGTCGACATTCTTCGAAGCAGCTGTGAAAAGTAAGAAAGATTTGTAAGAAGAACGATACAGCAAACTCATGAAACTCGAGATCGAGATGAAACGCCGACAATTGTTACACGGACTACGTGACTTGAAGCCAAATGCGACTGAAGTCCAGGTTTTTTTTCCAAATGTAGGAGGTATACTTGTAACTCTCTGAAGAGTATTAAGTGTCAACTGTTTGCTGAGGTGACATAGAAACATTGTGAGAAGAGAAAACACGATCACAAAATTCATGAAATGTGAAAAAGACTACATACTGTTTCAACGAATCAAAAATATGTATCACGTGGCATTCTGTTTTAACTGCTTATTTTTTTAATACAAATGTTTCATCTACTGCATTTTCGATATCGCAACTTGTGTTTTGGCTTATTATTTTATTTCTCAAAGACAACAAGATTTCATATTTTAACCGACAAGTACCGAAAGAAGTTTTCAAGTCACCCGTATTTGTTTTTTTTTTCTTATGAATGACCGTGCATAATTTTTTTTTCTTCGCAACCACTTCATTTCTAATGCGTCAATTTGTGGTGACGATCAATTTTATTTCCATTCCCACAAAAATTTAAATGGTCCTCAGACAAAAAAGTACCAGGGCCGCATAACTTTATGGCAGGTTTGTTCTACAGAACCTCATGTGCGTGCGATCAGTCTACTGTGTTAGCTTGCGGTCGCGCGCAAATCTCTCGATTAGTATTCTGTGGTGGCGGCTCTGTCATCGGTTTATCGGATCTTGTGTTTCCAATATGAATTTAATATTTTTTTAAAGGTGCCGATACCTTTTGTTTACCGTATTTGCGGTTTCTTCTCACCGATAAAAAGGTTTGCTTACAAACGTTTTTCTGTTTGGTTAAAACGCTTTCGTGTCTGTAAATACTTACAAAATTATAAAATGATAGTGTGGCTTTTATAATGAAAAACAATCAATTTAATTTCCAAGAGATATTGTTTTTTAATACAATGCGTTCGAAAAATACGAAGAAAATTTATTACATAGTTCCACTATATGCTTATTTATATTGATTTCAACATGATAATATGAAGTTATTCAAGAAATAATTTGAATTCATTCGTGCAGCTCATTTCCCTGCTATATCAATATAAACTACTTATTGTAGGAACTATATTGGATTCCACAAAGTAATGCGGTTTCTTTAAAGTTCGCATAGCTGGATGTGCAGTTTGCCTAGATTAAACCAATGCTACTATTGCAACTTTCGGTGCATTCTCATTGAACGACGATATGATTTCATTTCACTGATAGTTCCGAACTAGAGTTTTGGCACACTGATGCCTAATTACTGAAAAAGTTTTGTTGTGGTATGTTGTTTGAATAACTACATAGTTCAAATTATAGTAGTTATTATTTTGTTTCTAAATGATTAAAGTAAGTATCTTTTAAGTATTGGATCCCTTCATAGTTTTTTTTATAACGAATCTTTGTGAAGAGATCACGATTCGACGTTTCACGTTTTCGCATTTTTCGTCTAATCTAATAAGATCAATAGAGTCAAAACCAAGTTTTATTTGACTAAACAGTATTAGACATGATACAAAAAAATAAAAGTTCAATTACTTACTCCCAACTTTGTATCGTTTAGTAATTACTCGTAATCAAGTTCGACGTAGTATGGAAACTATGCTAAGAATACAGTCCAAAACCAATCGGATAATTAAGGCCAAAGCTTTTAAGCCTCCAATAGATATTATTAGAAACCGGTCAGGATTTTGTTGCCTAGCGATCTTCCTTTTGAACGTTTGGGCTGTCTTTCCACAAGAGATACGCTAAGCTGCGTGCTCAATGATAACTACTGTATGATTTAAATTAATAAGATCGCATGATTTTCTTAGCTTAGCTCAGGTGAAAAAATGGAAACGAAGCAACATTTTTATATACCCACTAATAGTTAGGGACGCAAACTACGCTAAACTAGGGATACACGAGAGAGAGTAGTGCAGCTATTTCTGAAGTTCGGTGCAGAGCTATTCTACTACTAGCAATGCGTCACTTAGTTGTTACTGATACATGTGCAAAGCTTCCCTGTGTAAAGCATATCTTCTTACCAGCTCCGTTACACTACTAAGCTTCTATGAAAGTAAGAAACATGTTATTGTTTAGCTTAAACCTTAGTATCCACTACGCTACCTCATGCATCTTCACTGGAAAGTCAGCCTTACACTGGAAGCTAAATGTTCTCTTTAAGCTCTGCTTATCTAGTTTATGCCTGTGTATTAGAATTTTATCCGAAGCATTTAAGTGTTTCATTAATTTGGATACCGATTTTAAATTAAGTGGTTAATTAAGGTGTTTTAAACGGTGCCGTCAGAATCGATTTAGTTAATCAAATGTATTTAACGAATGGCTGAATGAATTTTGATTAGATCCTTTTTTTAGACTCTGGTATATGGCTTAATTTCTGGGGAATCAATCAACATCAAATTGCTCCCAAACTGAATATACCGATTTGTTTTTAAGCATAATAGTCAATCATTATTACAGTTTGAGGAACTTCTGTAGAAGAATGAGTATAAACATCTTTGAAATCCACAAATCTATATACATATAATTAAATAATGGCCTATAAGTTTTATTTATTAATCCACAACCAAAAGATAAAGCTAATACTCAACATACATTTCCACTTAACGGTATAACTGTCCCAGCAGACATCTTACACACAACTCAATGGATTGAAAAATGTGTTGGATATTACCATAAGTGTTGCATTACTGCCTTGCTAATGCTTTGTGTTTCTACATAGCTTAGCTTTGTTACTAACTTTGGTTATGACCACCAATGCGCTCTTCCACTATTAAAAACTTAAACTAAGCAATTCTGCCTTCTATTTCAATAGTGGTAAGAGCTGTGGAAACTAATTTTGGGGTTCCCTAAAGTGTATGTGGGAATAGAAACGAATGCATTTGAATAATGTAAACCTGTCTTGTGGAGGCTCAAGAGATGACATGGCATAATACTGAATCGGAGCTGTGTGCTGTATGCCTGATAATCTTGATATGCTAGTTGAGTGTGGCGGTGCTTGAATAGAGAGGACCGCATTTTTATGTTGGTTTCACAAGGAAGGCGCTACAATGTTGAGAGGTTAACACAAACACAAAAATACAAAATTGCTAATAATTTCAGCTATGAAGTACGGCTCATGGATGTGCAAATACAAGTCCCGTTAGATGACATGTGGGTAACTACGCTACTACAGCTATAACATCCACGACAGCGCACATATGAAAACTCAAAGAAATACCGTCAGAGATAAAAAATGGTCATTTCCATCATTTAAATACATTTGGACTAGACGAACCTAAAATACACATAGTTCCAACAAATGACAAAAACTCTTTTGAAGTAATATTCACACTAGCCCTATCGCACAAAAATAAAACTTTCAAAGGCGAAATGCTTTACCCATCATTGAAATACTTCTGGACGAAACAAAAACGCACGATCAACTAAATGATAGAAATCCTACTACAGTAACATCCACGCTAGCCCTATCGCATTGCCCCCAGTCCCAGGAGCACACAAGTTACAAATTATTCCTCCCACATACTTATGTAAGTGCACCTGAATCAATCAGACAGAGGTACCCGCCTTTTGTGTGTGCATCATGCTTATTGATAACATTTTATGGACAGTGGAGATAAAACAATGGTTGTTGTGCGAATTGAATTCTGTGGCGAATCTATTGTAGCTGCCATGATTTACATATTTGTACATGCCTTATTTATGAAATTCGCTAACTATATGCTTAGTTTAAATACTGGTTAGTGTTTAAAGTAAGTAGGTACATGTTTAACTTTTTTTATAAATAAAGCCGATAATAGTTGTTCTATTTCACCAAGGTGGGTTGGTCTTGGATGTGTGTGATTGATTCACGTGCATATTTTTTTCACTTTGCTTAGGTTCGGAGCTTTTGGTGTCATATTAAATAGCATATGCACACAAAAACAATGTGCACGTGAATCTTCACACACAACCAAGTCCAACTCGCCTTCGTGATATAGAACAACTGCAGATTATTACCAGCACTAAAAAGAGTAGGTATTTGTATATACAACGTTACTGGTAGCGGTAGTGATACGTTCTTAGCACGGTTAATAGAATTAGAAGACTCCTTTAAATATAAGCTAGTTTGCGTGATATCGAAAACAAAGTTAATTGCCCTGAAAATGAGAATACTCGATTTATTTCTGAGCCAGTTTGACAGTTCGACCCGAGTCACTAGAAATTTATTTAGCGTACTCAAAACTTGGCTGAAGTCGTGAAATTGTGAAGTTTACCCTTACTAAGTGTGACTTTGAAAGATTTAGGTCTGACAACTACAGTAATGCATTGAACAAAAGCGCTAAAACTTACAATTTAGTTGGCAAAGTACAATTCATTGAAAATATTATTACCATTTTAAACGTTTAAGTGTTGCCATTGCACGTTTTAAAATATAATATTGTTATTATAAAATACTGATTCTTCTTTTTAAATGACTGTTTCTCATTTAACATCACCACTTACAATTTTTACTAACCTATGTTGACATTCTCGTATATTTCTTTCCTTCCCTTACTTCATGTTAGTCAAGAAGCGCAGTCATTTCGAGATTATTGTCGTCGTCAGCTTTTACGAGTCCATTGCTGGGCGTAATATAAACCAAATCGCATGAATAAGTATGCTCTTCAGCTTTACGCCCCTGTTATTTGTTACCTTCAATCTTTCAAATAAGATAATAATAATGTCTTGTGTAATAATTTTTCTGCCGTGATGTTCAAAACACTGACCTCTTATAGGAAATTATTCAAGTAATTTGTTACATATACATTTACAGAACCAAAATCAATTCATCAATGCGCCATAATTTTTTAAAGATTGACTTTTCTAACTGATGCATTAATATGCATAAAAGGTATAATAGAAAGTAGAATTAAAGCAATTATTGTCTAGATAAAGTTCTGTTTGCATTTTTCATTCATTGTTCCTTCTGATGCATTCTTCTTTGAATGAACATACCATTTCTGATTTATTTGTTAAATTTCAAAGTTACCATAGACACAACATCAAAGTAAAAGAACGTGTTGATAAATCAACTGACCAGATAATTTTACAAGTACGAGTACGTCGTTTTCTACAAGAAGTAATGCCATTTTAGTTTTATTTTCATCGTCAAACTGTACGAGTTCACTGCTAGACTTGGTTTATATTTTGAAATCACCTGCTAACTACAACTCAGATTTATAACCTTTGAAGCAGTAAACTACCTGGGTGGTATTCATCAGTTGATATGCGTTTAAATGATGTCTTACAAACATTTTATTTCTATTGTATCTTGTACAGCTATCTTTTCTGAAAACCTACGTATCAGCTTATCGTTACGTTGTGTTTAAACAATCAGTTCTAATAATTTTTTTTTTATTTTTTTTATTGTTGATAGGCACGCGTTTGACCACTTTGTTGCTGGATCTTTATCAAGCCGTAAAAGATTCGTTAAAATATGACCATCAATGGCTAATTCGTCAAAAAAGAAACATGAATCATCTCAATTCCAACTCCGTTTCGTAACTGCTTTCACATCATTTCCAAAGAACTTCTTTTAATGAACTTCATCGCTGGTAGTTAGTCACTAAGCTGATCCTAGTTTTCAGTCCTATTCATTCCAAGTCGTAATTCAAAGTCTCGTCGTGCAATTCTCATCAATTATTCAGAGATCAATCTTTAAGTATATGTCACTGCTTTAACTGAGTCGTTCCCAGACATAATTGCTGTCGTTTGAAAGACACGACTTGATCTAGATGAGTTGTAGGTTGAGAGAGTTATGTGATTAGGTTTTTTAAGTATCTGTTGATAATTTCCTTCAATTATCTGTTCGCATGCATTTACTATAAAAATTCTTCACGATATTACAAATAGAATTTAGAAATATATCTACTTCCAGGGTCGCTCGTCACTGCGGCTCCAGAACGCAAGGAAAAACTGAAGGCACACAGGTGGGTCATTAAGAGTCTGACACGCCTGCCCGCGCACCCAGAGCGGAAGAGGCAGTCTGTTGATTTCACTAGCTCAAAAAAAAGGCATATACCTACTTTATAATGTTCTGTAACTAACTATAATAATAATAATAATAATGAGTACTTGCATAGGCACAACCTCGTAGCCAGGATTATCCATCAGCAACTTGCTCTGAAATACTCTCTTGTGGAATCGGAAGTGCCGTACTACAGATATGCGCCCGACCCAGTTCTCGATAATGGTCATATCTCATTGTACTGGGATCGGTCCATCATCACTGACAGGACTATTATAGCCAATAAGCCTGATATAGTGGTGGTGGACCGAATCGAGAGGCGTGCAATGATTGTTGACATTACCGTCCCACATGACGAGAACCTCGTGAAAGCCGAGAAAGATAAACAAATCAAGTATATTGACTTGGCTCGCGAGGTTGTCGACATGTGGGATGTGGACTCAGCGATCGTTGTACCGATAGTCGTATCAGCCAATGGCTTAATAGCCACGAGCCTCGACCAACACCTCAGGAGGCTCTCGTTAGGCGGCTGGATCAAGGGCTTGATTCAGAAAGCAGTACTTCTAGACACGGCTCGCATTGTCAGGCGGTTCCTCTCTCTGGAGCCCTGACCGCCGGTAGCTTGGACCCTGTTCCCGATACCGGTGGGATACTATTTTTTATATTTTTAAATGTTTTTTATTTTTTATTCATTGAAATATTTAAAAATATAATTTATATGTATTTACAAATGAATAAACGAAATAATAATAATAATAATAATATTCCACAACTATCACACAACGCCATCTAGTCCCAAGCTAAGCAGAGCTTGTGTTATGGGTACTAGACATAACACAAGTAACTAACAAGTTTAACTAACAAGTTTAACTAACAAGTTTAACTAACAAGTTTAACTGACAAGTATATCAAATAGTTTTCCAATAGAAAAGTTAATAACTAGAAGTATTTTCGTGTAATAGCTGCTTGACACAGTTATTGTGATAATATAGGTTAAAGGGTTTAATAAAAACCCTTTTTACCTCTTCTTTTTTCGAAACAAAGCCCAGTAATAAAAAGTAGCACGTAATTAAAAATTTGTCTTCACATTCATTATTCATAACATTCCCATGTGAAATATGGAATAAGCATTAAAAAGATCAAAGCAACATACGAGGGGCGACAGAATTTAGAAAAACTTAGACTTGACAGCCCTGACATGACGGGGGTTTGACAACCCTATTTTAGTACAACTCAAATGAAAATTCATGAGTATTTTTTACTTTTTATTTCTAACGTTTTTTTTATAAAATCGTTTAAAATTATAATTATCTTTGAAGTTTAACAAAAGGGAGAGTCAAAGGTCTGAAGACGCTTTTGTTTCCGCCTTAAGACAATTATCCTGTTTTAGCTGCTTATGAGGCATTTTTAAGCAAGGAATTAATACTTTCATTCTTTGAAAGAAATGGGTCAAAGAATTAACAATTTTGTTTTGTTTGAGTAGAATATTGTACTAATCAATAAAGCTGGAACACAAAAGAGGTTTGTTAACAAAAATGATTTCCCTTAATTATTTGGTAGCATATACAAGTCTAAATAGCACAGGCTTGACTTACAAATCTTGACTTTGAAATCGGACGGTAAACACATTTTCAGAGACAAAAATAAAGTTAGTGTAGGAAGCTATTAAGAACCAATTATGTGTGACCTTTACATAAAAACCAGGAAGTAAACATTAACCTAATACCATAATGTGATATAATATCGTTTTCACCACAAAACGATAAAATATCTATCTATTTACACATAAAGTAGCCGAAAAAAGCAGAAAAAGATTCTCTCCGACGGGGAACCGAACCCCGGTCTCCCGCGTGACAGGCGGGGATACTTACCACTATACTACCGAAGACTTACTTAGAACTACGAAATAGCACTTTTATTTTTTTTTTGGGGTGGGAAATCATCCTATGACTTCTCCCGCTCTGGGTGGAGCGGGAGGGCGTGTCAGACTCTTACTGACTAAAACCCACCCCTGTTCCTTCCTGCCTTTGAGTGCGCAGGGGCGAGGTAACTCTGTTTCGAATTTATCCTCAACCCCCGGGCAGGCATCGGCCATGACGGGCCTCGTCTCTTGCTGACAACTCTTTGAGGCGCGCGTGGAACACTACGCGCCGTCGACTCTCGGGCCTGTTGCTGATCGGGCGGCGAGCTACCCATTACTCGCCGTCCGCAGGCCCGGGTACGAAATAGCACTGAACTTGTTTTTTGCGACTAGAGACCTTAGAGACTGGGCTACATTTTGGCAAAAAAAACTGCGTTTTAGCTATTTAAGGCGTATATAGCCGCCAAGTGGCGCCCTAATTTAATAAAAAATCGTAGCAAAGCGTAGAAAACAAAAATTAAAAAATCCTATGTTGCGTTTGTTGCAAAGAGCTTATGGTATTTTTACGTTGTTGAAACAGGACTCAGAGTATTTCGTATCCAAAGGTAAGCAAAGGTACCAAAAACGGCCGTTTTTGACACTTTTGCTTACTACTTTGGATACGAAACACTTTGAGTCCTGTTTTAACAACATAGGATTCTTTAATATTTACTTTCTACGCTTTGCTACGATTTATTATTCAATGAGGGCGCCACTCTTCTACTATCTCGATGCGGACGAGTTTTTGGATGCCCTGTGATTGGAGCAATTTCTGTTTTTTTGGCTTGTACTTTTACTTAATTAAAGTAGTAATTAGAACCAACTAAACGCAAAAAAAAACTACGTACTCGTAGTTATTTTAGTGATAAAAACGATAATATAATTTAAAAGTCCCAAAAAATTACAAAAAGGTTTTCTCCGGCGAGGAATTGAACCCGGTCTCCCGCGTGACAGGCACATAGGGATACTTAGTACCACTATACTACCGAAGACACGCTTTAATAGCTTCACCTCTAACTATTTAAAAAATCTAGAAGTTAAATTTGACCCACTTCCCGGTTTCCACCTAAGCTGAAATTTTACGTATCCATGTTTAGTTTGGATGACAATGGTGTGGATTCTCTTGTTCAATAACCAAACTAAAATTAGAGAATTGCTATCTTTTACTAAAAGGCAGTGCGAGAAAAGGACGGCTATAGCTATGCACTAAGTTAGAGATGTCAAACTAGTTTACGCCTTGCGCTTCGCCGTGTTTATAGTCGACATGTTTTTACGTGTACCCTAAATTTGTATCGAAATATCAGTTCAAACTAAATTTGACAGCTCTAATTTACGTCAATGGTGTTGATTCTGTTGTGCACAAACTAAACTTAATTTAGGCTATTGCTATCTTTTTCTCTCTAATAAAACAAGAAAGAGACGGACGTAAATTAGTGCTGTCAAATTTAGTTTGAACTAATATTTCCATACAAATTAAGGGTACACGTAAAACATGTCGTCTAAAAACACGGCGACGCGCAAGGCGTAAACTAGTTTGACATCTCTAACTTAGTTCATAGCTATAGCCGTCCTTTTCTCGCACTGCCTTTTAGTAAAAGATAGCAATTCTCTAATTTTAGTTTAGATATGAAACAAGAGAATCCGCACCATTCTCTTTCTTGTTTTATTAGAGAGAAAAAGATAGCAATAGCCTAAATTAAGTTTAGTTTGTGCACAACAAAATCAACACCAATGCATAGTTATTTAAGTGACGTCATTCTAAATCCAATATGGCGTACTCCCAAAGATGGCGGACTAGTTATTTTTTATGCATTCCCATGATATGGGTATCAAATGAGAATTTGCTGAGAAGATTATGGAAAAAAAATGACGTCACTCTAACAGTGTTTTGAGTTTTTTAAAACTATAATATTTTTGTGACTGGACTATATTGTGTCTAAAAAATCATCGTTTAAGCCATTTATCGTGGTAATTATGCTAGTTGAAAGCGGAAGAGAACGTATTTGGATAAAAATTGGCACAGAGACAGATAATAGTCTGGATTAGCTATAATTTATAGTATGTGAAGTACTAACTCCACGCGGGTGAAGTCGCCCGCACAAGCTAGTAAAAATAGCAAAAAGATTCTCTCCGGCGGGGAATCGAACCCCGGTCTCCCGCGTGACAGGCGGGGATACTTACCACTATACTACCGAAGACATGCTTTGAGTGTCGAAATAACACTTGACTTAGTTAAATTAGAAAGAGAATTAGAAGTTAGAAATAATTTGTTTTCAATAATCTCTGTTTCCTATTTCTGATCTATATCATCATCTGCTTAGCCTTTTCCCAACTATCTTGGGGTCGGCTTCCAGTCTAACCGAATGCAGCTGAATACCAGTATTTTACATGGAGCGACTGCCAATCCGACCTCCACAATCCACTTACTGGGTAATACGATACCCCTTGGTAAGACTGGTTGTCAGACTGTCGGGCTTCTGACTACCCGTAACGACCGTCAAAGAACCACGATTGACAGCTGGGACCAACGTCTTAACGTGCTTTCCGAGGCACGGAGGAGTCTCGGTATGTAAAGATGGTCACCCATCCATGGACCAACCCCGGCAAGCGTAGCTTAACCTGGTTTATCGTCCCGTGCAGCTGTTATTACTTTAGCCCCGAGCTCCTCCAGTCCTTTCTGATCTACATAATATTCATAATTATAATTAAGTTGTACGAGGTACCTTTGAAATTCTTTCACTGATGGAAAATCAAAAATATAGTCAGGAAAATATTACAATAGACTTTAGTTTAGCTTACAGTCAAGTCAGTACAAGTCTTATGTATGGATGTGGATGGCTATAAGAGTAGGGGAAGGCCAAAGAAATGATGGTTGGACTGTGTGACAGAGGATATGGGTAAAAAGGGGGTGACTACAGGGATGACGACTAATAGAGGAGTATGGAAGAAAAAGACATGTTGCGCCGACCCCAAATAAATTGGGATTAGGGCAGGAGAATGATGATGACTTTAGTTCAGTTTACAGTCAATACTGAACTAAAGCCTATAGTAACTTTTGGCGGTGCGATTATTTGCTTGAGTTCAGTTTACAGTTAATAGACAATATTCTCGTTATTGTCTTGGAATTTTGCACTAAAATATCTTCCACATTGCTTACAATTTACTTCAGCCAGGCGCTTCGATTAAGTTATCAGCGAACCATCTTAAGACAATATGGCCACAAACAAGATGTCTAGACTAGGGTCCTTTGCCCCTATACATACATATACAAAGCTATTGTTCTTAGCGAATTGGATAGTACTGTCTCATCGATTGGTCCTATTTATAGGTGGATAACAACACATGGATTGTGGTACGAGGAATAGAAGACAGCGATCATAGATTGAGACAGTTCTACGATCGCTGTTTGCTATACTTTTGTTTTTTGCTATTTCTTTCAAATTATACTATATTCTTGTAAATAGTAGTCCAGTGAGCAGTTAAGGACCAGTTTTAAGTCGTAGGTTTGAACCCAGGCAGGCGCTTCATTTTGTGTACATTATTTTACAACCACTGCTCTCAAAACGGTGAAAGAAAACATCTTGAAGAAACTGGCATGACGTAGAACAAAAACTGCTAATACATGTGACATCCACCAAGCTGCATTGCACACACCTTCTCACAGAGAGGAGGCCTGTGTCCCAGCAGTGGGAACATTGTAGGCTGATTATGTTAAATGGTTATCGCTGTCATCTCCTACCTTAATCCCTTATTAGACAAAAGAAATAATTGTACGTGTGACTGCGTAACACGCGAGTGTTAGACACATGGCGACATGATGGGAGGGTCCTCCAAGATTTGTAGTTGTCAACTGAAATAAAGAACGTCACTTACAGTATCTATTCAGAAGTAAGAAGCTAGTAGTTTTTGTGAAGAAGGCAGTTCGGTTCGTGTTAATTAGTTGGGGGAACACTTGTTTCAATGGTTGGAATTTCATATGGATAGCAACATTTTTTATGTTCTAATCTGTTCTCATGCGTGGTTTTTTTAGTTGCAGATAGTATACGTACTGAACAGTACGTATTATATATGTACTTACCTTACCAGATGGTACGGTGTTTTACTATATTTTGTCCTCTTTCTCAGTAATGCTAATTCACACGGTAATTTACAAATGTTCTGCAATGAACATTTGTCAGTGGCAAACCTTTTTGGGATTGATTTTGAGCAACAAAATCATCATGAAACTGACTTTGTAATCTATAAAAAAATAAACGAAAAAAAAAATCAAAACACTCATCAATTATTTTTTATTATTATTATTATTATTTTTAAAAAAACGTTGCCCCACACTAGGAATCTCCTGTATCGTGGGTGCGTTCACAAACATGTATACTCACATACACAAGACACCCAGACCCGGAACAACTATCTGTAGGTCATACAAATATTTGTTCCGTGCGGGGATCGAACCCGCGACACGCAGCGCAGCAGCCGAACGCTCAACCACTGCGCCAACCGTGTCGTCAATCAATATTTTAACAACATATAATTAGATAAGTCAATATTAATGCTTTGTGAATTATATTACGTGTGTGAAAAGCTATTGGATTATTCAACCGCTATAAACAGAACAGATCGTGGCCATAATTAATAATTGAGCACACTTTAATTAGTAGGTTCACAACGAAGGCGTTGACATGCCGGTTCGTAAATATTCCTATCTAAAATTTATATTCGTACCGATACTATTTGAAAACGACCTTCTATTTGATCTCTTCGTAATTAATCTTCTAATAAATAAACATATTGAGACGTAAATTAATGCTTACAAGAGCATTTACCGTTACATCAATATACATAATATTATAGCTTTTGTGTGAACATGAAATAGTATTTATTTGTACGATTCTGACAAATTATACGTTTACACAACTTTTGGCACCTCTTCTTAAATCGTATTCGATTTTTTAATCAGTTATAATGACAAGCTTACACGGTAAGTAATTGAGATTCTGATTAGATTAGTCATATTTGTACATTTGGGATAACCAAACATTATGTATGTAAAACTATTGGGAAAAATTACAATGATAAATTCACAACAGAGTTAAGCTATTTGAGATGAAATTAATCTTAGAAAAATGTGCGTGGGAAAAACATAAAAAATTTAGTCCGTTATAATTAATGAAAACATTTACTAAGATTTAAAATTTATCTGAAGATTACATTGTACATGGTTGTGATAAATATAAGCCATTTGAAAATTTTGAAATAGTCACGTAATATAATAATAATATAATAATATTCCACAACTATTACACAACGCCATCTAGTCCCAAACTAAGCAGAGCTTGTGTTATGGGTACTAGACAACTGATAAACATACTTATATATTTCTAAATACATAAATATTATAGATAAATTACACCCAGACACAGAACAAATGATCGTGCTCATTACACAAACATTTGTCCTGGGTGGGAATCGAACCCACGACCTCCGGCATTGCAGTCAGGGTCACTAACCACTAGACCAACAGGCCTGCCAATATGAACACGGGATTGCTATCAATCATATGAAATACTAGCTGCGCCCCGCGGTTTTATCCGCCTAGACTGGAATAAAAGGTAGCCTATATGTTAATCTAGGCTATAAGCCATCTACACACCAAATTTCATCTAAATCGGTCCAGCCGTTTGAGCGTGAAGAAGTAACAAACATACACAGTCACAAACTTTTACATTTATAATATTAGTAGGATAAAGTAAAAATAAAACTTGTACTTAAAACAAAAAGGTCAATAAGTCAAAAGTAAATAGGTTACTTTCTAGATTACTTCTAGGCAAGCGATGGTGGTCAAACGCATGCCTGTCAAAGATAAAAATTAAATAATAAAAAATACACCATGTAAATAAAGATTGGTGGTATACAGAATTAAGAGTAAGAGAAGAATTAAGGGCAAGTGGCTAAAATTCATACAGCCAACGTACAGACAACACTTAAGATTAAAACCAGAATACAATTCACCAACCTTAGTACCTACCCTAGCCCTACAGAGCGCAAAATCCAAATTGCTCCAACTCTTAGTAAGGCACAAACTATTAGTTTAAATTAAACAGCCAAGGAAATTACAATTAAAGTATTTGCACCGTTACTTCTAAAGGATTAGCTAATTAAATCGATGGTGCTCAAAGGCTAACAGTAATAACGCCTACGCGAATGAGATGCGAATTAAAGCCAGCCAAATTGGAATAGGGACATGGAAGGCGGCCATTATTGTGAGAACGACACGGTTGGATATTATTGGAGAAATTTCATTAGGAATAAGAGCAGAGATTAAGGAATTTAGACCTATTGCATAGACTTTTGATAGTTTTTTTTTTGTACGTCACAGCCGAATGGTTACGATGCAGGGCTTTTAACTGACAACTTTTTGTTAGGTTTGGATTTTATTCGAATTTGGAGAGGAGGATCACCATCATCATCATTATATTGCTCTTGTCTCAAGGATTCCTGGGTACAAACAAACATAATGATTATATTTGTCCTTAAGTAAGATTATCAATAAATATTAGGCACGTATTTTGTGCTAAATCAATAAAAAATTATAAAGATAAAACGCATCAAAGTTCAGGAGTGAGGACTTGTTACATCACTTGCAGCTAAAAACTGGTATTCCATTTTTTACGAAGGTGTGATGTCACGCGAAATTTCAATGTACGGATTTTCCTCATTTTTTTTTACGTGACAAAAGAAAAAATCTAACTACAATAGTTTTTAATATTCTAACTGACGACTGACAAAATATATTTATTTGTTATCTGCCCTATTAATTTTCCGTCGTTGCATCATGTTCTGTTCTTCCATATTTCTTTATTAGTCGTTATACCATTTCTAGCCTAATCAATAATCATCTTTCACGCAAAAAGTGTGAAAATGCGAATACAGTTGGATTTTTGATAAATTAATATGCATTTTTTTTTATTCAAGGCGTATTGATCGGGCAAGTAATAGGATACGTTTTTGGAATTACAATAAATTCCAATTGACTAAAACGATGTTGACGTATTTTGTAATACTTTTTCTTGCCATAATTTTATGCTTACATAAATTCCACTTCTGTAGTAATAAATAAATGTGCGATGGGCAAACGGCAAGATGAAGTTGTAAGATCAGCGGGGAAGCCGTAAACAGGTACGATGCCACTGACGAATTAGTTAGAAAATGGAGAGCCCAATTATTCGACAATCGTTGGCCCTGCTGGATAATCTTATTTCATGATATTCGATTAAGGCAAAAAATTACTGTTTCTGAGGCTATTACTATATTGAAACAACTATACATTTTTGCAACAACACAATTTCGCAATCAAAGGTACTTCAGCAGATTAATCAAAAACAGTTTTTTTTTTCTAGAAACAGTTTTAAGACTTGATAGAACTTTGCTTGATCCTCCACAATTTGCAGAACTGATGACTATCAACGTAGTCTACGTAAAACTCTATGGCGCCCACGCGGTTGGCTTCTACATTATCACTCCATTTATTATTTCCTCTGTGTTGTTAACCGGAAAATGTGACGTGGGCGAATTCCACCTGCAGTTGTGTAGCACAGTGTGTAAAGCGTTGTTTTTGAATACAAAATGACATTTTGTTCCCGATACATCGGAAACATTGTGTCATATTTACACGTGTTTAAAAATGTTAAAAGTTTTTTTTTTTGGTTGGAGGTATCGGAAATGTTGTTTTATGGTTTTAAGGAGGCTTTTTGAATAAGAAATAGTGTATTCAGACAGTAGTTTTACATGTTTGCTCTTATTATTGCTACTACAAGTATTGTCTTCTTCGGTGGTCTAGTCAAGTAAACGCAAGGGCGACCATACTAAGTTCAGGGTTTCATAGGTTCAATCCTTAGTTAGGGAAAATTATTACTAAGATAAGAAAATTCTCAGTATCATTGTTATGCTGTTGAGAATTTCCTTATATTAGTCTAAGTTTGTAGTTGGTTCATGGCGAAAGGATTATCTCTTATTGCTTGAGATCTAAACATATATATGATAATGTGGGTATATCCACAATCCATTTCTGCATACCACTTATAGAATAAGGCATGATGCTGCAGGTATTGTCAACCACAATACCTACTCAAAGTGTTCTATATATGTTACAAGATCTTTAACGATATCGCAATTTAGCACACGATCTCATTTCAAGCATATCCGAGCTACATAAAGTAACTCATCAATGTTGCCAGAACGACAAACCCTTTGTATAAATTTGCGTTAGCTGCTGCCAGCAATATCAACACACCATTCACCCCATATTTGCTCTAATCGTTCCAACTTTCACCAACTTTGTTCTACCGACCAATAATTTCACCAGGCGTGGAATTATCTCCAATTTTACACTTGACATAGGCAGTTTCCCTTCGATATTTCTCCGGGTCTGACGTATCTATCAAAGAAAGCGGCTTACCTGTACCTGTCTTGGAGTAATTTCGCCGTCCACTGGTTTCTCGTAAAGGGACCTAGTAAGCTGTACTAAGTCTTTGTGCGACCTCAGAAGCTTGTAATACGTTTGCTACTCTTGTTTATAATGTGTTTGTATAGGTTTACTTATTGAGAGCGTTTGTTTACTTTGGTCTTGAACGTTTTTGGGAAAGTGAAAATGAGTTATAGGAATTCACTGTTTGCCAAGGGATGTTGGTTCCTACCTGTTTCTTGCTTGATTCTTAAGTTAACAAATTAAAATACCTATTAGAGTAAGGTCGAAGATGTTTTTAATAGTCTTTTTCATCTGTTCCTCAATTTCTGGCTTCTTTTTCTTTCTACTACATTTCAATTTCTTCAGTACACAGGTATGTAACATGTCATCATCATTCTCCTGCCCTTATCCCAATTTATTTGGGGTCGGCGCATAGTTTGTCTTTTTCTTTCATACTCCTCTATTAGTCGTCATCTTCATAGTCACCCTCTTTTTGCCCATATCCTCTTTCACACAGACCATCCATCGTTTCTTTGGATTTCCCCTACTCTTATAGTCATCCACATCCATAAACAAGACTTTCCTCACGACATTTTCTTCGTTCCTCCGCATCACATGCCCATACCACGACAACCGGTTTCCACTAAACTCAACTAAATCCTTCACTAAAACAAAAAATAAATAAATATTTTCAAAAAAACAGGACTGCAAAAAAAACAAGTAAAAAGTTCCAAACAAGACACTTTTCAAGCACCGTTGCGGCAGTTAATTTAAGTTAAATCATTGGTTTGATTTCTACATTTTATCGAGTTATATTTTTGGAATGGCCTCCTTGAGCTTTTTTTTATACTCCACTTGATCATGACTTAAAAAAAATACGATCTCACAAATCTAATGACGGTCGCCATTTCGTTTTTTTTTTTCAAAATCTCATATAGCTTATGTCACTTCGGCAGTCAAACCCAATCTACTATACTTCACTTGTTGAAATCCAACCAGCCGTTTAGGTTACGTACCAAAAATAGACAAACTAACGTACATACATGCTTACATACAATTTCTCGAGAAACATTACCCTCCTTCTGAAGTAGTCGGGTTAAACAGTCTCAAATCCCCGTTACCATCCCACTTCATGATTCACAAACACGTCTTCCATACATCTATGCGCCATGCGCAGTGCGGTGCACCTTGACAAACATCATTTAAATCACAAATGAAACCGCTTGGTTACTCCGCTAAGTGATTTCGATGTTCAACTCTGTGACGGCATCGAAGATTCCAATGGATTGTTGATATAAGGTTATTTGATTTCGGTGTCTTTACGTTTCTGTCTTGTGTTTTCGGGATAAACATTTCCGGATCGTTCCTGGTAAGAAAATTGATTCTTTTAATGCTTTTTAGAGCAGTGGCGTATAGTTTTTTAGAGCAGTAGCGTACAGCTTTTTAGAGCAGTAGCGTATAGCTTTTTAGAGCAATAGCGTACAGCTTTTTAGAGTAGTAGCGTACAGCTTTTTAGAGCAGTAGCGTACAGCTTTTTAGAGCAGTAGCGTACAACTTTTTAGAGCAGTAGCGTACAGCTTTTTAGAGCAGTAGCGTATAGCTTTTTAGAGCAGTAGCGTACAGCTTTTTAGAGCAGTAGCGTATAGCTTTTAAGAGCATTAGCGTACAGCTTTTTAGAGCAGTGCGTACAGCTTTTTAGAGCACTAGCGTATAGCTTTTTAGAGCAGTAGCGTACAGCTTTTTAGAGCAGTAGCGTACAACTTTTTAGAGCAGTAACGTACAGCTTTTTAGAGCAATAGCTTTCAGCTTTTTTTCAGCAGGTTACGAATATATATTATTACTAGCTTCTGCCAGTGGCTTCGCCCGCGTGGAATTAGTAGGTACTTAGAATAGAATAGAATAGAATACTCTTTATTACTACTACTACTTACTTCTTCTCTTCTTCTTCTTCTCTTCTTTTCTTTTTCTTTTTTCTTTTCTTCTTTCTTTCTTTATTTACTTCTTTTTCTTTGTACTTACTTTCCTTAGAAGCAAGCTCTGTGCCAATTTCATTGAGATCCGTTCAGCCGTTTTGGCGTGATTGTGTAACGAACATCCAGCCATACAAAGTAGGAATAGGTAGGAAGTAGGATAGGATTGTAAATAGAATTTGTAAGGAATCGAACTTATTCCTGTATAATAATATATATAATGGATAGTAATAGGCTCAATAATCCCTCTTTCACAGAGAGAAGGCCTGTGACAAAAGCTATATGAAATTTTGAAAAAAAACGAAATGGCGACCGTCATTAGATTTGTGAGATCGTATTTTTTTTAAGTCATGATCAAGTGGGGACATTAAAAAAAAGGCTGATGATGATGATGAGGCTCAATAATATAGGTATTATTATTAAATATACTTACTTTATACTATATATACAGGCTTCTTCTGGGTAAGCTCGCTTCATCAACGACTCTGTCTCTGTCACCTCACGTTTCATCCTCGCGTTCTAGAGTCAAGAGCAAAGCCATCTCAAATAAAAAAAGCTGTGGCACTCCGGGAGTGCCGACAGACGTGAAAACTTGAACAAAAATGCCCAACGCGCCTAAAGAAGTTTTCACTACAATCCATCTCAAGATGGTTATTTCTAAAACAATTATTATGCCAGCAATTTGAATAAGGGCAAAGAAATAACAGCAAAATAAATAACGAGGGCTAAATAAAATGGCAAAGTAATTAAGGACATTGAACTTCTTCTTGATGTTGCGTCACTGTCTCCACTCTGGTTGAATGGAGTTCAAATCGAATACGCTTCGTCGGCTAAAGACCTGGGGGTGATATTGGACACCAACTTATCTTGGACTGCCCATGTCGCTGCAGTCAGTCGCAAAGTTCACTACAAATTCCACTCATTGAAATGCCTCCAGAGTTTTTTGCCCTTGAACACCAAAATTTCCCTTGCCCAAACTCTCATTCTCATCTCAGCCTACGGCATTGACTACGCCGACGCGTGTTATTTGGATGCTACCGAGGAGCTTTTAAATAAACTTGAGCGATTGCGAAATATCTGTATTCGTTTTGTTTTCAACCTTAAAAAGTATGATCATGTTTCCAACTTTCGCAAGGTACTCAAGTGGCTCCCTATCCGTCTTTACAGGAACTCTCGCATTTTATGTCTGCTGTTTAATATCCTTCACAACCCTAAAACGCCCTCCTACCTGCGGGAACGCTTTTGCTACTCCCACCCTTTTGATGCGCCTTGTAGGTCGCATCTTAGGAATCTCCTGAAATCCCCTCCCCACACAACTGACTTCTACTCCTTCACTGTGCATGCAGTACGGTTGTGGAACTCTCTGCCGCCAGACATTAGGGACTACCAAACTCTTGCAGTTTTTAAAAGCAGATTAAAGGAACACTATCTTTCCATTTCGTCATAGTTGCATATAAGTATGTATTATTATTAAGTTTATATGTATTAGTAGGTACTAATACCTACTATCTATTATATATATATAATATTATTTAGTAAGTATTTTACTTTACATTTTATGTGTCCTAGCACACACGTTGTCTACTTCTCTTTTTTTCCATCTCTCCTTACCTGCGGTATGCTGTAAAAGATTTATTTAGAAATAAACATAACCTTTGTACATATTTCTCTGTTTCCTTCTTCTTGTCTGATTTTTGTATGTGTGTACTTATTAATTGTTAAATAAATAAAAAAACTTAGGGTTAGCCCCAACCAATGCCTACTCTTGAATGTGATATTTCATCAATGAGCGCTGTCCCAAATTAGATGCATTATTAATTTATTATACATAAAACAATAACAATACTAAAACACGTTTACTAAAATATAAATAATAAAATGATCATTAGAATGCCTACTAACATAGTTGGTAAGTTATTTTTTAATATTATTATTCCGTTTATTTATTAGTACATACCTAATTTATATATTTTTAAATATTGATTCTTAAACAAAATAAAAAAAAAACATTTAAAAATATAAAAACTAATATCCCACCGATATCGGGAACAGGGTCCAAGCTACCGGCGGTCAGGGCTCCAGAGAGAGGAACCGCCTGACAATGCGAGCCGTGTCCAGAAGTACTGCTTTCTGAATCAAGCCCTTGATCCAGCCGCCTAACGAGAGCCTCCTGAGGTGTTGGTCGAGGCTAAATATATAAATAAATACAAATTATTATTATTATTATATGAACCCAAAAATATGCTCCTGTGAAGCCCCGCGACTCACGGTGAGTCGGACAAAAAAAAAAAAATTAAAGAGAAAAAAAAAAAAAAAATCGGCTGTCAACCCGGGTTGTCGTCGGGGTTCAATTTGACAACCCGGATTTGGCCGCGGGGGTTGAAGGGTTTGGTTTTTGCGTGATTCTCACTTTTTTATCCACGTTAGACATAACTTTACAAATTAATTACACTATGCTAAAAAAAAATTGACATAATACATATTTTCAAAGAAATAACACTAGTTAAGTTACTTTGGTCATAACACCCGGAAATAACTATATAATTAATATTTTTTTACAACAACTGTTGTAGTGGGAAAAGTGGACGGAAAAGACGACGCGGGCTGGTCAGACCAGATCAAGGAATTAACAGGACTCACTGTGACCACTGCCACTGCCCCGGGAAGAACCGAAGACAGATTGGCCTGGAAGCAGCTCGTCAATGAATCGGTGAAAGCTTTTCAGGACGAGCACAATAATCAGCAATGAAGAACACGAGTGAGAAGAAGAATAATGAAGATGATACTCAAAGAATAAGGTACTTACGTTTAAAAATTATTTTTGACACATGACTCATAATTAAAATTAAATCAAAATGTTTATTTGTTAGAATATGGTACAAAAGATGTTACGATATTGGTTCCAGCATATCCTGCCATAATATGGCGTACAAATATTTCTATGAAAAAACAAAGCTATTAATATCTTATGAGAATAAAATATAAATGTATAATAGTTATTTAATAAAGATTGAAATTGTATTGCAGTAATAATAATGATTGATAATAAATATAATTATGTAGTTGCTGCACACATGCAACAACTACATAATAATAATAAAAAAATAGCCTTTATTCTACATACATTTTATTATATTACTAACGACTTATCCTCTAAATCCTACTAATTATTATAAATGCGAAAGTTTGTAAATTAGTAAGTTTGTATGAACTGCAATTATATTAAAAAATAAAACAGCTGAAAGGATTTAAATGAAATTGGCATTGAGACAGATTAAAACCAGTATTAAAAATAGGCTACTTTTTACCATGCGGGCGAAGCCACCGCAGAAGCTAGTATTCTCATATAACATTGACCGTTGAAAGACTTCTTGCAGTAGCGGTATACCGTTCTAAATTATTATAAATTATTCTCATAATTAATTATTATTTAATATTTTATTTCAAATTACTAAATTATTTATTTTATTCCATTTATTGAACTTTATGACATACTATTTACATTTGAAAAAATTTAAATATAAAAACATTTAAAAATATAATAAATATTAGCCCACCGGCATCGGGATAGGGTCCAAACTACCGGTGGTCAGGGCTCCTGAGAAAGGAATCTCCTAACATACGCGCCGTGTCCAGGATTACCGCTTTTCTGAATCAAGCCCTTGATCCAGCCGCCTAACGAGAGCCTCCTTAGGTGTTCGTCGAGGCTCTTGGCTATTAAACCATTGGCCGTCACGACTATCGGCACAATGACTGCTGTATCTACCTCCCACATGTCGACCACCTCGCGAGCCAGATCAAGATACTTTGTTTGTTTATCTTTTTCAGCTTTCACGAGGCTCTCGTCATGAGGGACAGCTATATCAACAATCATTGTGCGACGCTCTAATCGATCTATCACCACTATGTCAGGCTTATTGGCAACAACAGTCCTGTCAGTGATGATAGGTCGAGCCTAATATAAAGTGATATTGCCATTTTCGAGAACTGGGTCGGGCTCATACCTACAGTACGGTATTTCGGATTCCACAAGATTGTATTTAAGAGGAAGTTGCTGGTGGATAATCCTGGCTACATAGTTGTGTCTATGCAAATAGTCTCCGTTAGCTAGACGAGAACAACCAGAAATAATGTGTCGGATTGATTCCCCGGGCCGGTGGCATACCCGACAGATGTCAACCGTACCGTCCTTCACAATTTATTTCCGGTAGTTATTCGTCATCATAACTTCGTCCATAATCGCACGCGGACCCAGTAAAAGCGCCCGTGAAGCTCCTTGCTCTGCCATACTTTCCTGCGGTCATAGTATCCAGTACCATAGGTTTGCGTCAGTTCTCGTTTGCCAAGGTGAGCGGGGTGAGGCCCTTGTCCACAGCGACCACATCACGATGCACACCCACGTCGGCTTTGAGGAAGTATTCCCTAAGGCTGCATACCTCGCGGTTGTGTAGGGTCTTAGCGTTTAAGAAGCCACGACCGCCACACTTTATTTTATTTATTATTGTGTTTATTCATTTTATTTTATTTATTTTTATTTCATTGTTTAATATTTTTGATATTTTATTTTCATATAATTATCTATTTACCATAGCAAAAGCTAGTATTCTCATGTAACATTGACCGTTGCAAGACTTCTTGGAGTAGCGGTACACCTTTCTAAATTACTGCACCATTAAGCAGATAGACCAAATACGATAGTAATTATAACACTCAAGATAATATCTGAAATAAAACCAGGTGTTATGAGTATGGGGATGATAGGTTTTGTTTACAACAAAACACAATGACTCACAGTTTCTGCGGCTCTATTAAAACAATTTAGTGGGACTATTGTTAGGTTAGGTTAGGTTAGGTTAGCTCGGGTTTGTCTATTATATAGACAAACCCGAGCTGGCGTCCCGTGGCGAATCATAATGAGATAAAACATTATGAAGTAGAACAAATGAAGCTATCATATTCCTATCAACATGTGGTTTGACAAAAACTTTTCGCTATACAATTAATGTTCATTCTATTGTCGTTTTTTTGCTGATATGTGATACAAATAAAGATGATTAGTTTTTGCGTGGGGTTCGTTCAGGTGAAAAGGCTTTTTAATGAGGTTAATTTGTTATTTAAGCGTGATTTTTGAAAATTCGCTTTTGTTATTTTTATTTTGATTTGTGAGAAAAAGGCTTTTTAAATAGGAATTGGAACAAATAGCCCGCATAACAGGAGTTGGCACTGTTGGCATATTTGGCGCAGTGGTTGAGTATTGTAGGTATGCTGCACTACGTGTCACGGGTTCAATTCCCACACGGAACAAATATTTGTATGGGCTACAGATTATTGTTGAAAGTTGGGTTGTCTTATGTATGTGAGTTTACATATTTGTGATCACACACACGATACAGTAGTAATTCGTGGTGTGGGGTAACGTTTAAAAAAAAAATCTTACTGGTAATATGAACTGTTTAGGAACTGTTCGACGCAACAATGTATATAAAGTTTTAAAACAGTACGCGACAGCGAAAATAAGTCGTAGGTCCCTTACACCGGAAGTAAATAATGTCACAAAGAAAACAATGGACGAAACACGATTGGTATTAAAAATAATCTCAGAAATTTTAAGCCGGCACTTCAAAATATGCGTCTCACTGTGTGCGGTAGGCAACGAGCCCCAAGTATTTGTAAAATGGTAGTTATTATGTTTTGAGTCGCCCACACGCAAGGGACGTGTTCAAATAAAGGAAAAAAATAAGCGGAAAACTCACTGGGAAATCGTCACGTAAAAGTCTGGAGCTTACCTCTCCATTGACTGAAGTATTCCCTCCTGAAATGGCGCTGAAACCAAAAAAGTCTTGACAAATCTGTCTCAAAGTTTAACGATTTATAAAAAATATCCCCCGTGGTCGAACCTCCTCCCCTAGAGGACATTTGGAAAAAGTAATCTATTCCGATAAGCCAACAAGGAGACTGTTCATTTTTATTTTGTCCATTCCCTGAGGCTTAGAGCATCTTACAATTTTTGTGTAAGGGATAAGTGGATAGCGGGATCTGATTGCGTAGGAGTTTGACTAAGATAAGGGTTAATAATTAATCTTTACTATATATAGTACTATTTATTTTTAATAAAATAAAGCTAAAGAGTTTGTTTGTTTGTTCATTTGAACACGCTAATCTCTGGAACTACCAGTCCAATTTGAAAACTTATTTTTGTATATGATAGCCACATTCGTGAGGAAAGCTATAGGCTATCAAGCATTACGCTGCGATCTACGGGAGCAGAACAGTAACCAAACACATGGGTAAAACCGCGAGGGACAGCTAGTCAAAAATATAATAAACCAATATATATTCAAAGCTTATCATACATAGGTTACTACTTTTAAGGCACTGTGTGTAATGTTAAAACCAAAACGAAAAATCCATTGATCTGGATAAGAAATAAGTTTTTTTTTCATAATTACTTGCTTTTAGTTATTTGTAGCTACCGCCGTTTGTAGAACGGAGTGTTATATCGGACTCTAGACGACTGAAACCCTATATTTCCCCGGGATACAATTTAATTCACGCGCACCTCGACTGGTATTGGCCCACCATACCTAGTGAGGCAGATTCCACTACCGACCATACACCCATAAAGGCGCGAACGTCATCAACATCTTATAGCTTGCACCAAACATACAGGGGCATGACGTTGCATTCGCCTCCCACCACACAGCCTTAATCTCCCTACGATGCGGTCGCGATAACGTTTGTGTGGCGACTCTAGAGCGCAGTGGCCGTAGAGTAGGTAGGTGAAGACAGTACATTTTTGCCTGTATTTTATGCCTACACCTTCAGCTAGAAACGACATACAATGATTTTACTGGAAAAAGCTAATAGATGAATAGAATAGTTCTCATTGTACATTAGATACAAAAAAAATTGAGTGAATTACAGCAAAACATTTTGGGAACACATTCATTGTGTGAACAGGCTAAGGAGTGGAATTCCCTGCCAGAGTCTGTGTTTCCTAATAGCTTCAACCTGGGAGACTTCAAGTCAAGAGTGAATAGGTCACTTCTAGGCAAGCGTGCTCCATCTTCGACCACATCATCGCTGACCATTCGGTGAGATAGTGATCAAACTCGAGCCCAACAAAGATTAAAAAAAGAATAGAGAGTAACAATGGGCTGTCCTATATTTAGGTGTAATAACTAATTGCACCTAATTAGCTATTGTACTAATCAGCTGATATTTCATTTTCCTGGGACGTTATATTTATTGTCTTCTCCCCCTGTCATATTGAGAGCCTTGATTCAACATTCATAATATAATGGCCAGGTATAGACAGAAAAATACCTTTTTTTCAGGTGCATGTGCCAGAGACCAGACCCACACGAAACAAGCTTTGGGCTAATTTGAGGCTTCGTAAGTACAGACAAGGTGTAGACCGCACAGTACGTACGGGCGCGTACAGTTCATAATACAACTCGGTTCCATAAGTGGCTTCATCATCATTATCATCATCGTATGCCCACTGCTGACACTGACGTAAGCCTCCCCCAAGTGTCGCCATCACGACCAATCCTGTGCGTTCCGCATACATCGGCTACCCGCAACGCTCACCCGGTTATCAGTCCACCTCATTGGAGGCCTTCCAACTCTACATCTTCCGGTATGCGGTTGCTACTCTATAAGTGACTTAATCTTGGCTAATTACAACCTAACGTCATTTGAACTTAAAAAAAAACAATTCTACCTATTTCCACATCTGCACACAACTGTTAGCCATTGAATAGAATGTAGCGTTTTTGTGGGCATAATATTGATACTGTAGACTTTCATGCGAAGGATGATTATCCAGATAAATGATTGTGTATTTACTGAACGGTACTTCGTTTGAAGGTTTATTTAAGGAAAATGTCTTTTATTTATACCTACGTTTTTTACTATGGGAAGACCCCCAGCAGTGTTTGATGGGAACCCAACATTCAGTGGTATTTTTATTGTTTCAGTCATTGTTTTGATCGCAGTGTTTCTTCAGTGTGCATTGGTGGTAGCTTATATATGAGTATGTTTTATTTTCCTGATAGCTACACGGACCTGGGAGTCTTTAAGTCAAGAGTGAATAGGTTACTTCCAGGCAAGCGTGCTCCATCTTCGATCACATCATCGCTTACCATCAGGTGAGGTAGTGGTCAAACGCGTACCTATCAACAATAAAAAAAAATGTATGTATAGGTGCTCGTGGCTTAAGAAAGGCTTAATGTTCTGTCTTATTTTTCTCTTCTCTTAAAAAAAAACATTTCTCCATAGTAGGAGTTACTCCTGTATCGTCGGAACGTTCATAAACTTGTAAACTCACATACCTACAAAAGACACCCAGACCCGGAACATCTATCTGTAGGCCATACAAATATTTGTTCCGTACGGAAATCAAACCCGCGATACGTAGTGCAGCAGCCAATCGCTCAAACACTGCTCAACTGCTGCTTAATAAGTTATTAAGCCTTCGGTGCTGAAGCAAAAATCATATTATCATGAATTGTTATCACTTATACTTTTCGTAAATTAACAATCGATTTGATTTTGTATTCTTTGAGTTTGGCTATAAATTTTCCTAATCTACTTACCTCGTCTTCACAGTTTCTAACACACCGCTACCGCCGCGCTGCGTCTTTTTACACGACGCCGTCACTTCGTGTAAAATAGTTTCTTGTATAAAATATGTATTAGTTTATAGTAATTATTGTTTTAAACTTATATATGTATTGTGTTTTACGGGCCATAGTTGCCTGAAATAAAGGATAAATAAATAAATAACATTCCAGAACCATGACAGAAAGGAGTTACATTCACGTACTCGTATGATTATGTAAAATTAATCGGATTTGTTTAAAACAACTGTTCTGTGACAATGGCAGCCACAGAATTTTTTATTCGATATCCTGTTTATTTTTTACATACCTAACGGTATTTAAAGCGACAGTCACATTACAAAAAAATGTTACCTCAAAAACTGGCTCAGCACATAAAATACCGTATTATACAGCAACGGAAGCATTACGACCCCTTTAAAACATTTAAATGTTCCCAATGACAGAAGTTAAAATTCATTGGATTCCGAAACCCACCCTCTGTCTACAAACACGGGCATAATGCCTCATTTAATAACAAATTAGATCTCACCACGTTAATAAAACGAGTCGAATACCTTCTGTATTTTCAAAGGGACGGGCCGAGATCCTTTTGTTTAGATATAACACGATTCCTAAAGAAGATTTCGTAATTTATATAGAAGCATATAAATCTTGTGGCGGAGGATAAAAAAGCTAAAAACACGTGTGAAGTCCAGTTTGATGTTAAAAAAAGCAGTAGGTTTTATAAAAACTCTTGTGTACAACAGTTTAATTAGGTGGTGGTTAGCTTGGGTGTGATAAAAGTGCTGTAAATATGCACTACGTCTTACCAAGGTTGGGTAATAAATAAAGAGGTGTTACTAAAAGATTTTATGCAGAATTATGTGAGTGGAAAATTTCCATGGAAGTGCTAAAGCTATCGTGCTCTCATTAGTAAGTACAAAATTAATTTAATCATCTATATTGCAATAACTTTCTTATTTACTTAAAGTGTAATATGAACATTCACAAAGTAAAATGTTGTCTGCTTCGTTAGAAATGGTATAAGCTCAATTTTGTCAGCTCTATGATAACAGTGTATTTTATTGTGATTGTTCGTTATAAATAATTGTGATTCATAATCATCAGCCGATACTGAATGCATCTTTAAAACACCAAGATCAATACTTAAGTCGCTGAGTCCCATCGAGTCATTATCCATGAATTGATGAGTCTGTTACTATCATCATTAACAGCCCAACTTCGTCCACAGCTGCCCATACACTTCTTTTTCCTTGTGCCAAAATTATTCAGGTTCTATCTGCGACTAACACTTTAGACAAACGTACTAAGGACCGACACGGAGATGATATTAACATAATATAACAGGATGCTGCTGTCCATTCCTAAAGCAAAAAACATATATATCCAAAGATACATTACCTCAAACCTGCTATTGAAATCGATAGAGATACGGATCTAAAAAATTGTTCGAATGATTTACACTTGCCATATATGGAGGAAACAATAGAATATTAACCTCCCAACATCGCGATAGGAAAAGGTCTGTGTAATAACTTTCACGAGCTTTTGGCTGCTACTGATAATGTAGAATATATAGCCGCCCCTTTGCATATTAAATTAAAATTATATATCTGGTGGGCTGTAATTATGTATTTAGGACAAATTTTATTTGAAGAGCCTGGATATCCTGCTGATTTCGAACCTAGACATAAAAAAAACGAATCTCGCACATGTTTTGTATAAAGATTGCCAGGGACAGATAAATTTATTACGCGCAAGCTCATTGCTCCCGGTCTTCTTCGGAAATTTATTGCTCTGTAGATTATCTATTCAAAAACTCTGACACAAACGAGTTTTCGTAATTAAGTGAAACAATAGTTTTTTTTTTCAATCTAACAGGCGTTTGCAGATATAATTGACAACCTTAAATAGAATGAAACAGGTCAACATAGGGCCATGGGGACCGAGTACTCGTCGAGTATTTTGTGACATCAGCCAGCAGTTATTCGACACTTCACGTGATCAGAGGGCTGGCCTTTTTTTCGGCCAAGGAATCAGCATTGCCATTCAACGTGGCAATACTGCCAGTGTTCTAGGCACTATTCCCGTTGAAAGAAATGTGGACGAATGCCCAATGACTTCTTCGCCTTAACGTATTTTATGCTGCTTGTACAGTAAGGCCACAAAAGTCCATAAGAACGCTAACGATTACATTGCTACGAGCACGATACTTCCGTGCGTAATATGTGTGCGCGTGTATGAGTATCCACATTCCACAGATAACACACACTAAGGAACTGTCATCGCACTGAGCTCACAAACATCATTATTATTTTTCTGTGCCATTGAATACGCATCACACAGTCACAGAGGCAACTTGTTCTTACCATTGTATTGGTAAAATTCTCGCAAATATGTCATGTGCCATATGAACTAAGTGTTGGATTCGCAAATAACGTAGCCCGAGTTCAAATCATGGTCGGTCCGTTGCGGTTATTTTTTACTTTGAAAATGCCCAATGTGGCGATGAAAAATACTATTGCATTTTTTGCACTAAATAATTGCAAATTACGAATATGATCTATTAACCACAAGAAGAATCACATTCGTAATTTGCAGCCCAATGATAGTCGCCCTCACTTCAATACTAATATTAGCCTGCATTTTGCGAATATTACAATACTGTTAGCCACAGGTCACTAACCAACAACTACAACCAAACGACAGTTCATTTCAGTCAAGTTAAAACTCATGTCTATCTCGCAGAAATCGAATTCTGTATTTAGTTTTTTTGTGATCTACCTATTTAACTCTAAGAAATGTGTGAACAAGTTAAAGAATAATTTAATATATGTAATGCTAATCCATAACTTCCAACCGGGTAAGAACTTACAAAAAGTCAACAATTGCGTGGGATTTGAAGTTGCGGCACACTGATTTGCGCTTCAATCTGTGTGCTCTATACCACTGGGCCATCTTGACTTATGCTAAGTTGATGAAATTGTGAATTACAATCATTTATTGGCGAAAACTTGAAAATTTGGTCGTAAGTCAAACTAAACGTCAAACCAATACGTTGTGAGAATTCTTATCGACTTTTGCTGGCGTCTGTACATATTTTATTTATTAGCTTGTATTTAAAGGATGAGGAGGCAGGAGATAAAGTATATGCAATGTAACATACAATTTAATAGTTCGTATTTATCTGTACCAACCCGCATTGGGCCCGCGTGGTGGATTACCTACACCCTCTCACAGAGAGGAGGCCTGAGCCTCAGCAGTAGGGACATTGAAAGGCTGATGATGATGATGTTTTATCTGTAAATAATAATAACCTAAAATATTCCAATATTTGCAACGATTTTACCATCGAAACCAGTGGCTCCTACTACGATCACATTGGTAATGGCAAGAAAAATCCAAATATCAGTATTTATCTCTTATCTATGATCAGTAAGCATATGTGGGAACCTCTAACGGTCTTTAATTGCAAATCTGCGATGATTTAAAGTCACCTGATTGAGATACGGAATCAAAGTTAACTCACAGATTAGCACTTCAATGGTGGTTTAAGAATTAATATCTATTTAATTATCAATACCAGAACCAAAAAACTTGAATATAGAACAGACATCTAACATCAATTTTTTAAGTCCGAGGTTCCCATTTAGGAAATCGAAGAAACCTAACAAAAGTGGGTTTCGTGGCTGTTTTATAGCTGTGTCAGAGTCTTTAATTATTACCCCCTCACTATCAGGCTAGCGATCGGAGAGGCAAGACGCCTACTTCCTTCGTTGTAAGCTTACCGTATGTATTTCAATACGGAATTTGTAATGTATATTTTATGGCCTTGGTTCTTTTTGCTGGTTTTGCATGCTGATATGTGGCTTGGCAGCGTTGGAAGGCCTCCCACAAGCTGGACCGATGACCTGGTGAGGGTCGCGGGTAGCCGATGGATGCGAGATGCACAGGACCGGTCGTTGTGGCGACACTTGGTGGAGGCCTATGTCTTTAGTGAACGTTTTTCGGCTGAAATGATACTGATGATGTGGCTTCGATTTCTGTGCTTGCTTTTAAGAGTATGGATTTTTCAAGTAAATTTAGCCAGGCGAAGAAATGAATGAGAATATTACTACCGGTGCAAGAATTTCAAAAGATATTTTACACAAGAAGTATCATAACAGTATAATAGAAGAAACTTTTTTAACTTTCCATTGACCTATGAACTTCAAATTTGGTAATAATGTTTATTGGTAGGAATGTATATTTTAATAACTAATACCAATATATTGATAAATCTCTCTGAAAATCATGTGTTATACTACCACGCATTTCCGACACCCCGTACATTAAAAGTATATTTTAATGAGTATTAAAAGTTCCTCGAATTCACAGATTTGTTTTTCTACTTAACCAGTTTGACCTTAAAAAGCAGGTTGAACTGTATCTAAGGACCCTATTTGTTAGCTGTATAGCAAGAATACCAGAGTGTGTGATCAGTGGTTAGCCATGACCTTTAAAGCTTGATCTAGTTAACTAGGTGCTCTTACTGTATTTACAGCTTCTATATTGATCCAAAATAAATTTGTTTCAAAAACAAAACAGAATCAACTGTTTTAAAAATAATGAAATTACCTTCGGTGATAGGTTTTAATAATGAGTCGTTGGATTTATTATAAAGAAGATTAGAAGTTGCAATAAAAGAAACGACGAATATGAAGCGAGAATCTTTATAGATAAAATTCAAAGTCCTGACTGACTGACTGACTGATATATCGACGCACAGCCTAAACCGCTGGTCCTAGAGACATAAAATTTGGAGGATGTATTCTTGAGAAGAGTAGATAGTTATCCATTAAGAAAGGACTTTTCGAAGTTCAACCCATAAGGGGCTGAAAAAGGGGTTGAAAGTTTATAACGGGGGAAGTACTTATTCCACGCGGGCTGCTAGCAGAAACTAGTGGTAGACTATGATCACAGCAATCGAGTCAACTCTGGTGGCAAGATCAACAAACAAGACAAAGATATTTCACCCGCTGTTGTAATACATAAAAAATATATGCACTAAATACTCCGTTATAATGTGACTGTAAAATGCGTACTTAACAGCTCGGAATGGGTATTAAAATTAGGAAATTAAGTATACAGATTCGATCGGAATTAATTAGCAACTGCATACCGGTATTGGATTACATTTGTTTTCTTGAAAAACGTGCTTTTCTCACGCCCGTTTTTATCTTGTTCACACTACTGAGAAAGCAAGCGTTAAAACTTTTTGCTTTATCTCCTATCTTGGTACATTTGAAGTCACAGCTGACGGTCCCAAAACAAATTTTAATCTCGTACCGCGAATTCATAAAGAATAAGAAACAAAATCGCATAATATTAACGTTTCCGAATTTATCAGTTCATCTGGTGTGATTGTTTGTTTTATTAATGCTGGTTTATGAGGAAGGTAATCTTCATGACGTGAATATTAATTTAGGGGTGAGAGTTTCGGGATAGTTTGGAGATAAGATGGGACATTTAAATGGAGGTACTGTTTTGAATGAAGAAGAAGGGATGCGTAATCGCGAAGATATATCTCGTGATTTAATGGTTCTGCTTTAGGTTGGAAATGCAATCGGGTAAGCATAAGGAATAGAAATAGGTTATTCTGTTGTTAATTGACAACTTTTAGTAACAGTATGTTATTGAAAACCCACGATTAAAACAAATGTCTTTAGAATAATTTAATAGCCACATTTTATAGGACACTGTTTTTGCCGAAATCAGTCAAGTAAATTTTTATTTTATTCAACATTTAATTAACATCGATAAAATCGTAATTTGACAAGAAAAATGTAGCAGAGCAAGAATATAAACACCGGACACAGGAAATTAATCAAACATCATTATCTCAGGTGATGATAAGTGTTATTTAATTGGTGCACATGATAAATATACCAAGATCGAAATCTCAAATGAGCTCTTATCATTAAACTTAGGAAATGAATCATTAAACCAGTTTACTATTAATATTTCCTTTGACAAAATTATTAATATTTACTTTGAAAACAATGTTGTGTCGGAAGCCGCAAATTACTGAAATTATAAATATTCATGTTAAGTCACCGGATATTTGACGTGCAATTGACTATTATAGGAGCTGATACTGTTTTGTCACATCCTGAAGCACGGGATACAGAAGCGACTTGATTAAAACCCGATATGTACCTTAATTGATCATGGTCATAGCATTTTGTGAATGGCGTAAACTTATGTCCATATTCTCCTAGACACACATTATTGGTCGTTAAGGCGACACTTCCAGGAGGTCTATGTCCAGCAGTGTACATCTTTCGTCTGAAATGATGATTATGATTAATTTTTCGTTTCGTTCAATGAAATACTTCTGAGTAAATTCACAGAATTCAGGCGCCAATAAAAAAGCTACGGCCATAACTCTAAGGGTTCAACTATTCTTTCTTCCTTTTGGCAAGTCTAATCTTTGCTAGTTTCTCTTAATCTTCTATTTGGGACACTCACTGTCCCACGATAATTCTTGTCATCATCCAGGTAAGATTTCCATTACCACTTTGACTCACTAAGCCCCATTACAGCTATTTGTGGTTAAAAACGGCATCATCATGATTCGCGGCTCTACCACTTACTGCTCTACTTACTCAGTGACGGATAAAAACGATGAAACTCCGCGAAACCCCGCCTGTGAAACCCCGCGACTCACTGGTGAGTCGGACAAAAAAAAAAATATTAAAGAGAAAAAAAAAAAAAAACAAATCGGCTGTCAACCCGGGTTGTCGTCGGGGTTCAATTTGACAACCCGGATTTGGCCGCGGGGGTTGAAGGGTTAAAATGGGATGGATTTAATACAACTTGTCTTTAACCACATGCAGCAATTCTAAGAAAAAGGCCACTTTAATTTATAGATATAATGCAACAAACAAAGGCGCCATTGTGACACGTGCCTTTAAAATTTTAAGATAGATTTGAAAGAAGGAGTTTCAATCTTCTATGGACATTTATCACTTAAAGCTAGCTAGAAGTAACCGTGTTCCTGAAACTAAATACCTAAATGTACCAACGTAGAAGTTCAAAATCCTACCAGTAATCTAATATAAAATAACAAAAAAAAATATTATTATGAACTAGGTAGTTCGAAATGAAATAGTAACAGCGAGATTGTACGACGTTAGTAAATTAATTATAGACAAAAGCGACCTCGTTGACCACGAAGCTCAAATATCGATCCGGAACACGTGTAAAAACCTACCTTTCATAGTAAGAAGTTATATAATCTTTACCTTGGAATGGTTAAATATATAATAATTATAGTAAAATCCCAGAGCCGCCAGACATTACTTATTTTCTGATTAACAAAAGGAGACGGGAAAGACTCCATAGTTTCATTATACAGGGTGTAACGGAAAGGTGTGGTCTTATTTTAAGAACTGCATCTGCCCATCGATATGAACAACTTTCTTCAAGAAAAGCCGAGGCAATTCTAAAAAAAAATTTTTACCTCCTATTCAAATATTGATCAGCTAATGATAACTTTGTATGAAAAGTCCAATATTTTTTTTTGGGAATTTTCTATTTTTCTTGGAGAAAATTGATCATTTCCATGTGCAGAACCGGCTCTTAAAATGTGACCACACCTTTCCGTTACACCCTGTATAGCCTTATTTCTTAGAGGATATACAAGGCCTCACTGAAAATTTTGTAAAATTTGGCTAACCAGGAATCAAGTTATATGAAGTGTAGTAAAAGTGAGGTTACATTATAATATTGTAGGTAGTTTTTGACGTTATTTACGATATTTTTGAATGGCTTCGGTTGTGTAGTGGTGTTATGCATGAAGTGCAGTTTCGGACGCCTTGGACAGTCGCTACAGTCGAAGTCAAATCTCTACATCCAATATCCTGCACTTAGAAGCAAGTGATAACCTTATCCTTAAAAAATACTTTTTTAAAAAGGGAGAAGAGGAGGTAAAATGAAACACAAATGTATATGTAAAAAAATACTTAATTATTCATCACTACATAGTATAAAACAAAGTCGCTTTCTCTGTCCCTATATCCCTATGTATGCTTAAATCTTTAAAACTACGCAACGGATTTTGATGCGGTTTTTTTTAATAGATAAAGTGATTGAAGAGGAAGGTTTATATGTATAATTAGTACCCGAGCAAAGCTGGGGCGGGTCGCTAGTATTCAATAATTTGAGAATATCTAAGAATTGTGCAGGTTTTTTCTATTTGTAATGCGGTTGCTCTTGACTCTAGTCTAGTTCACAGGTGACAGAGTCGACGATGGAAAGAGTTTACCCAGAAGAAGCCTGTTCACTCTGTCTTTGAATAGATTAGGGTTGTATGCGTTCGGAAACACGGACGCAGTTAGAGAGTTCCACTTCTTTGCTGTGCGTATTATAAAAGCGTTTGAAAACGCTTAGTGCGAATTGTTGGAATAGCAACAAGGTAGGGATGGTAACTTGCTGTACGTCTATAAGTCTGATGGTAGAAGGGGGCCAGTGGGACGAAGTCATCGAGTTCTTGGTCACACTCTCCGAAGTACATTCTGTAGAAGACCGATAAGCAGGCAACCTTGCGGCGATGAGCCAAGCTGTGGAACTTGGCATCCACCAGTTTTATGTCACCAATGATCCCTTATCTTAGCTTTCTGCGTTTCACCGAGTCAAGTGCAGCAAGTTGGTATTTAGCTCAGCCATCCCCAAGGTGGCTGCAATACCCCATGCAGGATCGAGGAGAACTTATGCTTCGTAAAGAGTTAAAAGCTGTCATACTAGATAGAAACATGGTACTGCATTTTGTGATTTCCTTTAGAAAATATAACGGTTTTATAATACACATTTCATCTAGTTAACTACTGGGCCCAGGATTTTCCATCTCCTTTATGGGATTGAGTAGTGTTGGTATTCACTTTGAACGTTCGCATACCTGCTAGTTTGGGCCAGTGGCCAATTTACCGGAATTAGGCGCTAAAGTTACGAAATATGCATTATTCACTTGTTTGAGTGCTGGTTTTCATGTCTGTTTTGCAGAATATTGTTAAATAATTCATAATTAAATAATATTTATGCCTTATTAGTTATTATTACTTAATGGGCTCACCTCAAGTGATGTCCTATTCGTAAACAGGCCAGGTCGAAATTTGGGAATGGTTTATTTTATAGGAGTAAATAATTAAACTGAAAGTCAGAGACGATTTGAGAGGGTTCTAAACGCCTTTTTTTTGTTTTTTTTTCAAAAATATGATTTATAAGCTTATAAAAAAAATGGTCGTCAGCATAATCTAGCAGGTATGTGTACGTTCAAAGTACATACAACACTACTCAACCCCACATATTTTGTTAGTCAGAAAATAAGTAATGTCTGGCGGCTCTGGGTTCTTAAGCTATGAAGTTCTGAAGAGTAAGACTGCCAAATATATTGTTGCTTAGAAAGTTATTATAGAGATACAGATCTGAAATGATTTTATAAGCCATATCGTTGAGTAAGAACCATCTAACTAGTATATTTAAATTAACTGTTTACATAAATGACTACTTTTAACATTCGTCTCAACGTAATTTTGACACCTGAAAATTATCTGTGAGCCATTTTTGTGAACATAATTAATAATATGCCATATGTAGCAAAATAAAATAATTTCGATTATATTTCCAATCCGTCTGAATCCAGGCGGATAAATAAAATCGATATAATATTTACCCCATCATAAAATCACGAGTAACTTCATACAAACTTCCAGCAAACAAAAAAATATATTGCACGTGAAAAAGTTTCAGCTTCCGAACAATCCGGAGCGAAATCTCGACTCCAAAACAAACACGCCCTCAAAACAGAAACTTGCTGATAAATTGTTTGCTGAACACTCCAAATCATCCATCGAGTGTTTCGATCAAATCGTATCGATATCATAAAATACAGAGCCGAAAATCGCATCCGCTGACAGAATATTAATTTTCGAATTATCGTATCTCTCCCCCCCTACGGCTCCTCAAACAATACAAATATGGTTAACAATAAACTGCGCCATTTAAAGCAATAAATTTTAGTGTATTACAGCTTGCCACCTATTTATTAAGTGGTTATATGACCGTCATGCCACGTAAACTCGGATCAATTTTTTTTGTGAGATTTCGTAAATTCTTTATGTTTCTTACTTTGTTATGAAGTCGCATAAATCAGTAATACCGGATTTTGGTATGAGTTATTTGCATGTGAACTATGGCCACTAGGTATTATAACTTGTTAGGATAGAAGATAAAATAATATGGCGATTATAATGAATACTAATCATATTGATGGTCATTCTTGATTAATAAGAGATGGTTTTACGTTGTTTTTGTTGTACCAGGTTAAAATTGTAAAAGGCAATGAAACTCTTAAATCAACACTCGTATATCACCCCACCACATTCCCCCAACTGGCCCAACGGAAGCAAAAACAATATTTATTTCCATCGACCATACATCTCTTGGCAAACCTACCATGAAACTCATATCGATGGAGCACACTCAACATTGTGTTAAAGCTAAAACAAAAGTCAGTAGGAACCCGCACATACATCAGGGGGATCCCGGGGTCGCGGGGTCCCGGGTTTCCGGGATCCCGGTAGGAGGCAAATAGCCCGTAGTGGTAAATCGTCTGGCGTAACGCGTAATATCAATGACTGCAGCATCATTGTCGGGAACGGTCGATTGGCCGCACGCGTCGCTCGACCTTGCGTGAGCCAAAGAGTATAGATTAGAAAGGATAAAGGTTCCACTGAACTTTGATAGTTCACGAATATTGTTGTCTGCCTATTGTAGCAATGTGCGAATGTGTGACATTTATAGGTGTTGCGTTTAGCATATTTTAATAGGGTAGATATTTTAGCGCTGCGTGTTTCAAATTGTTTCTACTAAATGCTATTTCTTGTGCCTATTAAGTATGAACCAGGCTTCGATCTGATAGATTTACTACGATTAAATGTGATATTTAAAATACTAACAGAACGAGAAGATTTTGTACCGGAAAAAAAATTTTACTTAATTTTTTTTCCAAAAATTTGTTGAACCATCACACTCTAGTGAAGCTATGACCCTCTTTGTTATTTTTATCTTAATCTTTGGCTGTCCATTGGTATCGTATATTTTCAATTCACCACTATTTCCTGAAATTGGCCCCTGCTTTTGTAAATATTATGTTTCGTTCAATGAATTCCAGACAAAGGAAGTCGGTACTGTGCATCTTTTATTTTTAACTCGGAATGCAGTAGTAAGTACTTATAGATACACTTTAACGCATAACAGAGGCACTTTACAGAGGTAAGTAAGTGAAAGCAAAAGTTTAATAGACAAACAAGTTGATAGACTATTTAGTAGAGATTAAGATCAGTTAAGTTTCGAACATGCCCGAAAATTCCGAAGAATAAAAAACAATACATACTTAACGAATAAAACACCGAAAAAAATTACCCAAGTTTTGTAAGAAGACATTCAATTTGGCTTTCTTCTATTTCCCGTCTCTTTGTTTAGATTTCCGTCACGGGACTAAGAAAAATAGCGAGTCAAACAAAAAGTTTTACCATCGCCAAAGGGCCAGTCAAGCGTGAACCTTCAAAAACAGATAACGGGAGACTCAAAATATCCGGTGTCTTTGAGCCGAGATGTGTAGATATGGTTCACTTGCTACTGGTCATTGACGAAGATTCACACACATATGCGCCACTTTCATGGGCTATCCACATACGGACTAGACAATGTGTGTGTAACATGATTAAGGAAATTACAAAAGTGTGCGTTTCCAAACTTTTGCAGTTGACATCGCTTTGACTCTGGGAGGAACGTATTGTGACATAGTGCAATTCCTTAACAAGCTGGCTTTGTTCGGCCTAATAACAGCAAGCTTCGTTTTGTCGTTGACCCAGTTAGTGAGGTCTTTGCACAAAGACGTACCCTATTTTTGTGGTGCACTTATGCAAAAACAAACGTGCTCCAGATACTGGAAGTCAGTTTTGTCTGTGGTCAGGTGTCGTTTACGTGACGATTTGGTTGCGGTGCAGTTCTAGGGCAAGCATTTTGGAGCAGTAGAGTGCTGTGAAATTGTCTTTCACTTTGCATTTGATGGTTGAGAAGTTGTTTATTTTTAACCGACTTCGAAAAAGGAGGTTGTATATTGATTTGGATTTGATTGACTGTATGTACGTTTTTCTTTTTTGTATGTCCACCGATTTCTCTATCAGTTGTGGACTGATTTCAAAAATTCTTTATTTATCCGAAAGAATATACTCCCGAGGGGGTCCCATATAAATTTTATCGAAATTGCTTGAGCGCTTTTTTAAAAACTGAACAAAATCGAAAAATACGTATACATAGATGACGTTTTGGTTTTCTCCAATTACGAATCGAGTAAGTTTAAATTCCACGTTCCATGTTTTTGGGCTTTTTAGTTCTGGGGTATAACAACTAAAAAGTGAAAAATAAAATACTTTTTACAAAAAAAAAACAATCGACTTCCAAAAAAGAAAATACTTAAACTAAAAATTAAAAAATAACTTTAATTTAAAGTAAAACTAAACTGTTCTTAAAACTCAAAAACTTAAGTAAAATACACCGACTTCCGAAATTAAATTTATTTTTAAATTTTTAGTGTATTTTCTTTTTTGGAATTCGAATATTTTTTTTAAGTTTTTGAGTTTTAAGAACAGTTTTGTTTTACTTTGGCCTAGTGACATTTTTGCAGTACTGTTTGCACAGGCAACCACAAATTAATCTACTGTGAAAATAAAACAATTATAACTTGCCTTTATATTGGTAAATTAACGAACGAAAGTAACTCTCGTGATCATGACTTTGTTACTTACGAGACAAGAAAGTAGCCGTATTCTTATCCCCCAGACCTTAATCTAGACTAAATTAATTAAAATCTGCTTCTTAACGTCGTACTACAGACGAACATAATGTTATTCCTACATAGCAAATAGTATATTTTAGACGGCGATTCCCTTGAGTCAAATATCTTACAATTAGACGTAAAAAACGTCAGCGCAGTAAGCGCTTTTTGATGCGATCGCCGCTTGTTTGGTCTTCTACACGATTTCATTAGTGATGTTCTTGATGTACGAAAAAGCGATTTAGTGCTTGTTTTTCCTCAATTTCTTTTGATTACAAATCTGTCAGTTGGTATGGAAGGGACGTAGGTACCGAATACGGTTATATACATTTGTATTAATAATTTTTTGTGGAATGGCACTAAGGCAAAACGAGGTATTTAAAGAGCTAACAAATAATGTTGAATGTACATTTAAAAATATTTTTACAAACTACATACAAAGTATCCATGCAAGCAACATGAAGAAAATAAGTTTTTTTTTTTTTTCGTATGTTACAAAGGAACTACCGATTTCACATACCTAGTAATTGGCGGACAATTCGAAACGTCTATTTACTCTCCCGACAAAATTCTAATAGTATAAAATTACCGATAATTGGTAAGGTTGCGGAATACCGTATCCAATTAAGGTACCAATTTTTTACGCCAGATTCAAGTCGTTGGGCATCTACTGTTTTTGCTGCGGACGGCTATTGGGTCTGTCGAAGTTTTTACCGGACGACAACCGACGACGGCGAAATTTTTTGCTGCGTCCGAACTCATCTCCGAACGTCAAGTACCCATATATTTCGGTAGAGACCAGCCATGGGCGGCATAATTGATTGAATTCGCTGTAAATAAACTTCATTTTTGTCCGTACCTTTTTGTTTATTAAACACATGCTTCGACGACATTTTTTGCTAGTAAAAAATATCCCTTTGTTTTTGTATCGATTGAAGTAAATGTAAGGACTGGAAAGTCACATTGGATCTTATTAATAATTTAACTTTTTACTTGGCTTGAGCCAGGACAATGAACCTCGTCTTCACATTTTTTCATTGCTGCCCAATTTTTATGACTGACAATCAAAGCTAAAAGCCCTGTGACATTCCTATCGGTTTCTTTTTACTGTCACACGACGTATTAACTGCTCCCAAATATAGTGGAATGGCTTAAAATGTAAATATTTGAAAACATCTTAAAGATATGAACGATATTTTAATAGGCATTTATTGCCTTTTCAAATTCCAAAGTATGGTTGATTGTGATCTTTTTAATAAATTATCCTAAAAAAATGTAATATATAATATTTGTGATGAGTTTGATGCCATGGAAATATCAGAAATATAGAATACGTTTACAACAAATGAAACGTTTACAACAAATGAAGAAGCAATAAAAGTGAATAAAAAAAATGAAAAATGATGGCAGTTTCTGAAAGACAGCTTATAAACTGATTCCAATAAGATAAAAGATGCATGCAGATCAAAAATCGATGTTCTGATAAGGGAACCCAATCATCACAGCAGCACAGGAGGCGTGAACACATAACTTATGCCGACTATAAATTGAACAAAGTCAAACTTTCAACAATCGCGGTTGCATTGATTCGAATCGAATCATTCAATTAAAACGAATTCGAACGTCGAAACTGCGATTGAGATCAATATCGCAGTTTTAATAAAACAGCTGGGGAACGGGCCGCCATATCCGGAGTTTGCTTATTTTTTTCAAACGAGAAAAAAGTTCGAGCCCCTCGAAAAAGCAAGCAATGATAATAGAAACAACGGGAGCGCCGTTCTAAAGGGTTACTCGTGTTTTTATTTGCGCCTATATAAAGGTCTTTTTAGAATGCGTTAAAAGGAAACGCTCGAAATCTCCCAAAGAGTGCGTGGGTGAAAAAATAATACGGCCACTCTGTCGCCTAACGTTTATGTTTGGATATTTGTATTTCCTGTTCTGTTTTACAAGATACTGGTATCGGTATACCATTGGTACAAAACGTTTGCAAAGAATCTGATTTAATGCAATACTTTTTGTTATCATGCGATGTGTAGACTGTTTATTGGAATAGTATTGTTTATTGGCAATGTTTATTTTACGGCCAAATAATTATTGTATTTTTTCGAGTTATTTTATTGAACGTATGCATGTACACGCGACATTTGCGTTTTGTTTTCGTATTACAGTATATTCATAAATGTATATCGCAAATACAAAAATAAAGCTTCGTTGGCGGCTCACAAATTACATTCGACTTTTATCAATTTTGTACGTCAATTTTAATTTGTCTTGTCATCTACAAAAGCGTCCTAATAATATCAAAGTCCACTCAGAAAATTTCTCGGATTTCAAATAATAATGTCTTTATTTTTCTAAAATAAGTCGTCTTCTCAAATGTTGCTACAAAAAATAATGTCCTCATTGTTTATGTAAGGAAGAATAGGATGACCTGACAAATAAAAATATGATAATAAAGAAATGTGATACTTATGACATTTTGTACCAGAATATATTTACGATCGGGCGGTATGGCTACCTCCGGTTTATAAGAAACCCGACCTAATTGGTGACTTACAGGCACGCCATCTAGCGTGACTAGCCGTGGTGACAGTTTGAATTCTTAATTACGTAAAATATAGTAATTGGCGGCACCCACTTCACTGTTATTGGCATTTGCTTTGCTTTGTCTCGGAATAATGACGTCATTTAGGTAATTAAGGTTGACCGTCGTATTTTCAATGAAGGTCCTTATTGGAACTAACTTACAGAGAGACAAGTTCTTAGTAGAAATAAGACAGTGTAAGGTCGTTCTGGAACGGGCAAAATTGCAATTCCAAAACGTGTTAAAACTTTAGGATTTTCTAATAAGAATTAAAAAAAACTATACAAATCAAACCTACTTATTAGATAGCAGTAACTCATTTGGTCTTATTGATATCACAATAATTATCAACCAATTCTTTAGATCTTGTTAGAAATCAAATAGGGTTACTCGATGGCATTAAGTTGCTACTTGCTAGGGCAAAGGTGACATTTTAAACTAGGTCGAGCCGTGAAGGCCGCCTGCAGTTAGTCATGGGACTGTCGTTTGAAATAAGGTTAATGCTGGACTAATTCATAATAATAGACTATAATTAATATTTCTTTTTAATGCACTTAATGTTAATTTATTAATCTGTGTTGGGTTGGATAATTTCCGGCAGTAGATATTTTAAAATATTGATTAAAAATTGTTGAAATAGCTTTTTTAGATCCAACAAAGTAGGTAAACGTTATCAAAGTAATTCATAGGTCTAAAAAAATGTAAAATTTAAAAACAGAAATATTTTGTAAATACATAAGTGGTTCTAATAACATTTCTTAGAATCTACTTGCTTTAAAAGCTAAAATTCAAGACAACAGAAACCATACACCAAGCCATGACGTTGCCATTTATATTTTCAAAGTCACGGCCAGCGGCAACGATTACAAACCCCAAAGCCAAAATAAGGATTATATTACCGAAACAGACATTCTTTTGAAATATCATCACGCACATTAGTCGATTGTACTCAAAGATTAAAAAATGGAAGCACACTTGATAAGAAGGTCATAAATACCAGTTTTGAAAATGCTCTAACTGGAATACGATAACATCTTTTGAGCTTTTTATACTAAAAAGGGGTGTGAGTTAAAAAAACGTATAAAACTAGGGTCCTTGCCCCGTTGACGGTCACAACGAGTTTTATTACATACGACATGTTGACGAATAGGGCGTAAAATTCTTAGTTTTATGTCATAGAGTAGGTTTTAAAATAGACGAGTTACAGGGGGAGATGTACCATTATGGAAAGTATGCACTACAGTAGCATTGTGTTGACGTAGTCACAATAAAACAGAAATACGCTCCGGTTTACTTTGCACACGTTGGTTCTAAAATATTGTGGTATATTTATATTTATTGAAATATTTCAGGAAACATGACATAAGAACACAGACTTGAAAATAAAAGAACTGGATTGGATGCAGCCTAAATCACATTTTTAGACATTACCAATTCTACACTATCTACACAGTAAATACAATAAATGGAACAGAATTTGAAATGGTCTTGCCTGGAATCTATTTGGAGGTGGGGAACAGGCTATAGAAGCGAGATATTGAAAGGACAAATTCAAAAAGCGAGTTAACAACCCAATGATTTTACACCTCACCCTTAATTTTAGTTCAGAATAAACATTTAACTTACTAGTTACATAAACGCTGTTATATAGGCAATATTATCAGGCAGGTAGTTGGCAGTTAAGTAATAATGCATCAGGAAGGAGATAAAGTCTAGCCTCCAGGGGACCAACTAAGTTATGCGATAGAATAAGTAATGCACATACATGTACGAGTACTCAGGCGGTCAAACATAGGTCTTCGTGAATATATACCCTCGTCAGTTGAGGAGAGATAAGAGTATGATGCCATAGAAGATGATGTTTTAGAAAATGATAATAATATAATTAATTTTTCGGAACAATGTGCCAGCTAATGTACTCGTATATTTAGTTTTCAAAGCGATCATATAAATAACAAAAAATCTTTTTAAATAACTCAGCGGAGTAGTTGCGGGCCTAATACAAAATCAATGAAAGTTTAAAAACGTTTATTGCGTTTTTTACGCATTATTGAAATATAATAAAGCGATGGATTAAGAATTTTGTTTAAAATGCCTCATAATGAGATAGAAAATTAATGTGTTACGCAATTAGGGTGTTAAAAATGGCCAGGAATACCAACGTGTGGAGCCTGAAACTTAGTTTATTATTCAAAGGTAAATTTGAAATATCAACTCCTGGTATATTGATAATATTTGGAATAGTGAATGCTGATGACAAGAAAATATAAAACCAGGCCAAGTGCGTGTCCAATTTCGCACACTAAGGGTTCAGAACCAAATGTTGGTATTTGTTAGTAAATTATACGTAGTAATAATCATTATCACCAAATTTCAAGTTCATAGGTCAATGGGAAGTTAAAAAATTCTTCGTAACAAAATTTTGTGATAGACGACGGACGGACAGACAGACAGATGGACACTTGAGTAAAAAAAAAAATAGGGCTTCGATTGGACCCTTCGGATACGGTACCCTAATAAATACACTATCACAATATAATTTATTATTCATTTTCTGCTCTAGATAGAGACTATTGAATCAAACGTGTATTTATAGAAGCTGTGTGAACACAATAAACGGTTAGCCTTGGATACATTATGAATTGACAATGATGATCGATCTGTAAACACCGTTGACGCACTTCAACTTTCTTTTTAATTTACTCGTTAATCAGTTTATCACAGTTTGATCTACTAATTCAGAGGAAATTGTGTAGATGATGAACTTGAAGAATCTATTATGAATGATGAAAATGGCAAGGGAATTTTGAAATACATTACGTTTATGGAGTATTCTATTCTAATCTATTCTTAAAGGACTTGGTGGAAGCCTTTGCTTAGCTATGGGACTGTATCGGCTAACATAAAAATATAGTTGGTGATGCCTTAGCAAAAGTACTTAGCTCTATGACGAAAAGTAAACAAGGACGGAAGAATGATAATGATAAAGTACAAACAGTAAACGTGCTATCAAAAGCCAAAAACAAAACAAACAAAAATCATTCTACATTTTTCATAGTCTTTGTCGACTAGGGCACGGCACAGCAAAAGTATTGCGTGACAAAATAATACTGCACGCACACTGTCAAATGATAACTCTACGTCTATCAATTTCCAGAGGAATGGAGCACTATGGTGTGCTTAAAGTTTATTATGGCGTTCGTAGATAAGGCCCAGTTGTATTATTCAGTCGCTGAATAACTAATAGGTCGATGTTTGTTTTTGTCCTTAAATATTTTTGGGTCACGGCGGTAATTAATTAAGTGCTGCCTATTATGCCTTGTTTGCGGTTTTTTAGATAGGCTATTTTAAAGCCAAGGAAAGAATATTTTGTGATGTGTTCTAGATTTTTATTCATTTCATTTTTGTTGCAAGGGTTTCACTCTAAAATGCTATTACAAAACTAATATAACATATTTTTTCTTTTTTTGTAATGAGTTTTCTGGTATGCTTGGTATATTATAAATAAATATTGAGTTTTTATTGGGTAAACGCTATATTCTTTATACTAATTCATGAAAGTTTCGTCTGATTTATTTGAGTGTTCTGTGAAATTAAACAGGGAAACATTGAATTTTCGCTCATATTTTTCGTGCCATAATACCGAAGCAGTAAACCAAATTAGTAGCCTCAGAGGGCAATATGTCCTCATCATCATTATTAATGGGAACAAATTAAACGTTGTTGAAGCCCCCACGACCCGATTTTTCTCTCTCCCTTTGCAAATTAACTACAACGAATTCTACTCAGACGTTCAGATTTAAAATTTAAATTACTGTTTTGAAAAATAGGAGATGCCTTTATATTATTAGCGTATCTTTGTAAATAATGTAAATTTGATTGTATGACGTGTGAGTGAAATTCTCCAGTTCACATCTAGGTATTAAGTTTTTGAGTGTCTTAAACGTTTACAAGAAATTTTTCCGACCACATGTCACAGCACGAAATTTCGTCAGTAATATACAAAATATAATAATATTCCACAATAATAACATTCCACAACTATCACACAGCGCCATCTAGTCCCAAGCTAAGCAGAGCTTGTGTTATGGGTACTAGACAACTGATAAACATACTTATATATTTCTTACATAAATATTGTTGATAAATTACACCCAGACACAGAACAAATGATCATGCTCATTACACAAACATTTGTCCTGGGTGGGAATCGAACCCACGACCTCCGGCATAGCAGTCAGGGTCACTAACCACTAGACCAACAGGCCTGACAAAAATATAGGTATATATTATATTTTTTATTCCACCAGTACTTCAAGATGTGCCAATATTTATAGGTAAAAATACCTATCACCAGCTGTATCGGCGTGAAGAAAACTGCCAAGGACTAACATATGGTTGGTTACAAAGTAACATTATAAGCAAATTGTTCAAGTATTTGGCAATAAATCGAATTATGTCACACTTGGAACTCCTTACGATTCAGTTTCATAATTACTTGAAGTAGTCGCCTGTTGTTTGCAAATGGCAGGTTGTGTTCTAATAATTTCTGCCTGAGGTCGATGCGGTTAAAACTTCAAACCGTCTGTCAATTCATTAAAAAAAAAATCTTTAGACGTTTTTGGTTTTCCTTTGTTTTTGACACTAATAGAGTTATGCCTTTATGAATCTTTGTGAGTCTTGATTTTAAAGGTTTTCATATTATCTTCTGTAATTAATTGAGTAGTTATCGTATTTTTTTTAATATAGATAATTTTGTCTAAAAACCTAACTATATCACACTGTATTTTCAGGAAAACTGCAAGATTCCGTCACTATTTTTATTTCATTATTTTTGTTCTGTATTTCTAGGTGCTATAAGTTTTATTATTAAACCTTCAAAAAGATAAGTAATTTACTTTACTGCTCCTTTTCCAAACCTCCAGAGAAAACCTTTGTAAGCCTTCAGGCCTTACCTATTAAAATATTTGCACGTAACATTAGAAAAATAAATAATATTTTATTCTAAGATGGTAAATCTGTGTCGTTAATTTCATACGTCCCTTGAGGGTGGCTTTTCCTAATTCGTTTAGGGGAGGTTTACTTCTACGTGTTAATGAAAAAGTGTTTTGCATTTAAATGGGAAAACAACAATCTCTAAATGGAATATTTGTTATTTTTAACAAGGTAAGTAAATTTTGGAGATTTTTGCCTGTCTTTGTGATGAAGAAGCACAGAAAATTAAGATGAAAATGAAATTCACGTCAGCTGAAAATGGCTTCTATTCCATTTTGTCAATTATGGTTAAGTAGGCTGTGGTATCGAATTTGATGAAATAGTGTTATAATTATAGTTATTTTCTAATGTCATTAGTGTTCTTAAGGTATCATAAAAATAATTCATTGTTAGCGCACAACATTGCTTAATTTAATTTCAGGCACAAATCGAAGCTAAACTCAAGAAATCTACACCGTTATTAGTGTCGTCCCTACTTTCCTCGCCAGCGCACTTAATAACAATATTCAATAACAAAGAAATATTAAAAATGAGAATTCTACGAACAGTTAAAATTTTTAATTTTCTTAACCACGGGGTTGCATCTTCTCTTAAAAATTTTTCAATGGGATTTCGAGACTGATATCACTTTTGATTAAATGCGACTTCTGGAGGAGGTAGGTAACTACTTATTTACAATTTGAACTATGTGGAATCTATACTTCTGTACTTCGTATTATAAAGAGAGATTTTAAATTTATAATTTTAGAGAGTTTAAAAAAAAAAACTCTCTAAAATAAAACTTTTATTACATCATTGATAGGGTCGAAAGCGTGCGTGCTGAGCACTGATGTTTTCTGATTTCAATAATAGTTACCTGATACATTTTTGATTATCTTATAAAAGTATATGGTACCTGCTAGTAGAAAGTTCCTACGTCACGTAACTGCAAATACATAATACCTAAGTATAACTCACATCTGCACTAGGTACAACTGAACGGAACTATATCAGTATCAAAACTTCCTCCTTCGTGTCGGATGGAACTACGAGTACCTATATTTTGCTTTGAATCAGTTCTATTTATAAGAAAATTTATTTATACAAGAAAAGGGATTATTCATTTTGGTGTTTTCCAAAATCTTGATATAATATTCTTTTTCTTTTTGGTCGGTCCCTCATGTCTGAGGATCATGGTCAGCAGGGTTGGTGGGTTGGTGCTTGGGGTTGGGTTGGGGGGTTTTTTTGTTGCATCTGAACCGGATGATTTGCCTACATCGGTCCATCTTATTGGTGACCGGTCGCGCGATCTTTTGCCTTCGATGTTTCTAACCACAATCAGATATCATATTTTTTGCTCATAATTCTGTATATATTCTGCATCTACAATGACATAAAATAATTAATTGGTGAACATCTCCATTGACTGTCAAAAGTCTATCTTATATCCGTTTCAGTTTTACGAAAGCCACGGGCAATGAAATGTCAATGGCCTAATAGGATCCAGACGTCGACGTAAAAATGCGGTACTTCCGCATTTTTTATTTGTGACCTTTTCACGTCTAAGCAACTAAACCGATCATCATGAAATTTTGCATATACCTACGGTGTCACGGATGCGGGTACCCTATGTCCTTTTCTTTATCCTTAACAAAAAAAATAACCGATTTCCAAAAAAAAAAATACACTAAAAATTAAAAATAACTTTAATTTTGGCAGTCGGTGTTTGTATTTTATTTCTTCGTTATTTGACATCGACTTCCGAAATTTTTTGTGTATTTTTTTTTTAAAGTCTGTTGTTTTTTTTGTAAACAAGTTTTTTATTTTGCACTTTTTAGCTGTTGTACCCTAGACCTAAAAACCCCAATAACATGGAACGTGGAATTTAACCATACTCGTAATTGGAGACAACAAAAAGGTCATCTATGTACACGTATTTTTCGTTTTTGTTCAGTTTTTCAAAAAAATAAAATAAAAGGTGTTTTACGAGTATTCAGAATAAGTACTGTTGCCGAGGAAAAGAACAATAAGTTTCAGTATTGCTTTAGGACGCGAGATAGCGTTAGGTACGTATCTTTCGAATCATTTTGCTCCCTTGCGAAGCCGGAGCGTGTCGCAAGTACCATTATAAGCAATTATCTTTGTAATATTTAAGACAAGGCAGGTTGATATTACCTGTTCATTTGCAAAAAAAAAACACCTTACACATCATCATCATCATTCTGCTGCCCTTATCCCAAATTATTTGGGGTCGGCGCAACATGTCTTTTTCTTCCATACTCCTCTATTAGTCGTCATCTCAGAAATAACCCCCTTTTTACCCATATCCTCTTTAAAAACAAACATCTTACACATCGCAAAAATATTTTGAAACAAGACACCGTTGTTTAGATAACCCTCAAGTTCTACTATGGACCATTGGGAAAAATATTCCCGGGAACATACTCACACATATGTGTTGGCAGGTAGTGCGCTTTTGCGGTTTCATTGCGTGCAGGAAATTCGTGAATGGAGCGGCAGGGCTCTCGAGATCGTTTAGGGTAGAGCTTTTTACATTCCCACGATGCCTGACCATTGAAGGGTTAAGATTGACGTGGCGCTGATTTTTTGTTAACGCTCCATTTGTGCATTATGGTAAGTAAGGAAATGCGAGGAATTTGAGTTATGGGACGAATTTGTTTGGCGAAATTGATTTAGAGATTGTTGGGATATTTATTCGAAGCTTAATTGTGTATTATTTCCGTCAACGTATACAGAATTGAGATTGTTCTAGATTTGATTGTATATCACAAATCTATAGTTCACCTATTAAAATTATAAATTAATTACCTACACTCTGAAGTTAATTCTGGAATAGGCTTTGAATTTTATGTACAGATTATTATGTTATTACATCTTACTTTAATTTTATAAATGCGAAAGTTTGTGAGGATGTATGGATGTTTGTTACTCTTTCACGCAAAAAGTACTGAACAGATTTTGATGAAACTTTACAGTACCTAATAAAGCTAATAGGTATATATCTAATAGGTATGTATCTCATAGGTATATAGCTAATAGATATATTGCTAACAGGTATATAGCTAATAATAATAACAATTCAATTCAATTCAAAACATTTATTTCAGACATTATCAGTCCATAAGGTGTAATAAAAACAAACACAATCATAATCAAATCACAAGAAAATTAAAATTAAATCAAAAATAAATTTAAATTAAATCAAAAATAAATTTAAATTAAATCAACAATAAATTAAAATTAAATCAAAAAATTAATTAAAATTAAATAAAAAAATAAGTAAAAGTTAAATCAAATTATAAACAAATCAAAATCAAATCAAAGTCAAATTAAAAACATAATAAAATTAATTAGCTAACTACCAACCGCCAGACCCCGAAAACACAGGTGCGTGTGCATCCAGTGCCCAACGATTGGACTGTCAACTTTGTCCCCTAATACCCTCAGGATGACGTTGGTACTCCCCCTTACCCTACTCATTACTGACGCGGTTCTCTTGCGCATAATAGCAAAAAAGTCATCTATTTGCGTATACGCAAACATTTCAGACGCACTACAGTATCTAGGGAGACCCAACAGCACCCTGAGGGCATTATTATACTGCACCCGCAGGCCATTGCAGGCCCGCTGCGTATATTTCACCCACAGGCTGCAAGTGTAAAAAGATTGACAATATGCTTTAAAAAGCGTAATCTTTACACCATCCGTATAGCGTGCAAACCTGCGGGCTATCATAATACATCGGACCGACAACGCCCTACGCTCTAAAGTCTGCATCGTCCGAGAGATCCTCCGTCACCACATGACCCAAGTATGTGAATTTTGATACTCTTTTTAAGGGCATTTCATTCAGTGTGATCAAAGGAATCTCGGACGATACTCCATTCCTCCCTTTAAAAATAAGAAACTCACTTTTTTTAATGTTATAAGTGAGTCCGTGAGTGGCCGCGTACAATTCACATATTTTAATTAATTTTCTCACCGCGTTGATTGAAGGACCCAGCAGCACCATGTCATCTGCATAACTCAGATTATTGACTGACATACCGTCAATAGAGCAACCCACAGTGGCGCCGCTGAGTTCCTCAATCAACTGATTAATATAAATATTAAACATGGCTGGCGAAGTCAATCCACCCTGTCTAACACCGCACTCCAACCTATATGGGTCAGAAAAGGAATTCGCCCACTTAACTCGATTATTTTGATTTTCATACCAAAATTTCAATAGAGTATAACGGAAGGAGTACTAATTTCACGCGGGCGAAAGCTAGTTCTGGAATAAAACAAAAATAGGATTCCCACGATTTTTACAAAAACTCTTTCTACTCCATAAAACAAACTAAAACGTCACACAAAAAACCCCGTCATCCAGCTTCCCTAACAGGATTTTTGCTCAACGGGAATTCATCACAAAAACTGGTAATTAAATTACAAAGTGCTCGCAGACGTAAACAGATGGCATACCTACTTACCTGAAGTGATGTACTACAGGTGAATAATTCTGTTTTATATTACACTGAAATCCGGTCGTCCCTGATGTACCTGTGTTATTTAATTGGACCCAGGGATGAGTTATGAAGACTCAAGTCAGTAACACTTTGTTATTTGGTAAATTTTTAGACATCTGTATAGGATTACATTTTAAATTTGTATTTTTAGAAAGATTTCAGCAAAAGGAGCATGACAATTTTAGGCCCTGAAAGAAGTCTATGTAATTCTGTAGTCACCGAAGCACTGCTGGATATACGAGTACATCTCAGGCCTCTTCAAACCATCACCAGTCAAAATGATTGGTCTGAAAGTCTGGTGGTGTTTCAACCAACACAGTTTTAACTCCAGCTTGATATGGAGGAAATATAAAGTTATTAGTAACTCCTCCGTCTTTCTTTTCTAGTAAGTTTTGCTGGGGTTCAAGACAATTGAGCAATTTCTCCAGGAAACGTTGAGTTATATTGCCTTGTCACTTCTCTGGTGGTCACTACAGTTTATTTTGCAGTTCAGGAGTTAAAGAGAGTAGTGTCGCGGGTTAGAGAGAGAGAGAGTTATTTATTTCATAACAAAAATACATTTCCATTTTCCGGGGCAAACACCACGAACCACCAACCCTTTTGGTACATGCCAGTTGTCTAGCACTTACTCGTATCTAGATATTTCAATAAAATTGCTAAATTTATTTCCAGATACGATAGTTTCCCATGCAATTTGAAGTAACTACTATTCAACCTACAGAGTTTAATTCAGTTATAATATCATCGCCCGACAGAAAATGACGTATGAGAGCTGCCTTGACCTGCAGGTCAAATCTCTATCTCTCACTGTTATTTCAGGCTTCCGTGAAGTTCAATTGCGGGGTGCTTCAATATTGTAGCTAAGTATTAAAGAATACTGGTTCAGTTGAGAGCTAAAAAAGAATATATTATAATAAACCTTGTTACACAAATGCCTATTATTCTAAGATTCATAATTGCTGTCCTCATTATTAAATAATTTTGAAGTAGGACACACTTGGTATTAAATGATGTCCAATTGTCCAAGCTTATACATGTGGATAAACTTATACAAATTACAAAATCAAAAGTCATGTATTAAAACTATACTGAGAGCCCAGCACTTTTTGAACGTCAAAGTTCTACATAAAGACAGTTGCCCGAAAACGCCCGCCCGTCACCATTTCCTAGTAAAACACTGTAAGCAAATGATGACAAAGAAGCTGGGAAGAAGAAGTGGCGTAACAAACTCCTCAGGAAAAACATACATAACTATGAAAGACGTTAAGCTAACGTTCTTCATATTTTGCTCAACTGACATAAGGACATGTTTGCACAAATTCTCAATCGCATGATTAAGGATATTTTATTGACAATAAATTTCCAAACATAACGAAAGCATAAAACCTTTCCAGCCGCTTTCTATCACATTTTAGCGACGCTAAATCTTTTATGAATTATAACAAAAGTTCCGTATTAGAAAAATCGTCACGCTTCCATAATAAAAAGCATACAAACATCGCTTTTATTGCTTGACGGTAAAAATACACAAATCGCCAAAAAAATCTATGCATGCTCGCTATAAAATATAAGGACAGGGGGCCAATAAAGAAAACGGTATATTAGGTTCTGAAAATAAGGGCTGTGCCACAAATGTAGTACGTTTCGTCTGACTTTTATCGCTCATAAAACGGGATAATGTGTCGGTATAAGCGTATTTCGGAATGGTACAAATTTAGACGGGAGGCGCCGAGCGGCCCGCTACTCGATATTAGCTAATATGTAGCCATACTCAATATGAGCGCTCAAAGGACTTTTACACTTCAAGACAGAGATTTTAGGGAGATTTGAGTGGAAATGTTTTGTTTTATATAGAAGTCCTCTTTGCCCCCTTTTGAAACAACGTATACGGTGCTGAAGTCATTACAGATGTAATAATGTGCTTTAAGAAACGGTATAAATAGGAGTAAAGTATCTCAATATTATGTTGTATGACCTTTACCCCTTCTGGAGTGTTTTCATTACGATAAAAACAAAATTAGTAGATATGTAAACCTCATAATTATTTTATTGTTCCAAATAGACAGCATGATTTGCACCCAAGATTACACATTTTACCTAAGATCGACTGGTAGAAAATGCCTAAGGCATTAAGTTCGCCTTTGTACAGCGTTTGTTACCAGTGCATACAATTTCAATAAATAAAATAACGCAGTAGCATCATTTGTTTTATTGATAGCAAACTGGCTACTGCCGACATAATTTACAATGGAGCTTCAAATAAAACAGTTTCTAAATTAACTATAGGAAATTCCAGCTTTCAACCAATTAGAGTCCCCAAAACAACTAATCAACGTTACATAACCGTTAGATCTATAGTCCTAATAAAATCCCTACAAATTCGTTTTATTTATAACGTTACAAATAACGGTGTGTAACAGAAGATGGGGCAATATATAGGTGTCACAACACTTCACACGTCACTTGATGAATTGACAAATAGGTGACGATTGGGGCACTTCTCATTTGACTCTCACTGTGTTCGATACAGTAAGATTATTTATAGAGATACGGTAAAAATCGATGTGGAATGCGGTAGAGCATGGTCTCATTATTTCAATTTTAAAAGGATAATAGAGCAAATATTATCATCACTGAAATTAATGATATTACACATTTACCAAGCTATCAAAATATCTTCCAGACTTCAGAAGTTCTGTGTCTTTTTTTAGTCTCATTCATCCTTTTATTTGTATTTATTGATCTCACCAATGTTAGTTTAATTTGTCATGTTGTATCTAATTGTACTCGTATATATTGCAAAGTTAAAGTAAAAATTATTTTGTTTAAATGTAAGCTATATAAAATATCGAAAATAAAAATGTATTCTATTCTAGGTAATATTCTGAAAGCAAAAAGCTTTAGAACTTGGTTGTTTCAGAAAAAAGGGGTTCATCAAACTAATCTCTTCAACTTTTATCAAAAACAAAGTATGAAAAATTTACTTCTAAATACAATATCTATCGCAAGTTTTAAACAGCCTTATATCGAATGCATCCCTAGCCAGGTCCGGGTCGGCACTTAGGTAAACTCCGAAAGGAAAATCGCACTATTTGCCGGTAGTTGTTTATTGATATTTTCGCCGCGGCCCCTGTACGCTAGATCCTGAAGTTACGGCGTTGTTTTAAACTTTTACGGTCTATTTTTGCAGTGATTCGAAAAAAATTAAATCGGCGAATCCCCTGGGTACTTTTTATGGGAAGTTTTACTGGTATTTTTTTCGTGCTGGCACTTTTCGTGGAATACTTTTTGGTGGTTTCTATAGAGGAATTCTAAAATATGTAAAAAAAGTCACTCACTTTTTTGAATGCATTTACAGCTAAGGTTTTAGGTGTCCACAGGACTTAAAACTAATTTCAGGAATCCACCTGACAAATTGGACTGCATCCTAAAAACATTAGAGTAAACAGAATATAATTTCGAGTATGCTGCGACAGAAACGTGGGCATATTTTTTGTCACTCTTTGGCATAAATAAGCAACTAGTACTCCCTAGGTCCTTGGTCCTTCCTTGACCAAGCCTTTTCACAAGGAACTACTAAATAATACCCACTAAAGATGATACAATTTTAATTAAATTTAACTGAATGCCCCATCGACGTCACATCCTATATTTTGCGAAAGTCGTTTAACGTTAATATAACTTCAAATTTTAATGCCAGTTGTAAATGTGAACTGGTATATAAAATTGCGTTTAAACCCGTATCGATTGTCCTGGTAAATAGTGTGGGATAATTTATAGATTTGTTTATTATGTCTAGTGGGATATAGAGTTGATAGTTTTAGTACTCAGCGATTATAGAATGGATAAATGGGCTGTGAGCTGTCTGAGTCGCAATAAAATATAATAAGGAACTGAAATAAGATGATAATCAATTAGGTGGATTTATCTATTTGAAGTCTGGGTATTGCTTTGAATACAGTTAACGCCAATAGTGACAACAATCTTACGATTAATGAGTATAGATATAGGAAGGTGGATTGCAGCAGAAATTGTTATGGTCTAAATTACATCACTTAGCTAAGTTGGCGTAACTACTTACTTAGTAAATACAATTTTTCATTTCGTGTTGTTCATTTATGAAGTTTGAAATTGATGTTTCATAACGCATGGAATATAATAGGGAATATCCATGTAATTTTTTTTTACTTAACTTGGAAGCGCCAGCCATATTTAAATTGTCTTACGTTTTTTGCAATTTGCAGGTCAGTATCAGATTGTATGTTAGGCAAAATATGATTCGCGGCCATAGCAAGTACGTTTGATATTTTAATTCACACATTTGCCATCAATTCTAACTGAAAGTATTTCATGAAATTATGACAGTATTTCATGAAATCATGACATTTGGTATCAATTCTTTATTAGAATGATATTAATGATTTTAATGATTACAGTTCTGTAAATACGTACTTGCTACGGCCGCGAATCATATTTCGACCAACAACCAATAAAAATCTTAAATCAATAAAATACAATAAAATAAATTCAAGAAAATTATTTAAAAATAAATTCAAGTACCTGCAATATTCACTCAAAAAAAATATTTATAACTCCTACAATTTTCTACTACACTACAAACGTTCGTGACTGTCAAAGCTGTACTGTGACGTCACTTACCTCGATACGCCTCTGTTTACATTTTATAGTTCATTATTGAATAATTTTACTAATTGTATGTCAAGCAGAAATTGCAATTACAATATTATAATAAAATTTTAGTGAAATTTAAAGTACTCTTACCGAATTAAGTGTTACTTTGACTCAAATAGTTTTTCGTCACTACCGGTATTATTGAGAACGATACGTTTTGAGTTTACGTTTAGTTTCATTAAAAACATGCAGCATATTATAAAAATGAATTGTAAAATATATGTGATGAATTAAAAAATAAAAAAAGTTCACTACATTGTTTCCATGGTCAAATCCAATGTATATTTAAAAAAAAAAACTTTTTTACAAAAAAATAGAACCGACTTCCAAAAAAAGTGCAAAATAACTTTAATTTCGGAAGTCGGTGTTCCTGTCTTGTGTCTTTGTTTTTTTTTTGACACCGACTTCCGAAATTAAAGTTATTTTGCACTTTTTTTGGAAGTCGGTTCTATTTTTTTGTAAAAAAGTTTTTTATTTTTCTTTTTAGTTGTGGCTCCCCATTAAACTGTGTTAACAATTCATAGACATACGATAGCAGCAATCGCGGTTGATTTGCTGTCAATTTTTGAAGAGTTCCGTTGTCTGTCTCCGAAACCCATCATCAGATCTTTTTGAAATTTAAATGGGACCATTTCGGAATAAACCCCTTTCGAACAAAAAAAAGAATTTTGCAAATCCGTCAATATATGACGGAGTTATGCCCGAACATACATAAAAAAAAAAAAAAAAAAAAAATACAAACATCCGAATTGATAACCTCCTCCTTTTTCGAAGTCGGTTAATAAAAAAGTTTTTAATTACTTGCATACTCCTTAATAAAGTATGATGCCTTATTTATAAAACGTTAATAGTGTGATTAGTATAAAAACTGATTAACAGGTTCTTAATTCAACATTATCAACCAGGAAGAAGAATAGATGTGGGTGCTAAAGTACTGACTAATTTTTGAAAGAGGTTTTGTCTATGGACAGCTGAATTTGATGAATGAGACGTTATGTTATCTTGAATTTAGAATCCATTTATTACTATTTAAACTACCAATGGTTGGTGAGTTTTATGAATAAGGGTGTATGATTAATTCAATCTATTTAAATGGTGTACTTTTTAAAATTGCGTAGACCATAGAAGGTGTAGACTTACGATTGTTTTATACACATAAAATGTGAACAAATTTTAAACCAAAATACGGGACGTTATGTACTTTTACTGAATATTGAAGGTTTGGCGGTTCGCTGCCTTTAATAACATAGATGTGATCGAATACCCTGCTGAAAACAGGTCACATTTTTTTGTTCGTTGCTTGCTGAAGCTAATAAAACTACGCAATGTATGCCTTTATCCGGTATACGAGGGTGCAGTGTTTTGCTTCTAAACTTCCATGTTTGAATTCTTTATAGTTCCAATATTAGACCATTTCAAACAATTTTGTTCATCTAACTCTATTTATTTATTTGTTGAAACATTTATGCATTAATATAAAAAACTTTATTACAAAAAATTGAAATTTAAAATTTTTATAGAAATTTTACAAAGAATTAAAAAAAAAATATGTTAACCTTAGCTAAACAAACATACGATCGCAGCAATCGCGAGTCATTTGCTGTTAGTTATTGAAGAATTCCACTGTCTATCTCCGAAGATCTTCATCAGATGTATTATATATTAATATAAAACCTTCCTAAAAATATGCATTTAAATTAAAAACACCTCATCCAAATCGGATCAGTAGTTTTCGAGAAAATCGCAGACAAACATACATACATACGGGTCGAATACACAAACCTTCTTTTTTGAAGTCAGTTAAAAACTATTAAAACTATTTCGTATGTTAAAAACTATTTCGTGACAATGTATAGTGCAAATTAGACCACGGGTGTGTGGTTGATTGTATCTAAGTGTAAACTGCATTTCTTTTGGAATATTATATTTTGTCCAGTCTTTTCCCAACTATGTTGAATTGTTGATGTCAGTTTCCAGTCTAACCAGATCCACCTGAATATCTGACATAAAATGATTGCTTATCTGATCTCTCAACAATCCAGTCCGTATGCCTTGATAAGACTTGTCTTGTAGTCAGAATTTCGGACTTAGTTTATTGCCAACTGTTTTACTAGTGCAGCCTGTGGACCAACTATACTCAGCGGACTATCAGTGCCCTGAGTGTCCAATATAATATCAGGTTCAGGGTGTTGATAGGGCTGCCCCGTTTCTGCAGTGCATCAGGTATGTTTGCAAAGGCACACGTCGTTGTCTTCCACCCCATCGTCAGACAGAAATCTACCTCTTTGCGTTGCAGAGTACGGGCTAGCTCCAATTCCATACTGAAGATCATAGCGTGAAGGTTGTACGATTCTCTTATGCGATGTTGTTCAAAGATGAGTAGCAGCACCATCACATATTTATATATACCATGCCCGGCCGAGTGACCGACCGTGGAGCTCTAGCTACCGCCACCGCAATGGTGACGCTCTGGTCGTGAGATTTGTGAACCACAGAACAAAGTACGTGTTGTGCCTTGATTGGCTCATTAATTCGTAAAGTGTCCGCTATTGTAATTTGTTAATTTAAATGTATAAAAGTAGTTATTTTTACCTACCAACTGATTCTTTCTCTGCATACCCCTAACACTCAGACCTGACAGTGCACACATCTCATCGGAAACATCGCACATCATGGCCAAGCAACCCGAAAGTAGTTAATCTACAGCACTGCACATCCCAGAAGTAGCCGATATTTCGTTATTACTACGGATTTCAGAATTCTGGCGTGACCGAGCCCGGTTTGTCAGTTTTGGAGCCGCCACTTCACGCATGAGTTGAAGAAAGAACAGCGAGAACTAGCACAGATGGTACGAACAACAACCTTATCTTAAAGTAGGTTTACTAACATAGGTAGGTAAAAGTTTTCATTTTTATGTACTAACCCACATGGATGTTGCTACTCCGATTTCTTTATACATACCCCAAATAACTGTCTAAGATCTATGAAGGAACGAATGACCGGTACATTTTTTTCCAACACATATCTTTAAAAAGCCTTTTTAATTAAAAGTACTGTTAACACAGACCCTGCCACCAAAACAAATGAAGATATTCATAATGAACTCTAAGTTAAATATATTGCATTTGACCTCAAAATGTTATTAGCGTTAAGAATGATGGAGGTCGGAAAAGGGTAATCCTTCGGGAAACAATAGAAGGGGTTGCGTACCAAAAGTTCCGTAGAAGCAATGCCTTTGATTACAATAACTTTGTATCATGTGATATTATTTGGGAACTGAAATTGATAGTATCCAATAACGGGGGTGAAATAAATAGTAATGGACTCGACTAATTAACTGGGGATAATATTGACATGTATTTTGCACATTTTCGTGAAATATGAAGAGATTTAAATCGAAGATTTAACTTTAACAAAATAATTGATTAAAGTGTAACGTTTGGTGGTGGTAGTCGCTAACAATGGGCATCATCAGAAAACTTAAAGGTCTACCTCCGCTTCAGTGGCGCCCTCATTGAATAAAAAATCGTATCATGGCATAGAAAATAAAGATGAAACAATCGTATGTTGTTACAAAGAAGGTAAGGTATTTGAACGTTGTCAAAACAGGACTCAAAATGTTTCGTCTCCAAAGTAGTAAGCAAAAGTACCAAAAACGGCTGTTTTTGGTACTTTTTACTTTTATGCTTTGCTACGATTTTTAACCGACTTCGAAAAAGGAGGAGGTTATCAATCCGGATGTTTGTATTTTTTTTTTTTAACCGACTTCGAAAAAGGAGGAGGATATCAATTCGGATGTTTGTATTTTTTTTTTTTTTTTTTTATGTATGTTCGGGCATAACTCCGTCATATATTGACGGATTTGCAAAATTATTTTTTTGTTCGAAAGGGGTTTATTCCAAAATGGTCCCATTTAAATTTAAAAAAGATCTGATTATGAGTTTCGGAGACAGACAACGGAACTCTTCATAATTGACAGCAAATCAACCGCGATTGCTGCTATCGTATGTCTATGAATTGTTAACACAGTTTAATGGGGAACCACAACTAAAAAGTGAAAAATAAAAACTTTTTTACAAAAAAATAGAACCGACTTCCAAAAAAAGTGCAAAATAACTTTTATTTCGGAAGTCGGTGTCAAAAAACACAGACACAAAACAGGAACACCGACTTCCGAAATTAAAGTTATTTTGCACTTTTTTTGGAAGTCGGTTCTATTTTTTTGTAAAAAAGTTTATTTATTCAAGAATTGACGGCTATATGGGCCTTAAGGTCCATTTACATATATTAGTGAAGTCACAGTTCCGACGCAGAAGGTACGAACGAATTATTCTTTCATACATTCTCTATGAACGCATCGGGGACTTGTCTGTATCAGTGGCGAGTGAGGACACATTTCTCTCAGTGTCAGTGCCGACACCGGCAACCACGGATGTATTCGTTGACGACGATATTTTTTGTCAGATCAAGGACGCCGCGGCGTCATAAACAAAATGGAGGACGAGCGATATTCCTAAACCAGGTAAGAGTGATTATACAAACGCCAAATCCTACCGACCCATAAGTTTAACCTCCTTCTTGTTGAAGACGATGGAAAGACTATGCGAAAGGGAGATGCGAGATGGCGCCTTAAAAGCAGTACCACTACACGGTAACCAACATGCACACAGCTCGGGTAAGTCGACAGAGTCTGCTCTTCACATGGTGGTAAGCCAGATAGAAGAGGCGATTCACCAGAAAGATACCTGCCTCGGCAGGTTTATAGACATCGAAGGAGCCTTCGATAAGACAAACTTCTCCAGCATTGGTGCCGCCCTCACAAGGCATGGTGTGGAACAGGTATTAATTGACTGGATTACCAATATGCTAAGCAAACGAGTTATTCGCCTTGAGGAAGAACAACAGCTGGCCATGATAGCTCTGGGCTGCCCACAAGGTGGAGTTATCTCACCCCTCTTATGGAATCTGGTAATCAATGACCTGATTACAAAACTCAGCACGAATCGTTACTATACAATAGGTTATGCAGACGACCTCGCAATTCTCGTACCTGGGAAGGTGACTGGAACTGTCTGCAACCTAACTCAACAAGCACTACGCATCGTGGAACGATGGTGCAGGGAGTATGATTTGTCAGTAAACCCCATCAAAACTGAGTTAGTCATGCTCACCCTGAGCACTGGGCCGCTTCAGCCTGCCTAAGCTATTCAATACAGAACTCCAGTTATCTAACGAAGTCAAATACCTAGGGGTCACATTAGACAGTAAGTTAAACTGGAGTGTTCATCCAGACAATAAACTAAGCAGGGCCTGCACCACCTTTTGGCAATGTAGGAAAATGATAGGTAAGAGGTGGGGCCTATCTCCCAAAATTATACTCTGGCTGTTTAGAAGCCACCAAAGTCAGCTTTTTTAACAATTTTTTTTTATTTCCCATTGATCTATGAACTTGAAACTTGGTGATAATGTTACCCGTCAGGGCCCTGCGTCAACGAGGGGCGACAGCGATCAACACTGTCGCCCCGCACCGCCGGAGCACTGCCGGAGTAAAATCGTTCCTTATTAGTAATAATAGAGTTTTAAAGCGCGCCAAACTGCCGCCGCTTATGGCGAGGCAGGGCCCGACGACGGTGTTGATTGCTGTCGCCTCTCGTCGACGCAGGGCCTTGAGGTGTAACAAATACCAATATATTAATAGATCTGAGTTTTCCTGGAAATTCCCTCATTGAGTACAGAATCCTTTTTTTATTACATGTGCGATGTCCGACACGCACTTGGCCAGTTTTATATAAATATTATTGCACCCACGTTAAAGAGCAAAATATTACACTGCTTCCAGGCGTTTATATAGCAAATGTTTCAGCAGGAACAGTTGTATTACAAACAGATCTTTGTCGCAATCCATTTCTCTCTCCAACTCCACTGCAACGCCTGTAGTAAATTCGTAGGGCAATGCGCCACATGTCATACAAAAGGGCATGTCACAATCCATTCTTAACTCCACTACACAAAACAAGTATACCACCAACATAGTAATGCACTACAGGATTTTGTTACAAACTATTCAGACACTCAATAAATACTTTAAAACAAATTAAAATAAATGTTGATTATAAAACCTGTTTAGTAAAAACGTGCACACTAAGTTTTTTATTTCTTTTAATTAAGATCACTAGAGTAACCTATGTCTAAATTTTGTGACAAGCTTGCCTTCTGATCCCTATGTTTGAGTGTTTGCTATAATGGGTACAGAACTCTACACATCAATCTTTACCTTTGCAAAGGAAAATGTGCCTTACTGCATATACAGGGTGTAAAAAGACACATCACATAGCCGTCAACCGCATACTGTACAGCTAACAAAGTAGTTTTGCGCAAAAATTATTGCTGGGAAATGACTTTTATTTTTAAGTATGAAAAAAAAACTATTTTTTATTGCACGCAATATAACGCGAACCCAGGCAAGTGGAGTTAAACCCCGCCCCTTCGTTCTAAGCCCCGTAGGTACTTGTCAGATACGTTTGTTGCGTTTTTGTAACTGCAAATGCGTCATTTCGAAATTTTGAAAAAAAATTCGAAAATTCAAGTAAGGTTTGTTTGGCAAAAAGTTTACAAATAACACTTTGAATTCATTTTCATAAAAAAAGTAAAAAAAAATGCAACTTTGACCTTCAATATCTCCAGAACCAGTGGATTCCCAGGTATGGTCTAATGGAGAAAAATGATCCAATAATGGGTAGAATATGTGTCTTTCGGCTTAGGAAACTGTTTTTTTACACCGCATATAATAAAAACTATCGAGGTAAAGATTGATGTGTCCTAGACTGTACATTCAACAAAATGAAAACAGCTGATATAATTTGGAAAACAGCTGATATAATTTGGCTTACCTTAAACATAGTGCTAGGCTCTCTATTTGAGATATTATAGCCTTCCTCCAACGAGTATCTTTCTTCAATAACTTACTTCCTAGTTTTGGTAGAAGAATATTGAAACAGCTCTCTGACATTTAATATTTTTTTTAAATATTTTAATAATATTTTTCCTTTCATCTTTAACTAATTCTTTACATAATGTCATAAATTCTCCTTCTGTTTCTCTTAATTGCCATACTTCATGCACTCATTTTCTCTTTTTCCCTTGATGCTGCTCTTCTTCTTCGTCTAACGCAATAGCTATCATTGCTAGCTCCGTAATATTAGCAACAATCACGATACTTGACGACGGACACGTTTTTACTGAAGCTCCGTGAACTGAGTACTGACATGTGTGAATTGAATCACTGACGCAACACTATAGCACTGATACTGAACTGAGTGAATACGTTGATGGAACTGTGGCTTCACTGATATGTGAATCGACTTTTAAAGTCACCGAAAAGGCAAATAGAGAGGGCTTATACTTGAAGTTTACCTTATTTATCAAATACAAAATAAAAGGATATGTAGGCTCACCAAGGACAACGACATAATTATAGGTATTAGCTATCTACAGTTTTAAAGTGTACTCGTATGTGTTTGTCAGAAAGAAAAACAAAGAAAATGAAAATCAGAATATGATGTTTTATGGACTATGCTATTAAATAAACAATAATATGAAAAAGCAGAAACATTATTGGAATAAAACACAGTTTTTGACGCCACACTCTACAAATGTAGAGTCGCACTGACATAGTAATTGGCCATTCAAAATTAAGCGTCAACAAAATATTTTATGAGCCTGCAAAATATCTGGCGCCAACACTGGTTGGCTCTAGTAACGGTCCCAGTTTACTGCCCGGCACTAGAATACAGAATGACTAAACAATTGTAACTGGTCCTAAAATAGTTACAGAATGTTTTAAAAAAAACCAATCCACTGTAAAGTCTACATTGGAATAAAACGATACAAACTCCTTGATTGCCTGCACAAAATAAAAATACACAAACTTTCATCCGATAGATCGAACGAAAGCTCTTTTTAAAGACCTTAAGCTGAGCATTACAAGCAAAACGAATTGATAATACGGACACGACGTAACAAGCATATAGGCAAGCCGATACATGGTATTATCTGAGACAATGGACGCCTGATTGGTTTAGTTACACGGAACAGACTTCCGATCCCTACGCGGTAGAACGAACGTGACCGTACTGCCAGATCAATTTGACACTTTTTTTAACCTTGCACCCTTACCCATACTCTCCGGCTGTCCAAATGTATCAAAATATATTCTCACACTTATGTCCAAACCTTACGAGCCAAGCGGAAGGGCTGCTTGACTTCAAAGGATAGCAAAAATAATTTTGTAAAAAAAGTCGCATCGAGCATCTGCGTGGCAAGAAAATTGCCCACCGGACGCTTTTATCAACATTTTGTAGCACCAAAAAGTATTCCTATTTATACCCAAGAACGCCCACGTCATGTCGAATCTCAAAATATCGGTTATTAAAAGTTATGCTGAATTTATTGTGTTTATAAAAGAGATTTAGCCGTCATCAATCATTCCGGAACTTCAACAAAATACATAATGGGAAAATTTATGCAACGCGCCTTATCACTTCGAAGATCTTTCGTACCATCCCAAATAGTATTAAAAGCAATTATGAAACACGCACACATTTCTCTTCTTATCATAAAGATGCATATCTGTACGTGAGGCGTGAGACTCTTTATAGAAAATAAATTTTAATTGGTGCACACAACTAAGTTTTATAAAACATGTTACGACTTAATCGTCTCAGGATTGGCGGTTAATGAGCGTAAAGATTGTAAACGCATTAACAACGTGGGTAGTCCAAACCGAAAATTGGGTTTGACGGTTCCTTAAAACGTGGCCACAAACAACTGGCAATAGTGGAGTCAATTAAAACAATCAGACGAAGCAATCGATCACTCAACGATCGAAGTAACGAACATAAACCGTTATGGAGTAAGATCCTAGAGCCACCAAACATAACTTATTTTCTGACTAGGTAACAAAATTTGTGGGATTAAGTAGTGTTATTTTGTTAGTATTTACTTTGAAAGTACTACTAGCAAGTAGATATGCACTTGCTAGCTTGGGTCGACAGCCAATTTAACGGTATCAGGCACTAAAGTAACGAAAATTACATTATTCACTTTTCTTAAAGTTTGAGTGCTGATCTTTATGTCTATTTTGCAGAAAATTGTTAAATAATTAATAATTGCCTAATATTTTAACGCTTAATTAGTTATTTTAATAGTCTAAGGGCTGATTGCCACCTCGAATGAGGTCCTAATCTTACAAGGCCGAAATTTGGTCATAGTTTATTTAATAGGATTAAATAATGAAAATATTTATTTAAAATATAATTGAAGAGCTCATGGCTAAATTAATAACAGCTGCATGGGTCGATCTATGAGGTTAAGCTACGCTTGCCGGGGTTGGCCCATACCGCGACTCCTCCGTGCCTCGGAAAGCACGTTAAGCTGTTGGTCCCGGCTGTCATCCGTGGACCTTTGACAGTCGTTACGGGTCGTCAGAAGCCCGAAAGACAACCAGTCTTACCAAAGGGTATCGTATTACTCAGTAACTGGGTTGTGGAGGTCAGATAGGCAGTCGCTCCATGAAAAATACTGGTATACAGCTGCATCCGGTTCGACTGGAAGCCGACCTCAAGATAGTTGAGAAAAGGCTAGGCAGATTGATTGAAATAATGAAAATAAAAGTCAGCGATGATTTGGGAGGGTGCTAAAATCTTTGTTTGGTTTTTCAAATGTGATCAAGAGGTAAACAAAAAAAAAAGTTTTCGTTAGGTCCAAACTAGCAGGTATGTATCCGTTCGAAGTACATAGTAACACTACTTAATTTCACACATTTTGTTAATCCGAAAGTAAGTAATGTCTGGCAGCTCTGGGATCTTAGGATCTTAGACTATGACTTTTTCTTCTTTTCGTGTCGATATTGACTCAAATTTTGTCCGACCAGTATGTAGCTATTAGACTATGACGTTTTTAACATTTGTTGGATCAGAGAACTTATGTTCACCGAAAAAATTTCAAACCCACAAAATGCATGCCAATAAAATCATCACGTTATTAATGACTCACAAGTCAGTTACAACTCTACAAAATAATTTCTGAAAAAACAAAGCGAGCCGATGATTTGATTATAAATTTCCATACCTCTATCATATGAAGCTAATGAATTACATCGGATATATGATAGGAATGATGGCGTCATTTATATGAAACTTAATCGAATAATTGATTATAAGAGTGGAACAATAAAGTGATTAGTTTAACAAAAAGTAAGACAATGAGTTATTATTCAACGGACAGATTCCTATTGTTGGTCTTTAGATAGTACAAGAACAGCTATCTGACAGTTTGGGTCGTTGACCAGTCGTTTGTATCATTTGTTTATACGATCATCGAGCGAAGATATTAATCTCCTAACGATGAGCAGTCAGATATTTCGGGAAGATATTAAAAGGTTACTTCCTAAATTATATTAATAATTTGTCATTTTGACTTTGGATGAATTCGGCTTTGGCGTCAATGGTAATCTGGTGCTTTATCATTTGCATTTCATTGAGATTATCTCAGTCTTCAGTCATTGTTGTAGATTCTCATTTGATTGTGATTAAGACATTAACTCTCAGCAGAAAACAATAAAATCTATCTTGCTGAAGTAATTATTCGAATGCATAAAAGAAGTAATGAATAAAGTTGATCACTAAAATAAAATGCTCAATGCAAAGGCGTTAAAGTAAATGCAGAATTTCTAGAATCTTGTTTTATATCTTCAGGGCAATAGTGTTAATGTTGAGTGGTACTTAAAACTCATAGAAGAACTAAAAGTTATTCCAGTTAGAGACATTAAAATCCTTGTCTGGCTAAATTGTATTGCTTACTTACTATGATGAAATGGATACTAAAGAAGTATTCTTATTAAGATCAGTCGTGAACATTTTACAGTCTTCATTATTGATGTTAAATGGGAAATTGCAATTTAAATACAACAGTTATGTACTTGTAATGTATTTTAAATGCAGCAATATTTGTGAGCAGTGGTGGCCCATTTTGATTGCAGTACAGGCCTGACTCATAAGTATTATTAAAGAACGTGGACATTGCCGAAGAAACTGTCTCATAGTTAGGTTTGATAAAGTATAGTTTTGTTTTGTTTTCAGTCTTTAAAATGAAAGCTGCTTTAGAAGGGATAACCTCTAACTGGCCATACAAAAACATCACTCGTAAGCACCTCAAATAGCACAATTTTATGAGTTAAGCTTGCCGAGAGTACATTTTATATTGACACAAACACACATGTCCTTACCGCAGCCGGCATAAACGAAGCAAACGAGAAAAATATATCAGTATTTAGTCCCACACTTAATAAGTTGTTCGACGCTAAGCGGATTACTTCTCGGTCAGTCGGAGGAAGGCAATAAATTGTGGAATCTTTATAATTTTTAGTCGCCCGATTCCTTAAGGTCATAAATTCAATATCGTTAAATATGCAGCGACTTCAAATGTGTGCTTAAGTAGGCATTATTCGAAAAGATAAAGTCGTTAACTTAGCTCGTTGGGTTGCGTTTACGTAAGTATGTGTAGTAGATAGTCATGCCGTATAACTTTACTGCTTATATCCAACTAATCCCTAAAGTACGACTGAAGATACCGAGCTAGGTTTTATTATAACACAAAGTGAGACTCAGTACTGTTGAAAATCTTACAAGTTTTATTTTAAATTATGTTTCGAGAATCCTAGCTTATGTCGAGTGCTTTTATAAGCTTCTGTATAGTATTTTTGTATTTACAAAAATATTATTTTGGACAAGTCTTTTTGTGAGATTTGAGAAAGCCATCCAGTGATATTATATTGTTCAGTCATATTAATCAATGTTTCTGAGAGATGATTCGTAGGTTAGTATATATTCCTAACCTCAGCTTTGACAATCACAATAATGCCAGTGATTGAGACTGGATATTTTAACATAAAAACATTTTCTTATATTACGAATTAAAATTTTTGGAGGTGGATCTTAGAGACATGGCAATCAATGAACGTCACAATGTGACAGAAGATTATTTCAAACTAATCCGTCACAAGTTTTTACATTAACTTAATTTTATTTGAGCAGTCCTTCAAATTGAGTGTCAATCAAAGGCAATTTTATTGTCAATCATTGTTCAAGAATCGAGTTTGAAACCAACGTTACCATTCGAATTCTTGCTTATTGGTATCGTGTCGTGCACGTTTTGTACCGCGGCTATAAACCTACATGCCTCCTCTAATAGTTGTAAAATGTGTTATGCTTGTCTGTTCGCTTCCCGCAGTGCTCAGCTTCGCGCCAGCATATACGATACCGGCTTTATAGCTTAATCTCTTACACGCTATATCAATAAATAATCGGTTGGGAAACAAAGTAGATAAAACCCTTCAAGAGTATAATATAATAAAAAGTAAACAAAACTGGTGACTTAATTTTGTTGTAATTCTGTTTTGACATTCAGATTTAGGGGATCAAATAAAATTTTATTTGTATTAATCGAGACCGGAATTTTAATTTTCATTAACACCACAAAAATGGATAATGATGGTGGAATGAGCGTTGTTAATTGTTATGGAATTCCATGGCAAAGATAAGTTTTGTAAAATGGTTTTATTGTTTTTAAAAACAATAGGAGAAATAAGAGAACCAAAAGATTTAAACTTAAGGCTACAAAGAATCTTGAAACGTTTCCTCACGAGGCAATCAATTAAGTGTCATCACATCTTCACTATAAAAGTCCTATAAATCGGGCTTAACCGTTCCTGAACTTTGTAGATGCGTCTTCAAAAGCATCTGAATTCCTATTAAAACTAAAATTAATCCTTCACATTTCTTAAAACGCATCAAATACGAGTGATGACCCAAAAAGTACACTGTGACAGCGTAGTCGACAACTTACTAATACCATCATAGATGTTGCAGGAGATTGCGATCATGCGAATAAAATAAGACCATTAGTAGATGAAACTAAGGTTCATAATCCTCCAGGGCTTAATTTCCGACTGTACCATTAAGTTGGTTTCGTTAAAGATGTCACTCATTCAAAGTTTAACGATCAACCTAATAGCGTTTTTAAAGCAGTTCCCAAAATCCTTGAAACGTGACTCGAGCATCAACAAATTTAAAAATGAATCCGTCGGCTTATTTAATAATACCTTTGACAATTTACTTTGAACTCATGATACGGTGCGCTCACAATTTGTCCTTATGTTTACAATAATTTAATTTTATTGAAATCACTTGTTCCCTTTTGTAGATGTTCTCTTATGGTAGGTCGTTAGCAATGTATAACTTAGTTTCTATCAGTTTAGTTCATAAACTGGTGTAGTTTATTTCAGTTAGACATCTAAAATGTGGTTGTAACTTTATTACTGGTTTAAACAGTCATATTCTTGTAATAACTGGTATAGTATGAATTTTTCACATAACAATATTATGTATCTGCATATTTAAATTCTGAAATACACTTTTCGGCATTAATACATTTCTTGTGTGTGTATTAAATATCAGGTTTACCTATCGGCTTTACCTATGAAGTTGCCGTTTTCTATGGAAAAAATAAAACAATTTTTTTTTCAACAAACAATAACTTAAGTTAATCATTTTTTTTTAATTAATCAGTTTGTTGATACCTCTGCAGCGGAAGTCCGCTGTATGGGAATCAATGAAATTTTTAAAGGCATTCTAAACTGCTTCTTTGGAATTGAATGTTATTCCCATCAAAAAGTTATCTAAACTTCCAAAAACGCGGAAATTTGTTGGGTCAAGATCTGTATGTTAATTTTGCTTTGCAGCTTTATTTCTGTTAATTTTGGCAACGTCTGTTATATGGTATGAAGCCGAGCGTGGTCATAAAGTAGCAATCGCCACGAGCAATTTACCAATTTAGATTGTTTGAGTGCCAGCTTCTCCATTATTGTTTGCAAATCTTGACGATAATAGTCAGCAGTATCTCTGGCACCACATGACGAGAAGCTAAAGTGAATAATGCTTACAGAATACCACCAAACTTTCACCATAAGCTTCACCTGGCTAATCTTCCGTTTCGGGAAATGTTAAGCTAGGGCACTTGGATCTAACCACTGTGATGAATGCTTACGATTATCGTATAGGATCTACATCTTATCCCAGGATACAATTCGACTCAAAATTCTCTGTTTTATGCCGATTCAGCAATATGAAGCAAGCCGAGCTTCTCGTTGTGGGTCGTTCAGTTCATGAGGTACTCACTTGTCAAGCTCTTTTATTTTAAATGTGCTGCTAATGATTTATTATTATTTTTACACTTACATCAAAACCCAATGCTAGCCCAGCCGTAGTTTGAGATGGATCTGCTTTTAGTATTGCTTTCAGTTTGCCATCATCAACTTTCTTCTCCAGGCGGCCAAAGGGTTCTTTTTTACCTTCAAAATTTCCTGAACGGAAGCGATTAAATCAATATCGTACAGTTCGTGCGTTGGTAGTGTTAGGTCTGTATACAGAATTGATATTGCGTGCCTTTTTAAACGCATCGTTTCCACGTTGGAACTGATATTATGAAAAACATGTTTTTTTTTAAGATTTCATAGTTATAAATATGCCAATATTACAAAAAAACAAAACTGAAAAAAACAAATGAATAGGTAACTAATTTTGAAAAAGGAATAGAATGTCGTTAATATAAATTTTATTTGAACTTTTAATTCTCAGCGAATACAAAGTTATCACAGGTAAAAATGACCCGTCTCATAAAACGGCCACTTCATAGGTAAAGAACTAATACCAATCACAACTCAAACAGAGTAAACTCTGTAATAACTACTCTTTAAACCAAACATGATACATTATTCTATTCATCTGCCACTTTTCCGTCTTTTACTCACAACTTCCGTCCCAATTTCAACCAATTGTTTAACGTCAAGTACTTAATACTACTATGTTAGAGAAAGCCGCAGAGTAATTTGCCACAAACATATTTAGCAAACATATTACAGCTGGTATTATAACTTCATTAGAAACCGTCCGTGTTCAACGGACCGTAGATCTAACCACCGGTAGATTCACATAATTACGTGTTATTTATTTTTACAACGAGGCAAGATTTTTATTTGTCTTTTTTTCAAACGTATTGCTTTGTAACACAGTGATTTGCGACACCAATACTTGGTAATAATTAATTGACGTGCGACTCTTTTTGTTAAGGTGTGTTCAAAGCGCGGAGCATGCGGCGCTAATACAGTTTTTAGACCTTCGTTTACATGCTTCGCTCATCATTTCATACATTCGAATCACAGGTCATGCCTCGCACTTTCCTGTCTGGGCAGACCTTTATGTTAGCGACAAGACGAAAAGTATTTAATTAACTGAAGGCAGTAGCCATCCAATTGATTTCTTCTAAGAAACCTTTTGTAATGAACTGGAAGTAGGTGGAATCTAGTAACATAGGTGACCTCTCAATAATAAATTTTAACTTTGTTGGCAGGTAAATGAAACGTAAATTAAAGAGGGTCCCAATTTCTATTTATAGTGATACTTATAGAATAGAATAGAATAGAAATCATTTATTCGACACAGACACAACACAACAGCAAGAAACAAAAGGAAAAAAGAAGTACACAAAGAAACAATAAAATTGTGCTGAGCGTGCCCATACCGAAAGGGTTTTTTTTTTTTTTTTTTTTTGGGGGGTGGGAAATCATCTAATGACTCTTTCCGCTCTGGGGTGGAGCGGAAGGGCGTGTCAGACTCTTACTGACTAAAACCCACCCCTGTTCCTCCCTGCCCTACGCGCCCGGGGGCGAGGTAACTCTTTCGAATTTATCCTCCACCCCCGGGCAGCCGAAAGGGTTACCACCGCCACCACCGCCACCACCACCGCCGCCACCACCAGCACCGAAAGGGTTACCATCTCAGCATTTGCTGGGCGTTGGACACCCAGCGCTGGTTTTCAGTTGGCACCCCGCAGTGACGCACGGACGAGGGTTAACAAAATATATACTTACATAATTACATATCGATGTTTATTACCTTATATTATAATTAAAAATACGTAACTAATTAATGTAAAACACACTACACTACTACTACACACACACTACTTAATAAAACACACTACTTAATAAAATAAAAAGTTTGTTGTTAAAGTTTCATCGATAAAAACTGTTTCTCTTGTGTTTCTTATAAGGATGGGTTTCCAATATCACCTAAGCGGAAAATGTGTATTGAGGTAGGTACTTTTTTGCATTGAGACGTTTTGTCTTTTGGTTTCAAGGCTAGCGGTATTCTCAATTACCTAAAGGATGATTTCCACCAAACGGCTCGCGTCGCATCGGATCGGAACGGACTTTACAATCTTTAAACGATATTAAATCGTGATTACCAAGCCTCGCACAGCAGCTTGACCGCGGGCGTCTTCCACAACAAGCGATCGTAGCCGAAAGTATGCAGAGACGAGCGATCGGTTCCGTTCGCCTGTCGTTGGATCCGATCGCAGCCTTCAGACAAAATACTTTTCTGTAAACGTTAACGCTAATGCTTCGTGCAAAATGTATGGCAATGACATTACTGGGCGTGAGTCACGTGAAAGTTCTCTGTCTAACGCTTCGTGCAAAACGTCGTTGCCATACATTTTGCACGAAGCGATAGCGTTGACGTTTACAGAAATGTATTTTGGCTAAGGGGGCAGATCCGTTCGGCTGTCGTCGTATGCGCTCAAAGCTGTGGCCGGGCGGCACCACTCATTCTCAAAAGTGCGCGCATTGCAGACGTCACTCAATCATGGATTTAGAAGAAAAAATAATTTGTTTGTTTTTTTTTTATTTGTATTTCCTTCTTCTAATGAAATATCCAACAACACTACGTGAACTTCAACCATTTTAAAAAATTAGAACATGTCAACACGGTAGGAATGATGCTATTTGACTAGACGCAGAAACGGATACATTCGCAAGCGACGGTACGGAGCCGATCGCTTGCGTCGACATCCTGCCGGACGCGATTGGCTGTCGCCGCATCCGTTCGTATCCTTTCCGATCCAAATCATTTCGTGGAAATCATCCATAAGTCTGTAAAATAGGTATTCAATAAATAAGTTTCGCCATTTTCGGAGGAAACCGACCTTAACACTAAATCTAGAATAATTTATGAACAAGTGATGCTCAGCCAACCAAGAAAAAGCATTCTTAGTAAAAATGTATCTGGGTCAACGAACAATGTTTTACATTCCTAGGTGAAAAATGTGTCGTCCGCATTCTGAAAGCACAAGAACTTCCGATAAAGTTATAAAGAATGCTATGTTAAAAATGCGAAATAAAAATTAAACCAAATAAAAATAATGTGGCCGTAAATTGATATAGTTTACGTGTTTAGGTATTCGTTAGCGTTATGTTACAAACCAAATAAATTGTTAAGACAATTAAAATAGGTATCATTATCTGCCTAGCCTTTTCCCAACTATCTTGGGGTCGGCTTCCAGGCTAACCACATGCAGCTAAATACCAGTATTTCACGTGGAGCGACTGCCTATCTAACTTCCACAATCCAATTACCGGGTAATACGATACCCTTAGATAAGACTGGTTGTCAGACTTTCGGGCTTCTGACGACCCGTAACGACTGTCAAAAATCCACGATTGACAGCCGGGACCAACGCCTTAACTATATTTCCGAGGCACGAAGGAGTCTCGGTATGAAAAGATGGTCACCCATACATGGACCAACCCCAGCAAGCGTAGCTTAACCTGATGGATCGACCCGACAATAGGTTTAAAATACAAAAAAAGGTTAAGACATGTAGATGAAAAATTTACAAAGAATTGATACAGTGTTTTATCAAAAAAGTAAGACCCCGATGTTACGTTTCAGCATTGACTGAAAAACCCATAAGCCAATTGTCACCTTTCGATACAAATTAACAGCGAAATATAATAAAAGAATGTGTTTTATCTTAGTTCCAAACTTAAAATGCTGTTAGCGTTTTATTTTTAAAATAAGTCGCGGAGGAAAAATAAAAAAAGTTAGTCCAGCCATCGAGATTATGCCCCACTTGAGACTAGGGAAAGACTTGCCGGGTAGCCTGCAAACTTTTTAATAAACTAAATATTATTTTTATTTTTCTGTTGGCAGTATTAAGAAGTATTTTAAATGAAATTGTTTTAAAGTTGTATGAGAGTTGGAGAGCATTGCTTTATTAAGATGCCAAGATGTTGACTTCAAAATTAGAAAAGAAAATACTGTAATGATGTTTATTTTCGATAGTATTCATCTACCATTCATTGTTATACCATATACCATTTCGGGGTGACACAAAAGCCAGGAAAAACTAACGAATAGCTAAGCCCCATTCGTAACTAACTAATCACGGTTTGACCCGTAAGCTGATGCCGACTGACATCGTCTAAACAAAGGAAGATTTGTGTACTTAGACATTTCAAAAAACGAGTTGCCATCTCAGAAAAACAATGGAAAAGGAGCTGTATATATGACGGATACAGTTTAACAAAAACTACAAACGGCAGTGCCAGCCTTTTTGAACTCAATCGGATAAAGAACTCGAACATCTGAGACTGAATATACTTATTTCGAAGGAAAACTCGTCTTCCTGTGGGAACGATAAGTGGCATGATGCTTTCCGATAAAACTTTTCTATTCAACGAGACTACTGTTTCAATCTGTGTAAATCAAACTTGTGTTTACTTTTCATCTGGCTCACTAAGCTTGCCTCCTTTGCACTTTGGACTGATGCGGAATTTGTACGGTGGAGCTGAGAAAAGAGTTGGATCGCAATTTTTTCTTTTGCTTTTTTGGATTTACTTGGCGCATTTATGTTACTAGATAGTGAATGAGTCAAAGACTTACCTTATTCAATCAATAAAGGAAAATTTATTCTGCTGAATATTTAATAGGATGACGACATTTTCATTGAGTGCCGCTGATTTAGTATTTTGATATATTATTAAAAGTCCGCTCGAATCTACCAATTTAACAATACTTTATTTCATTATAATATATATTTTCATTTATTAGAACGATCAGAATAAAATAACAGCATTAATGCTATGACAACATTTTCTCTTCATTTTCTATAAGGTGTCATAACATTGATGATATGTATAACGAATTAATGAAAATTATATCATTCGTAACTATTATACAACCATCGTCATTCAAGCTTATTTATTTTATACACAATCTAAGAAGATTGATCTTTATGAGACACTTAAAATATTTTACAAACGTACTGCTCGCAACAACTAATAGTTATATTTTGTATAGTATTCCGCGTAAAGGATCATCAAAACTGAATACGAACGCTTAAATGAATTCAGTGAAATAAACCCTGTTGCAAAGATCAGTTCAATTCAGATTAATTGAAATTGATAAAAACTGCAACTTCGCTTTTTCCCTCGTTTACTTTAGCAATTTTGGTTTTTGATTATTTTGGATTGCTATGAAGTTAATTTATGGTATGTCGGTGTCTTTTTGGAACGATTTTTGCTCTAATTTTTCAATTCGCTTAACGTTTTTGCCGTAAACTAGCCAGTTACGAGTATGTCGAATTGCTAAATTGATTAGTTCGTTAGAATGTGCTAAAAATTCCATATTTTATTGGCACGTGTCGACCGAATTTTCTTATTTTTGCTTCTAGAAAATAACATCTAGTCTTGTAATTCAATTAAACAAATTAGGTTCAATGCACCCAATTTCCATGTGATAAAATTGGAATTAATTACCTAAACTTTTATAATTTTTGTGTATAATATATCTATTCGATATGAATTCAAAGAAAAATCTTGAGATTCTTTAGATTTTCCCTTTTTACAAAATTTCGTCACAATTATCATAACTCATATTCCTGGAAACTCTGTACAAAAAAGCTCCTTTTATCTAATTTTATCTATATTTTTTACTTCGAATAGGCGCTGTCTTTCTGAAAGAACCATTGTATTGAGTTGTATATGCAATAAAAACAACGGCTAAAACATTTATATTTTGTAATATAAAAACAGTGTTAGGTATCTCCAAATAAGGCAAACTTATGCAAAACTTTAAAAATAACATTCACAAAACCTATTGCAATTTCTATATCAACATGGTACAAAGAGTCTAAATCACTCGAATCCTCTGCATTAACCGGCATCAAGATTACCAGTAAATCAAACGTTAAACCGGCAAACGTGTACAAATCTATCATTGGATCGTGTACGGTCCGACTGCGGGAACTTCATTTCACAACGTAATCCTTTCAATTCAAGAGTTAGATGTGAACTTTACTGGCGAGCAAATGAAGTAAATTGGATTTGATTTCCGACTTCGGCTACCGTTTGTGATTCTACAGTCACGAATCTTTCTATCAGCGATTTAGAGTGTACTCTCATACGTGTGCAGTAGTGCAACGTTCCGATGTGGCGTCTTGTTATTTCCGTTATAAGATTGTCAGCTATTTTCATGGTATAGACTTGAACACTGTACTTAGTCACTTCTACAGTGGCACCCGGAATTGTGATGTCATTTCTCGCTTCATCGTCATAGGGCACGGCTGCATGCTGCACTTTTTCAATAGAATGTTCGGAGAAACCACACAAAATCAGTTTTCTCGACTTATATAAGTCTAATATTTTTCTCATCAAAACGTATCTATGTCCTGGATCAAATAAGTGATACTAAACTTCGTCACCACCTTTCATAGCTAGACTTTATCCACTACTCAGCGTAGGCATGTCTTTCTTGCCAATCCCAGCGTTTCCATGCCAGTCTAAAGTAAACTTTGTGCTAGTCATCAATTTGAGTTTGTCCAAAGCTGTGCAAAATTTCACTAACTGACAGCAGAGATGTTCACGGTAAAGCGCAATTGAAAATCGAAATCAATATGCTTAATTCAGCTTGCGTTGTTAAAGTTAAAACTATGTTTGGTTTTCAACGATTTTCTCTAAATCGCATTAATGGAACCAGACCTTAACGTACAATCTTGCCGTCGTATTAGCAGTATACCGATGTAGTATTACCGGTTGAACATTAAACACTGACTGAATGAGTGCACCGATGCGTTCGAGACGATAAAACGAATCGTGAACGCCGGATTTGCGGTGCTTATTCGAATGTTTGTCGTGCAAACGAGACGGCACCTTAATTAAATTCGATTTGATTTAAATTGAATCATCGTTACTGGGTTAATGTATTCGGATCGTTTTTTTGTTTATTTGAAGTATCACGTATTGATTGAAAGGAAATGAGATGGATCAACGTTTGGAACAATGTCAGCTATATTTTTGCTAAAACTTTGTCCAAGGGCGAAAGAGAATATCATTTTTTTTTCTGAATTCCTTGTAAATTTGAAGTAAAATTTATATCAATAGATAAAAATAATGGCATTACAGCACGGTCTAGGCACGACACAATTGCGGTGGTAAGGCCCGTCTTTGAGGAGTGGCTGGAGAGGTGTCACGGCGTCCTCACCTTCCGCCTGCCGCAGGTCTTCACTGGACACGGCTGTTTCGGGAGGTTCCTGTGTCAGATAAGACGGGAAATGACGGCCGGGTGTCACCACTGTGTGGATCGCCCAGAGGACACGGTGGAGTTCTGCCCCGCTTGGGCAGAGCACCGCCGTGTCCTCGTGGAGGCGATCAGTGGCAGAGAACTCTCGCGCCCGGCCCTGCTCCAGGTCATGGTACGGAGCGAGAGAGAATGGTAAGCAGTCGCCTCCTTCTGCGAAGCAGTAATGCTCGTGAAGGAGGAGGCGGAACGCGTGAGAGAGTCTGAACAGGGACGCCCTCACGCCCCCAGCAGACCCGGGCCTGCGGACGGCGAGTAGTGGGTAACTCGCCGTCCGATCAGCACCAGGCCCGAGAGTCGACGGCGCGTAGTGTTCCACGCGCGCCTCAAAGAGTTGTCAGCCAAGTGAAGGGGCCTGCCACGGCCGATGCCTGCCCGGGGGTGGAGGAACAGGGGTGGGTTTTAGTCAGTAAGAGTCTGACACACCCTTCCGCTCCACCCTAGAGCGGAAGAAGTCATAGGATGATTTCCCACCCCCCAAAAAAAAAAAAAAAAAAAAACGCCCCCAGCAGCCGCCGCTGGAGACGCACTGGGCGTCGGCGGTCGCAAGCCGATCTCCGGCCACCGTAGTCACGGGTTAGTAGTGGGTAGCTCACCGCCCGATAAGCCATCGACTCTCGGGCGCGTAGTGTTTGCGCGTAGCGAGTCGATGGCGCATAGTGTTCCACGCGCACCTCAAAGAGACGTCAGCAGTACCTGACGGGGCCTGTCAGGACCAATGTCTGCCTGGGGTCAAATTCGAAATAGAGTTACCACGGCCCTTGGCAAACAGGCAACTGAAGGAACAAGGGTGGGTTTTATTAAAAAAAAAAAAACTAGTAGACAATTTATATTTCAGCAGCTTCATTGGCTCTATCAGTCAATACTATTATCACATTTAAAGTTTTATATATCATAAACCAAAAGAGCATTCAAAATCATGTTGGGTTGACATTGAAGTCGTGGGAATCACCTAGATGGGGACGAACGGAACCAGGAAGAATGGCAGAAAGTGAAGCAGGTCTAAAACAGCAGTGGGTGATTTCATTGATGATGATGACATCATACCTACAAAGCTGTCCTCATAAAACTTCGAGCACGACTAAACCAAAACAGCTTAACTCTAACGAAGACCTCATTAACAATTTACTATATACTATACGGAATTAGAATCTTTTTATGTATAACAAGATCCGCAGTTAAGGTGTTCAGTCACGTCGGGGTGCAATTAAGTCGTCGTTCCTGAGTCTCTAATTTAGCTATCACGAGCTCTTAACCTGAATATATCACCGGGCTAGTAATTAAAGGATAGTTCAGGTCTTTCTAAGTAATGTAAGGGGATATTGACGGGAATAATGCATTATTAATTTTTATGTCATGGTGTTAAATAGTTGCGGGAAATGTTGGGTATTTCTTGGTGTTAGTAAAGAATTGACTTATAGATTAACTAAGTAATAAGTTTTTTTTTAAACTTTGTCCACACTAGGAATTTCTTCTGTATTGTGGGTGCTTTTACTGTATCCAGACCCGGAACAATTGTCTGTGGGCCATATAAATAACGGAACAAACCATGCGGGAATCAAACCCGCGACACGCAGCGCAGCAGCCAATCCCTCGCCAACCGTCTCATGTGTGTTGTTAGTAATCGCCCGGTGGTTAAAACCTCACCTCTCATGCTTAAAGCATTAGGTTCAAATCTGGTTATGTACTAAATATGTTGGTACTTTTTGGTTTTTCTTGGATATCACTGACATCGGTGATGAAAAACATTGTTAGGATTCCTGGACTTACTTTTAATAAAGGCCATAACGGAAATCCGGTCGGACGGCGAGTAGTGGCTAGCTCGCCGTCCGATCAGGACCAGGCTCAAGGGTTGACGGCGCGTAGTGTTCCACGCGCGCCTCAAAGAGTTGTCAGTAAAACATGACAGGGCCCGTCATGGCCGTTGCCTGCCCAGGGGTTGTGGATAAATTCTAAACAGAGTTACCGCGCCCCTGGGCACTCAGGGCAGGGAAGGAACAGGGGTGGGCTGACACGCCTTCCCGCACCTCCCAGAGTGGGAGATTGGATGATTTCCCATCCCCAGAAAAAAGGGTGTAACGGAAATGGGCTGTCTTATTTGAGATACTACTCCTGCTCATGAAATTGAACAACTTTCTTCAAGGAAGTTAAGTAAAGAGAAAAAACGGGTGTTTTACGCGAATACATCTACTTAACAGGTAAACAAAATCGGGAGATACAGTGTGGTGTTGCAGCTACATATTATCTTATCATCTACATTCAATATCTTACTACGCTATTGGATAGCTAAAGGATCAAAGAATTCGTTACGCTAAGTGAGGACTGTCACGCATTGCGCACGGTGGAGGGGGAAGCGCCTTCTTTTTGAGGTCTTCAATTTCGCATTACTTTGACTTGGAGGAGCAACGAAGTTCGTTTTAGTTCTACAGCTCTCATCAAGAATAATCAACTGTATAAATAAAAACACAATTTTAAATAGTTATCTATACTAATATTATAAAGAAGGAGAGGGAGGCCAACGAAAAGATGGATGGATTGTGTGAGAAGTGATATGAAAGAAAAGGGAGTTAGTGATAGCGTGACGGTTGACAGGACTGAATGGAAGAAAAAACGTGTTGTACCGACCCTAAATAACATGGGATAAGGGTTGGAAGATGATGACTAATATTATAAAAAGAAGAAGTTTGTGACTTTGTAGGGGATAATCTCTGGATCAATTGAACCGATTTAGAAAATTCTTCTATCTTTAGAAATCCACACGGATGAAATCGTGGATGAAGTGCTAGTTTTAAATATATTTATTGTTTAAGTAAAAAAACGTCGCATTTCTAGAGGTTTTTTGTGATTATTATATTAAATATGAATGAAAGTACAATTTTTCTCACCCAATTAAGTAAATCATTATTTTTAACATTTACTCTAAAATATTTAATACTAACCCGTCAAGCCCCTCATTAGCAGACACAATTAAAGGAGACGCGACAATTTTACTCGGTAATAAAGTACCAACAAAACGAAAAGAAGAAAAATACTGCAAAAGGAAAATGCTTATAAATACCAACGATCTAGATAATTGGGTGAAAAAAACTGTACTTTTAATTATATTTAATAAAATAATCACAAAAAACCTCTAGAAATGCGACGTTGTCAGCCCTACATGAACGCTCTTAAGGTGAAAGCTTCACCTTAGCCCGCGAAATTCAAATTTTCTTACGTTTTTTGAAATTTGCAGGTCAGCGTTAGGTAGTATCTTGGTCAAAATTTGATTCGCGAACGTAGCAAGTATGTATTTATAGAATTATAATCATTAAAATCATTAATACAACTCTTTCAGTTAGAATTGATGCCAAATGTCATGATTTCATGAAATTCTTAAGAAAATTTGAATTTCGCGGGCTACCCTGACGCTTTCACCTTAAGCAAGTGTGTTTAGTGATTAATGCTTCATTGTGGCTTCTCTGTATCAGAAAAGATCTTCTGCATTTGGACAGAGACTCTTGTTAGGATGGTATGTCGTTAAAGCGACTCATACTTTGTTAAATCGGGTAATTTTTAAATTTGTAAACAAACGCATAATTTCGATTATTATGAACAATTTAATTTACATTTTGATGAAGTCACTAATAAACAAATAGGTACAAACAAAACTATTGAATTACCAGAACAATATAGCAAGTCCAAACAAGCAGGTACATAAATTATGTCAAGCAAACAATAAAGTCGTGTGTCCGCAGCTTTATCCTAAGGGGTGGACAGACAATAGCTTTCCGGGCAAGTGCGTAGGTACTCCGCATTACTCCGTTATGGTCCCTTAACAAATTGTAGGTCCTTTTATCGACGAGAAAATTCATGTATCGTCTTACTTCTCCTTTATACACAATTGGTTTTATGGTTGAAGAGTTTATGAGGTATCCAAAGCTTTCAGTACTACTAAAAATATTTCTTTACGGTCGTTTTCTTGCGACATGGATAGAAACAAATGACAGTGACGAGATTATGACTTGGCTTCTTCAGCCGACTGCCCCAGAAGGAGGGTAATGTTCTTCGAGATTATGTATGAATGTATGTATAAATGTATCTAAATCTCTAAAAGGTCCAAATGGCTATAAACCAAGTTTATAACTAGACCAAAAATGGAGGATCAAACTAAATGAATCCAAATCTGTTCACATAGACTTTTCGAACAAAAAACATTAGTATTCTCCAGTTTACATAAACAATAAACAAGTCCCATACGAGAATACAGCCAAGTATATCCCTAGTATGACCCTTGACACAAAGTTACGCTGGAAAGCCCACATCAAGAAAACAAAAGATGAACTCGACCACCGATTCAAAAGAATGTATTGGATGCTTGAAAGAAACTCCATGCTGTCCGTGCAAAACAAATTATTGCTAAACAGACAAGTCCTGATGTCAGTTTGGACTTATGGTAGGCAGCTGTGGGGCTGCACCAAACAGACCAATATATTAATTATACAACGTTTCCAGAACAAAGTGCTAAGGGAAATTATAAATGAAACTTGGTACATACGAAATGATGTCCTCCATATCCCGAACCTAAAGTTGAGTTCATCGAAAAAGTGATCCAGAAATTTGCAGAAGCTCACGAAAAGAGGCTTTATCAGCATGTGAATGTCGAGGCAATCCATCTTCTCGACCACACAAATATAGTAAGAAGACAGTGTTAGTGAATAGTGTAAAGTATAAAAAGTGCCAAACAAACACAAGAGTGAAGTGTATTCGCCTTAATAGAGACAATAAGAAAAGTGCTATTGGACACATTCTTAGTAAAGACAATTTAATAGTTTAGGTTATAATTTAATTACTTATTAGTCAATCTATAAGGCTAGATTGTGATACGATTAGGGTCCATCCTATTGATGAATCCTAGGAAAAGGGGGAAAAAAATGTGTCTAGGTAAGCATGTATGTCTATTAGTTCTTTGCCACGCCCCCCTAGCCTAAATGGCTGGTAGCAATTTAGTGGCATCAAATCTGAGTTTGAACAGACTGCTAGAAAACTGACTTTTATGTAACTTTTAGTTGTTTTTTTGTCAGTCGGGTTTTAGAAGAAACATTACGTAGACTATTTTGACAGCCTTCTCCTTTATAATTTTTTATGTAGCTCAATTTTATTGGTGACTATTGTGCCACAAAAGGCACTGTGTAGTATTAGGCTGGTGGTACAAGATTAACACTGGCATAACAGTTCTATCCTTTTTACTTGACTACGGTGAAGCCAGAAGGTGGGTTATGATCTTCACCCGCATGTAATACTAGCTTCTGCCGGTAGTTTCACCCGCGTGGAATTAGAACCTCCTCCACTATAAATATGTGCTACTCCAGACTGTAATCCATCTTTGTGAAAATTTTCTTTCAGATCCATTTAGCTGTTCTGGCGTAATTGTGTAACAAATACCCTTCCATCCAAGGTTTCGCATATATAGTATGTAACAAAAACCCTATTGTTCCTTCTACCCACAATTTAGGAATCAATATACAAACGTAATAAAGCAAATATTTTTTAAGAAACTGTTAAAAAAATAATTAAAATAAATATTTAGTTATTAATATTTGTAATGTCTAACTGATTTATTACCTCTGCAATTCTGCATGAAGCGATTGCGAAACCCGTAGGCTATTTAGCGATAAAAAGATGTAACTTGTAAAATCAGATAATCTAAACATTTTTTTGAATGTGTCAACTTTAATATTTATTTTTGTTTTGACCTCTCGACTAGCCAATGCTTAATTTTTTTAAATTATAATTTCATCTATGTTGTGCTTGTGGGTAAATCCACATCCTTAAAAGGAACAACAGGGTTTTTGTTACATATTGTATAAATTATATAAATCATCATCATCATCATCATCATCTTCCTGCCCGTATCCCATGTTACTTGGGGTCGGCAGAAAACGTTTTTTTTTAATAAATAAATCAATAAATATAATAAATAATAATATAATAAATTATATAAATCTAATATGAGCAGGATGTAGTAGACAGGGTTAAGGTTAAGGGTTGGCCAGGTTCAAGATGGCGTGAGAGACGAATATCTGAAAGGGTCGTTGGGCGTGAGCTTTTGCCCAACAGTGCAATGCAAGCAGTGAAAGCGACGGCAAAAAAAATCGTTTAACTGGCTGAAGAAAAAGATTGAATGACCTTTAATTGAAGGACCATTTGAAGGTCATTAGCTGAAAACGGTTAACCTTAACTATTAATAGTCATACACGTGTTAGGCATATAACTAATAGTTTTTAATGTAACTACCAGTTTACCGATAAGGACGTTCGACACTCCTTCAAAAGACCGTTCCCACAAATTAGTATTCAATTATTTCTAATTACAATTTCTCTAATGTTTTTAGGGTAACCACTTTGATTAAAAGTTGTCCAGTAGACTGTGAAATCTTGTCAAGTGTTCGGTCGACAGATAAATGTATTAGAACAGTTAATAGGAGTAGACAGCCGTGTGATTCGGGTGGCCCGTTTGTGTTGAAATTACGCCTTGGTTCCACTAGCATGAATGTGTGAAGAATTTTATGTTTTTCCTAAGTAGGTACAAGCTACCTTAAAGTAGCACAATTCAAAGCCTTTGCATTTTATTTGTTTATTAATTTATTCAATTATATAAAGACACCCTTTCAGACTCCAAGGCGATGTTATAATTTCCATTACATTATTAATCCACAAAAAAATTATCCTTATCTTCTAATCGGGAACAAAGAAGTAATTGCGCAAATCCACACAACACACAACATTTGAAAAATTCATCGTTCACTGCGTTATTGACATTGTTGAGCCGACGAAATTTTCAAAAATATGAAGCAATGGACTACAAATTTACTTAAAATTTCCAAATACATTGCTGCTTTTTTTGCTTTGCCGTAACCACTTGTCGACTTGCTTTTGTGACTGTAGTGATGATTTATGCTACTGCTAAAACCTTAGTTAGTTTTAGAAAACATAACTTAGTCTTCTTCTGCTACTCTCTCGTTATGATATTTTTCTTTTTTTGCAACTGATGTTAAGTCTGAAAGCTAAAGCACAATCAATCAAATAAATGACACAACGAAAGACTAAAAGCTAAAGCACAATCAATCAAATAAATGACACAACGAAAGACTAAAACTCTCAACCTCAGCATTGAGCAATCCGAAAATTCGTCCACTTGCTCGCGTAGTAAAATTCAACTCTAACCAAGTCCGTAGCCCCAAATGGGTAGCAGTAGTACGTATTCAATTTCATAGTGGTTTTGGAGCCTTTCCTGGGGCGCGTTGGGTAAATTAACGGACGCGTTGAAACACACCGGGACGATGATTAGTATCAATTATACTGCACGTCAACTACTCTTTTTGGTTTTACGTAATGTTATGGGCACGTATGTGGAACTGTTGGTAGGGGACGGTTAGGGCTGTCGAAAATGTAGTAGTCATTTTTTACGTTGCTATTTTGGTTTTGATGTATCATCGTTCAGTTTTCGTTTACCTAAATACTTCGGTTGCAGTTCATCATCATCAGCCGCAAGATGTCCACCGCTGGACATAAGTCTCACCCAAGTGTCACCACAGAAACTGGTCCTATGCGTGTCGTATCCATCTGATTCCAGGTCAACAAGGAGTGGAGTCACCTTGAACATTTTAACTAGAAATATATTCCTCCTTCGCCATCTCAGACACCCAATACCTACTAGGTAAGGAATACAGGCTGTCAGAGTTTATATAACTGGAGTGTCTGATAAGGTATACTAAGGTTCCGTTATTATGGAAGTTTATATGAAAATATAAAATTCATTATTTTCCAAAGCATCGAGCATTGTCGATGTACTCGTATAACTGACACTCTTTTACCGTATTTAGAACAGTGTTGTCGTCAGCAAATAAAGTAATCCGAGGGATGATGGTTGCGATAAAATGAAAAACTAGTCTTATTATCGATGAAGTAACTGGTAATGAACGTAGAAAAGTTGATCTGACAATATTCTCTTGAAACGCTGGAATGAAGAACTGAATTACGATTGAAATCAAAAGTACGTGCTTGTTAGAAAGTAAAAGCCTTATCTTAGGTACGTACTAATGAGAACCTATTTTCAAACTTGATAGTTAAGACGTAGGTTATCCTACTAATCCTCCTTCCTACTAATATTATAAATGTTTGGATGGATATTTGTTACTGAATGGAAACGGATTACTCAATCGGATCTGGATGAAATTTGGCACAGAGTTAGATTATAGTCTGGAACAGCACATAGGCTATAATTTATAATGGGGAAAGCACTAAATTGCACACATTTCCTGAAATCATCAACAAAAATTACATTAGTTCCAACATCGATCAAGAGATGGCGCTGACCTAAAACTGCAATATTCTACATCGCAAACTACAACTACTACAATATTATACAACAATACTACTGCAATATTCTATAGGTATTATGATGGTTCGGAACCCTCGGTGTGCGAGTCCGACTCGCTCTTGACCAGTTTTTTTTTTTGTTTTTTTGCTCGATCTAAATAATGGCAACAAATAGACGCGTATTATCTTGTACGATGGTACGGAACTCTTCATGCGCGATTCCAACTCGCACTTGGCCGTTTTTTTTGGGAGTAGGTATCTAGATACCAACGAAAGGTAAAAATATATCTCTTGTCTGTGAATACTTCTTCTGGCTAGCATCTTATTCTAAAACTTTTCCTACCACCGAGATTCGGCTAACCGAAATTTTATTTATTCAATCTATCTTGTTCTTAATTGCACAGCCAAAGAAATGGTCTATAAATTTTCAGGAGAACTGACTAGAGTTATTTAGTGAGCAATTTCTTACCAGCAAAATTAGTAGAATTACTTTTAGACAATACAATTTACTTGAACATCTCTTTATGGCCTTAAATGTCATGAAAGTTTTGTTGGACAGTGTCGTTATCTTTTATACAAATTCATTTGTTTTCTGGGATAAGTACACATAAGGGTAGATTAGTTTACGAAAGTTTAACATTAATATGTATGATAATAGAATAACTTCAGTGCGGTATCATTGAAATAGGAGAAAAGGACGTTAAGGATTTTTAAATAGATTGTGGAAACATTGTGATCATAATCAAAGTTCCAATTAAGATTTATAGTAAAGTAGAGGTGGGTTCCAAAAACAAACTGCAAAATAATACAATGTCATGCCTCTAGGCACAAAAGGTTGAGTAACCGGAAATCTGAAGAATGCTGTTAAGCTAACATTATACCCCTAAAAACCAACAACTACAAAATCATACGCATAAATAAATAACAAAACAAAGATACCGTCACAAAATCTTAATTTCCGATACTCATCTCAGAAACCAACAAAGTCGCCGCTTAATGAAACCATTCCATCCACTACAAAATCGTTCTAAGCGTTACAAATAACGTAACCGAATGAAAAGCGGCTTATAAATGTTATTCAACTATAAATCCACGCTAGTATGATGTCCACGTCACACGACTGATGTCTTGCGCAAGTACATATATACAAATGAATTGATTCCCGTCAACTGTGCTTAGTAATCCGATTAAGCTAGAGTGATGTAACGGGAATGTCTACCTACAGAATTACTTTGATTTTGTTAGTCGTTGCTATGGAAAAGTACTTCTGGTATGTTGTATTAAGTAGGTATGTTAGATAGCATGATATCTCGCCTGTATGTGCCCTAAAGAGAGAGCTGAAACTTGCTTCGGTAGTCTTGTAATATGCTCAAGAGCTACTGCTGAGTCCTGGCCTTCTTGGTAGCTTCCTGGAAATTCCTGGGTAGGGCAGTGTTATTGGATTTTTTCCATGTAGAATGTCTCAGTAGTAGCCGGATCTTTGGATTTGTGTCCGGTTGATGACAATAGATTTGTCCCTTTTATATGGGACTTACACAATTGTCGAATGTGTACTGCAGGAATGGAAAAGTTCTAGCTTGTTCTTGCTGGCTGACTGGCTATTCTAAATTCAAAGTCCAACACTGTTCTATAAAACGTAACATATATTCCAGCATCTACATTTAGATCTTGATCCTCCAATTTAATTTCAAGCAAATGGCTAGTACCTACCGTCGGAATTTTATAAATGTCAGTATCATATTCCATAGTATCCACTTACGAATTCCCAGTTATGAAAGGCGTTACTCTGTTGCTCTAGTGACACTTGAGTATCGAATTTGTGGTTAGAATATTGGCCACTAACAAAAAAAAAACGATTTGAGTTGACAACTGGCCTAATATGGCCGATGACATTTCTGAATCGGCGACCGCAACGAAACCAGTATATATAATTAAAATAATTTTGACAACCCATTTAATTCTCGGATTATCGAACGGTGGACAAGCATTTATTAATTGAATGTCTGCACTTATAAATGAAAGCTTTGGTTTTACGCTTATTGAATGTCACATATAGAAATACCCAATCTTATATGTATCTTACGGATTCGGATACACAAAAAGGTGGAAAAATTTCAATCTTTTTCATTCACCTGAACAGCTGGGATGGGTAACTACTATGTCGTTTTATTGCGCTCATGTATCCGCTGTGAAATAAAGATAGTGCTATTCGTCCTGTATAGCTTTATATATCTCTCAGAGTGGTATCATGATGGCATTGGCACGTCATATTAGTTTGCTTCGTTAAACTCGTGATTATCAAACAATAATGAACTTTAATGTAAGGTTCCTGTGCAGGTACTAGACTCCTAATTGATAAAATGATTTGGAGAAGCTTCAAACAAAATGCACCTTAACTAAATTCGCCAATATTGACATTCCATCTTACTATAATCCGAGACTGATAATCCCCAGTGCTATTTCCAAAATGTTTCACACGGACCAAAAACCGCAGATGAGCAGATAAAATCTTGTCACGTTTGGTGGACTGTCAAAATTGTGCTTAATTTGCTCTCGGTTTGATTCAATGTATGGACAGCTATCCGCCTAATTAATTAGGTTCATCACAAAAAGGCTATAAGCGATTTCGAACCAATAAATATCTGATGGAGTTTTGTTTGATATATTGGACGTGTTATTATGTTGGTAGTTTGTTATAGAAAGTTATATGAAAAATAACAGAGTGGACATTATGGCCGAACAAATTTAGAAAAGTTGTATCAAACGACACGAAGAAAAGACGACAAAAATTTGGAGACGTAAAGATTCTTCAACTTAAAATAAAACTCAATAAATAAAAAATAAATACATAGTAATAAATTAAACTCAGAAAAAGTAAACATTGCATTATGATAACAAAATATCAAGCATGTTCTAGTAGGCTAACATTTTAAGAAAATGCAGCTCTGTTTTGACTTCATAATAATTTTAATTTGAAACAGCGTTGGCACAAACAATGATATTAGAAAGGGACAAAGTGCAGCAACAAATTAGTTTATTGTCTATGAAAAGTAATATAAAAATAAGGATAATGTTGCTTAATTTCATTTGAATGTTTAATAAATAAATCTTGTGAATGAGAAATTAAATGAGTTGATCAATGACGATGAAACATAGTGCTAGGAGACGAGAAACATTTACTTACATACCATAAGCATAATCAACCTATATTCCCACTGCTGGGGCACGAGTCTCCTCTCTGTGTGACGGTATGGGTCGTAATCCGTCACGCAGGCCTAACGCGGGTTGGTGGATGTCACATGTCTTCGAAGTTTTGGTTCTAGGATTTGCCGGTTTCCTCACAGTATTTTCCTTCCCGTTATGAGAGCAGTGTCGATGAAATACATAATTTACACAAGGTAAAACACCTGCCTGGGTTAGAATCCACGACCAATAACTTGTAAGCCACGGCCATAAACACTGGGCCACCACTGCTCTCACCTCTTATTCACATACCTATAACTTTACTGCAATTTTGTGCCAGTCTCAGCAATTTCACTTCATCAGTATAATCTCACTGAACATTATACAAATAATTTGTTGGGAATGGCATTATCCATGCACATTTAACTGAAGATATAAACGTAAAGTAGGCCGATCATAAGTGTGAATCACCTTCAGTATAGTCATGCGATGCAATCGAAGAATGCTGATCTACTGGAAGGTGCAGACGATAATATGGGATATTTGTGTCATATACACAGTGAATAGAAACTGTAGGATTGAATATAGACTAGATAGATCTTCAAATGCTGCCAATATTTTCAACTTTTGACAACCTTAGCTTTCATTGACATATCGCATTTTTTGACAAATAAAACGTTACACAAAATGATGACGCAACGGTATGCAGTGTCAGTAGCTAGCGCTATCCATCCATGCTAACTTTATGAATGCGAAAGTAACTCCGTCTGTGTTTTTTTTTGTTACCTTTACACGTATTAACGGCTCAACAGATTTGGATCAACCTGGGTACACAGGTTGATCGTGTCCTGAAATAGAACTTACCTAGGATACTGTTTAAATCTGGAGAACATAATTATGTTCCCTTGGAATAATTTTCGGCCGGGCAGAAGCTCATCATTGATACAAATAAAAAAAAAAACGTGCGAGCCTTAGTCGCATAATGATGTGTATACATCATTATGCGACTACTATAAGGTACATTTGACATCTCACCTTGATAATAAGCAACATTAAGATTCTATCCTGGAAAATAAAATAAGACATTTAAGTTCGATTTCGACCCCGCGCAGACTTGTGGTCCGCGCGCTCTACCATCTGACGGCCAACTCTACCACCGCGCTCGCTCATTGATCAAATCAAATAGCGCGCGCTTCCCCGGCTTCCTGTAACACATTTTCGTCCCATTTCACGAAATCACTCCCACAGATTGCAGGAAAGCAAGAGGAAAGAAATGCACTTAAAATTTTACGTTTATAACACCAATAATGTTAAAATAAATATGAAGATTTAAACTATCTATTTTGTAAACTCCTTAGTCAGCATCAAAATTACTGTAAAAGTATTTGTAATCATACTCATCTCCAATCTGATCATTCTCATGTTCAATTCCAGCTAGACATAGTTTCGAAACCAATTTCCAGTAGTCAATTTCGCGCGTTTCGTGCCATAGAAAGGAACGACCAATAAGCTTAGATTCAACATTCGTTGTACAGCCTTAGCGTACTACAAACGCAGATAACTATGCATTCTCGTGACAATATGTGTACCTATTTCCTTACCTTTGAATAGGTTATTGGATAATTATATTGAGAAATGGCGACAGGTAAATAGTGTTTGTGAAATTGGTGTGCGATTGTGATCTTTAGCGCCGAAATTATTGGTTTTGTGCTGTTTAATAAATATAAATTGAAGTGAATTTATGAAGGATTCTCTCCATTTGGAGCATTGACAAAGGGTAATGCTACTACTTTCGTTCTGAACTATTTGTTTTGCCTAATAAATTTCGTTTTAGTGTGTTTAGCAGTTAGTGTATCTAAATTGCTGTTATTGGCGTTAGATGAGTAAACTATAACTTACATCACTGCCTTAACCATGTCAGACAAGAACACAAGTTTTTTTTTTTTTGTGGGGTAGGAAATCATCCAATGACTTCTCCCGCTCTGGGTGGAGCGGGAGCGCGTGTCAGACTTTTACTGACTAAAACCCACCCCTGTTCCTTCCCTGCCTGAGTACTCAGGGGTGCGGTAACTCATTTTCAGAATTTATCCGCTACCCCTAGGCATGCAGGCACCGGCCACGATGGGCCCCGTCAGTGGTGGGTGACACTAATCTCTTTGAGGCGTGCGTAGAACACTACGCGCTGTCGACTCATGGGCCTGGTGCTGATTGGACGACGAGCTACCCACTGCTCGCCGTCTTGCGACGTCCTACGCCCAGTACGCCCAGTACCTCTTCTGCGGTGGTAGCGGCCGGGGCCGTGAGGGCCACTCCGTTGAGCTTCCCTCACGCGTCCCGCCTCCGCCTTCGCGAACATTGCTGCTTCGCAGAAGGCGGAGACTGCTTCCCATTCCCTCTCGCTACGTACCATGGCCTGAACCAGGGCCGAGCGCGAGAAGTCGCCGCCACCTATCGCATCCACGAGGACACGGCGGTGCTCCGCCCAAGAGGGGCAGACCTTCACCGTATGCTCCACCGTGTAAGAACACAAGCTTAATGTCATGTTTATAAACTACATGATATCTATGATAATATTGCAACTCTAAAAACAACAACTAGATAAATATAAAACAGCTGTTTTTAAAACGGAATTTGACTCCCGGATATAGAATTAAATTAATCAACTTTATAACTCCAACTATGTTGTAAAACTCGATAATTTTTGGTAATAAACGGACATCGTATTCAAACGAGGATAATCAGACCAATTGGTAAAAGCTTTATATTTTCACTGATTGATTATAATTGGTGAACGGATGATATCACATAAATTAATAGCAATTAATTAATCTAGCTAACGGTAATTGATTGACAATTTTAGTCGCTTAATCCTGGTTTTATGTCTTTTAATTTTGTTTGTAGGATTGATCTGATTTATCTATGCTTTCTGGTTACTGTCAGCCTGTGGCTGTTGTGCGCAAAGGCCAAGACCATGATATTCAACTATTTCAGTTCATGAAAGCTTAACATGACTAAATATCCCGTAGGAAACCACCATGTTTAGTCGTATTCTATCCTACACCATATTCAGTCGTATTATATCTCTTTTCTATAAAACTAGCACATCGGCCGCGACTTCGTCCGCGTGGATGCCGTTTAAAAATACTGCCAATAATATGTAAATATAATTTATAGCATAAAAAGTTATATTATAGCACCCACAATAATAATAGTAGCTTTCTACAAGTGAAAAGATTTTTTAGAATTGTTTCATTTATTCCGGAGATTACCCCTTACATACAAACTTACAAACAAATTTTACTTCTTTGTAATATCAGCATTGATCAACTATAATATGCCCAGTATTTTTATTAAGGATCCCAGCTTCTGAACATTCTGTGGAATGCAACGATACGATGCTTTAAATGAATTCACGTTTAAAATTTCCAAATCGCACCTGATTATGGTCAAACAGTAAGCTGTTAGCAGAACTATATTCATTTAACGGTTTTGAATCGTCAAATCAATATAAAAGCACTGTACAAGCTTCTGTAAATAAAGTTAAATGTGTTTACAAAATTAGAAGCCATTTAAAGGACGTTGCACTCATTAAGTGTCCGTGACAAAGACGCTGACGCAAATTTGAAATCTGGATTTTAACACCTACCGAAGATAATGGTTATTATGTTTATGTTCAAGACAAGATTATCTTCACTCCTGTCTTGTGTTACAAAGTTAATCTTAATTGAAGAAAGATTCTGAAACAGGCTGCCAAAACTTTTTAAGATAATTAATCCAATTTCTTACACACATTTCGATCGTCTCAGTTCATTATGCTTTATCAGATCAGTAAAGGCTTTCATTTCTTTAAATACTTTTGTACCGTTTCACCATAATCGTCTATTTTAAAATGAAAAAGTGTATCTATCGTTTTAGCAATAGAGGCTACTTGAGTGCAACTTTCTTACCCATGACAAAGCTGTAAAATAAGTATTTTTTGTTCTCAAACCTTTTTTCTATGTACATATGTATATCTTTCCAGATGGCATGACGTTGGTGCCGTGGAAGGTGGGTAGGCCTTTGGTGTGGGACGCACCCTGTTCCAAGTACGGCGGGCTGTGCCGGTGCTGCCGCTGCAGCTGCCGAGGCCCTCAAGCGGCGCAAATACTGTAACCTTATTGGAAATTACAGTTTCGAGCCGTTTGGGGTCGAAACGCTCGGGTTATGGGGTCCGAGTGCGTTTCTCCTTTTTAAGGATATTTCTCGCCGACTGATCGACACTTTACGTAACCTGGCTGGGCTGGCTCGTTCTTTGCTCAAAGAATTAGCATTTCCATTCAACGTGGCAATGCTGCCAGTCTTCTGGGCACGTTTCCAGATGACAGCGATGTGGAGGAGTACTTCGACGCCTTAACGTATTTTGTTTTTGTATATTATGTAGATACGCAGTTAGGTAAAGAATTTTGGCAGATATAGTTAGTTGAGTATTTTATAAATATGTAAATTTATGATTAATAAACACAGGTTATATTAATATTGTGGATTAATCAGAATGCCGGATAACTACCAAATTTTGAAACAAAAACTTTGTGCCGTACGTGACAAAGTTCGAATTTCATTGTAACTTATTGCTGATAGAATGTGACTTACTATTTGGTATACGTACAATGAACTCTTTCCATCCTCACGTACCAAGCCATTTGGTTCTAATACAAAATATTAATTTTCAAAAACACAAAATATTATCACCACGTGACATTTCAGTGACGCATGTCAATCCTTTAGATTTTGGACCTTTGATAATTATCAATCTTTGTCCTTGATAGAATTTAATTTTGTCTAAACCCTCAGATATTAAAAACTTTTTACACCAAGAACATCATTTCACAACAAGTCAGTATTAGCAACATTTTACCATAAATTGCGCGCATACATAGCACTCATACGTCACAAGCATCGTGCAAACACGCGATAGGGCGTGATTCATACGTCCAGTGCGCGTTCAACTTATCGTGCGTTTAATTGGGTGTTACGGGCCCGTCACTCAAGATAATCCTTTAACGGTATCGCATTTCGAGATCGAGGTATCAGCAGCTGATAGTGTTATGTGCAGAGTTCGGAAATTGGGGTAAAAATTATGCGTTCGTCTTAAGCTGATCAAGGTTCTTGATGATGTTAAAACAAAATTCCCCATTGTAACTTTCAAATTTCGAATACCTACATCAAAACCATACTATTTTTTTTTCCTCAAACTTCATTAGTCGAATTTATAAATTTATCTCTATATTATTTGTATTGTCTGCATTTGCAGTAAAGGCTGGGTCAATGTCAATAGTTATATTAAAGATGTACCAACGGTTGACTGCACTTAAGTGGTCACCAAAAATCAATTTTATATCTCGTTCATGAAACTGTTCTACTTTTTGTGTTGTGTAAGACTACCTAAGGGCATTTTCAGCCCATTTGTAAATGCCATTGGAAACATTTAATTAGTCAAATAGGAGTTTTTGTTACTGGTAGGCAATTTAAAAAACTTATAATAAGCCTTTTCTTTGCAGTTCAAGAAATGCTTAAAGCGATTGCAAACAAAGCGCTTTTGTGGTCAAGAATTGCAATTCTGAGTAAATAGCAACAGTTGTTAGGCTTCAGGGCACTATAACTTGCCAGCTGACATATTGTCATGTATTTTTTATTGCCTGATCAATTTACAGTTGCACAAATATTATACAAAAATATTTTCTTCTATTTACTCGTATCTGACTGCCCGTGGTGACCACACATACAATTTGTAGGTTGTGAGTTTAAACCCAGGCAGGTGCTTTATTTTGTGTGAATGGTTTCATCACCACTGCTCTCAAAACGGTGAAGGAAAGGTCGTGAGGAAACCGCCATGTCCTAGAACTAAAAATTCGAAGACATGTGACATCCACCAACCCGCATTGGGCCCGCGTGGTGAATTACGACCCACACCCTTCCACAGAGAGAAGGCCTGCCGTGCCCCAGCCGTGGGGAAATTGAAAGGCTGATGATGATGATGATGATGACCCGACTGCCCTAGAAGGAGGGTAATGTTTTTCTAGCGTTTCTATGTATGTATTATGTATGTTTGTTTGTTTGTTTGTATTCTATTTCTTTGGCACGCCCTATAGCCTTGGCAACTGGATAGATTTTAACAAGTGAGGTATGTTTATATTGGGTTTGTCTTTATGGCAAAATGGAAACCGTTATTGTGAATTAAATCCATGATTGAACTAAAATAATTGCCACCAGTTGCATCAGACTGCTAGAGTTGACAATACCGTAGAGAATAAGAAAAAAATGTTTTCTTCTATTTTTTTCAAACTCAAAGCTCATGCTATGTCCAAAAGCTCAAGATCTCAGTAACGTGAAACCAGTTCGAATTTTTCTCTGGAACGAGGTAACAAGAATTTATTTTCTGCCTAAAAGTAAGTACAGAAAAATATAGGTCCCAAGTCCTCGAACCACCCTAACCCTATCAACGCGACCCAACAGTAATTGACACCGAGGCCAATTCCATTGACTACTAGTTTTTTTTTTACTTTTTACCAATACTTTCTGAGATTTTAATTTAATTGCGTTTTGATAAAAACCATTTATTGGTTTTTGATATATGAAAATCCATGTTTTAATTGAAAAGAACGAGGTTCTATATTTCTTTTTTAAATTTATGTACATCTCTATTTCATGGTGGCAATGGAAATGTTATTGTAAACTCCTTATGTTTGTAAAATAATGTAAAATTATTAAAGTTGTCTGTATGGCATTAGTTTTGATTTTATAATTGGAACTTTATAATGTGAGAGTACATAAAAAATATTAATATAATATTCGAGTAAGCTGGAGACAGCTCGGTAAACTTTTACGGCTGTACTTATTAAAAATATATTGATAAATTGTTCGCGTAGCCATTACCTCGCATATTTTCTTCAGATTTATAGTTTGTTAACATCTTTTACTAGCCTTATAAAGGATAACAAAATAAAAGAACTCCTAACATATCGGATAAGGCTATTAATTATTTACAATCAATCATTACAATTTTATAGCAAGGATGTTATATAGTTTTACAATAATCCATATCTAATAAGAAAACAGATAAAGTCACATCAAAGTTCGGTGTAAAACAGACTGATGTTTACGACATGCTATAAACTGATCTTATAGTTTTAAGTTCAGCATCGCGGCTAACAAATTGCGTTTTATTAGGGAATGAAGCGTTTACGACAGCTGATATATTATGAGGATGAATAAATGTACAAAGTTGAAGGAAACTATCGTTGATCATTTTGTTTAGGAGTGTAACTTTCTAGCTTATCCACGTCTGATACGAATATTTGAAGTGTGAACTTTCGTGTGATAAGATTTTATGAATGTCAAACTAGTACTTGCCTACAATGTATGGCATTGTTCAAACTTTGTTAGTGCCTCGTCAAACTGTTTTATGCCTCACTTTGTTTCCTCAAATTTGTATTTGCAATTTTTAACTCCATCCTATAGCTTGAAAGAACAGTTAAAAATGTAACGAAATTAATTCGAAATCTAGGACATTATAAATAAGATCAACACTAACACCAAACCAAATTAAATGACTAAACAAATATGGAACTTAAAATAAAGAGTCATCAAACTTTTTATCAAATATTATTATCGTTCCGCGGCCGCGCGACCAACCCATCTTCGCGACCGTACCGCTAAATTATACACCAAGGGTCCATAGTACCCCATTACGGAGGAAATGCGCACTAATGCATCTCATTCTCTATTTGTCAAATTATAGACCGCTGTGTAGTAGTAATCTCACGAAATAAGATAATGGCATCGGTGAGAGTGTGTCGAGAGTGGATTTTTGGCTCGTTAAATGACGGACATCTAATATTTGCAATAGAGGTGAAAGTTCCCGTGTTAGGTTACAATAGAAATTAACATGATTGGGGTATCAATTACCAGTTCTTAGAATGACGCAATGTTAGAATGAGACGACTAAATCATGGTTTTTGTTATTGATTAGCCAACATTATATATTTTCTTTGTAAAGTCAGATTCCATTAGTGTCAGTTCGGTAAGTGAAAAATACAAAAAAAAACATATAGATATACACAAAAAATGCTAAGTAACACGCATTAGACAGTGATTTGTGTTGTTATGAATAATCTCACTTATACAAAGGAGAAAGGATTTAAATATGAACGTGATATTTCGACTTAATGCCATAATGTCTCATTATATTGTCCATTTATGTCCGCAATCATAATAGGTCCGCTTAGAAAGCGTTCACCGTGTACAGGCTATCACATAAAGGTTACTTTTAAAAATACAATGAACTACCGTTTACATTTACATACAAAAGGTAATCATATAATTTATATTTAGACTTAAATTACTTTCAATCTATTTGATGGTTAGATAGTACGTTCTTTAAACTTGCAAACAATGAATTTTATTGAATCTAAAAAATATTCTAGAATCGATACAGCCTTATTATAAGTGCAGGTTGTGTGTATCTGTGGTTATCTAAATAAAAATAATAGCTTCGCAATTACAACAACAAAACTACATAAATGCACATGAATAATAGTACACGCCTGTCATCGTATTATTTATCCAATTATTTCCCTTAATTACTCAAAAAAAGGGCGAACTCGACTGTACCAGCCATTAGCATACAAACAGTACTACCGAAGATATACGAGATAAATTGTCAAGATAAGGCTGCGGTGAAAGAAGTACAGGCGGTGTAATTACAGGTCGACCGCGTCTAGGCGTAAGAGACCGCGTAAATCGCGAGGTGTAAAAGACCGCGTAAATCGCTTCGCGCGGATAAAATTTCCCGTCATCATTTGCAAGGTTGGGTGTTACATCTGTCATAATTTTGTGCGGTTGCGAAGTGTGGTTGCGCGTTATTAGTGTTTGAAATTAATTTTATTATACCCGTAATAACTTGAGACAAGTACATGGAATCTAATTTAGTTGCGAAGCAATTTATTCCTGTTCCTTTAGATTAAGTTTTATTTCTGGTTTTGTTTTGTTTAAATGCAAATGTCTTTACAGGTATACACGACATTTACTATGAAAGATCGCGCGCCTACACCTAGGTTCTGACGTTTAATAAGTGCTCATAAAGGTTTCATTATAATCATCATCATAATCAGGCTTTTAATGTCCCCACTTTTGGGGCACAGGCCTCCTCTCTACGAGAGAGTGTGGGCCGTAATCCACCACGCGGGCCCAATGCGGATTGGTGAATGTCAAATGTCTTTGAATTTTTGGTTCTAATACATGCCGGTTTCCTTAAGATGTTTTCCCATAAAGATTTATTATATTATACGTGAAATAAAATATTTTTAAATTGAATAGGTTACTTTGTGTTTATTTATTTCATACAATATTTTATATTTTTAGGGTTCCGTACCCGAAGGGTCCAAGTGGAGCCCTATTGTTATCACTCAGGTGTCCGTCTATCTGTCCCTCCGTCGTCTGTCACAAAATTTTGTTACGAAGAATTTTTTAACTTGCCATTGACCTATGAAATTTGGTTATAATGTTTATTATTACGTATACTTTACTAACAAATACCAATATATGGTACGGAACCCTTAACGTGCTAAATGCGACACGCACTTTGCCAATTTTTTTTTGTAGTATGTTTTTCTTTAACCCATAGACTTCTTACATTATGTAGGTTTTCCTGTAATCTAACGATAAAAACGATATTTGTTTTTTTTTTCAAAATTTTATACTCTGTTTTTGATTCGGATATTCGAAACCCTAAAAAGGCAGGGGGTGACTAATATACTCAAATAATGGATCCCCAAAAACGGTCGCTAGCACGTAGTGTGACGTAGCAACAATGAAGCAACATAATTGACGACACGGTTGGCGCAGTGGTTGAGCGTTCGGCTGCTGCGCTGCGTGTCGCGGGTTCGATTCCCGCACGGAACAAATATTTGTATGATCTACAGATAGTTGTTCCGGGTCTGGATGTCTTGTGTATGTGAGTATACATGTTTGTGAACGCACTCACGATACAGGAGTAATACCTAGTGTGGGGCGAGGTTTTTAAAAAAAAAAAAATTATCCAAGATCCCTACCAGCATCTTACTGGAATATACATCCTTCTCCCGAGTAAATTTCCACTCAAGCCAGCCAATACAAGCAGGCGCGAAGTGGGAGCTTTGTTCCCCCCGTTCATGTTCACAACAACTGGCCAGTAAACGCAAGCTGGAGATGAAGAATAAGAATTCTTCCGTGAGATCGGGTCCGTGGGGTCACTGCTACCCAACAGTTTGCCACAAACAAGTTTAAATTACTTATTGTTAAAAAAAAAAATGTACAAGCGCTTAGAAAAAGTAGCAGTGAAAAAATGCATAGGGCATCAAAAAATTCCTTCACAACGGTATCAATGACGGCACGGTTGGCGCAGTGGTTGAGCATGGCTGCTGCGCTGCGTGTCACGGGTTCGATTCCCGCACGGAACAAATATTTGTATGGCCTACGGATAGTTGTTCCGGGTCTGGGTGTCTTGTGTATGTGAGTTTTACATGTTTGTAAACGCACCCACGATACAAACACACACAGGAATAATTCCTAGTGTGTTGCAACGTTATTTAGAAAAAAAAAAATGAGAAAAGAGCCCAATATGTAGGCAATATTAAAACAAGAAAAAACTGTAACGATAGGTAAGCCTTCTTCTTTTTTTAGCTCCAAACATATACAGGGTGTAACGGAAAGGTGTGGTTATATTCTTAGAATTGCATCTGCCCATCGATATTAACAACTTTCTCAAAGAAAACATGAGGAAATTATTTTAAAAAAAATTACCTCCAAGGGGAGGATCCCCCTCTAGGACCTATAACTTTCTAAGGAAAGTTTTTATTTTTCTCAGAGAAAGTTGTTAATTTCCATAGGCAGAACCGGTTCTTAACATATCACCACACCTTTCCGTTACACCCTGTAGACATAATTATGTGTCATACAATTCATCTAAAGCTTAATTATATAAAGTCTACAATCTTCAATAGGTCCTAAGTTATGTTACACGACACCTGCAAACAGATAGTGTATTAGACTATCAACTCGCGTTCAAACAAGATTCGAAATTAAATTAATTGAGAAAATTACTTTAAAGCTAATAACGAAAGAGAATCGTGTTTCGTCTCTGTGGATAATAAGATGATGGTAGCAAGGTGAGATGGGGGTTTAACTTAAATATACGCAAATTGTGTAGCTGTGTGGAAATTCTGGTGAATTACATACAGCAAATTATTTTAGAGATTTGAAGATAAAAGTTTGAAAAAGCAAGGACAAAGATTGGAAAGAATTACAATTTTGATTGATTTTGTAAAGTCTGGGGATGCGGACAGGGTGTGTACTGATGTGTAAGAAAAGAAACACTGAACTGCAATATTTTGTTTATTGTAACATCAATCCTTTTCCACTAACAACTGACTTTCTTTTGACAAAACAATTATTTTTTGAATCCCATTCTCAACAACATTTTAACTAGTGAAGAACCAGACAACAGACACAATAGAAAATCTATTGTTCAAATCACACCGATGTGATTTAGGTACCTGCCTTTTTTATTTTGTGGGGTGGGAAATCATCCAATGACTTCTCACGCTCTGGGTGGAGCGGCAGGGCGTGTCAGACTCTTACTGACTAAAACCCACCCCTGTTCCTTCCCTGCCTAAGTGCCCAGGGGTACGGTAACTCATTTTCAGAATTTATCCGCTACCCCTAGGCATGCAGGCACCGGACACGACGGGCCCCGTCAGTGGTGGCTGACACTCATCTATTTAAAGCGCGCGTGTTCCACGCGCGCTTTAAAGATATGAACGCTACGCGCCGTCGACTCACGGGCCTGGTGCTGAGCATCGGCGAGCTGTGATTTAGGTACCTGAGAGGTTAAAAGTATATTTCCCCACCCAGCCTGTCTGCTGACGAGGTTCGTTTTTAATGCGAGCTGCTACCTTACACATCACAATTTAAAAGTGTTTAAAGAACATTTTGCCCGTTACCAACCGAGGTACGAGTACTACGCTTTGGAATGGATAACTACTATCTTGCTTCATCTTTCTGATTGACAGAGTCACTGAGTCGTTTATCGATATCATCATTAATTTCTGACAGTATTTTCATCACCAGCTCCAGCAACCACCTAATCCAAATTTTTGGCTTTTTACAGGGCAAAAGCAAATTCGAAGATCGTCTTTCGATAAACAATCGACGAATTGACGACGTAATTTCAGAAATTTTGAGACTTCTATTATTACAGACAAGAATTAATAACTCTCTTCCTATGTTTTGAGCTGAATAATAAAAATGTCAAAATAAACCACACCAAATCAAAAAAAACTGCACAGAGATCTGATGGCCATCAATAAATTGCTGGCCGGAAAAGGGGTGTTCATCAACCGTCCGCACTACTGGAAACAGACATGTGTTTTTAAATCCCACTTATAGATAACGGGTTTGAAACCTGTCATTATTTGTGCATTATTGCGAACGCGATACCAAACACATCGTTACTATGGCTACATGTTAATTAAATACTCATTGTCTTTCTTCATATTACGCCGAAAAAGAGATCGCTTTATTTTCCATCTCTTCGTGATGTTATACGAGTATTTATCTGATCATTTGAAATGATATCAAAGTCAATTATTATTTTACTTGATGGTGGTGTGTTTTTTTTGCCAAGCTATGCATATCAAACTATGATAGATACCTGTTAGTTAATATCGCAGTAAGAAAGATAATTTTGGGCATAAACGTTTTGTTGACCTGCAGATGTATTCGCTAACGCAGTTGACCTCTATTTGATAGGCACTTTGCAGTACATTGCTGCTTTGCACGGTGGACATCGATTATAATAGGCACTACATAGTACATTTTTGTTTTCCTATACGTCAAAGCAGCAATGTACTGCATAGTGCCTATCAAATTGATGTCAACTTACTCGTAGTTAGCAAATACACCTGCGGATTTATCATTAAGAAGACCCTTGGTCCTAGAGTTCTTGATTAAGGCACTATTAATTGCCAATGAACTTGAGTCGTTAGATTGCGTGTTCTGTGGTGAACTCACGTAACGCGTCGTACGTCCACCCAGTAATAGGACTCGCCCATCAAGGAGCGCTGTCCGAAATTAAACGCATTATATTATTATACTAACTTAAAACCAAAGGAATTATACTAAAACACGTATATTAAAATATAAATAATTAAATGATCTTTAAAATGGTTTCATAAAAATACGCTTTATAGTGTTTGCGTGATTCTCAATTTTTTTTTCCGCGTTGGACACAACTTAAATAAAAATATAATTTCAAATATTCACAAATCAAATTACGAAAAAAATTGTCTTGAGTAACATATTTTTTTCAAAGAAATAAGACTAGTCGTTGAGACATGATGTTCAATTAAAAATCATTAGAATTCTTATAACTGCGTCTTAAGTGAAATTCTATCAGCACTGCACACACTGCATGAACCTCAAATATTCAAATGTTTGGGATTGATGTTTTTTCTTTTGCAATCATAGTCGCTGATAGAATGTCACTTGGTCTAGGGTCTCTTGCCTCTTTGAAATATACTTCAAAAATAATATATCGATTCCTCTGACCAAAATTCAATATCACCCTCTACTATTACTACAAGTGTTTTCATTTCTCAACCCCTAAGCATCCTACAATAACATCTTACAAAAACACCTGCATCTTCATAAAATCCCTAACACAACATGTTGTCTTTACAAGCTCACGGGCATTAGAAAGAGTAATCAAAATAAAATTATATTTATTCGAAGTGATAGTCGTGGATTCGGTTCCGGTCTTAATGGGCGCCCGGCAGGTGGTGGCGCGTGGAGACGAAGAAATATTATACAGTGTGGTGTCAGACTACTGGGTGGGGTTCTGTGTGCTTGATTTAATGAGGATGGTGATAATGTTTTTTGTTAAATCGTTTAGACTGAAGAGGAATGAGTAGATCTATTTTAAGGGTATTGAATGAATAGCGGAGAAAGTGAATTAGTGAGATGATGATTAATAGAGAAAGAAGCATGAGAGAAGAAGAAATGTTGCACCGACCCATATAAATTGGCATAATGGCAAGAGAATGACGATGATGAGTAGAAATAACGAGGTACGTCAATTAACAATTATCTTGCTCAGTTGTTGACATAAAGTATTCATGGTTTTAAATGTAATGTAATTTTTAGAATGTTAAGTTCTAAGCTAATAAGCAAAGAAATAAATAAAAGAAAAGAAACTAAAAAGAAATCGATAATTAGCAGGTCTAGTTTGCTCAGCTCGCCCGAACAGTACAGTAACCGAAAACATTTAATAATAACAACAAGGAACCCTAATAAAGTAGTCAATTCACTCAACGTCGACGACGAGTGTGACTGATTTGACATCACGCCAACGACACCTGCGGAGTACGTTTGTTTTACTTGCATTTACACCAGCTGCCCAATTTATGTGCCCCTGATACATTTCAACCGGTATTAGTACATTAATGACGGCGAGATTTTTGTAATATTTCTTATAGTTTATGTATCTGTATATTTATTTATATATTTTTGGAAATATATTGAACGGATTTGAAATATTTAAGACATTATTGACACTATTTGTGACGATAATGCGTCGATATTTGTGATATTTCTGAGAAACTTAGTATAAAATATATGAACAGTAAACTAGTATACTGTTTCAATATAGTAATGGTTGCTGCAACCGCAGCATGAATTATATGGACTTGACTATACATCTGTTTGGACTCCACAGTTTCGGCTATGAATGGAATTTGCTTGTATGTATAGTACCCGACTAATCATTATTACCAGGATTAATAGCAGTGGCCTATTATACATTATTGAATGGACTGTTTACTCCAATATCCACCTGATTGCTTCCCGTATCCGTAACGGGAATATTGTAAGACACGACAAAATTGAAAATAATTGAAATTATTTCGTCGCCAGATAATTAATTGGTCAGATAAAATACCATGGCATTACTCTCTTTGAACTTTTATCGAAAATTCCTTCAACAAATTACCGTAGCGAAAGTAAAGCCAGATTTTAAAGATCACTTACTGTTATTATGTGCAGCTGTAAAATATCCTGTTACACTAGCTTCATACAAATCGTCCAGCTTTAATAATCAACACAAAATAGTAACCAACTAACAAAGATCTCAACTAACTGAATGACTTCGAATGCTTCAGCAAAGATTTTATACGTTTGGAAGTTCAAACTAGAGTGGTGTCGTTATGACAACCATAACATTCAATCAGTCAAGTTCATTATAAACAAACGACTGGGATTAATATTAGCAACGTCACGGTTGCTTGTTTATACAAAATTTATAATAAACATCAAAAATTATGTGGCAGTTTACCATATTTAAATTTTACGCTTTAAATTAATGATGTACATTAACGACGCAACTCAGAAAGGGTCAATTATATAAAAAAGTTTTTGACACAAATATTTCTATTCACATACAGATGTTTAGGTTTAATTCACACTGTAGTGTCATTATTACTAATAGCGAATCAAAATTCAGTATGAATAAGAAATAAGGAAAAAATATCTTCCAAAAAGAACCGCTTGTGTGAATTGACGCTTAATTACGTTTATCAAACTGCCGTTTTAGCTTTTAGAATTTAATCTTAAATCTACCGAGAACGTGAAACTTCACTTAACTCTGTATAAACAGTTGAAGTTGTCGTAAAAATGTCTGGAAAGTAAACTTATACATTCAAATTGATGTAAGTACTAAGTTTATGTGTTGAATAAGTAGGTACCTGATTTGCTTGAGAGTGTTAAGCCTTTCTGCACTAAAATGCTTGTTAATATTCAGGACTTAATTTGCTTCTTTGTATAAGGTATGTGGAAATCGCGTTTTCTTTTGGTTATATCGGCGACCACGTTGTTCATTGTACTGGCCTATTTCAAGGTAGCTTTTGTGACATCTAATGGCTGTGAGATCCACGTTCGACAGTTTTTCATCTTTGTCATATCTATGATTCCAAAATTAAATCTCTTTTGACCAAAAGTTAACCACGTTTACCAAATTTAGCTACATTTGCCTCCTAAAGGTACAGCACCTGCACTTTGAAAGCAAAGTGCAGGTGTTGTTGCACAGAGGGCATGACAAGAGGCAAGGAATTGTTTGGGACGTAGCTCCACAATCGCATTGTGGCTCATTGGAGTACCCCCATTAGGCTAAGTTGTGCCTGCAGCGGCCCACCAGGCTTCGTAGTCAATTAAGAGATTAAAAAGTTAGAATAGAATAGAAAACATTTATTCGACACAGACACAACACAACAGCAACAAAACAGCAGCACTTCACACAATAATTTTAACTGTAGCGTCTCATAATAATTATTGATTTATAGTTGGAACGTCATACGCATGGATAGAATTAGGAATGAGTATATAAGAGGAAGTCTGAAAGTAGCACCGCTGACTGAAAAGTTGTGTGGAAATCGGTTGTCGTGGTATGGGCATGCGGTGGGATGAAGAAAATGTCGTGAGGAAAGTCTTGTATATGGATGTGGATGGCTATAAGAGTAGAGGAAGGCCAAAGAAACGATGGTTAGACTATGTGAAAGAGGATATGGGTATAAAGAGGGTGACTACAGAGATGACGACTAATAGAGGAGTATGGAAGAAAAAGACATGCTGCGCCGACCCCAAATAAATTGGGATAAGGGCAGGAGAGTGATGATGAGTTGGAACGTCATACTAAAAAGGATGCACTACTAAGCCATATCGTCCCTAAAGGGGCCGTCCCCACAAGTTTCAACAAAAAACCATAAAAAAATAGTGTCAAACCAGTCACCTACACAATACAACTCATTTACGAAGAAAACACAAATAAAACAGTTAACTAACGTAACACAAAGGAATAAACGAATGAATTGGCACATCGTTACAGCCCCCACACCTATTTGGCATTACGAAAAATATGTCTTGTTGCATGCTACCAATTGCAAGTCACGCCCTCTCCCCTTTTGAGTCAACGATCGAAAATTATGACTTAGGGTGATGTCAGGGAAATATTGTGTTACAGACCTGGCTTTATATGTTTTATGACTGGACTTTTATATTTTTTGAATGGTGGCCATTATGTGGCCGCTGGTGTAATTTTTAGAGTTCCGTACCCAAAGGGTAACCAACGGGATTCCATTACTAAGACTCCGCTGTCCGTCTGTCTGTCAGTGGGCTGTATCTCATGATCCGTAAAAGGTAGACAGTTGAAACCCTTTAATTTTTAATTTATATTTATTATTTTTTGTTATAGCGGCTATAGAAATGCACGCTGTATGAAAATTTCAACTGTCTACAGCCCAAAAAAAAAACCCAAAACACCTTTTTAGAAACGTGTTTTTTTGGTTTTTTTTCAGATGATGGTATGGAACCCTTTGTGTGCGAGTCCGACTCGCACTTGGCTGGTTTTTGATGTTGCATTTTGTTTGTTTTATAGCTTATTTTAGAAAATGTTCTTTTTAGCAGCTGTATCATTGAAGCTGTGCTTGAAAGTTCTGCGTTTAAATCCAGTCTAAATTAGGTATACCGGACCAATATACAATGTCAGTGTAATAAAATTCATACATTCAGATTCACTTTTACATTTCCCAACATTACTATTTTAATATCCGCTTCCTTAAACGCTGTTTACCCACAACATAAACAAAGCCTTAACGATTTAGCCTCACGCCCGCACTCTTGAGACCAACTGGAAAACGCTAACAAGCCATTCATACAGTTTTTTCCATAAACGAGTTACACAAAATAAAGAAACAACCCTCTTATGACTTATATAATTATTCATAATTGGACACTTAGCCGATTTAGTTCGAACGAAGTTTGTTTAGGCGCTAATTTAGAACGCAAATTAGTTAAATTTGCATGTTTGATTTGGATTATTATTGGTTTCATAATGTTTGTCAGCGGTTTGTCTAATAAATAATCATTTGAAATATTTAAAAGGGGTTATTGAACCTCGTTGAGGTGACATTTAAATTTTAGAATTTAATTCCTACTGTATTGAAACAGTAGCAATTTATTTTGATTCTGATAATATTAAAGATATTTCTCATACTCAACACTTCAAACATCAGGTCAGAGTTTAATACATTCGTAGATGTAGCAATATGTAAATTAGTCTGATATGCAAAAATAGTATCTGCTCCTTATCTTCATAAGCCCTTTATCAAACTTAAAATAAAACAAAACAGAGCTGGAACCGATCCAGAAACTTTTAGTCAGATATCAAGACATATTGCACGCCAGCATTGCGGAACATAGTAGATTTATTAGGATCGGCTCAACTGTGGCAAAATTATCTCTCTCATCGCTGATATATTAATAATAATGATCCGGTATTAATACGTCTGGGTACGGATCTAATGGTGCGTGTCTTCGGAAGCCCTGTAGCGTATCGTCTTGGGAGCATACTTAGGTATATGTTGCCTTGAGATTTCTACTGTCATCAATCATTGTTTGGATGTGTAGTTTGCAGTAGAGGTTCTGATCGGAAGGAGACGTGTAAAAGCCTTGATTATAAGAGCAGTTTCTTCCAGGTGTAAGAAAATTTGTCAGCCTGAGGTGTGGATGTTTACTCAATAACGCAACCATTTCCTCTTTCTTCTACTAAACGAAACTATACCTCCTCCACAAAACTAAAATAGTTATTCATTTCGATATTCACAAATATGTATCCTGTACTCCCAATATTTTAAACACACATGGCCAATTCTATCATGTGATTGCCAACCTTTAAACTGATCCCGGCTTACTACGCCCCAGGTAACATTCAGACATTAAACAAATTGAAAACGCCCGATTTTGCAGCCCTTTCGAATTTTAGTACTGATTGACAATTCGCCCTTGCTTATGGAGCCAACTTATATTTCCCATGAGCCTCCGGCTGTTTCATGGTGATCCCCCCTTTGAAACAGTAAACATATGCCTGTAATCCGACTCTGCTCTGTCCTTTTCTGGCGTCTTCGAAATGAGGGAGATGGTTGTCAAGTTATTGCCAGGTAGTTTCGACTTGGATAATGTGGTACGGGGGCTGGACGTACAAACATATTCCCTTGTCTCCCCATACGCGGTGAATTCGACCCTAAAGTTCTAGGCTCCCCTAATAAGCTATCGCGTCTCACCTTAGGGTAGTGCGATGTCGTTCAAAGCAAAGATCAGGCTGGTTGAGATATGAAATGCAAAATTAGTGGGGAAGTATGAATGATTGATGAAAGAAAAATATGACATTTTATGTACATAGCATTGCAAGTCTACCATAAACTGTCCATTACGGTCGTTGTGATAAACCATGAGATAGCCTTTTGACCAGCCGTGGACGTCTTTCGGATTAATGATGATCATGAATACGATACAAAAGTCAAAAAAATAGCCAAGACTAGACTTATATATCAATTCCTAACAGCTGTAAAGGTGTTACTGCAGTCCTCGTTTTGTTATTTTAAGATCAGCAGATAGCTGTTACACAGAACACACATCAACAAGTAAGGCACTTACTACAGTCTTGTAGGTAATTTAGCGTACACGTTCGTCGGATCTACCACCAACATGTTCTTTGGCCGCAGCAGAGGTGAGGTCACGTGATTAATGTGCGGGGGGCACCGTGACGGACGATAAACGGAGCACCGTCTGATCATCAACAAGTTGCAAATTAATATTGCGTAAGTCTCCCTGATGTTTATGAGAACATACTAAGGGTACATGCTTGTAATTTATGAATTAAAGGCGACAGTCTCGGCGTAGACTGTAAATGATGTAGGCGTGAATATGAGCTTTAATATTGCGTGGGACAAAGGACTTGAATTTCATGATAATTTTGCGTTTGGCTGTAATTTTGACTGTTATCATCAATCTACTTTCCGTATGGTGTCGGACGTAAAAGAATAGTACCTTCCCATCACTTCCCGTGGGTGTCGTAAGAGGCGACTAAGGGAGCTTGAGCCCTAGTGCATACTACTAAAGCACCTTGTGCCACCCGCGCGGTGGCGGGTAAACCACCAACAACAGCATTTCCAAGGAGAGTTGGCGTCAGGCAGGCGGCCGGCTATAAAACTTCTGCCAAAACCTTTTGCAACATGGTCTGGGAAAATGTGATGTGCGATAGGGCTAGGGCGTACCCCACAGGCGACGCGCAGGGGCAGCAACCGGCTCCTGTGGGAAATGGACAAGGGTTGTCGCACCAGGACGGGCGGGTGCGACGGAAGACGCAAGCTCGGAGAGTAAGAGAATTAAGATTGAGGTGTGCGAGCTGGAATGTAGGTACTATGACTGGAAAGGAAGAGAGTTAGCAGATGTTTTAAAAAGGCGACGGATAAATATAGCGTGTTTGCAAGAAACGAAATGGAAGGGTGCGAAAGCAAGAGAATTAGGGGAAAGATATAAGTTTTATTACTGTGGAAGTGGTGGCAAACGGAATGATGTGGGCATAGTTTTGGATAGTGAATTAAAAGAATGTGTGGTGGATGTTAAAAGAGTAAGTGATAGCTGTCAAAGTGGTTGTGGAGAGTATGATAGTAAATGTAATTAGTGCGTATGCACCCCAATCACGATGTGAGGATAGTGTAAAAGAGAAGTTTTAGAAGGACTTCGATTGTGTGATGATGAATGTACAGGAGAGTGAAGAGGTGTTTGTGGGGGGTTATTTTAATGGGCATGTAGGAAGTCTGAAGTATGGTTATGAAAGAGTGCATGGTGGTTGTGGGTACGGACTTACGGAGACCGTAATACTGATGGCGAGACATTGCTGCAAGCTGCTTCGGCTTTTGACCTGGCAAAAACTAACACCTGGTTCAAAAAGAAAGACGAACACCTGATCACTTATAAAAGTGGCCAGCACGCGACCCAAATTGACTTTTTCTTGGTGAGACGAAACAGTCTCAAAACAGTCAAAAACTGTAAAGTGTTGCCAGGCGAAGGCTTAGTCTCTCAACACAGGCTCATAATGATGGACGTAACAGTCAGTGTCTCGTCCAGTAGGAACAAAGAACGGCCCCCGCCCAAAATCAGATGGCATATGATATAAAATGAGGAGTGTGCAAGTATGTTTAAGAGTCAAGTGATAGATAAAATGATAGAAATGAAGGATATGGAAGGAAAATCTGTGAATGAATGTTGGAAAGAGATGGTGGATTGTATAAAGCGAGTAGCAAACGATATGTTTGGAGAATCGCAAGGTAAAGGCATGATAGAAAAGGATACATGGTGGTGGAATGAAGATGTGCAAAAGATGCTAAAAGACAAGAAAATTTCGTTTATAGTATGGCAGAATGTAGAAACTGGAAACGATAATTTGAAAGAAGAGAAAAAGAAAATTTATAACGAATGGAAGAGAAAGGCAAAAAAGGCGGTTGCAGTTTCCAGGGCTAAGGCGCAGGAAAAGTTATATGATTTACTGGACAACCCTAGAGGCCAGAAGGAGCTCTACCGGATTACAAAATTAAGAGAAATGAGAACGAGGGATATAATGCACATAAAATGTATGAAAGATGAACTTCGTAAAGTCTTGTCGAAAGATGACGAAGTAAAGGAGCGATGGAAGATTTATTTTGAAAAGTTGATGAACGAAGAGAATGAATGGAATGGTGTGCTCAAAGAGGTACAAGTAAATATGGGTTTGGTGAGAGAAATAAGCATGGATGAAGTAAGAAAGGCAGTTCAATGTATAAAAAATGGAAAGGCCATGGGCCCTGATGAAATACCAGTAGAAGTATGGAAGTATTTAAAAGAGGATGGATGTATGTGGCTGACTTTTTTCTTCAATAAGTTGTTGTATGAATAAGTGATCCCACAAGAATGGTGCAATGGTTCGCTAGTGCCCATCTTCAAGAATAAAGGGGATGTACAGGACTGCAACAACTATCGAGCGATAAAGCTCATGTCATATACTATGAAAGTATGGGAGAAAGTGTTAGAGAAAAGATTGCGAGAGGAGAGTGAGATTACCCCGAACCAGTTATGGTTTATGCCAGGTCGAGGGACAATGGACGCCACCTTCGCTCTCCGTTAATTGTGCGAGAAGTACAGACGTGTGCACAAGAACTTGAACATGTTGTTCATTGATCTTGAGAAAGCGTATGATAGGGTACCTCGGGATGTATTGTGGTGGGCCTTGAAAGAAAAAGGTTTGCCTGGGAAGTATGTTGAGTTGATTCGTGCTATATACAGACAATCTAGTACCTACGTCCGGTCGGCTGCAGGCAACACCGATGAGTTCAGTGTGGCTGTTGGCTTACATCAAGGGTCGGCTTTAAGTCCTTACCTCTTCGTGTTGGTTATGGACGCTCTTACGTCGGAAATACAGGAGGAGGCACCCTGGTGCATGCTGTTTGCCAACGATATTGTTCTGGTCGGTGAAGATGGACCTGAGATCCAGAGCAGATTGGTGAAATGGCAACAGAAACTGGAGAAAGTTGGCTTGAGAATCAGCAGAACCAAAACTGAATACATGTTTTGCGATTTTGGCGGTCTCTCCAGTTCTGAAGCTGTAGTGCTAGATGGCGCGCTTCTCCCAGTCTGCTCCGATTTTCGGTATCTCGGTTCACTCGTGCAAAGCGATGGCAAAATAGATATGAAGATTCAACACTGGATGGATGAAATGGCGGCAGGTCACCGGGACTATCTGTGACTCCCGCGGGGACTGCGGGAGTCACAGATGTGTTAGATGGCGCGCTTCTCCCAGTCTGCTCCGATTTTCGGTATCTCGGTTCACTCGTGCAAAGCGATGGCAAAATAGATATGAAGAATTAACACTGGATGGATGAAATGGCGGCAGGTCACCGTGACTATCTGTGACTCCCGCAGTCCCCTAAAACTTAAGGGAAAGATTTATAAAACAATGGTTAGACCTGCTGTCTTGTATAGTTCAGAATGTTGGGCCACAAAAGAAATGAATGAAAAGCAATTGCATGCAGCTAAGATGAGAATGCTAAGAGCGATGTGTGGTGTTACGCGCACGGATAGAATTAGGAATGAGTGTATAAGAGAAAGTCTAAAAGTGGCACCGCTGGCTGAAAAGTTGTGTGATAATCAGTTATCGTGGTATGGCATGTGATGCGGAGGGTTGTGAGGAAAGTCTTGTGTATGGATGTGGATGGCTATAAGAGTAGGGGAAAGCCAAAGAAACGATGGTGGGACAGTGTGAAAGAGGATATGGGTAAAAAGGGGGTGACTACAGAGATGACGACTAATAGAGGAGTATGGAAGAAAAAGACATGTTGCGCCGACCCCAAATAAATTGGGATAAGGGCAGGAGAATGATGATGATCATCAATCTGCTTTCCGCGGTAGATGTGATTGGGAACTCCAACTCTTATAGTGGCGTACTTAAGCTGAAAGATGACTCAGATTCTAAGCTAAATATTGCTTTTTAATTTCATTTTATCAAACAAACTGACCTTCAATCAAACTGCCGATAAATGTCTAGAAAACCACTTATTAGATACTAAGATTTGCAATTTAATGCATTTGTTCCTGTTACAAATTATCTCAAGCATCACCGTATCTTTTTAATTCCTTACAACATTTTTGCGTGCGACCGTACTATTCTTTTTATCAACACCTAACTAATTAACTCGTTGATGCTATCTTGGACCATCTAACCCACTCACGTCCTTTTTTTTTCAATCTTCACACGTCAAAATATCTAGCGCTATCTATCAGATCGGTGTGACGTCGACCGTCAGCGTTTCTCGAATACAATGTAACAAGTTGAAACATGGGAGATAGCATCGGCAAAAACGGAATAGGATTAGATATATTAGTTCCTGTTGGCCTGAAGCTAAAGTTGAAACTATATTATTCAGACAGGAATTCTCATTTTTCTTGAGAAATAAGGAAAAATTGGAATGTTGGTTCGTAAGGAAACTTGATTATATTGTATCTTGCCAAAATATGTAGCGTGTTTTTTGATACCAGCAGCTGCTTTTATGGGTAAAAAAGTTAATTCAAAAAGTGCAGTACTTAACTTAAGTACTTTGATTTTAAACGAGACTGTTACGTTCACATAAAAACCTTCGGACGGTTTTCAACAATGTTTTTGTTAGTAACAATTAAACTACATTTGTACAGAGACTATTAAGAAAAAAAATATTGATGTGCCAAATAAAAATGTGCCGGCGGAACAGTGCACTAAAAACAAATGCCCGCGTGAAGTGGTCAAATGTCTGCGCGAGCGCCGTTTCTTTGACGTTAAAATGCTCTCGCGGTACCCGAGCATTCGAAATAACGAGCTAGAAGGAAACCGGAGGATTTCTCAGTAAAGTTAACAATCTCACATCTGTGATACTTTATCCAGGTACATATTTACTTATACCAAGTGTTTGGCTGAGATTCTCTTAAAGGAGTATTAAATTACAATCAGGGAACAATCCGTGTGTATCAAACGATCCTTTACTTTGTAGTTGAGAAATTAAATTAAAGTAATTTTGGGAAAAAGTTTTAAATTGAAGGGGTGTTTATTTCAAAGGAATTATCTGTAAACGCTTGAGCTTGTGTGAGTGAACTTACCTTATTTTCATTAAAACTTAATTGTTTTACGATTAAAATATGAAAATTAGGGGCAGTGTTTTTAAAAATTCTATATCATATACCTGTGCTTTAGTACACTAACTGCTGCCAGCTGCTACGCCCGCATGGAATGATCACTTCCCTCATTATCATTTATAGCCTATGTAGTATTCCAGACAATAATCTGGTCTTTGCTAAACATTAATCCAAACTTTCGTATTTATAGTATTGGTAGGATTAAGCATCCGAAGGAACAAACCAATGCAGATTTTAAAAAAAAACTGTTTTCTGTTGATAAAATAAGAAAAACCTTGCAATCCTTTCAATTGCTAATCTTTACTTCCTTGAAAGCTCACGCAAATCCAATCCAACGTGTATAAGAGCCAAACCAAAACCAACAAAAAAATCTTGAAAACTAACGAAGCATTTGAACGTACTAAAACATTAGAAGTCCTATTGTAAAAAATAGCCAGTCCCGTAAAGAGTATGCCTTCATCACGACATCCTGTAACATAAAACATTTTCTTACATAATGAAAGGTAATTTATGCGTACAGAAAAGTATCTGTCTTCGACTTGAATAATACTGCTAGGAAAGAGACCACACAAACACTGGATATGTTAGTTAGCTAGAACGTAACTGGCAGGGAATGGAAATTTCGTTAGGTAATTAATTATTACGTGGTAACGTTGTATGTGGCTTGTCATGTAATAGGAATTTTAAGTTTGTGGTTTTGCTTCTACTAACTTCAAAGATTTTACATGAATTCTTGAATTTCCTGATACAGGTCGCTAGAGTGGGAAATCCTAAGGGAATTTTGTAGAAACCAAAAAGTTAGGGATTAAATCTTGAGACTTGGTAGGTAGATCAACAATCTTGGCCATTCTTTTCCAAAGAAATTATATTATGTTGTCTTATATTATAATAATTATAATATACGGGGTTCCTATCTAAGAAAGCAGCGCAAGTAAATAACACAAAAACGACAAAGAAAAACATTACGATAAAATCGTGTAAAGTGCTATCATTAAATATAACTATTGTCAACTCATAAATGTAATTGTAATACTTAAGTGAAGGGAAATAAAGGTTTTATTATTATTATATTATAATAATAATATATTATTATGTATTTTTGATTGAACTACCAGGCATCACTAATTTTCCGTTCATTTACCAGTTCAGTCTAGGCACGAAAAATTATTATCATCATCATCACTTCAGCCGAAAGTCGCCCACTGCTGGATATTAGGTGTCTCTAAGTGTCACTATATGAACCAGATCTGTACTTCTCGCATCCATTGGATTCCTGCAACCTTCACCAGCCATCAAAAAACTAATATACAAATAAATATTTTTTTGATATTTAACTGTATGGACTTATAATTCAAAACCTATTTCCTGATTCACAAATCTATGATTATTTCATCAAGTATTTGTGTCCAGCTCCGATTCATCCAATTACCTCCTGTTTGTATTGTCAAGTACCCTAATTGTTATTGCTACTGCTGCAGTAGCATTATTCTAGTAATAATGACCATCGTACTGGCTATCTTCGAGAAGAATCTAGATTTACATGAAAAAAGACCCCGAATACAGTAGATACTAATCAATCAGTTCATCAGGTTTTATATGTGAACGAAGAACATGAAGAGATCCTACCTACTCTTCATTGCAAACGAAAATATTTGAAAGAGATAAAGTTCATCTATTTGTGGAAAGCACGTTAAGCCGTTGGTCCCGGCTGTCAATCGTGGATCTTTGACAGTCGTTACGGGTCGTCAGAAGCCCAAATGTCTGACAACCAGTCTTACCAAGGGGTATCGCATTACCCAGTAACTGGGTTGTGGAGGTCAGATAGGCAGTCGCTCCATGTAAAATACTGGTATTCAGCTACATCCAGTCAAACTGGAAGCCGACCCCTAGATAGTTGGGAAAAGGCTAGGCAGATGATTCTAATCGAATTCAGACCCCTAAATATACTCAGACATCACATAGAAACATAATGCTTGCCACTACTTAACCCATAACATGCTAGACCCCAAAATACAGCATACTAGTTGCTCCATTTCCACCAAAATTTCATCAGCAGACAAACCTCCGTCTAACCTAAGTTTATCAAGAAGTCACCTGTTATTTACACTAGGCACGAGAAGTGTTTCCGTAGAGTATGCAAGCATATTTGCATTTCATTACCGCACCTCCGCTAGTTTGCTTTGTTTATAGCACTAGAGATATGCCGCACCGCTTACTTACAAACTCGCTACATAATTTATTTTACCCACCCGCACCGAGATCAAAGAGGTTTGTGTTAAGAACGTGTAGAAATTTTATGAGTCTTATTTTAGCAGCGGTTTTGTTAATTGCGTGAGTTTCGTCAATAGACTCGACGAGTTATTAAGGAAATTGTCGAGGAAGTAATTTTAACGACATTGTTTTACTTCTTAGCTAGTGATGGTTCAGCTGTAAGCTTCGTGCAAAATAAGTAACATTATTGCAAAATGACTGAGATTTTAAGTAAAGAACAATCAAAAATATTTAAACGTATATTTTATGGATAAATTCAATCCACTTCATATGAAACACATTTTAGGCAAGATAAAGACGTTTCAGCAAATTGAAATACACATACATGATACGAGAACAAAGGGAATTCTTTTACTTATGAAATTATCTTTATCTACTTTTGTTCGCTCTTCCAATAAGTTCTCTTCTTTATCGAGGTACCTATACGTTGTGACAGTTTTACTGAAACAGTAAGAAAGGAGAAAGAATATTACAGATTCAATAATCTGAATCACGTAATTCCTTATCTTGCTTCCAGAGACCGTCGAATGAGTATTAGCATAAGAGCATTTTCAATCGGAATGATCTCTAGAAAGAATTTTCTAGACTCGACTTATAAAGGCGATATTGGATTTTGATACGAATTTATCGAAAACGCCTCAGCGGTGTCAAAGCGCCCCTCTGGCGATATCAAAAAATTATATCAGAACTTTATCGTCAATGTTAAGCTGAATGCGCAATTCCAATGACTGACGGCTAATGACAAATCAATGAATCTTGCGAATCCAATTTTATTTACTTGGAAAGTGCCCTTGGGATTAAAAAAATCTGGATTGAAGTTCGAAAGAACGATCTATTTTGCGAAAGTTATATAATACCCAACTGTGTTAAACCTGCGAAAAGTAGGCATTTATCTCAACTCACTGAAATTGTAAATGCAAAAGATTTGTTGTGAGTATGTGTGAAGACGTAAAAGCTATGTTTTTCAATAAAATGCTTAAAGGCTAGAGAAAGTTTTGGAGGTGGTTGGGATTTTTATTTATGTTAAAACTTGTCCTTTTCGTAGACACGAGACAAATTCTAAATGGATACAAATTAAAACCACTGAAGCTTCTATAAAGAATAATTATAATGATCCATTTTCATACAATTCATCCACGTACACATTTCATACTATTACATCTACTATTACATCTTGATGCAGGATGTTGGGATTTTTTGTCCATAGCATGACCATATTCGAATATTCCATAAAAAAAAAACTTTCACATAATATTATTCCATGACACTATAAAACACACCATTCTATATCGCTTGTCAAAACGGACACGAGCCACTTCAAAACAGCGAGGGCTCAAATCATCGCAGCGCAGTCTAACGCTATTTCACGGCTAGTATGTCACGCATGCATATTTCATTGTAGTCTACAACAGAGGGACCTCCGTCGTGGGAAATCAAGCGTTGTAGCCGTAGTCTATAGAGAAATGTTTGACGTAATTATGCGTTATTTATTGGCGTGCGTACGGGGAGTGTTCGAATGGCAATAAGATTTCGTGCATTAATTGGGCGGTGTGTTTATAGGAAATGTCGTCATTTTACAATAGTCATTGTAATCTTAAAATCAGCTGTAGGTTGCCTAATTTTTGCCAAATTCATACGTCTTATCGATTGTGAAAACGGTGTTGACACATTACACTCGAATGCAATCGATTGTTTTACTTCTAATACATACAATTTATTATTTGCATCATTTTTTTTTATAAAAATAAGACACTTGAGTATTAACGCCGATAAAATAATTGTATAAATGTTGATCGTCCTTTTGCTCTATTTTCAAAAATTTTATACATCATCTGACAACACGAACTTTATCTTGACTTACCTACCGACTGCTCCGTTTGACCATTCGAGCGATCATCAAGATGAACCAGCTGACCTATTTACTGAAGCGTGGAAAATTCGTGGCATACTCGTATCTGTATCTGAGACATGTCTTCGAAATAAAACAATCTATATGCATGTATTGGTCATGCTAGGACATATCGAATTCTCAATATTGGAGGAGCTTGCAAAGGAATTGAAGATGAGAACTAAGAGTCCAATCTTACGGGAAGACTTTGAAATTGTCGGGCGTCAGTAACATCGTCTGATGTTGTTTGAAGAGATATGAATGTGTTTCTCAAGGAAGATAAGGATTCTTATGCTTTTGCTTGAAGTCAAAAATTCAATATTGTCAAAGACGAGAAATGTTATGGCTAATTCTGAATGAAATATTTTGTGGATACATAATGGGTGTCATGTTTTAACATACCAGATGAACTCATTACAATAAGCCTTGCTATGACTAGTTCCAATTCAGATATCCTCTCCAATATCCTGCATAAATAAACACGAAACATTTATTCATTTAAATAAGCCTACTACTAAAATAAACTTCACTACATATCCATTTAATTAGTTGTTTGGCTTACGTAAAGCATGTTTATAAACCGCAGTGTTAGCTCAAACCCATTAGTCAATTACCTATCATAGATTAGCACATCAGTGCTCGCGAGATTAATGACCTAACTCCATAGCACTCAAGTTCAGTTCGTGAATAGTGCAGGAATTTACTGCTTATTTCAAATTCGGGACGATTAAATTGGTGATGAATAGATAGTGAGTGGATTGATTTTAGAGGATATACATAGGAATGCTGTGATGTGATATATGTAGGTATGCCCGTCATCTTGTATAGTCCGCCTTGCCAACTGGCTGATCGTTTTGGCTATAACATGAGTTCTTTTTAGAAAAGCTCACGGTAAAGAGGATAGGCAACTTGCTTCGGAATTTATAAGCTTTTCTTAAAGGACATATCACTACACTTCATCATTCATACGCTATAAGTACAAATATATTCAAATATCTATGTTCTTATTTTATCTACAACATATTCTACACCCCTGTTAAACTCGTATCTGCCCCCATCGACATGAGAGCGTGCAAAGACCAGGTTTTCAAACCCATAACAGTCGATAAGACATGGCAAAGTACGTGAAAAGAGAAAGTGATAATAGAACCTCTACCGCAGCGATCAGCCAACCCATCGCAAAGGGTTTTGGGGAAAAATGTCAGCATACAGAATCAATTTCCTGACATCCCAAAAGTTTTTGTGATAAGGATATTGCAGTCCTACAAATAAACTAGTAGTATTGTACTCAAAGAGAGTATAATACTACTAAAAGTAAAAATATAGCTAGAAATTCTTTGAAAAAGTATATATATAGGTACTCGTATGGTAGGAACTAATAAAGTAAGTTCTATGAAATGTGTAACGTTTTCTTGTTAACTACAGGCACGGGTAATCAACTACTGATTCTGGTCTCCACCTTCCTACCTTTACCTTTTGATTAAATTCAATATTGTTTTTAATAAAAGGTATTACTTATATTAAGATACTACTGTTCGATACTTAACTAAAATCTAGGTTGGTGTGTATTTGGTTTTAGTGACTAAAATTGAATCAGTTGGATATCTTCCATTGATATACACATTCGACCGTGAAATATGATAAATCTTTACCCGAAAGTAGCCTTATTGTCCTCTTTATTTGTATCTGATCGAATGACAATCACTTTGAGGATCGTTTTGATAGATTAAGGAAAACTGCTGATATTTAATTTTAGTATAATTTATCTGTGTGATTTTCGTTTTAGTGTCAATGTATCTATTAAAGTGGTTCCAATTATCTTGGCTTTTTTGACATTAGAATAAATAATTGTTAAGCCTGCCTCGGTGACGACGCCCATTTTTAGGCTGCCACTGCACCGAGGCAGGCCTAAAAATCGCTAGAGTTATGCTTGCGCCAGAGAGGACAAGACATAAAGAGAGCTGGATAGATATGGGGAGGTCTATCCCCAGTACTGAGACAGCGTGGGCAGACCATCTTTAAACTTCGTTAATTTATTTGACAGCTTTAAGATTTTCTCGGGTCATAAAATTTATGTCAAGTAGTACTTTACAAATTAATATCCAGGCCAATAAACATCGAGTTAGGGTACACTTACGAGGAAATATAATAAAATTACGTATCATGTGAATCGTGATGGAAAACGGCTGGTTCCTGTTCAAAGCGGCAACTTTTCTTTGATATTACTTTATTTGGTTACGTATATTTGGGCGAGGATATGTAAAGAGGCTTATTGGGATAAGCCTTTGGGTGGATGCGATCCTTAGTGAAAGTGAATAAAAATATCTTTTTGTGATATTATTTTGCTTCTATTTGTGAGGCTTTAAATGTGGACGGCTACTTAAAATGAGGTCACGATAAAGCGACACGTGTTGGACCATCAGGTCACTTTTTAGAGTTCCGTACCCGAAGGATCCAAATGGAGCCCTATTGCTGTCACTCACTGAGTGTGCGTCTGTGTGTCGTCTGCCACAAAATTTTGTTCCGAAGAATTTTTTAACTTCCTATTGACATTTAAATTAGAAATTTGGTGATACTGTTTATTATTACGTATATTTTACTAAAAAATACCAATATATTAAAAGAAGAGAAGAAGAGATTTATAAAACAATGGTCAGACCTGCTGTCTTGTATGGTTCAGAATATTGGGCCACAAAAGGGATGAATGAAAAGCAATTAATTCCATGCGGCTGAGATGAGAATGCTAAGAGCAATTTGTGGTGTTACGCGCATGGATAAAATCAGGAATGAGTATGTAAGAGGAAGTCTGAAAGTGGCACCGCTGACTGAAAAGTTGTGTGGAAATCGGTTGTCGTGGTATGGGCATGTGATGCGGAGGAATGAAGAAAATGTCGTGAGGAAAGTCTTGTGTATGGATGTGGATGGCTATAAGAGTAGGGGAAGGCCAAAGAAACGATGGTTGGACTGTGTGAAAGAGGATATAGGTAAAAAGGGGGTGACTACAGAGATGACGACTATAAATAGAAGAGTATTTTCATACTAAAAAGGAAAAGACATGTTGCACCGACCCCAAATAAATTGGGATAAGGGCAGGAGAATGATGATGACCAAATAGTACGGAATACTAAATGTGCAAAGTCTGACTCACACTTGACCTGTTTTTATTATTTACGTCAATAGTTTTAGGGTTGTCAGTTTCAGCCTTTCTTGCGCTCACGGAGTCTTTCAGTAGGAACTAAATTGTCCGGGATATAAAGAAGACTTGTCAATGTAGGTTATTTTTAAATTCCTTTAGGACTAAATTCTTTCAGTTAAGTTAAGGGCAACCTTCTATTTTTTATTATTTTTTATTATAAAACGTTTAGCAATTACTCCTGTATCGTTGGTGCGTTCACAAACATGTACACTCACAAACACAAGACACCCAGATCCGGAAAAACTATCTGCAGGTCATACAAATATTTGTTCCGTGCGGTAATCGAACCCGCGACACGCAGCACAGCAGCCGAACGCTCCACCACTGCGCCAACAATGTCGTAATATCTTAACCCGTTTATTTATTTTATATTTACAATATCTGAATGTCTTATTGTAGTTATGTCATACTTTTGTATTCTTAAAGTTGCCTAGGAACGTATCTATATTATAAGTTTTATGTGAGGTTAGGTTAGCACAATCACGCCGTGGGATCTGAAGGCAAAGGTCCTCGCACACCAATGGGAGTGGCGCGAGGAGGCGAAATGCTAGGGCGTAACTCCACTGCCGCGACACTTCGCGGCTCGGCGGACAGAGCTCCGGCAGGATCTCATGGCAACATGGAGAGAGCGATTGTTGCAACCCAGTGGCGGTCGGTCCCCTCTTTGAGGAGTAGCTGCAGAGGCGCCACGGCGTCCTCACCTTCCACCTTACGCAGGTCCTCACCGGACACGGATATTTCGGAAGGTTCCTGTGTACGATAAGGCGGAGGGCAACTCCCGGGTGTCACTACTGTGCGGATCGCCTAGAAGACACGGTGGAGCATACGATGACGTTGTTCCCCGCTTGGGCTGAGCCACACCATATCCTCGTGGAGGCGATCGGCGGCAGCGACCTCTCGCGCCCGGCCCTGGTCCAGGCCGTGGTACGGAGCAAGAGGGAACGGGAAAAAAAAGGTTAGCACAATCAGCCAGTTCCTACTGATGGAACATAGGCCTTCTCTTTGCCAGAGGGAGTGGGCTGTAATCCACAACGTGGGCCCGGTGTAAATAATTTGCACTGAGTAAAGCGCTTGGCTACCTACAACTTCTAAGTCGCGGCTATACACTCGGCCAACACTGCTCTATTATTTTATTGAGTAAATCTATATCTACCTGCATATGAGACTGGACCACCGATGTGATTTTATTGAGCTCCTGAATAAATACTTATTTTATTTATTTATTATTATAATCAACTTGAATTTGCAGTTAAAAACCACACAAATAAGTTATTGGTATGTTAAAAATATACATCAAAAAATTAAACCTTAGTAAAAGAAAAATAGACAGGAAAAATTAGAAATAGCAAGCAATCTATACAAAAAATTAAATAGAAAAACAGTAATTAGCGTGGACATTTATAGTAGAATTATAATGAAATTATTAATAAACAGTCAAAAATAAACAATTACATTTATTAAAACATAAATAACCAAACGTAAACAATTACCTACATAAAATTTAACAGAATAAGAATTAACATATGTATACAGGATGTAAAAAGATACATCACAGAGCCGTTGACTACGCATACTGTACGTCTAACAAAGTAGTTTTGCGCAAAAATTATTGCTGGGAATCGACTTTTATTTTCAGGTATTAACTAAAATTCTATTTTTATTGCGCGCAATGTAACGCAAACCCAGGCAAATGGAGTTAAACTCTGCCCCATCGCTCTAAGACACGTAGGTATTTGTCAGATACGTTTGATATTCATTGCGTTTTTGTAACTGCAAATTCGTAATTTCGAAAAAAAAAATCGAATAAAGTTTAACTTGGAATTCATTTTCGTAAAAAGTTTAAAAAAAAATTGCGACTTTGACATTCAATATCTCCAGAACCAGTAGATACCCAGGTATGGTCTAGTGGAAAAAAAAAATCCAAATAATGGGTAAAATATGTGGCTTTCGGCTTCGGAAACTGTCTCTTTACACCCGATATAAATAACAGCTTTTAATAATTATTTAATCAAAAGAAATTGTACTAGAAGCAGCAATGGACTTCAGGTAAGAAGTAGCAGTGTTCAGGAATCTCAACACATCAGTTGCAAAGATATATATAGATATAGATTTTCCAATAGTCAAATTTTTTATATATCTACCTGACATTATGCACCCACATACGAAAATTAATATTAATTTAATCAATTTTATTTTATTGCATGAACGATTGTCATTCATACTCTCCGATTACCAAAAGATACATACAGAAAAGAATCGTAATAATCAATAAAATTAATGTCTACATTTATATGCCAAACATCAAGTTCCACATGAACTTCATTATAATTTTATTGGCCATATTCATGAGATATTCATGTTAATTAAATTTTTTCATAGCAATGCATAAGATTACTTTTTAGTGCTTCATTTTTATATGTCCTATGATAAATTTTACTTGCATATGAGACTGGACCACCTGTCATGTTCAATATCTGATTTTATTGAGCTCCTGAATAAATAGATACAACAAAGAACTTTTATAATTCTGTTGTGAAGCCTTGAATTCTACAAAAACCTATAAATACTCAGATAATATAAAACATAACATTGTTTTTAATGCATTTCAAGAATATTTTAAAAAGATAGGTTGGTTATATACCAGCCAGTGTTTTTTTTTTATATAAACTTTCTTCGTGTATTGTACAAATTGTGACTGACTAATTTAGTTAACAAAATGTCTTGAAACTCTCTTTGATTGATAAATATAATAATTATAAGCTAAGATATAAGCTATATAGTATAAACTAGTAGTTGACACCACTTTCATCTGATTACATCAATTCCCAAGCTTGTATGAAAGCGTACTCATGTCTTTATAGTCAATTATTGTAACATTTATAAATAAAAGCCTACGGGAAAAGCCATCTGGCTCAACCAAAAACTAATGGCCAAATTACCTTTGTGATTTTAGGGAGACATAATAAACACGCAGAACAGTTTTCTGGCAACATTGTTTTATTTATGTTATGCACAATCCTCATTTGTTTTGCAAATTAATACCCCGAACGCACTTACAGTTTGTTAAATGGCTGCGAGCGAGTGAAAACAGCTGACGTTTCTCACAATAGGATTTATTCATAACGATGTATACCTAGTTGATGCTGTGTCGGTTTTAACTTTTTTTTACTGGCACTGAGTTACTGAGTTGAATGATGTTTATATTTGGTAACTGATTTGTGAGGCACGTGGCTACAGTCACATTGAGCCAATTAATTATATAACTTGTAACAGGAAAACTCTTTTTTGAAGTGAAAGTAGAGCACAAAAGCTTTTCCAGGAACCCACAATATGAAAGGAAAACGTAACTCCTGTCTGATCTTGTTAACAGGCTTATTTTCAGAGGAGCTTTTGAGATTAAAATATTTCATACAATTTCTTGAAATACCATTTTCTTAGGTCTGCCGTTTAAAAACCGGCCAAGTGCGTGTCGAACTTCGTACATTTTGGGTTCCGTACCTTTATTTTTGATTATTTGTATGACTTTGGATCAAAAACATGCTTATACTGTGAAAATTTAAAGACTGTAGCTCCAACCGTTTGGCTGTAAAACTTGTGTGATAAACGATGGACAGACAGACAGACGGACACGTGAGTGACAGAAATAGGGCTCCGTTTGGACCCTTCGGGTACGGAACCCCAAAAATAGGATATATTTATACTTGACTAGTGACCCGCCCGGATCCACACGGCTACAAATTATATACCCGAACCGTCCTCGTTTATCCCTATTATTGAAAACGGTATCGAAATCTGTTGCGTGGTTACAAAGAACTAAGCGTAGAAATAGACTGACGCATACATCGATTTTATTTTATACTGTTGACTTTTGAATGAATTTATTTGGCAACTAAACTTCTCATATATCACTCTGAATAATCTCTTAGCTTTGCTTAAATCTGCTGCGATCAGCCGTACATGCAGTCAGCCACGCGATACATCGACAGTTCAATAGACTAATGTGCACTGATTAATGGTATTGACAGCATCGTTTGTATTTCCATGTTGAGCAGGGTTTTCCCGAGTACTTGGTAAGTAAATAGCAGGAACCTGGATTTATGCCCCGTTAGTGGAAATAAGTGGTTCTTTCACCAAACAATCATCCATCCCACTCCATTCCCAAGCAAAGGTGTCATTTACCTACTGCTAAATCACAGTCTCCACTACCTGTTCTGGTCAATTTTTCTTGAACGAATACACACCGTGTGACACCAGCTCTTTCTAGACCCACTTCAGTGACAACATCTTCAGGATACATTCTCAGATTGAATTAGTTAACTGGGTTCATAATTAGGAATTCTGCTATGTGACAGAAATCTGGGTCTGTGTTCTTTCGTCTACTTTACTTACCCTTTGCACTGCTGGGCGGTGTTGATTTCCAAATCTCAATCTTCGTTACCTACTCTGACCAGTCCGTTGGTGACGACACCTGTAGTCTTCAGGCAACCACTGTGTGACGACCTCTTGGCTTCGTTAGTTAATACACGCCACCAGCCTAACTAAACATAGTAGTAATACAGGCTAGTTGTTATTAATGCCAGAGCATTATCAAAATCTGCTGCGATCAGCCGCACACTCATCCGCACGATACATCGACAGTTCGCTTGACAAATATGCACCGATTAATTTATCTGACTGTGTCGATTAACCTGGATTCATTCTCAGATTGAATAATATAACTGGGTTCTTCCTTAGGAATTCTAATAAGTATCCGAAGCCTGGATCTCTGATCTTTCATTGGTCTTTACTTATCCTTTGCACTGCTGGACAAAGGTCTTAACTTCAAAATCCCAATTTGCCTACTCTGGCCCGTTTGTTGATGACGACGCTTGCAGTCTTCAGTCAGGACTGACATGATATATTAATGCCAAAATATTACCAAAATCCGCTACGATAGGCCGCACGATACATCGACAGTACGCTTGACAAATACTCGTATTCATTAATATAACTAACTGTATCGATTGACCTAGGTTCATTCTCAGATTGAACAATGTAACTGGTTTCTTCCTTTGGAATTCTAAGTGACTGAAGCCTGGGTCCGTGTACTTTCATCGGTCTTTACTCACCCTTTACACTGCTGGACAGCGGTGTTGTCTTCCAAATTCCATTCTCAGTTGCCTACTCTAGCCAATCGGTTGGTGTCGACGCCTGCAGTCTTCAGGCAACCACTGCGTTACGACCAATTGGCATTGAAGCCAATGGGTCAATATCAAATAAGTTAATAATCCAATATTGGTAGGTAATTATCCAATGAGGTGGACTATCCGCAGATTCTGCGTAAGCTGTATTTTTATGTTCCCCAGTGATCTCTCAGATTTAATCCACCTATCGCTATTCCTTTGTCTTCTTCCAACTACAGGCAAAACTCATTTTTAGTGCGACCGAGTGAAGACGGCAAGCAGTTCTCTTTTGACTTCTTTTCAACCAAAGGCTCAAGCGTACGCAATAGGCTGAACCTAGAATTCTTCAACATTAATTCTTAGTATAAATGTTAGTTCTTGTTTAATTTTATTTTATTGAAGTTTATTTCTTATGTTCGGCGGTGCCGATTTGACAATTGGTGGTCATCTTTTCTTGATAACTTGTCGTGTTTATGATCTCTTGTTGTATTACTGTATAGCTAGCCGTGAAAACCTATAATTGGCTCAATGTCTCTTATTTTAGTATACTTATTGCATTTATGTAAAACTCTTGGTTTTCCATGTGATAAATAAATACCAGCCTAACCCTTTTTTTTGAAGGTGGGAAATCATCACTGTGTCAGACTCTTACTGACTAAAACCCACCCATGTTCCTTCATTTGCCTGTGCGTTCTAGGCCCGCGGTGACTTTTTCAATCACTCCTGGGACCTACACCCACTAGCCTACCCCTACTAGAATTACAGGTGATATGTTATATTAACGCCACAGCATTACCAAAATCCGCTGCGATCAGCCGCACACTCACCCAACCGATACGTCGACAATTCGCTTGACAAATGTGCACTGATTAATATAATTGTGTCACGATTCACGCGTTCGTTTGTCTCTGTCGATAACTTTGCGATAGCACTGTTTGTTAGCTTGATTTATGGGAACAAGCAATGCACAGTTTGAAGGGGCATCGGAAATAATTTGTCGGTTTGTTCAATTTAAATTGGAGTCTGTCCAGCATATTCAGTTGGCACACTTTTAGTTATATTATACATTTTGGAAATCATTCGGCATTGCAACATTAACATAGTCTTATTATGAAATCTTAATCCGAAACTGGTTACAGCAACTCACCACAATCTGCCTGCCTAGCCTTTTCCCAACTATCTTGGGGTCGGCTTCCAGTCTAACCAGATGCAGCTGAATACCAGTATTTTACATGGAGCGACTGCCTATCTGACCTCCACAACCCAGTTACTGGATAATACGATACCTCTTATTAAGACTGATTGTCAGACTTTCGGGCTTCTGACGACTCACCACGTCAGCCCTACATTCTAAGTAAATTTTATATTCTTTTTATTAACATTATCAAGGGTTTCTTTTACTTGTCATGACGACTAAGTGGAAATAGAGGAAATTTTCGTAAAAAAGGACATAGAATATATGTGTCTGAACTTGCTTAAAATTTAGCCAAATATTCGGGAATCCGGTATTCGGCCAAAATCATATTTATATTAGTTATATTAAACTAAAGCTATTGAAATATGATGAAAACTTCGTGTTGGATAGCCTTTCACAAGGCGTGAGGAGCACTGGACTGGGCGTTGTGGCGACACTTAGGGGAAGCCTATGTCAGAAGTAGACTTCTTTCTGAAATAATGATGAAAGTAGTGGCAGATTTAACTCTAGTGCATCGCATCAATTAGCAAGCATTAAGCACTTAGACGTTTAGTTAAGTATGATGAGAAACGACGTAATAAGATTCTTTCAACTGAAGTTATATCGACTTTTTGTATGTAGAACGTTTCTTTACTCTTCCAGCATTTTAAATTCACCTCTAAACACCGTATAACATCATTACGAATGTTCGTTACTCATTAACCACCAATAAAACAATTACAATGTTATCAATATTCAATTTCTGATTGAGAACCGGCTTCGAAGCATTTGCTTACTAAAAATCCATATAATTGACCGAGACGCTCTTGATTGAGCCTACAAAAAAAAATAGCCTTCATTCCCTAATAGATTTTCAATGGCAATTTGATATAGTATACAATTGGTATAGAAAAACTAGTAACTAAGACTTTGTTACCCGTTTTGTTTGTTCTCGAACCACTTATAAATGTTCTGATGCGAGTTTTTGCTGGAATTTAGTTCCGTCAAAGCGGATTTGAAGAGATTTGATTAAAAGAATGGCTGCGTGTTATAGAACAATTTCTAGCGATTCGTTCCTCAACCGATGTGGGTTAAATTTATAACTGCGGTGTATTTAATTATTGTTTATCCTTGAAACAATTTTTAGTGAGTAAATGGTACAATTAGAGATTTCAAGCCTAAAGGGATTGTAGCTCTGGGAAGATTATTTAAAAGTAACGAACACCAAATATTTGAACGTGTTTATCTAGAACATCACGAAATTGATCTCACTTTTGTTATGCTCTTACATGAGATTGAACCGTAGCAAATCATCTCGAAATTGAATTCACGTGTAACCATCAAAATTATTATGTATTTACTAGCTGTTCCTAACAGCTTCGCCCACGTGAAAGCCGGATATTATGCCAATTAACCATCCCACACCCTTATACGTACACCCGTAAACACCCTTGGTAAAGAGCCTTTATTCTAATTCAAGACATGATCTATACGTGTGCCAAGTTTCATTCAAATCTGTTCAACCGCTAAAACTTGAAAAGGCAACAAACAGACTTTCACTTTTGATTTGATTTGTTTTTCAACCGAATACTATCAGGTTTTCAGAATACATCAGCATATTCGTACAATTCGACTCAAAATAACAAAAGCCGGTCGAAACAAAAGACGAATCATGTGATAAAAACAAGTGACAAACAAGTGCTCAAACAATGACGAGGAGATCACGCCAAATGAACAATATGTGAACATAAATGTACAATACGGCGTAATTACTGCCACAATGAGATGTCATACCGATTCTAGCTATGACAATCGGTGGGGTGACAGCACCAATAGGTGACAGTTAGGGTGAGGGACCGAGACATGAGAAAGAGCGAGATACGCCAATTATTTACAAATATTTTGTGCAGTGATTACAATTTTCTGTTTGTTATTGGGAAGTAGGTATTAATTATAAATGAAAGAGTGTGTGTGATGGTCGTAACTAAATAACAATAAAATATTACTAATAATGTGCATACACTTACTAAATGTTCCTGCGGCTACACTAAACGTAGGTGGGTTTATGTCAATAACTGTGTGTGTCAAAGCTTCTTTTTTGCTAATAGTCACGTACAAAAAATAGACATAAAATATAATCTGGTTCATACAATACAGTCAACACTAGTTTAGGGACCAGGGGATTCACATATAAGTAAAACTTTTATGTCAATAAATTATTATTATAATCATTAAGTAAGTACTCATATTATTCAAATCTTGCAAAACAGTATTATGCGCTAAATCGCTTTCGCTTGTCACTTGCCCCACAAAGCTCAGGGAATTAGAACGCGGCAAGCAACGTAACTTGAGCCAGCATACATATGGTATTTATTCCATTCCGTTCATCCAATAAGGGTTGATATAATTTATGTCATATTCCGAAAATGTTCGCGACACATTCAAGTTCAATGTTGACATTTCTGTTGAACAATACAGGCTGTTTCATTGTTTCATGATATTTTGTGTTCTAATCAAATGTCGGATAAAGGTCGCACAATAAGCGATTTCAGTATAATGTCAGTGATTCATTAGGTAGCAATAACAGTGTAAAATATGAATAAAAAACCTTGTCAAGATCTATCCATCTATTATACCGTTATATTCCAATGATGAGCGAAAACCTTTCTACCTGAAGGTACAATAAGCTTTTTTATTCATCAATTTCATAATTTAGACAAAATAAATGTATCAATACAATAACATGATTTTTATTTATGTACTTTTACTTTGTTCATAGACAGATCAAGTATAAAAGAAATAGTATTAATCAAAGCAAATACATTTTGTATTCTCAATAGAATACCTACTGATTGACGTATTTTCTTTAATTAAAATTCGTCAATCATAGTCTTGTTATTAATTATTGCAACTTTGCTTACACCCACGGTCAATTTGTAAGTTACGAAAGGCTAATTATTTTTCTGTTTTTATAATTTACAATTTACAAATTTGTCTAGCAAATTAAATGTTATAAACGAATGATATTTAATTCATTATTTAATTGGTTAGTGATTGAGAAATATTGTTTTGCAAAACTATATAGTAATGGGTTTCCACCAAAAATAAAATTGAAATTATTTAGTAACAGCTAAATTATAAATTCATTTACTTTCGACTTGAGTTTTCGATTGTTACTTTATAATGGAACTATAGTAGTTAGTGAATTTGGTGAAGTAACTTCATAAAATTGTTCGTTTTTTGTTTTATAAAATAAAACAAAAATTAATCCCAAAACTAATGACCCAACCACAGACACGCAACAAAAAAAAAAACTAATTACAACTCCACCCAAAATTATCCTTTCTAATTTTCGAAGTCTTTTTCCCAATACATTGACGTGTTTGACAAATGTATCTATGGCGTGCATACAAGCTCCCTGTATATAAGACTCCGGTCAACCGACTCCCGAGCGGAGGTTAATCATTTTATTCAACAGTATACTGTTACTCTGAATTATTATTGACGTACCAACTGTCGGGGGAGGGCATCAAATTGAATGTGTGATTGGAAAATCAATAGTGGAATAGTAGACGTAATAATGTTTTCTGGATAAAATATAGATAAGTAAAGTTGCACGCCGTATGTTAGCTTATTTCGAATTACTTTCAATCCTACTCATATTATAAGTACAAACGATTGGATTGATGAATGTTTGTTACTCAACCAAGCCAGAACAGCTGAAGGAATCTGGACGAAATTTGCCACAGAGATAGATTATAGTCTGGAATAGCACATAGGCATTTATAGTGGGGGAAGTACTGATTACATGCGGCCAAAGCCGTGGACAGAAGCTAGTGATATAATATTTGTGAAATATGTTTTATAGCTATATCTGAACTTTTTCTTAGTGTGGGTCATTGTTTAACCATAAGTATAGTTGCTATTAGATAAGTGAATTAATAAACAAACAGTGAAAAAAATTGGTATACCCACGTGAAGTGCCTACAGGCAGGATTGGTCTACACTAGTGCAAAATAGACAGGATTGGAAAGGAAAAAAAAAAAATAATAATAAATTTTTATTTATCATAAAAGAAAGAAAAGCTTAGCCCTACTAGAGGGGTAGAACATGCTAAAGACAAAAAACAAATAACATGTCGTTGGATCATGCCTAAAGCCATCCTACGTGTGTCCCCGACAAACTCTGAATCTGAACTTTGCATATAAAGTTGTAAATTGTAAAAAAGTTGCTCGCGGAACAAAAATCACAAAAACTCTTTGGGTGGACATCAACACTGCCGACCAATATATAAGGTGAAAGCGCCAGGGTAGCCCGCGAAATTCAATTTTTCTTACGTTTTTTGCAATTTGCAGATCAGGTGAATTTCGCGTCCTCGTGGATGCAGGTGGCGGCGACCTCTCGCGCCCGGCGCTGGTTCAGGCCATGGTACGGAGCAAGAGGGAATGGGAAGCAGTCTTCGCCTTCTGCGAAGCAGTGCTCGCGAAGGTGGGGGCGACACGGGTGAAGGAAGCTCAACGGAGTGGCCCTCATGGCCCCGGCCGCTACCACCGCAGGAGAGGTCCTGGGCGTACTGGGCGTAGGACGTCGCGAGACGATCTACGGCCACCGTAGACCCGAACCTGCGGACGGCGAGCAGTAAGTAGCTCGCCGCCCGATCAGCACCAGGCCCGTGAGTCGACACGCGCCTCAAAGAGATTAGTGTCAGCCACCACTGACGGGGCCCATCGTGGCCAGTGCGTGCATGCCTAGGGGTAGCGGATAAACTCTGAAAATGAGTTACCGCACACCTGGGCACTCAGGCAGGGAAGGAACAGGGGTAGATTTTAATCAGTAAGAGTCTGACACGCCCTCCAAGACATTGGATGATTTTCAAACCCCCCCAAAAAAAACAAAAAAAAGGTGAATTTCGCGGGCTATCTTAACCTAAAGTGCCGTTATCTAACATTTGTGCGAGTTTTCGATTTTTGATGCCACGGTAATCAGCTAAACAATCTTTATTGATCTGTCTACAAGTTTGTAAGCAGTATTTTTCTACTATCTATAGATTCCGAGATAATTAAATAAAATCACCGTTAATTTAAATTGATTTTTATGAAATCATATTTTCATGTTAAAATACAGCATTGGATGCTGCATTTTTGTGCGTAACTCAAAATATGATTTTGTTATTATTATAATTCTTGTAACTGCAGAACAAGATAGGCAATTTCTCAACATAATGCTCTCTATCAAAATATGTGGATTACATTATAGCAGCACCTTTAAGTCTAAAAATATAATAATTTCAAAGGTACCTTCCGCAAGACTGTGTAAATATTCAACACAAAGCTCGCTCTGAGCTCTGACGAATCAAGCAAGATAATATCTGAACCAGTTTCAGTAATGTCTGAATTCCTGTAAATTTTTCAACTGCAGAAATTCAGACCGGCTTGTAAAAATACATAAATTAGTTACCTGTTCTCTCGAGATATGCTATGCATTTGTATTACTGTATTTTTTAATCAGATTTATGCCTTACCTCAGGAATGTGCTTTGGAAAATTTTGTGGAATTGAGTTCATACACTGGTGCTTGAGAAACAGAGTTCTCGTTATTGTACTGCAAAATTTTTCAACTGTATAAGTCATCATCATATAAGTCACATAGACTTTGAATTCCGTTATAGGAAACCTGCAATAGAATCTTGGATAAAGTTATTTCTAAACCTTTGATTTCTTGCTTTCAATCTCACTCGTAATAGCATAATCAGCCTTTTAATGACCCCACTGCTGGACCCATGCCTCTTCTCAGTGAGAGGGTGTGGGCCGTAATCCACCAACGCACACTGTGCAGTGTGCGTTGGTGGATGTCACATAATATATGTCTTAGACTTTTTGGTTCTAAGACATGCCAGTTTCCTTCACCGTTTTGAGTGCACTGGTGATGAAGTAATTTATACTAAGTGTCACACGACTTACAACTTAGGTCGCGGCCGTTACAGTCGTGACCCAGTGGTGACAGTGGTGACCCAGTGGTCACTACTATCACCACTGGGTCACCACTGCCACCAGACGGACTTACTCAATGCCAATCAATTTAGTCAATTAATTACAAGTCACTTAAGACATGACTTAAGGCATCCAATACATAACGTAGTGCATTATGAAATCTTCAAAGGATGTACATTTGAAAATCGTAATACTTCCGCAAATCATATCAGTGGCTTCGATCGACGCGCGTCGATGGAATGAAATCAATTTCAGAGTTAGTACCGCTGATCGAGATATCGAGTACCGTTCTTCATTAACTCGATTTTATCGGTAACCGATTTTTTAATAATTGGAACTCGCCTCAGTTTTTTGACGGGGCGATTAAGATTGTTAATTCACGTAGATTTATCTCACAGTTCCGCGAATTTTGTACTGATTGCAGAGGAACTATGTCAGTAAGGTTAATCGTTCTTACATACCTTTATAGTTTGAATAACTCAAATGTAACGGAACTTGAGTAAAAGGAATCAGTTGAAGGTTGCGATATCTATCGTGGAATAAATTTCGAATCAGAGCAGTCTATACTCGTTCCGAGATAAACAGTAAACACCTCACCTAGCGTATAATTTTAAAATAAACCGTGTTTCCAAACAATATCCCATAACATTCAATATCTATTCTACTTATCTGATTCACACTAACAATAGCACTCATTCGAAAGGCTTTGCATTTTATTGTTTTAAAATCAGCTAAGGCCATTATGGAGCGCGCCGTGAGATTTTATCTAAAGCTAAATGTTTCGTGAATAAAATTGGTCGCGCTCGTACGAATCGGATCTCGATCGCTCGGTCGATGTATCGATTCGGTATCGATATAGCCTCGATCGTATCGGCAGACGATGTTACGTAATTACAGAGTAGTTTTACGGTTACTTTATTCATTCGGCGAAACTTTGCACATGCATAATTCAGTCGTGTTTTTGTGGAGACCCGTATTAATTCGTAAAGTTTTACGCTTAAGAATATTACTTGAATAGTCAGCTTCTTTACATGCATCGGTGATTTTAAACGCTTTGACTGAATTTTCTTTTAAGTGAATCGCTTCTTGATTTTTATAAGTTCTCGTTTTAAATTGTCTGAAGTTCTTTTAAACGTTGTAATTGCTTATATGATTTGTGTTACAAACTGGATGTGATGTTATTAAGCTGTTGGCTTTAATAGCTAATTCTATTACGTATCATTACCTCGGCTATTTATACTAGGAAAGATTCAGGCATATCAAGTTTGTGTTTATAACCTGAATTTCTGGAATAAGCTCAGTTGCCTCTTAGAAAATGATTTCTAGTGAGATAAGGTTGGGTACTCGGGTTCTGTTTGGGCCACCAACAATAAAACATGTTTTTCACTTAGTTTCTCGAAAATGAGACTTTTTTCGTCTTACCGGTTTATTTATGGTTATGTATGCTGACTTTCGACTTCCGAGAGGAGCTCGTAGCTAAAGTAATAACAGCCGCACGGGTTGATGCACCAAGTTAATCCATGGATGCGTAACCATCTTTACATACCGAGACTTCTCCGTGCCTCGAAAAGCACATTAAGCCGTTGGTCCCGACTGTCAATCGTGGATATTTGACAGTCATTCCAGGTCATCAAAAGACTAAGTCTGACAACCAGTCTTACTAAGGGATATCGTTTTACCCATAAAACTGGGTTGTGGAAGTCAGATAGGCAGTCACTCCATGTAAAATACTGGTATTTAGCTGCATTCGGTTAAAATGGAAGCCGATCCCAAGATAGTTGGTAAAAGGCTAGGCAGATGATGATGTATGCTGACTTTCGTGAGGAAACCAGCGAAAATTCGAAGACATATACGACATCCACCTACCCGCACTAGGCCCGCCTTGTGGAATACGGCCCATTACCTCTCCTAGAGAGGAAGCCTGAGTCCCAGCACATTATGAAGCTGGTTATGTTATGCTATGTTTTGCTGATTTTAAAATTCATTTCTGATATTTAGAAAGAGCAGCAGAGTCACAATAACCGACAGTCTGTAGTATTGCCTAAGTAGTAGTAGACAGAGTACATTGCTTGCCGAAAAAATGACCGATGGGGCCAAAAGATTATTTAAGACTTTTCCGATCCCACTCTGGAAGACATAGGTTCCAACTTTGCGTCTTCCTTGAAAGACCTCCCACAAGCTGAACCAATAACCTGATAAAGGACATTCACAATCCTCTTCTTCCTCTTTTCGTTTCGATGGTACATTGTTTATGATTATACAATGATACTGTTCGTGCCCAGTAGGTGGCCACGTTTATTGCTTCACAATCCTCTGAATGCAAGAAGCGCAGGACCGATCGAAGCGTATGACGACGCTTGGGAGAGACCTATGTCTTGCTGTGGACTACTTCCAGCTTTAATGATGAAGATGATGAGAAAAAATAAACCTTCCCTTTTCTTTACCATATAATTATTTTCTTAACATTTAAATTGAACCAAAACATCAATTGAAACAGGTACCATATTGAGTGATTGACAAATCAATTTCGTGATTAAACCTAATCGTTTTAACGGGTGTAATTAAAAATACATCAATAAAGTAAAGGGTGTCTTAATTTGCTCAATTTTGTGAGTTCGTCAATGGCTGCCGCTAATTTTCCTTCGACATGTGTTTGGTCGCACGACGCTTAATGAAACACGCAATCGTTGTGTGAGGGAACATGCCTGTGACAGTGTTCGGTAATTTTAATTACAAACTCTTCAGTATTATTATGGTGTTAATGGTTTCATATTACGGTTTGGATTAAATCCAGAAGTTTGTCAACAAGATTTCAATGTTGATGAATGAACAAGGGTTCTTTGGTGAATTAAATAATGGCAGCACTGATTGACAGATGCCAGATCTTTGGATTAATGTCCATTCTTTCCCTGTGATTGTATTATAAATGAACATTCTTTTCCCGTGATTGTATTAAAAATATTATGTAGACAGTAGGTAATTGGTTACCAGAAGTCCAAAAGTCTACTGGTTTTATCTTGGAACATCGGTGTAACCCAGAGTAATTATAAAATTGTTGAGGACACTTATAAATAATAATAATAATAATAGTTTATTTGGAACAAACATCAGGACACATATTTACAAAAGGAAACGAAGATAGCTACAAAAGTTAAAACTGTGGCGCAGCTATCAACGCCCAGGACAAAAGTATGGTTCATTTATTCCAGACTAGTTATTAGAGATATATATATATAAAGCAATGTTTCTCTAAAAAAAATCCCAATCCAGTAAATTCAATTTGGAGCTCGTGGCTAAAGTAATAACAGCCACACGGGTCAATCCATCAGGTTAAGCTACGCTTGCCGGGGTTGGTCCATTGATGGGTGACCATCTTTACATACCGAGACTCCTGCGTGCCTCGTGGATCTTTGACAGTCGTTACGGCCACTACAATACACCACCACAACTGTTGATTCTGGCTTACAGAAGTTACATTGGCTTAGGAATAGTGTGGCGGGTTTGTCCCAAAAGTCGTTATGGGTCGTCAGAAGCCCGAAACTCTTACGAAAATATTTGAAAGAGATAAAGTTAATCTATTTGTGGAAAGCACGTTAAGCCGTTGGTCCCGGCTGTCAATCGTGGATTTTTGACAGTCGTTACGGGTCGTCAGAAGCCCAAATGTCTGACAACCAGTCTTACCAAGGCGTATCGTATTACCCAGTAACTGAAGTGGAGGTCGGATAAGCAGTCACTCCATGTAAAATACTGGTATTCAGCTGCTACCGGTTAGACTGGCAGCCGACCCCAAGATAGTTGGAAAAAGGCTAGGCAGATTGATTTTATCTCGACAAAATGTACTGAACAGCTGACGTTTTTAGTAAAAGTTGTTCATAATGATGAGTGTTGCCAGTATTTCCATTTACTGTCGTATTGTCGTGTCCACCATGTTTATAGTTCGACTTTTAATTGTATTCATTAACTTGACAGTTGAGAGGACCAAATTTTACAACAAAACAGATAGTGAGTTGGTGTAAGTATTACAGAAATTGAATGTACATAAAAGCAAACTTTTTATTTTAAATTTAATAACTTGTCTTAAAACACGTAACATTATTTTTGTTAGATCTGTCAAGGTACTGAATACAATTAAAAGTCCAACTATAGTTAAAGTTAAACAGTCCAATGATAGTCAAAAACGTAGGTAGAAACATACTGAGTGGATAGGTACTAACACAAAATTATATTGGTCAGTTAATATACAACGGTAAGTGCATACTCCGTCAACAATTAGATCGGACATCAGTTTCCGAGAATCGTAAGTCGACCGCTTGACCCACTAAGACATTCAGCCAAGATATCGATAATCGATATATCCATACATTATCGCCAATTAGTTCGTGTGCCGCAGTCCTGAGTCGGAGTGTCGTGTAAGGGTTGAGACGAATGCGGAAATATATATCGAATAACGTGCCGCGCATTCGAAATGGTCCCATTAACTCGCATCGCTTTTGAGATGCAAATGAGATTTTTTTTTTCTTCATAAAATCTCTTCATTGAATATTTCAAGCCACGCCTTGTGGATGAATTTATTTTCTTCCTCCAATTCTGAAACGAAATAAAGGAATCAACAATTTAGATTCTCTTTTTAAATGCAACGCGGCAATTCTGTTTCCGTAGAATTTTAATTAAACACTCGAATATTGCGAATATATTTTTGAATTAATTTTCGCCATCTATTTATGTCAAAAATTAGATACCACATGTTCGTAAAATGACGACTCGATTTTATATTCAAAGCTGTGCTAAAAGTGTATGCGAACATGAATAGGGTGAAGGCACCAATGATCGACCATTGTATGAGCGAACGCCCCTAGCTCAGTGTTGTCACATAATGTCAGTATCGGAAGGGCTCAAAGTGTCACCCCTGGCAGACGAGTGCACTTGCTACACGTTATCCAGATATGTTGTGAATTTGACTCGGTACTTTGAATGACGACTAATTCCATTGTTAACGCTCTGCCATATGGGTGACATGACAAGAACGGTTTAGTACGGATTGCCAATATTGAGTTTAAGCTCGTCTGCATTATGCCTTGGTTATTTATTAAACCCCGCGTTTTAACATTTTCAATATTCCCTAATTGAATTCTATAATCTATTACTGAAGTCATAAGGACTGGCAAAAGTAATGTAGCGTAATTATGTTTTGACAAGTGGCCGACAGATGCAAGACAGTTACTATTCTGTTGGCCTTTATTTTTATTCTAACATTACACAAATTTTCATATTCTTTATTTCCAAAGGCAACGTTTTGAAATTATATATACAACGCTGTATAATAAGCCTAAATCGCTATTGATCCATTACACCAAAATCCAAGACTAATCGAGATAAAACCCTTATTATTTAAGACTTTACCGAAAACACGAACCAAACTCGCAAGAATCTCAATATTAAAGCGCCATTCGGCCGCAAAATAGCAAACAAAAACACAATTAGCTGCTGGGGGAACAAGAGTACAATAGCGGTTTGGACAACGTTTGGAGCAGTTACCCTAATTTGTTATTACTGTCAGTTCGGGTGAACTTGCGGCTGCCTTATGGTAATAAATGCGCGCTTGCCCCGACAATTGACATAACGACTGCATAATAATAAGAAAACCTTATGAACTCCGTATTTGGTGCGAGAAATAGTTGTGGGACAGTTAAATAATATTTTGTATGTGACGAATTTGACCGGGATATTGACTGGTTTAGAGCACTGCATTTGTAGGCTGACAATTTCATATTGACTTAGGTTTGAAAGCTTGACAGCTAGTCTATACTTGGAGTATTAAGTTCCCCGCAATAAGTAAGTCATGCAGGTGACAATAGATTTGTAGTAAACATTGTTGTTGTTGACATTTAGCCGCTTTTGTCAAGACTGGATTCCGACTACAATTATAGCTACAGAGTACAGCCTAAATAGACATACTTTGTGTAACTAATCACTTTTAATATTATTACTATAGTTTTTACTTTTTAACCGACTTCGAAAAAGGAGGAGGTTATCAATTCGGATGTTTGTATATTTTTTTTTTTTTTTTTTTATGTATGTTCGGGCATAACTCCGTCATATATTGACGGATTTGCAAAATTTTTTTTTTGTTCGAAAGGGGTTTATTCCGAAATGGTCCCATATAAATTTCAAAAAGATCTGATTATGGGTTCCGGAGACAGACAACGGAACTCTTCAAAAATTGACAGAAAATCAACCGCGACTGCTGCTATCGTATGTCTATGAATTGTTAACACAGTTTAATGGGGAACCACAACTAAAAAGTGAAAAATAAAAAACTTTTTTACAAAAAAATAGAACCGACTTCCAAAAAAAGTGCAAAATAACTTTAATTTCGGAAGTCGGTGTCAAAAAACGAAGGGAACAGGAACACCGACTTCCGAAATTAAAGTTATTTTGCACTTTTTTTGGAAGTCGGTTCTATTTTTTTGTAAAAAAGTTTTTTTTCATTTTACTTTTTCGCTATAAAATTTCCGGAATCCAGAACCAGTATAAACACAATATTGTATACTGTTTCTTAGACGAAAGAGACTGAACCCCACGACACAGGGTATCCTAGTGTGGGGTTTCAGTGTCATGTAAATGGTGGATGTTTACTCTTTTTAACCGACTTCGAAAAAGGAGGAGGTTATCAATTCAGATGTTTGTATTTTTTTTTTTTTTTTTTTTATGTATGTTCGGGCATAACTCAGTCATTTATTGACGGATTTGCAAAATTCTTTTTTTTTCGAAAGGGGTTTATTCCGAAATAGTCCCATTTAAATTTCAAAAAGATCTGATGATGGGTTTCGGAGACAGACATCGGAACTCTTCAAAAATTGACAGCAAATCAACCGCGATTGCTGCTATCGTATGTCTATGAATTGTTAACACAGTTTAATGGAGAGCCACAACAAAAAAGTGAAAAATAAAAAACTTTTTTACAAAAAAATAGAACCGACTTCCAAAAAAAGTGCAAAATAACTTTAATTTCGGAAGTCGGTGTCAAAAAACGAAGACACAAAGCAGGAACACCGACTTCCGAAACTAAAGTTAATTTGCACTGTTTTTGGAAGTCGGTTCTATTTTTTTGTAAAAAAGTTTTTTGCGTTGTCATATTTTAAATACTGTATTTGCCCATGGATATGAACAACTGTCTTCAAAGAAGTCATAGCAAAATCCCAAAAAAAAAAATACTTTCCATACAAAGATATCATCAGCTGATCAAAATTGGGGGTAGACGTGATCTCGAGTGGAGACCGCGAATCGGCAAACGTAAGGTAGGACGCCCTCAGGCTAGGTGGAGCGATGATCTTCGCAGGGTGGCTAGTAGCAGCTGGATGAGAGTTGCCGAGAACCGAGCTGAATGGCGTGCAATTGGAGATGCCTATGTCCAGCAGTGGACTGCTATAGACTGATGATCAAAATTAGTATGGGACGTTAAATTTTTTTTTTTGGAAATGTCCATTTTTTTCGTAAAGAAAGATTTCCATTTCAATGGATAGAAGCAGTATTCGAAATATGACCACGCACTTTCGTTACACCCTGTATAAAATATTAGGAAACTGAAAGCAACCTCCGCTTTGGTTGACGAACTTTCAAGCTTTTATAGAAAGAAAGAAAGAAAGAAAGAAGGAAAGAAAATATATTTATTTGTACCTCACACAATAATTTATTAAGGCCCTACTACCGGCCAAGTGGCGCAAAAGTACCAAAAACGGCCGTTTCTGACACTTTTGCCTACTACTTTGGATACGAAACATTCTGAGTTTTAACAACGTAAAAATACTTTATCCTCTTTGTAACAAACGTGACGTTGAATTCTTTAATATTTATTTTTTATGCTATGCTACGATTTTTTATTCAATGAGGGCGCCACTGGGCCGGTAGTAGACCATTAACTAAGAATACAAATAAAAAATAATTTTATCACCAATATCCTCCTCTAGTTATATGTACGGATCGATGGCGTACAGTCAGCCTTTCGTCAATGGAACACTTTGACATTGAGCTGGTCTAGCGTGCGCACGAAGTATTAAAAAAAAAGTAATGGCCACATGTATGATGGAGCATCACTCGAGAACTTCTGGACCAATGTGACTGATTTTTGGCGGCGGCGGCGATTCAATTTTCGAATTGAGCAAGAGTTGAGAGTGAAATTTCAAGGATGCATCACGTTTTGGCAGATTTCGTTACATGAGAGAGAAGAATTAACTAACCTTTTACACTATAACTAGTTTCTCGAAAGGAACATATTCCCGGGATTAAAAGGTATCCTTGGTCCTATTCCAGGACATCATCGCTTACCATCAGGTGAGATGTCAAACGCAAGCCTATCAATGATAAAAAATAAGAACATGGTCAACCCTTGGGCCAAGTTTCATACAAATCCGTTCAGCCGTGAAAGCGTAACAAACGGACAAGCAAACTCACACAATCTACAACTTAGGTTTATGAAGTTTCATATTGAACTTCTGAATCACATCGACCTATCCTTAAGGCTATCACAATACATCATCATCATCATCAGCCTTTTAATATCCCCACTGCTGGAGCACAGGCCTCCTGTTTGTGAGAGGGTGTGGGCTGTAATCCACTACGAGAGTCTAATGCGGATTGGTGGATGTCACATGTCTTCGAAGAACCAAAAGGTTCTAGGACATGCCGGTTTCCTCACGATGTTTTCCTTCACCGTTTTGAGTATGACCTACCACAATACAATATTACACAAAGTGATGCAGATAAAAAAAAAAAATTCAAAAAACCCGACTGATAAAAAACAACAAAAAAATTCCAAGCAAGTCACTTTTCAAGCAGTCTGATGCAGTTGGTGGCAGTTATTTCACTTCAACCACACTTTTTATCAGTCGGGTTTTTTGATATTTTAATTTTTTTATTTTCTTAATTTTAGAAAAATATATTTTTGGAATCATCTCCTTGAGCTCTTTATTTTGATACCCCACATGACCAGGTCACAAACAAAATACGACTATACTTAGCTAATGGCAGTCGCCATTTTGATTTTTTTTTTCAAAATTAATATAGCCTATGTCACTTCGGCGGTCAAGCCCAATCTTATAATACCTCATTTAGTAAAATCCATCCAGCCATTTAGGCTACAGCGCGTGCCAAAGAAATAGGCATACAACATACACACATTATATACATACATACTCTCGAAAAACCTTCTGGCGCAGTCGGGTAGAAACGGATACACAAACCTTTCAGATTGTGGCCACCCCTTAAATCTAGTCAAAGATACGTTAGACAAATATTACAACTGAAGATTTATCATCAATCCGCAATCTCAAGACATATTACTACAGAAATTGATGATTTTAAAATTTAACAACAGCCCAGTACATTTGTCTTGAGTAGCTTGCAACCATTTGCCAACATAATGTTTCGAGATAAGAGTGCACTCGGGAAAACAATATTAATCTTGGTGTGATTCATCTTTTATCGCTCAAACTTGCATGTATGTGGCGGGCAGAGGACTATAAATCAAATTGTAAGTACCATTGGGCAGGGATCACAGTGTTTTTATTCTTCTGACTTCATGTGTGAAGGACGTATAAATCAAATGTTTGATTTTTGCAGCTTTATTGGACGGTGCAACTTAGTAGAGGTTTGTTCATAAAAAATAACTTTTTTACAAAAAATACAACCGACTTCTAAAATTGGAAAATAACTTTAATTTCGGCGTTTAATAACTTAAAAAATGGCTCTTGCGAAATAAATCTTTTGGTACCTAGTCAAGTTTTTTAGTTAAATGTGGTGAGACTACAATTTACTGTTTTGTATTAATTATTCATAATATTTTGTTTTGGATTAACTTGCAATTTTTTTTCAGGACTGTTGTTTCCTGAAGCAGAATTTCAGAAGTTTTTCGTAAAAATGTAAAGATAGATGTTTAAATATTAAAGCTAAAAATGTTTTTTTACATAAATCTGTCTTAAATCAATTACCACACTAATTTCAAGACGTTTTACTGCATGTTTTAAAATTATTTAATTTTGTTTATTCCGTAAATCAAGATTTTTCGCTAGATATCTTCATATTAACATAGTTAAATAACGTCCGTAAATCTAACGCAATACTTATACGGTTTGCCAAGAATTCAGGCCAAAGGAAACGTCTCCACATACAGAGAGGCCCACATTTTAAAGACATCTGATTTCCCAATTTCCTTCTCAAAAGCCTTATGCACACACCTCTAGTACAGTACTTAGTAACATTGTAGAAAGGAATCAATAGTGCTCTCATACCGTGCCAAGTTGTAATAAACGCATGAAAAGTGAACAGAACAAGACCATTTATCCTACACAACGTTCAAACACAATTACATCACGTCACTCTTAACACCACGACGTAAAGTATAAAATCGAATAACGTCTACGTAAGTTTAATGTTAGCATGTTGGAACTAGGATGAAATTAATGATGTCTGTATTGAAAATCGTTTGTTTTGCTTCGAAAATGTTTAGCTTGGTAGAAAGTCTCTTCAGACCATATTTCATAGTGTCCTTACCAAGTTTATAGGTTGATGATGTAATGATGTAGCCTTCAACTAGATAGATGGATAGAATACCTTTTCATAGATCGGAGTAGATTTATAGGTTTACCATTTTTATCGCATATTTGGTGTGTCGGTTTTATTTTGATTTCAGCCTAGTTTTGGACGGAATGAAATATAGGTACCTAGTCATCTTAAATCGACTATAGAACCGCTAATTGGCCTTATTTTTTTTTTGTATTTTTGCAGAATGTGACTTAGGGGACTCATTACAATGTAGAAAGTCTACTCAAGAATAAATCCTTTTCCAGTTTTTGAAGACTGTATGGTATACATAGACAAGTATGCTGCTCTACTATAAGAAAATTAGAAAATATTCTGCAATTTAAAGAGTATAAACATTACTGTGCTTAAAAAAAAAGAAAGACAGCTGATCCGACCGTTCTAAGTATCAAACTACATTGCTACATCCAGAATCATAATCTTACATAAGAATGACACTATCTTGCAGTTACTGTCATTATGTGAAACTAAACAAGGCATGCTGTAAATCAGTGCTCGAATCGACACGAAATTTGCCGAGTGGCGCCGAGTGAAGCCGATAAAGAGCAACAATATGATCGGAGTGTCAAGTCGTGTCCAGAGAAATTGGCAAGCGATTAGTTGTACGATATCAAACGCCATAAGTCCCTGTAAGTGTTAAATATGGCGACTCTCGACTGATATATGAGTTGGAGTTTAAAAAGGAATGTTTTGGCAAGTTGTTAAGTGTGAACGGAGCTGCAATTTCATCGTTGAGATATGAGTTGAAAGATTTATGTGAGTAGAAAAATAAATTCAGTTGGGAGAAGACTTCCATATTTAAATTCTCAAGAGAGCCATATAAATTTTCATTTAAAAAAAAATTAAATTAGGATTCCTCATAACAAATTATGTGACGTGCAAATCAACACTACAAAAATTGTCTTTACCAAAGTCTCCCCTGAAATTTCATGACGCAGTCTAAGTGACATAGTATGCGTTGCCACTAACGATGTCCTGAAAGTGGCAAAGTATAACGTCTACAAAATCAAACTGTACCATCAACACGAAGGATAAGAAGCATAACATAGCATAATCAGCCTATAATGTTCCCACTGCTGGGACTCAGGCTTTCTCTCATGGGCTGTATTCCGCACGCATTCCCAGTCTGGGTTGGTATGGATGTCACATGATTTGAATTTTCGGTTCTAGGGCAGGCTGGTTTCCTCATAGAATAGAATAGAATAGAATAGAATAATACTTTATTTTACACCAAAACAGTTCATAAACTTGTATGAATGAACCTAAATCTATGGGCACAATGGCGGTCTTATCGCTGACAGTGATATCTACCAGACAACCTTTGGATGGACTGAAAATATTTAATTAAAAAATGGGGGTAGTCTGCGGTGTACTGCTAATTAGTAAAGTGAACATATAAATATTTATAAAATACAATACATAATAACCTATACATACATACATATCACATGTTACACAATTACGTAGAAGGAAGAGATAAGGAAAATAGTAAAAAGATCGGTTAGTGACGGAAGAGATAAGAGTACGTGGAGACAGAAAAGCATTAGAGAGAAAGAAATGGTCCTGGGCTTGCCTAGGTTCGAACCCACGACCTACAGCTTGCAAGTCGCGGTCGTTACCACTGGGTACCACAATCAACCACAACTGCTCAAGGAAAAGAAAATATTAACATGGAACCCGGAACGAAACACATACTGACTTAAAATATTTTGTATCAACAAATTCCCCCAACCTTACACCTTTCCAACAACCGTCCAACTACCACTTCAATATAAATCATTTAGCACAGTTTCATTCCAAAAAGTTTGCACTTTTCAACGTTTTCGTGAATCGGTAATGCAGCCCCTAAATCAGTCTGGGGACCGACCACATTTGCATATGAGTAGGGCGACAAAGAACAAAGGGATATTTTTTTGTCGTTTTTAGACCGATATGCTATCGACAAAGACTGAGGTATAATATATGTAGGTACTATCAGTGGACTGTAAATCATTTAGGTTCTCGAAAAGTATTTTGGTTTAGCCTTTTTGTGTGATTTATGTTTCCGTAATGAAGTTTTAAGCAGATAGTATGAGTGTGAAATACGAGTATTTATGTATGCTTTTCACTTTAAAAATATATTTGTACATTTTTCAGTTTTGTACATACCTACTGGTCAGTAGCCAAGGTATTTCCTGCTTTCTTCTCTTGTCCTCTAGACGCATTTTTGGGTGCTAATAGTGATAATGTTCTAAGTTTTTCGTGGTACAGACGTAGCTTCTAGGCCAGCGTGTTCCAGCGTCGACCAAATCGTTGCTTACTATCAGGTGAGATACAGGTCAAATATCTATCAAAAATAATAATAAAAATCGCTAAGAAGGCACAGTCAAGGCTCAAAACTACAGTCGCAAATACCCCAAGCTTCTTCTTCTTCTTCTTTTCGTATCGATGGTACATTGTTTGTGCTTATACAATCATACTGTTTGTGCCCAGAAGGTGGCCACGTTTATTGCTTCAGTGGAAGCTTTTCTCAGGTCTTCCAGGGTACAGGTGAATGGACATTTTGGGCACTCCAGTAAATGGGTCATAGTCTGAGTAGGAGCACCGCACTCGCACTCAGTATTTGAGGGATCAATTATCCCCCATTTCGACAAATTGTACTTGCAACGGCCTACTTGGGTACGCAATCGATTCAGCGCTTTCCAAATAGGCCACTGCAAATCACGACCGGGAGGCAGGTGCTCCTTGGGCCCAAGAAAGTCACGTGGTGGTGGGCACTGCTCTTGCCACCGCTTACTCCTCTCCTTAGGTGTGCTGTCCTGGATTGCTTGTGTCGTTCTCATAAAACTTTTGCGACTTTTTAATCAGCCCGTAGTTGTAGAGTGGTCGTAGAGGGGATGCCGGGAATCGGTTTCTTGGTTCTTTTTTTCCAGTGCGCATGCGACATCCCTTCGTACGGTATATAAATAATAATATAATTCCCACGATGGTACACCTAATACCCCAAGCTAAAGTGCCAACACTATTATATTGATGACGGCGAGCTACCCACTACTCGCCGTCCGCAGACCCGGGTCTACGGAGGTCGCAAATCGTCTCGCGATGTCCTACGCCCAGGGCGTCTCCTGCTGGGGGCGTGAGGGCGACTCTGTTGAGCCTATCTCACCCGTTCCGCCTCCATCTTCGCGAACATACTGCTTCGCAGAAGGAGGAGACTGCTTCCCATTCCCTCTCGCTCCGTACCATGGCCTGGACCAGGGCCGGGCGCGAGAGGTCGCTGCCGCCGATCTCCTCCACGAGGACACGGTGGGGATCCGCCCAAGCGGGGCACAACTCCACCGTAACACTTTTTACCCTTGTGTGTACATCAGTTTTTATAATTTATAGTAATTCATTAAAAGATCAAAATCTATTGTATTATTCTTAAAAAAACTTGTTCAAATGAATAAAACTTTAAGGCTTATTACCGGCCAAGTGGCGCCCTCATTGAATATAAAATCGTAGCATAGCATAGAAAATAAATATTAAAGAATCCAATGTCACGTTTGTTACAAAGAGAATAGAGTATTATGGTAAGGTCTCCAGGGCCGTTTTTGGTACTTTTACCTACTACTTTGGATACGAAACATTTTGAGAGCTGTTTTAACAACGTAAAAATATTTTATCCTCTTTGTAACAAACGTGACGTTGGATTCTTTAATATTTATTTTCTATGCTATGCTACGATTTTTATTCAATGAGGGCGGCCACTTTCCTCTAACCTTCGGCGTTCTACTGAGTTAACATAAGGCTTTACACTTCAGAATGTAGTTTTTACCAGTCTGTTAATAATTTGTTCAATAAACACATACAGCATAGATAATAAGGAAACAAAGAAATTTATGTGAGCAAACCAACCAACTACTGCGAATTAGAGTAAGTTTTTGTCCGGCCACGCGCCAATAGTCACATTCTGAATAAATAAACGACTATTATATTTTTAAATACACTTTTTTGTTTGAAACTCAGTCACGTACTTACTGCTACCTAATTGAATTTTAAATAGAAGCTTGTCTACGCAACTATATAATGGACTAAGAGGCTTTTGTAAACCTCAAGCTAAACTGGTTAGTCTTAATGAATCAGAAGAAAGGATGCCTGACATTTTCTACAGTTTTCGGAAAGTTAAGGGTTGATCTAGATTAAAGAGATTTATTAATTAGGATTGAAAAGATAGAGCATTCAAGTTATTAGTGTTTATTTTTCGATAGTCATAAGTTCAGCCCAACTTTTACGTATTTAATAAGAACTTTTATCTTGTTAACCGACTCAAAAAAAGAAGCACGTTCTCAATTCGGTTGTATTTTTTTTATTAATTCAATCTTGACACTATAGTACTTTTTTATTGTTAATAGGCACGCGTTTGACCACTATCTCACCTGATTGTAAGCGATGATGTGGTCAAAGATGGAGCACGCCTGCCTAGAAGCAACCTATTCACTCTTGACTTAAAGACTCCCAGGTTGTAGCTATCAGGAAACACAGACTCCGGCAGGGAATTCCACTCCCTAGCTGTACGCACAATGAATGTTTTCTCAATAAATTACCTAAAAAATTATCTACCTACAACTGAAATCTTGTTGACAATAATGTTAGTCTATTCGACTCCACAGTTCCCATGCAAACAAAAAAAAGCCCTTAAATTTTTTTGCCAAATTAGAAACAAACAAGCATAACTGTCAGACTTATTTTCGTCATAAAAATTCATGCAACCACAATCCTCACCACAAATGTGACCACGACCGCGTGGCGCAATTAATATATGTCGAGCTACTCCACAGTTTTCGTTTCGCCAATAATAAATGACCCGAAATTGTCAACTTTATTTGTTTTTCAATTATCATTGTGTTTTATGATTCAGATTAATTAAATGGCTCATGTGTTTATAATAGTTTGTATATTCTGTTCAGATTCTTAATTTGGTTCATTGTGGTTTTCTTTTTCTTGACTTTGAAGTTACTGAGAAAAGCTCTTGTCTCTTAAAGACACTTACATACAGGCGCGATTTTTTTCCAATCTGTAGAGCTGCAGATTTTTAATATTTAGATTGAAAGGATCTTAATAACATGAAAACTTATTGTCGCATTGTGGTGTTGCGCCTTTCTGTGGGAGCCAATGTCTCCACTTCAGGAAACAATGTATAAAAAAGGCATTTCAGTTCAATCATAACAGAAGTTTAAAGAATGACGGTGCTTTTACCACAATGTGTGGCATTTAATTGGCTTAGCAATAAAATAATGCACAATTTTCCTTCATTCTTTAAATAATCCTAACATGCAAACAGCCAGGTCAAACACACGTACGCAAAGAATAAATTACAATTACTAATTAAAAAAAATAATTACCTCCAACACCTTTCCTTCACTAGTGCTCTGCGTTCATGCAAAGTCTAACCGCGAACTCACACCACGCCACATCGAGCAGCGATTCGTGTTGCACAAAACACTTTTAATTTTAATTACCAATGGAAAACATTATGTAGCTCTTATGTATTTAACAAAAGGATACATTTACCTTGTTTGGAGTGTTAATTTATCTTGGTAAAGCTCGTCTAAGGAAGTGATCAGTCAAAAGCAGTGACGTAATCAACACGTGCTGGATTATAATGAGGCTTTTAAACTTTCTGTTTATATTTTATTTTGTTTTGATTATTGTGCACTGCTGGTTTATCACCTTCTTATTAGTTTTTTTTAAATTAGTTATGTGGATATTTTGGTGTGATTGGTATTTTAATGATAGTTAAAATCACAACGGGTTGTAAGTATTATAGAATTAGGTACTCGTACCTACTGATTGCGACACCGGTGACACAGACAATTTATTATTAATATAATATGTAATTACCAACATTGTATTTACTTGTAACAATTTTTTTTCAAACCGGCCAAGTGCGTGTCGGGCCACGCGCAGTGTAAGGTTTGGTACTCACCCGTTATAACATGCGGACTTAGAAGGGAAAGAGAGGGGGGAGGGGGGGGGTTTAAGTTTATTACTAAAACAAAAAAGTTTTAATTCTCCATTACAGGCTTACTACCCGTTTTAAAGATTAAAAAAAATCAGCTGTTCATTACATTTTCTCGAGTTATTCGCACATAAATGTAACAGTTCTTCGTAATGATGAGTACATTAACCCCTAGAGAGGTTTAAGTAAAAATATGTATATGATACTATTACAATTTAGCTTATAGTCGGGGAGGGAGCGGCGGGTTACGGACGAATCATTGAATCGAAAAATAATATTTGCAACTCTTTAACTTCTTACACGTACTTACGGGAGCTACCATAACAAAAAAACCAACCCACCCAAGCAAAACTGCAGCTTTCTAGTACTTACAATCTCTAAGCTTTGCCTCGGACAGACAGACGCACAGACCGAAACTAAGGGTGGGGTCCTTGTAAGCACTACGGAACCCTAAAAAGAGCTGTCGCATCGTTGTCACATTGTCGCGCCGCTCGTGTCTGTGTGCGCCTTAACTTTTCAAATGTGAAATTTTGAGTTTTAATTTTGGTTTGTTCATAATTGACGATCATAGATTTGCTATCTAAGAATGTGGGACATTAATGTCATTGTATAATCTGATTTGAATGTTTAATGCCTAGTAAATCAATTCTGGTTTCGCCATCTAGAAAAAGTAGCTGCCAAATTAATAGAATTAGATAAGAAATAAACAAGACTTTTATATTTCTGTATTTGGTTATGGTTAAAATCTTAAACACTGCTCATAAAGCCGGCTATTACTAAAAACTAAATCTCAATTTATTACTGCGTAAGATAAGACATTAGTAGAATCCAGTTCAATAATAAAGTCATTAGATATTATGAAAAATGTATTTGAACAGACTAATGTTGTTATATACTTATAAGTCTGGAACGTCAAATTGATTCGACGGCCGACGAACAATTAAAATGCAAATTAGGATGTTGGGACACCGCCCGAGAATGTAATGTGAAAAAAATCACAAAAGTACGGGCGTGTGCACACTAAAAGTTTATTCAAAAAATTACCTAATTTAATATAAAAGAAAATAACATAGCTTTATTTTAGAAAAATAAAATATAGTAATGTTAGTTGTGCATGTGCCCGGTGCGTCAGGTGAGCGCAACAAATACATGAATTAATATCTGTATTGTGTCTGTTACTAACATAGCTTATAAGTAGAATGTATTACTAACATCATATGGATCAAGGTCTGAAATAAAATATTTTTATTTATTTTTATTTTTTTTATTTATTTATTTATTTAAAACAATACTATAATGTGTTCCTACGTATATTTTGAAAAAAAAATGAGCGTGTGTGTAATAAATAAAATGTATATGTTTGTTTTCAATTATATTTAACAGGCTCTGTACACATTTATACAGTTATAGAAGATTGAGGTCTTCTGTTACAGGTATCTCAATACTTAAAAGAAGGCCTCTACATAATACTTGTAACCCCTGTTGATTGCGTTAATAAATTATTATAAAAAAATATTATTATTATTATTATATGCATTTCTGTGTATACAGGCTGTAACGGAAAGGTGTGGCCATATTTTAAAAACTGCATCTGCTCATCCATATGAACCACTTTATTCAAGAAAACCTGAGGAAATACTCAAAAAAAAATTATACCCCCCTACAATTATAATTGATCAGCTGATGATAACTTTGTATGGAAATTCCATTTTATTTTTGGGAATTTCCTATTTTTTCTTAGAAAAAGTAGTTCATTTCCATGGGCAGAACCAGCTCTTAAAATATGACTGCACCTTTCCGTTACACCCTGTTTATGGTAATAGTGGATAATTTATATAAATAACCTGCTTGAGTAATTTTGTTCACAATAACATTAATTACTTAGGAATAAATTACTAGATAATAGATAGTTTTATGTAGTGTAGGTATAAGTAGTATAAAAAAATGTATCTACAGATAACCATAATAAAATTTAAAAAATATGTTATGTTACACGCCTTCCCTAACAAAAAAATGTTATTAAAATAACTTTATTTTCTTTGAAAGACTTTTCAAATCAAAGGTTTAACTTGATGTGGATGAAAAAATAAAAAAAAATTACACAGCTTAATAGAGATATTTAAATTGAAAAACCGGCCAAGTGTGTGTCGGACTTCGCACATTTAGGGTTCCGTACCAAATGTATTTTTGCCTATTTGTATGGCTTTGGGTCTACAGGATGCTTATGCTGTGAAAATTTGAAGACTGTAGCTCCAACCACGGACAGACTGCGTACAGATAGACAGACGGACAGACGGACGCTTGAGTGACAGCAATAGGGCTCCGTTTGTAGCCTTTGGGTACGGAACCCTAAAAATTGGGAATAAAACAACAATGAATATTAAAATAAATGTATAAAATGATTGCATTTTTTCGCCATATTTAGTGTCCAATCCAAAAAACTCACACACATATTTTAAAACCTTTGTTATGCGACAGTATCAGGTGAAAGAGAAAAATTGGTTACAGGACATAGGATAAAAAAATACCTTACGTATTACCTACGACAAAAAAGGAAAGGTTGTGTGAACGATATTTTTCTTAAAGCAATGTCTAACATAAAAGTTGAGGATAATATTTGACCAGCGCCATCTATCCGGTGATCCTTGAAGTAACAGTTAAATTTTTTTGAGTAAGTGTAGTTTTTCTACTTTGTACTATACTTACAACTAATTAATATTGTTTGTCAAAATATTTGAAAGAATTTGGAAAAACTTTCTTTAGGAAAAGAGTTTAATTTTTTATTTTCGATAGTGTCGCGTTTGACACCTAATGGTCAGCGGTGATGTGTTCAACGATTGGACATGATGATGATGAATGGTCATCATCATCAGCCTTTTAATGTCCCCACTGCGGTAGCACGGGCCTCATCTCTGTGAGAGAGTGTGGACCGTAATACACCACGAGGGCCCAATGCGGGTTGGTCACGCTGACTTCAGTGTGAGTCTAACTTTATAATAAAATCATTTCAAAATTTGCTACCGTAAATTACACCATAATTTAGATAAGAGATGGGTGTGACATTCAAAAAGCATCTTTTACCAAAATATGCGTTACGCGATAACTATAAAACGCTCTTCACTAATCTAATTAAATTTAGTAAAAAAAATCTTAAAAAAAATTAAAATGTTTAGGTATAATTTAATTTAACGAGCATTTTTTGCCAAATCTTACTGGCTCATCTTTGGCTGATAAACTATCCGATAATAATATTAGTGTAAGAAACTGGAAATTAATAATGGCTATAATCTGCGAATTATTAGCTATTAAAATTTTGTCACGGATTCAGATGCAACTTATGTCTTATAATGTACAAATACATTTTATTTTATTTCGAAGATGTCCTTTAAGATTCCTCAGCTTTAAAAGTTTCCCAAAAAAATCTTGAAATAATTTTCTCTTCTCCTTCAATTGTTCATCATTTGTAAATTTATATTATCGACAATATGGATCATTAGAAGGGTTACGGTTCTCAAACTTAGCCTCTTAAAATTCATAGTACGAATGGAACACTTAATGATTCAAAGTTCTACAGATATCAATTCATAACTTACTAAACAGGTGTTCAGAATTAGTAATGAGTGCTTCCATACCAATTCCTTATCAGTCGCGCCCTCCCATTGAAACGGTCGCACAATATGTCATAATTATTTAATTAATGCAACCCCACTCGGTTATCTGCATTCATAATTCAAGCCACCTACATGAGGAGAATTTCCAATCCATGGATTTCTCGACACTCAATTCTGTATAGAACACTTGGTTATACTGGACTTTTGCTAATTGTATTGTAGGGAGTGTTGGTGCACTGTGGCAGAATTAAAAATTAATACCATCGATTGGTGCGCAATGTTCGGGACACGAGTATGTACAGGCGAATCACATCACCCACGCTCGGCGATCTTAATTATGCGATTGTATGCCTACACGCGTGTCAATTAATTGCTGGTACCATTTCATTTGTTTTTATTGTCACTTATTTCTTAATAAAAACGTTTGTGCTTTGTTCGGAGCGGGCGCGGCGTCGTTCTTTTGTTGTTGATAAAAAATATAGCAGGTTTAATTCGAATTATATTGGTGGTATTGTTTGTGTGAGATATCTGGTATATAAACAACTTTATTTAAAAATTTCTCTGAAAAAATGTATCATACTCATTTGTCACAAAAAAAAACACAACAATAACAATAGTGTCATTTGAACTTTGAAACAAAGCCATTATAAATGATTCACCATCAAATACCCAATTGCCATTTCGCTGTTACCATTACAGAGCAAAGTTCAAGATCAACTGGATGGCCCGAAAGAGTTACCTAATGACACGATATCGAGGCTTGCGAAGGGCGCCATTCAAATTCAATCACGGGCTTTGAAACAATTTGTAACAAATGTCAAGATCATAAAGGATCCTACTTCGGTCCATGCGAATGTCTGACTGAGAGAAGAATCGTGACTACTATAGGACTGATTGATCTTACATTCGGTAATTTCGATTCGGAAACTAGGACAGTTAGCATAGTCAAGTTCTCATGTTCACATTTTTTGAGAATCATTTGATACTGTTGGAGATAGATCCCGATTTCTCCGTCAGTTGTGGACTGATTTTCAAAATTCTCTTTTTTATCTGAAAGAATACACTCCCGATGTGGTCCCGTATAAATTTTCTCGAATTTGCTTCAGCGCTTTTTGCAAAACTGAACAAAAACGAAAAATACGTATACATAGATGACGTTTTGGTTTTCTCCAATTACGAGCATGTTTAAATTCCACGTTCCATGTTATTAGGGTTTTTAGTTCTGGGGTATAACGACTAAAAAGTGAAAAATAAAAAAAGTTTTTTGGATGTCGGTTGTCTTTTTTGTAAAAAAGTTTTTATTTATTGACACTGTTATTTTTATTCTTAATATATTTTTATTTCTGCCCGACTGCTCCAGTACGAGGGTAATGTTTTTCGAGAGTATGTATGTTTGTATTTTTAATCTATGTTCCGTGAATGTATCCGTGGTAATAGGCCATAGCAGAATACCAGCGCTGCGTTATTTTTTTATATAAGTTACGGCTTAAATCCAAAATACAGCTACACTTAGTTTTAGCTGGCTAGATCTAGGTGTTGCCGGTAGTAGAGGCCAAGTTTAACGTAAAAGTTACGTAAAAAAAAATGAAAGAATCATAATAATTTTATCTTCTCTTCAGAAGCAAAGAACCACAAATTTTATGCGCAAACAAAAGAAAATGTCTCAATTTTAACAAAAAGTTAAACAAACTTCTAAATTAAAAGAAAAACAATAAAAAAATTGGTCAATAAAAATAAAACAAATAAACTTAATCATCGAAACTTTATTCTCTTCTCTCTAATTATTTGTATCATCAAACATAAATAAGGAATTGGAGATGTAGATTAGATATGCAGTATATAAAGAACAATATAAATTGCACTTCAACTTCCCTTTCTTTTTATTTTTTGCCGATATCGGTACCACACCTAGTTTTAACTCCTAGGGATTGGCTATATCTAGTTGTAGGCGATATGATGAAGGCTACACTTGGTTTTAGCCGAATGCAATCCGTTGCTTGCTTAGTTCTAGCCGTCAATTAATAGGCTACATCTAAGTTTAACCAACTGCTACCGGCAACACTTAGTTTTAATCGGCTAAAAATAGGTGTAGCCGTACTTTGGGTTTTAGCCGTAACATAATTATTATGCTAAGATAGGATTCTTTTTGGCTTCTCTATATAGTTATTATGTTGTTATATTTTATTTTATTTTTAATAGTTATAATATCATGCCTTGTAGTATTTTATGTAATTGTGTGTCGAGTCACAAATAAACATTTTTATTTCATTCGTTTTCTAATTGTTTTAAAAACTTAGAACATTAGTATATCAGTACCAGAATTTATAAGACACAAATCTAAAGACATAATAGCATTTAATTTATCCATGTTTGATGCTATCATCGATACTTCTATCGGCAAAGAGTAAACAAGGATCTAATTGTACCAATAGATAAGCTTCGTTATTACACAATGTAACAAAAAAATGTTATGTAATGTTTCGTTCTTCCAAACCATTTCTATACTGACCTTCAATAACTTCAACCATAGACAGACGGATACGATGTTATCTCCAAGATTACGCAGCAATTATATCACAGTCATGCTTTTGTTAACTAGAACCATAAAAAAGACCAGTGAAATAGCAAAATGTCCATTTCATTAACTACAGAACTTTAAATCAAATCGTATAAGCACCGAGAGTAATTGTTGCGATAGTCCGTGGAAGCGGTGGAAATAATGGGTAGGCTTCTAGAGAGATAAAATCGTCGTGTCTTGTCGGCTAGAGGCGGGCCTTAGCTGATGGCGACTCGACGGTTTCTAAGGTGGTTTAGCATGTGTGTAGCTTGATTTAATATCACTGATGTATGTCTTTAAAATATGCAGAGTGCAAATGACGATAACTAAAATTCTGCTCTTTTCTTCAGCAATATTTCCTTGACTAGTAGAAATATAATCGCATTGCAAAGAATCTCGCTCCTTCAGCTGTGAAGCTCGATTTTATTTCTTTAGCAAAACTAACAACTACGTCTAGGAAACTTTCTTCCTGAACCTTACCCACTGTATTTGGAATAATAACAATTCTTGCATATTATTTGCAAACGGAGAGTCCATTTTTATCCCGCAGATGCAGCACTTCTGCGCTCCCGGTAATTGGTTGAAGTTATCTACGTCATTACATCTCGAGTCTTCCCTTTTTTGCCGGCTTTATTTCTCTCTCTTCGACCGCCACTTTCGTTTGTTTTTGATTCAATTACTTTTAATGCTCTCTGATCATAATCTAAGGGAATCGCAACGTTGGGATATTGTTAGTACTTAATCTTTTTTGAGATGTCGGGGTCGACAGTTTAACGTTCTAATTTTGTGCGAAAAAATCCTAACTTCACCTTGTTGTTCTGTTATCTTTCTTTCCGTTCTACCAGTCTTCTATTAAAAGTGCTGCCTGTACGACTTCTGAGTTTTTCTCCAGCCTTAGTTATAACATAATGGTTACAATACAAAGTTTACACTCGTAACCTTCAGCACGATCTAGATAACTATCCATTTTTCTTTACTTAACCTTGTTTATGCGGCTTTAATACGTTATTCTTAAGGACGCGACATAACTCATGCAGTATCGTTGGTCGGATCGGTATTTCACTAAATGAACGCGTCTCAAGCGATATTTATAGCGACGGTGGACATAATTTAATAAACAAAGCAGGGCCGAGCCGACATTTTAATGCCACCCCGGGCATAGGATCTGATAATGGATCATAACTGGTTTTCAGTCTCGGTAGATAGCATTGTAAGGAGCAAGTCCCACTTCGTTACGAGCTCCCGGTAAAACGTACAGGGCTTCCAATCGTTAAGCGTAAACCCTATCTGCATTGGTGCTATTAATAATATTATACGGCGCAATATCTGATACGCATTGAACGCATATTTTATATGTGCACGCGCTGTTAATATTTCGTTACTGTTTTCTGATACAAATTGTCCGAACGTGGCATAATGTTATAGATAGTAAATATAGTAAATACTGTCTAGATTTACCACAAAGAATGTGACAAGCAGGCACATGAATATTTATGAAAATAAAATAACATACTGTGGGTATAGTTGTACACGAAATATAAAAGTATTTGATTTGATCGATCATAATAAAAACAAAGCTTCGAATCGCATAAAAACGGGTCTGAATTCGCATTGTAATAAAGATAACATTGTACTGGCTTGATATTTTATTGGTAAAATATTTGGCATTGAACGAGTGTTTGTAAAAGGACTTTATTATGGATTTAAACAAAACCCACGTACGTGTTGTTACTATTTAAATACGCAAAACAATTACATAACAACAAGTATTGAAATGGAATGCTTCGAATCTCGTTGCGTTCATGACAAATGACTGGCACGTCTCATATCAGCCAAGATGAGAATCGAACGGTTACAAACGAGAAAGTATAAACATTTACATTTGAGACGTCCAACCGCCAACAAAAACGGATCGTGCTTCAATTTTGGTCTTATCTAGAGTTGCCTTTGTTTCCTTGACAGGTGCATTAGTATGCTATCACACAACAATTAAATGCATCGGTATTGCTGCATCACGATGAGTAGGTGTACGGAGACTCGTATCATGAACAAGCTCCGCATTCCCGCTATCTATAGTTTTTGATCTTTCACGTCGATTTGATTAAGGAATTCCTTTGTTTCGTTATATTGTTTACTGTCTACAGTCGGATGACTTACAAAACCTAGTCTGATTAGTTTCGAGTTTAGTTGCTTGCTATCATGTTGTTTCAAGGACTAGAATTTGTAGTCTGTTGACGTAATGGCTTGGTTTATTACAATCTTTGAATATCTACGATCGTAAAATTGGTCGGTGGTCATATTTTTGGCCGTCTAAATTCCATATCAGGGAATGTAGTACAAATAGCTTTGGTATTGCATCTGTTTATTTGAGAACTCAATTGTAATCGCCTGGTAATGGGTCTTTGGTAGAAAGATGGTTATTATTATTATTATTTTAAACTTGCTAGTGACATTTTAATCTACAAGTTAATCATTTTTTGAATACCCACGTGTACATGTAAAGTATTGTATTTTGTCGATTTATGCTAGGAAATAATATACTTAATTTAACTATTTAATGAATACTATAATTACATTAACCAACTGAAAAGTATGTTAACTACCATTTGATTGGGAAGTTCACAAACGGATTCCACGTTCATTTCTAAATTACCCGAAGATAACGCCTCGCTTCTTATAAAGCAATTTAGACGAAAATCTCAAGCCAAATACACGATTAGATGTACGTACGCCCGCGGCCGTATTCCGGGAGAAATTTTGGCTATTAAAAGAACATATTTTCACGCACCCAATATTTAGAGAGTGAGTGCTTTAAAAAACAGTTTTATTACTTTTAAATAGCAGGTAACAGTTCGTTTTGGACGAGTCGTAAAATGTTACTATCAGAACTGTCTCAAGAATAGTTTGAGTTACTTAGTGAGTGGGATGACATAGAAATTTTTTGACGGTTTTAGTCAAAATCTCTAGTAATATCACTACATAGTATAAAACAAAGTCGCTTTCTCTGTCCCTATATCCCGATGTATGCTTAAATCTTTAAAACTACGCAACGGATTTTGATGCAGTTTTTTTGAGTGATTAAAGAGGAAGGTTTATATGTATAATTTGTACCCGAGCGAAGCTGGGGCGGGTCGCTAGTATTATTGTAATATAGCTGCAGAGTTTGTTTGTTTGTTGGAACGCGCCTATCACTGCAACTACCAGTTGGATTTGAAATATTCTTTTTGTATGTGATACCCACATTTATGATGAAGGCTATTGGCTGTCTAGTATTCCGCTGCGACCCACGGCAGCAGAACAGTAACCAAACACGCGGGTAAAACCGCGGGGGACAGCTAGTATTAAATTTAAAATTTTGTATGACGCTTTGAAAGGTTTTATGTTTGGATCGTTAGAATCTATTGATTGGGAAGTGGTACCTAATATTTGATTGATCTTTGAACAATATTATCAGGTATCTTGATCAAGTTTAAATCGTTTATGTTTTGATTTTCTTGTTTCATGAGAGAACTGTGTTTCATTATGTTTCGTATGTGAAAATTGTAAGAATGTAGATATCTACTATTTTTACCCAGAGGGAACAAAAGAATTCAAGTTCTAAGAACTAGTTTATTTTTCCAAAACACGGAAGTATTTAAACGAATACTTTCTTTAATTTCCCAAATATTTATATTAAAAGTTTCCGTTTTACCTAAATATTTATACTGTACACGACATACAGAATAACTTCCGTAGATTGCAATATGGCGCCGGTTTCCGTTAACCGAATGGTCAGGGCAAACAAAATATCGAACCTTGCACCGATACGTTTGTTCGAGCCCGGCCTTATTTAGAAATAGCCGCGCGTTGAGAGAAACGACCAAGTTGGAAAACATTGGATACTGAAACATAATTATTATTAGTAGGTATGCACAATAATTTATCTGTTATGTTTAAAAAAAAAAACAAATAAATTTGTTGGAGCATCTTCTCAAAACAGTTGTTGGTTTCAATACTGTTATCTGTTAACACACATTATACAGCTGTAGTGGACTTTAACCTCGGAACATAACTTTAATTTCGGAAGCCGGTGTTTGTATTTTATTTCTTCGTTATCTGACGGAAAAAGGTTTTTTTTTCATAACGCTTTAAGCCCATATCACTTCAGCTTTCCAAATCAATCTATTGATACCAGATCTGTTAAACCCAGCCAGCCCTTTAGGCTACAGAGAGTGCCAAAGAAATAGATATACATACTTTTTTATATATATATATACATGCTCTCGAAAAACATTACCCTCCTTCCGGGGTAATCGAGTAAAATTGGTTAAACACTTCCACAAAATCTTCAACATTTACTTGTTGGTATTTCTTCCACGCATGACTAAATTTTGAATGTACTGCCCCAAAACCGAAACTGTTACCAAAACTGCTGCAATATTTTCTTCCTACTCGTATACATTTCCGTCGATTTCTAACTTACGTATTTTCTCTTCCAGCCCGGCCCATTAAAGGTCAGTCCAAGTGAGCTATAAATAAGGTATTTAACCCAATGTGTGTGGGCAAGCCTTAACTGGCGCGGCCATGGGAAAGCCTTCGGTTATTACAATCGCTACTATTTATTTGGTACCAGCTGAAGTATTGGGAAGGACAGGTACCTATTCTATTGAATACAATGTCGACCATGCATGGCTCGGAGTCTTGGTGTATTTGACCTTTGTTCGTTGTATTGTATTGTAAGGTCCATGTTCCTGGGAGGTCTTGTTTTATTGTAATTAGGGTCAGTTTTGCTCTAACTAAGCTATCTGTTTGGTACCGTTTTGGGCTTACGTACCCTAAGGGGTTCACTTCGGTACATGGTCCCAACATAAAAGCTTCGTGTAAAGGTTGTTGCTAAGGAAGGAGTCTTCTTTGAAGTTATAATTATAGAAATAGCGTTGAAAATTAAATAAACAAAATTTTCTAAACGATAAAAGTGAGGATTAACTATACAATAGCTTCTTAAAAATGAATATAATCATAAAAAAACCTGCTACTAGAAATCAAAAAAATGTTGTCATAGAAAACATTATCAATTTTATTCCACTATTAATCGAGCATCTGTATTTGATAAGGATAAAAATAGTATGTTTTATTACAATTTTTATAGCATTTTAATTGAACGTTTTATTAAAACAGTCTCACGGATTTATCAATATTCCTTTTTCATTTCTAGTTTAAATTTTACGTTCCTATTAGCGGCTGATTAGTATAATACAGATTTATCTTTTTTATATAAAACAGTAATAAAAATCTTTATCAGACTGTGTAGAGTTTCATTAAGTCTTTATCTTTACGAGTTCAGTTAAATGTATATTAATGATATAAAACTTAATAATAGACACTTAAAATTTCTTTTCCGCTTACTTTAGGTGTTTTTGACGGTTAAGTGAAAATACAAAGGTTACCTATAAAGTAACCAAGCCAAGTAGCAAGTTTTGACAGGTTATAATACAATTGGAAATATTAGCTGACGTTAATATTGTTAAGTTATTAATGTGTGGGTTTTCACACAATGTTTTCTTTCGCCGTTTCTTTGGGCATAGCGATAAAAATAAAATTTTATTTTTCTTAGTTTTTTGAATGACAGTTTTTTGAGATTATGCATTTTTGGATATCAAAAGTAGTTTTTTTGAGTATATAATAGGGTAATAATTCTATAAAGTCCGTAAGTAAGGATTATCAAAAAATATTAGACACAGTATAGTTAGTATTTTTTGTTTTACCAAACCAATAAAAAATGACAGAGATAAAAAGCATCAAAGTTCAGGAGAGGGGCTCGTTACGTCACTTTGTGTTAAAAAGTGTCGCACACCGTGACGTGAGAGCAGTGGTGGCCCAGTGGTATTGGCCGCGACTTACAAGTTGTAGGTCGTGAGTTCAAACCGAGGCAGGCGCTTTACTTTGTGTAGAATATTTCATCACCACTGCTCTCAAAATTGTGAAGAAAAACATCGTGAGGAAACCGGTATGTCCTAGAAACTATTCGAAGACATGTGACATCCACCAATCCGCATTGGACCCGTGTGGTGGATTACGGCCCACACCCTCTCACAGAGAGGAGACCTGTGCCCCAGCAGTGGGGACATTAAAAAGGCTGATGATGATGATGATGACCGTGACGTCACGTGAAATTTCAACGCACTGTCTTCCTCATTTTTTGTTTACGTGACAAAAGAATAAATACGTGTCTAATATTTTATGGCAATCTAACTAACCGACTAATTCGATTGTTTTAGGAAACTACCCTATTTGTTTGTCAGTTGGTGCTTTGAAAGACACACGCATGGCATAGAGGCGACTGATATCACATAATTATTATTATCATATAATATACCTTGAAACGGAAACTGTTGGTCATATTCAGGGTGTAAGGGGAACGCTTCCAAAGCTTGAACGTAGATTATATACAACCTAAATGCAAACAGATACCAGTGATCTTTCGTTTTATTTCGGCGTCGCATGGACGTGGGGTCGTTGGCCGCACGGCTATCGGCGCGAGCGCGCGCACTTTGAACTCGAGGAATGCGCGGGTGTCAGCTGATATTTTACGAACATTACATTGCATAGTAAAGTTGTAAGGAAAAAAAGTGTCTTTGACTGCAAATAAAGGTCTCATTTAACTGTTATCACAGCATAGTGTACGCAAAATGCTACCTATATCAGATTTTTGATGGTATCGTATCAAGAATCACTAGCCTTATCACTTGTCTCCGTTTTCGGGAACGTTTACCTTACACCCTGTATAATAAATACTGCTTCTGCCCATTGAAATGAGCAACTTTCTTCTGTCTTAAAGAAAGTTGTATTAGTCCAATAAAGAAAATTGGATCTCACATACTAATTTTGATCAGCTGTTCAACTTTATACGAAAAGTACTTTATTTTTATATATAAAGTGTTATTGTTAAACAAATTATAATATTCTAAAATATTACTAAAGGAACTTTGACCTTCCAGTAGCAAAAAAAGACAGTGAGATAAGAATTTTTTTTTTACGGGTGGTAAATCATCAACTGACTTTCCCGCTCTGGTTGGTGGAGCGGGAGGAAGTATCAGACTGACTGGTTTAAACCCACCAGTGTTCCTTCGATTGCGTTTTGCATCCCAGGGCCACTGTAACACTTTCGAACAAACCCGCAAAGTGAGATATAAGGCCTGTAAAATTAATTCAAACCTGAATAGGGTGAATCTCCTGGCGTTTTGCAGAAAGTAATGACGGAGTGTTGCCGACAGTGACGATTCGTGGGAAATTCAACTTTTAATACTGTGACGACCTTATGTTGGCAACCTTATGGAGGAGACTGGCACGTTGGAAGTTTGGAACTTTCTAGAAACTCTTGGAACGCCGATTGTGAATTTATAATAAAGAAGACTTTTGTTTTTAGGTAGACTTCTCCTAGCCCGCTCGAAGAGGGCACTTGTATTTATTTTATTATTCAATATAACATATTAGTGTGCAAGTCCTCTTTCTTTTATAACACAACACCCATAAGCAGTCACTCTTATACACCACACTCTCGCACCGCTAGCGAGTAAGACAAACCCCCAGGAATGTGAAAGGAATCTCCAGGGACCTAGCACTAAGAGAAGCTGCTCCAGGTCCCTATAATACACAGTATTAAAATACACTAGTACCACTAGGCAAAGAATACTACTAGTGCTCTTTAATACACTTGTATATTAAAGTTGAATTGCCACCTTTCGTCACTGTTGGCAACACTCCGTCATTATTTTCTGCAAAACGCCAGGAGATTCACTCAATAGCTTTAAATCCAAAACCATAACAACTTACACTACACCCTGCCCAGGGGTTGTGGATCCTGCCCAGGGGTTGTGGATAAATTGGAAACAGAGTTACCGCGTCCCTGAGCATTCAGGGTGTGGGTTTTAGTAAGTAAGAGTCTGAGACATAGAGCGGCAGAAGTCATTGGATGATTTCCCACCCACAACAAAAAAAAAACTTACACTACACTCCAAAAATAAAAATGACCAAACCTTATCAGTGCAAACGAAAAATTCGGTCAAACAATAAAAGCATAAGCTCAACAGAAAAATAAAGTTATTGAAGAAAATGTACTGCACACAATATAAAATGGTAACTCGATAAATGCTCGCCTCGAATGCTATAAACAAACGAAAATATGAATCGGGATTACGGTAATACACGAACGTGAGTTAGATGGGCCGTACACTGCAGAGTAAAACTTGCAATGGTTTTGTCGGACGACTAAATCGCAAATATAGTAGCAATTGAGTCAGGCTTAATCATTATATCCTTAAGCTATTAAATTTCGTAAGCTTTTCTTGAAAACTAAAATGCAAAGCACTTGGCGATAAGGTGCTATCTACTGAAATTTTTTGACATCGTAGACATTTAAACCTTTTAATAAATCATATTAGTTTTTAGATATTAAGTTACTTTTAGTATTAATCCTAAATTTATTAAATCCAATATACTAATTGACCCAGTTTCTATTAATTTAATTAATCCTATTCGCAAACCTAGGGCAAACATCGACTTAAAAGTTAATCGCAAAAACTCCATCGTGCGCCTTTTCTTACCGAGGATCGCTCGAGCGTGGGTCGACATAAATGGTAGTGCAACGAACATGCTGTACCTATATGAGACACTGTATCATTTGCAATTACATGTTATTGTACCTTTGTACTATTTTAATGTCCGCCAGTGTACGCCCTCGGTAAGAATGTGGCATTGTAAGCAAAATAGTTCGCCGTTTATTTCTGTCAATTTGAGTATCAACGGATGGGTTGCAACGAGGCATAATGGGTTGGGATTGTATGCTAGTAGATAAATGAGATTTATTTCATTGGCCCTTGGAAAGTTAGGTCTATTTCGTTATGGACGTTAGTCTTTGGTTCTTTGAATAATTTCGTTCATTAATAATGGAAATGCAAACTAGGGCATGTAATTTAAAAGTAGTGCAAGGTGTTTTTTTAATCGTTAATGACATCTTTTCTAGATAGACGTGAGTTACTTTTATCTTTTTTTGAATGAAATAATTACTCCTTTGTTCAAATTAAGACTATTATTTTCTTCTTTATTTTCTGTGGGTAATTGAAAAGAGTTTTTTATTCAGAATGAAACAAATGAGCACAGCCAGTGTGGTCGGGGTATTACTGGCGAACGTAGCAAAACTTTTTGTAAACTTCCCGTCCGATCATCAAGCTTCATTAAAGTATCAGTGATCCCTAAGATTACAAACTGTGACCTTTTACAAGCGACCTGACATTTATACATTCAATTTGGCTGTCCAACACAGTTCATTAATCATCCAAAGGCTACCAGCGAACTAAACTCCCATTAGGCTGCAAACACATCGATGGATTGCTGCGTGTGTAGTAATCACTAACGCAAACAGCGTACGTTAATCCTTTACACAAGCAAACACATGGCATTAAGTAAATCCTTCAAATAATCCAGTACGAAAAGCCGACAAGTCTCTGTCAACACTCGACGAACGCGATTTCCTTGGCAAGCGTCGAAGTTCTCATCGTATTTACATTTTCACACATAAAGTAAATTCCTGGCATCCAGAAGTTTGAGTGCGGGGAAACGAAAATAGCGATTCATCACAAGTTTTAATCTGTTCTAGAGTTTGGCCCACTTGCGGTTATGGGGTGGGTAGACGGGCGTTTCAATCGCAGCGGTTGAAACGCCCGGCGCTGTAGACCAGATAACGATTGTCTAAAGTCCAGAATAAAGACTACGTGACATCTCAGCAGTACATATGTCAAATACCCTACCACTTCATAATCATTATCATCATTTTAGCCGAAAGACGTCCACTGCTGGACATAGGCCTCACCCAAGTGTCACTACAACGACCGGTTCTGTGCGTCTCGCATCCATCGGATTCCCGCGACCCTGACCAGGTCATCGGTCCACCTTGTAGCCTTCCAACGCTGCGTCTTTCGGTACGCGGTCGCTACTTCAGAATTTTCCAGCCTTACGACCATCTGTTTCGCGAGCAATGTGCCCTGCCCACTGCCACTTAAGTTTGGTGATTCTTCGGGCTATTCCATTTTGAGCTGATAAAATGTCACGTAATCGTTATCTTCAGGATAAAACGGTCCACCCACACTGAAATAACTTACGTTTTTCTTTAAGTTATGTACCATGATCATTGACACCAGCCCACCTCAATCTCTGTTATTTCCGCAGTACCATATTGACAGTATTCCAAATTAATTGCACAGTTACAGTCAATATTAAATTACACTGTGTGCTTTTCCTACCGCGTAAATCATGTGAGTTTCATAGTCTTGTGAAATGGGAGTCACTAAATAATACTTCCCACACTGCAATCGTTTAAGCGTGGGTGATATAGCAGCAACCTGTCATTATTTTGTTGCATTAAAGCACATTTGAAACGAATACTTATGCCAAGTACGGTAACGTGGTCAGTATTGACGTTGGCACTTACATTTTAGAAATGAGAAAACAAGAACAAAGAATGCCATTTGACGCATTATCATTAATTCTGCCGAAAGCCACTAACTGGAGATATGCCTGCCTTCCTCAAGCGACACCACATAGACAGGTCTTGTGTGTCAGAGGTCTCCCACAACCATCACCAGGCCATCAGTCAACCATGACAATATGTTGACGTATCTGAAAAATATCAGCATTTCTTGTTTCTAAATAATTCACATGGCAATGTTATCAGCATACAAAGATGATCAAAATGACACAACCAGATCTTTTGTTTCTCTATATTTTAATAACAAATATAGAGACACAGAGGATCTGGTTTTAAAAATAAAAAGTCATCATCATCTGCCTAGCCTTTTCCCAACTATCTTGGGAAAAGTAAATAATATAAAGATGTAAAAGGCTGTTACTGATCCACTTTATGCAAATGCGTAGGCCTTAAACTGGAATCAACTGACAAACTCTTCCTCCTTGGTAGTAAAGTGAGCTACCATAATGCAATAAATGCTGATTTTGTTTTGAAACGATAAAAATATTTTGTACAGTTGTGCCTAGAATAACTGTGCGTATTAAGCATTTAAATGCATATTTTATTCGATGATGTTTAGTCAGGCTGTGTTACGGTCAAACAAAACAGAATAATAATTATCTGCAAGAATATGATTATTTTATAACATTATTATGAAAAAATAAGAAATATAAGTTCTAGAACCTCGAAATTTACATTTAAACACTTTCTGGCCCTGGGCCTGCAGTCTTGACATTGGTAGCGATCGCTACGTCCTAACGATCGGTCGCTACATCGGAAAAATAATTCATTTTCTTGAAATATGTACAGAGACGGCGTAATTTTTAAGTTGCAAGCACTATTTTTCATGAAAACTGATCAACTGATCTGCTGGTCTCTGTACATATTTCAAGAAAATTAATTCTTTTCCGTCGTAGCGACCGATCGTTAGGACGTAGCGATCGCTATCAATGTCGACACTGCAGGGCCTGGGCGTGCAAGGTCCCACTACTTCTCGCAGAGAGAAGACTTATACATAACTGTAATAGACAAAAATTCTCAAAATTGGGCAAACAATTATTACGAATAGGTATTGGTATTTTTTAGGGTTCTGTAGTCCGAACAAGGACAAGGAACCCTTATGCATAGTGTTGGTCTGTCTGTCTGTCCGTCCGAGGCATAGCTTAGAGACTGTTAGTATTAGAAAGCTGCAATCTTGCAGGGGTAGGTATATAATTATATTAACCACGCTAAGAAAACGAAACACTAAAACGTTGAAACAGATTTTTTTAATGGTAGTTCTCGTACATGTGAAGTGGGGATGAAGGATTCCGTACCCGTAGGGTCCAAACGTAGCCCTATTGCTGTCACTTACGTGTCAGTCTGTACGTCTATCCGTCTGTCTGTCTGACCTTCGTCTATCACATAGGTTTAACAGCCAAAACTGTTGGAGCTACAGTCTTCAAATTTTCACAGTAAAAGCATCTTGTTGACCCAAAGCCATACAAATTGTCAAAAATACGTTTGGTACGGAACCCTAAATGTGCGAAGTCCAACACGCACTTAGTCCTCATACACAAACGTCAAATCAGACCAACCAACCAAACCAACCTAATCCAACAGGATATAGGTCTTTTAAAATTGTGAAGATCATTTTTAGATTCGATGATTCATATGCGAAATATTAAACTATAAAGTGAAATGTTTTGTTTGAGTCGAGCGTCCCCCCTTCCCTAAAAGCTAAACTGTTGGCTTGAAAAATCTGAAAAAATTCATGATGGTATTATATATAACATACTTTGAAGTAAAATTATCACGGTTAAGTTAGCACTGTTAATTTTAAAGTAATAGTCGCCCAACATATAAAATGTAACTTCTAGAAAAATTTCGTACAAAACCTAAATCCTTAGAAAAAAATACTTAGAAAGAAAAGAAAGAAAAAAAGAAAGAAAATACGTTTATTTACGGTAAACATGACGCAAAAAACAGAGAAACACAAAAAGAAAAAGAAAAACTGGGGGAAAAAATGCGAAGATGCGATGTGTGTGTGAAGTTGTTATTTATTTAATATTAAACGGGTAGTAACATGTAAAATTTTGGAAAATTAAAACCCTTGTTTTCATTTTTCAATTAAACGTAAAACCATGAACTCAATATGTTCATAGTAATAAACCTAAAGCCACCTTCTAAGTCCGCATGTTATAACGGGCGACTACGAAACCCTACACAGCGCGTGGCCCGACACGCACTTGGCTGGTTTTCAGAGTTTCGTACCCGAAGGGTCCAAACGGAGCCCAATTGTTGTCACTCACGTGTCCATCTGTCTGTCCGTTCGTCTGTCACAAAATTTTGTTACAAAGAATTTTTTAACTTTCCACTAACTTATGAACTTGAAATTTGGTGATAATGTTTATTATTACGTATAGGTACTTTACTAACATATACGGTATACCAATATTTGGTACAGAACCCTTAATGTGCAAAATAAGTTTTTTTTTTATTTCAATAAATAATAAAAAATATTATAATTTTTATGTAATATCATAATACTGGCTGGTTAGTTTTTGGTAATGCAAAATTGCAAACTGAACTTGTGCAATGTGACCAACAGAAACTTAGAAAATAAACTCTACAAATATCTAGCAATGTCTCGTTCAAAAACCGATATGACATTTAAAACAATACAATATCGACGTTAAAGCGCTACACGCGGTGCGATATTTATTTTAACTCGTTTTCCATAACCATTGGATCGAATGATCCCCTTTTCGAGTTTCATGGTCGAATCCCACCTACTGTTTTTCATTACGGACACGGTGCGAGCTCATATTTGCTCCATATCAGTTTCTTCTTCATTTATTGTTCGGTTTTATTCCTGGATTTGTTTGCGATTTAGCAAAATCAGCAATTTTCTTTATGATGATTATTTTTAAAGGATTTATGTTCGTAATATAAATAACAACGTAAATATCAACATATGTGTGTGCACTGATAACCAAAAACCCAAATTTTTAGGATAGGAAAGCTAAACAAGGATCAATACGAAAATATCCTAAACTGAGAAATCTCGCCCGTCTGTATCGATCAAATTTAGCGTGCAATATTTGGACGGCCGCGGTTACCCGCTCACCTCTGCAACTATAAGTACCCACATATTTTACGAGAATTCCGTCGTAAGGGATGTTTATATTTTTTTTAGTTTCATTGCGTGACTACACATAGCACGCGACACACGATTTTTGATTTATTTCGAGGTTGAAACGTAGCTTTGTTTCGTGAACGCGTCACCTAATTAGAGCTGTGGTTGCATGTTGAAAAAATTCGGCAAACCAATCGTTGGAAATTGAAAAACACATTGTTTTCTTTTACGGTTATGTCTTTATTTTGGTTGAACATGAGTGAGTTTCACATAATTATACTTATTGGCTATTAGGAATCATTCCTTTAGATAAATATTACAACTAGTGTTGTAATGGAACGCCTCAGCAAATGCAAAACTACCTCTGCTCCCGCGAAGTTCATGCTCAGCGTCTCCACCTCAGCCTTTACTATTATGACCTCCGTTACACCCCTAGTTAAAACTTCTGCTTATTTTACAACATTGATTTTGTATCTATTATTTGAAAATTATGAATATTTTAGTAGAACAAAAAGGCAATCTATAACCACCGTCACCTGATACTACATCTTAAGCCCCCATCAATTCTCCACGCCACTCATATGAGCCGTAAAAAAGTATTCCATTCAAGACTGTCATATAAATAATGTGATGACCCTATTCTAACTTTATAACTTGTTTATAGTGAATCAGCTGTTAGTATTAAATCAGTATTTTATTGCCAACAATCCGTTATTCGTCTGTCGAACTGGAGAGACCACATAATAGCCGTGTTTACGTCTTGGGCTATTGAGCACGTATATTCATCTACTGAGATGTTACCCGCTTATTACTTTGATGTATGAATCGAGTTTGATTATGCTTTTGTTGAAACAGATGCGTGTGTAGTCAGTGCAAGATTTCGTTTTGCTTTGGTGCCAGCTATTAATACTTCGATGAATGAAGAGTCTGAAAAGGCGGAAAGGATATAAACAGAAATCTGAACTGAAACTCAAGACAACAGCAGTTGAGAAACTATTAGAAAAAGTATCTTCGAAAAGAGTCCATAATTATTTAAAATATTTAACTGAGACCGTAAACAGATTTCTGAAACTACTACTTATCAAAAAATTAATAAATGACAGTGTATAAAAGTTATCTTAATATACATAAGTAGATTTTTAGTATTACCCTGCTGCTGCTGATACTTAATTTGACTGTCTCACCATAACTATGTGAACCATTCCACATAGCTTCTTAATTTCAAGTAACCTTCGTAATAGCTTGCAAGCAATTAAACGATCTCCTGTCACCCATCACCTTTACATCGAACATGACACCACAAGACAGTACATTATCGAAAACAGGTGCTTAAATAATTTCTCCCTCCATCGACTTTATTAAAAATATCCCTTTTAATATTGATGGTCCATTACTGGTAAGCTTCTACGATGTATCGTTTCTTTGTAACACAACACCGCTACGTCAAGCTCTAATTGATGCTGTCAGTCAGTATAAAACGGGCTTTAACAATACCGGAGTTAGTATCCATTTGATCGTCCCCTGGGAACACTCCCGGCTTGATCGAAGTGTTTTTATTTTGTTCAAAGTAATAGGAGAAAGTTGGTGAATACGGATGGGTAAGAGTGGAATGATAGCCGAAATGAATGATTAATGCAAGGAGCCTAACTGTCGGAAAACTGACGATTACTATGAGTTTCATCTGTTGATTGATTCTTGTTTGTTCCCTGCTGCTGCTATGTCCGAGTTATCTTTATGATTTGTAACATTCACGTCTTTCTAGCATTAATTAATTTTCATTGTTAGTCTAGCATTAATAGTGTTGTCTTGAACCTACTTTCAAAGCAAGCCCCAGGTCTGCTTGGTTACGGTTCCGGATAGAAGTCAAATCATTTATTATCTTTTATTATCCTGTTACTAAGCGTCACCAATTAATTCGATGAACTGGACGTAAAACGACATTTTGACTTTAAATTATTGACTGTTGAAAAAACGGCTAAAGCATGCTGCATACACATAATATGACATCTGTAAAAATCGCAAACCTGTGATTACAAAGGAGGATAAAATTATAGGAAGTGACAATAACGCAGTCAAACACACTTTTCATTTACTACTCATGTAATTACAGTGTTCAAAGATAAATTAATTCATTCTCTTTAAAAATATTCAGAATTTAAACACAATGGTAAGACCTACATAAAATTCTGTTAAAACATTAATCTTACAGATTATTTACTTCGAACCTCATTTATCATTCTCCTTTTTTTTTCGTAGTAAGTACATTACTGAATACTTCGTATATGCACCTTCTACATTAATTACTGTCATTATTGAGATATTTGCATTTAATTTTGGTTTAATTTCCTTAATTAAAGAATTATTCTTGTTGGTGTCAATTATTTCTTTGTTAATTGAATGGGTATCAATTTTACTCATATTGTTTAATATTTACACATCATTTGTTTCAACAGTGTTTATTGATCCATGAATCATTTTGATGTCATCACCAAAATCCAGGTTAACCACCTAATTCTTTCTGATAGGTACGAAGAATGACATAAAAATACTTTCCTAATAGATATGCATTTAGTTTTTATCTCCTCGAATATTTTACACGGACAAAAAACTATAATGGCGAATCAATAGTTACTGCATATTACCATCGCCTGCGAGTTTCTCTAGAGACGTTTTTCGATTTGCTATAAATCTTGTGTTTAATTGTCCGCGAAATAAAGGGATTAAGCGTTGGGGATTATGTAGACAAATTCTTTTCAATATCCATCTTTTAAATTTCATCAGAATTTTTTGTGTTTTCCCGATTCATGCGATTTGGCGTGTATTCAAGACCGGATATAGACGCAATCATTAATGTAATTGCGCATTATGCTATATCTATGAGTACAGTTTCCAATAGGGTTTCTGGGTATAAAAAAAATAATCCTATTTTGTCCATAAGTTAGAATATTAAAAAATATTGGACACGTGTTTTTTGCTTCAAACCAACAAAAATAGCAAAGATAAAACGCATCAAAATTGGGATGGGGCTTGTTACGTCACTTTCTGGTAAAAAGTGTTGCACGGCGTCACGAGAAACTTCAATGCACTGTATCGTCTTCATTTTTTGTTTACGTGATAAAATAAAAAATACGTTCCAATATTTTATAGTAAACTGATAGACCAATTAGATTTTTTTAGAAAACTACTCTCTTCAGCCAAATATTGCTTTCGTCGTTTCTCTGAGTGCTTTTATACTTTTCCCTACTCACTCTTACTGGTTGTATATTACCTTCTTCAATAATTCTGCAGTAATATTTTTTAAAGCATCTACTGACTTTATATATGTATTACCTACTTATTTTGCTGTATGAGGACTATGTGGGTTATTTTTTTTCCAGTATTTGTATAACGATGTCTGACAGTTTGAGTGCATTTCCGGCCTACCCAAATGTCCTTACTTTGGTATTATTTGGTATTGTTCGTCGGTTCGTTGAGCTTCTTAAAGACTCTCACTTCTGAGTTGAGCTACACGATTGCTGACAAGTGCTTGCACTGTCTGGACAGGTCCACTAAAAGCTGCGTGGTGCTTTCTTCAAAAGCTCATCTCAGACATTAACGCACATGGTTCTCACATGATTTGACCAGTAGGTACAGATTGTATGGGTTTGTTTCTGTATTTCTTCTCAGGATATTCAGCTAGGAAACACTGGCTTCATCTAAATTAAACTGACAAAAAATAATGACGTGTAAAAGTAAGAACATAACCTACTTATTTACAAAATAATTGATCAAGTTTCTAACTTACATTTTTGTCTTTGTAAGTTCAAGCTAAATAATTGTGTAAGTATTTTTATTCTTCTTCTAATTAATCTTCATTTTTTCCGCAATGATTATAAAGACGACACGGTTGGCGCAGTGGTTGAGCTTTCGGCTACTGCGCCAACCCCCAGTTAACCCTTCAGCCCCAGCGGACAAACCCCGGTTGTCAAATTGAACCCCGACGACAACCCGGGTTCACAGCCGATTTTTTTTTCTTTTTCACTTAATTTTTTTTTTTTTTGTCATACTCACCGGGCAGTTTCAGGGCTTCAGAGCCCCACCGCACGTAGCAAATATTTGTATGGCCTACAGATAGTTGTTCCGGGTTTGAGTGGCTTGTGTACCTGAGTTTATGTGTTTGTGAACGCACCCACACTAAGAATTATACAGGAAAAATTTCTAGAGTGGGGTAAAGTTTAACAAAAAAAGAGAACCTTTATTACTCCGATTTTATTTAATTCCCAGATCCTGTCAGAATTAATTTGGTTGTAATCAGGACAGGACGGAAATGAGTGGATTACATTGAGTAATCCATTCATGTGGACTTATCAATTAAGTGCTGTCACGTTTTATAAATATTAAAGAACAATAATAAAATTGTAAAATGAATAAATATCAATAATTATATCAAAACTGTCATATAATTTATCCTCTGCAAGTGTCCTTGCATTATAATTTAATAAAGGTAATTAATTTTCCATGCACCATTATTTTAATATACATTTTCAGCATTGCTTTTACAGTTATCATCAAATCATGTTTACTTACTAAGCAGAGTTTGATGTTAAATTAATGCTAATGCTTCAATGTCAACATAATCAGTGTTCTGTAATATTGATTCAATCGTATGTTAATATTTACCAATGAAACAGCTGACGAATTCAACTTATCCGATATTACAAAGTACATATTTGTTTGCTTCGTCAACTTCTTCATCTTATAGAAACTTGCGTGTAAGATGTTCATCTTCGAAATCAAGTGAAGACATAATAATATTAAAAAATACTTTCAAAAAACCCGACAGTAAAAAAACAACTAACAAGTTACAAACAAGTCACTTACTCTTTTCAAGCAGTCTGATGCAGTTGGTGGCAGTTATTCTAAGTTCAGTTATTGATTTCGTGCCAGCAACTGCATCAGACTGCTTGAAAAGTGACTTATTGTTCGGAACTTTTTAGTTGCTTTTACCCGATTGCAAGGAAAGGGGTTCTGTTTTTCACGCGTATCTTGTATGTATGTTTATTCTTTATTACCTCATATCTTCCTAACCGCTGGATGGATTGTCATATTTAAGATATCGTTAAATTCGTCTTATTTACAGTCGGGTTTTTTGAAAATATATATTTTCTTTTCTACATTTTAGTGAGTTACATTTTTGGAATTGCCTCTTCGAACCCTTTATTTTGATACCCCACTTAATATATTTCGTCGACCTTAATTTGATATTTTTAAAAATATAACGTCTGGTTGTCGACTGTATTTTGATTACTGTCATATCTTTAGTAGCACTTGCAAGTTTAAGACGAATCGATTGAAGTAAGAATTATCAAAATTGGCCCACGCGTTTGGTCTCTAAAGCGCCACAAAGGAACAAACATACATACATAGGCTTATAAACACATTACCCTCCCTTGCGTCGTTCAGTCGGATAAAAATAATCAATCCTTCTGCCAATTTCAATGAAAACTTTAGCAAAAATCGTAGGTGATATTGCAAAAACATTTTACGTTAGCCATAAACCATTTACCTCCTGTTTACGTGTTTTGAAAGCTAAAGCTAATAAGGCCGTTAAAATTATACGGTGAGCCACAACAGGACGTCCATACAAAGATATTATTACGATTCGGACGTATGTTTTCAAACACCGGGGTCGTATAATTTTATAATACTTGTTGACATACTTTATTGTGCTGTTGTTAAACATATTCTCGTAGTAATTTTGGGACTTACTGGTCTTGAAAAAGGGTATATGTTTCTGGAGTTTTGTCTGGTGTTTGCGGTAAATATAATGTTGTCAGCGACAGTATGCAATGGACAGTGGCTTGACCATCTTTGTCCGGCCAGTCAGCTAATCCTCACAAAACTCACACTAAACACGTATGTGTAGAAAAAATGTTATTTCTCTGTTGCTATTGAAATTGGTCGCATAATAAAATTTTACGACACATTTTATTTTAATATTGATATCGATAAAATCAAAGAAAGGTCTGGGTTTGTGTGTATCCTATTATGAATAAACGTGATTAAATTTAAACGCTCATAAAATCCTGGTTATTTTGATGTTACACGTTTAGAAGCTTGTAAAGACTGATCGATTCTCTGTTTGGACGTAGTTAGCTTCGAAACGATATATTTATGAGTATTGTAAACTTTTAATATCAGCAGTAATATGTCATATCGTAAATAATGTGCTTAAAATATATTTCTTGGCATTTATGGTTAAGGTTCATTGCTGTTTATTAGAACCGAATTAGCTGAAATTAGTTTAATCTTAGGAATTTTAGTCCTATAGAGCAAATTCTTGAGTATGAGGGTTAAATTAATTAAAATACCATACAAGTTATTCAAATCAAATAACCAATCAGGTCTAAACGGAGCCCTATTTCTGTCACTCACGTCTGTCCGTCGTCTGTCACAAAATTTTGTTCCGAAGAATTTTTTAACTTCTCAGTGACCTAAGAATTTGAAATTTGTTGACAATGTTTATTATTACGTATATTTTACTAACAAATACCAATATATTTATAAATCAGATATCTTTGATAATTCCCTCATTTGGAACTTAACTCTAAATGTGCCAAGTCCGACACGCGCTTGGCCGGGAAGACAGAACTATGATACCAAAAACATGGCACACTACTTAAAGAATTGAATAAACTACCCACAATCTACAATAAAAATAAAGAGAATATTTAACGTTAAAATGAAGGAGTTTACATACATGCCGAGCGTAACGCAGCGTGGAGCCGCGTGACAAATTCTGAAGTGGCACGCCGACGACTCAAACGTATTTGCTTAGGAATTTATGAGCATCTAATAATGTCTTCTGAATAAAGCGACATTAAAATTATACCTAATCATTAAAGCTAAAATACCTATTTTAATAATAGGTATACATAATTACAGTTTTTCAAGTTAAATCAATACTAATAAATATAATTGTAGTGTCTGTTTGTGATGTCAAATTAATAGTTTTTTTTTTAAGCACATAGTTATTTGCATGATACCTATGCCTAAAAATCAGCATTTAAAATTTTTGTCTGTCTGTCTGTTTGTTCCGGGTAATCTTCGAAACGGCTGGACTGATTCTGATAAGATTTTACTTTTTACGATTCATAGAATATTTAAGGGGCTCCGTACCCGAATAGTAGCCAACGGCACCCTATTACTATGCCTCCGCTGTCCGTCCGTCTGTCGGCGGGCTGTATCTCACGATCTGAATGCGAATGTTTGTTGCAGCAACAATAGTTGCTGTTATAACGGTTATACAACCTAAAAAACACTAAAAAAAACACGTCTCTAGAAACATGTTTTTTTTTTCAGTTTATTGGCCAGTTTTTTTTTTTAAATAGGTCATAGGTTTTCCTGTAATCTATAATAAAGAACTATTTTCTTTTGTATTTTTTTTTAATTTTACTCTCATTACTTTAAGATACTCAGTACTTTTGATCATTCTTTTGAATATTACTCTGTGTCCAGTCAAAACATCTCAATTAGAAGTCCTCGTGCAGACTTAACTTTTAAATGCGATTTTTACGACCGCGTTTATGCTCCTTACTGCAATACGACGCAATTATTCCCTCTGTTTAGTGTATATTTTAAATACAAGATTAATATTCAACAATGTTTATTTGCGTAGGTTTTTATAAAAACTCATTAAATGGTTATATTTTTTAATTTTATTTTAACATATTAAGCGATGCCAATGCAAAATAAATTGATTCTTTGCTTAAGGCCTATTTAAAATATTGGTTCTTTTAACCTTATTGTGTTTAATGAAGTCAGTTTTTTGCATTATTTGTTGTGGCTTGCGACTCGGCCGACAATATACTCGCAATGTCGTGGGAGTTGATTGGCTTTTTATTGCCTTTAAGGTACTTGAGACAACAGTTCCAGTGTTTTAATTTTATACTTTATGTCTGCAATCCGCTAATATTGTTTGAGGAGCCGATAAAATAATAATTTAGGCGTGTCGTTGATATTTGCAGACAGTCTGTTTTATTTTTATTGCATTTTTGTATGACATAGGTTTAAAGGCTTCGAGTCGACGAGGAGCTCGTCCTCGACAGCCGATGGAACTTTATGGCACATTACCGATGTTTGGCTCCCAGACTCCTGGCCAATGTGGGGTGTCGAATCGCCTTCTGTCGGAGGCTCTACGGGGTATCGGTGTGGTCGCGTTCCCTAAGGCGGCGACCAGCCCCTTGGCTGGTCCGGGGTTACGGCACGGTCTCCGGTGAGGCGGCGGGCCTCCATGCCAGACTATGCTATGGGATCTGGAGGCAAAAGTCCTCGCGCACATTCTCATTCACTTCTGGCCATACCCCCACCCAAAAAAAAAAGGTAGGTACTCGTTTATGGAAATACAACAACACTATAACAAGGCTCTAGATTAAGTGTTATTTAATCAGTGACAGCAATTGTCGAAATGCCAAAATGTTAAAAGGGGTTTTGATCACAAGACATTTCATAGGCAGTGGCTCCATGTAAAATACTGGTATTCAGCTGGATCCGTTTAGACTGGAAGCCGACCCCAAGATAGATGGGAAGGGCCTGCGTAAGGCGAGTAATGGGTAGCTCGCGGTCCGATCAGCACCAGCCCCCCTAGCCATATTACATTTCTATTATCGTTTACGCTAACGCTTAGAACAAAATGTATTGCAATGACATTACCTGCGATAAGTCACGTGACACTTATCTACGCAGGTATTGTCATTGCCACACATTTTGTTCTAAGCGTTAGCGTAAACGATAATAGAAATGTAATATGGCTATGAGGCCTGGCCCGATAGTCGACGGCGCGTAGTGTTCCACGCGCACCACAAAGAGTTGTCAGCAATAGGGACGGGGCCCGTCATGGCCGATGCCTGCCCGGGGGTTGAGGATATTTCGAAACAGAGTTACCTAGCCCCCGGGCACCCTGCCCTTAGGCAGGAAGGAACAGGGGTGGGTTTTAGTCAGTAAGAGTCTGACACGCCCTCCCGCTCCACCCAGAGCGGGAGAAGTCATTGGATGATTTCCCACCCCACAAAAAAAAAATAGTTGGGAAAGGCTAGGCAGATTGAATAACTCTTCCTTTCTGAAATGTAAAACAATCCGTAAGAATACAAAAAAAAAATATTATAGCATCTTTTGAAGCTGATACGAAAGCGTTTTCAAATAAAAAGCATTATGATGTTCTTAATAAACGTATTTGATTTTCCAATATTATGCTGCGGTACATTTAATGGATTTATTTCGTACTCGGATTGTGTTAAATGAAAAAAGTATGTATAGTAAAATTTGAGATGAAGAACAGAAATCCCTTTGTATATCTTTAGATGGAAGTTCATTAGATATGAAAATGATGTGAGTATACGTGTATAGTGTGTGTTTTGTAAGTTTGTTATTGCTTTATAATCAGTTACACTTTACATTTAACTTTTTTAGTTCAAAATTCTATAAAATAGGCAAACTCTTTTTCCGCGTATCCAAATATACATAAAAAGTAGTAGCTCACTGGTATCGGGAACAGGGTCCAAGCTACCGGTGGTCAGGGCTCCTGAGAGAGGAATCTTCTAATAATACGTGCCATGTTCAGGAGTACTGCTTTCAGGAAAAAGCGCTAAAAAAAACTGCCTGCCTGCCTTTTCAGGTGTTTGTTGAAATAAATATTTATTTCCCTTCTCTGAAATAGAGTAGCGTTTTATCAGGTAATTTGTCCTTATAAAAATTAATTAGCCATTAAAAAAAGACTTATTGACTTTGCTGAGCATTTTTTTCTATAAATCTACTAATATATAAAAAATTCGTGACACGGTGTTTGTGGTTGCACGCCTCCGAAACGGCTCGATCGATTTTAATGTTTTTTTTTGTTTAAATGGTAAGTATGAGTATAGGTCGTAAAGTATTTTTCACCCTCCTACCCCTACCCCCCATTTTTTTATCGCAGAACCACGTTTGCCGCGTCAGTTAGTTATACTCGTACATAAATAATCAAGGAACTTAAAAAACAAAAAAAGGCTGTTTTATCTTATAAACAGCTTCACTGTCTTCTTTTCCTAAAAAACGGTCCTATAATGAATTGAAACTTTGTAATACCTTTTCCTAGAAACAAGGAAGTACTTCCATCCACCCACACTCCTTGGTCAGTCAAGCCACATTACACTACAACTCGAAGGTATAATTACGATTTATAAAAGTACTTGTAATATTCAGCAAAATTTTCATGCATAGAAAATCTATAATCACTTTTCTATATAAGTAGCATTACCCTAATGGTCCAGTCATGGCTTGTGTTCAAGGATAAGCCACCATCGTAGGTGTTATTGACGGTGACTAAGAGCATAAGTCAATAAATTATGCAGCTGTGTTTTATTTACCTAGGTATATAAGGAACACCTACTAGGTTGGGATTCATTATCATCATCTCAGCCGAAAGACGTCCCCAAAATGTAGCTAAAATAACCGGTCCTGTGCGTCTCTCATCCATCGGATGCCCGCGACCCTCACTAGGGCATTAGTCTTCCTTGCAACGCTTCATCATCCGGTACACGGTCTTTCGACCCTATCGACCATCTGTTCTTCGAGCAATGTACTTAATGCCACTTAAGTTTGGCAATTCTTCGGGCTATGTCATGTGGACATTTCGAGCATAGTCCTTCATTGTCCTTTGGATGAGTTTAAGCCCCCGAGACGGCCCGCCTGAAATTGGAAGGTCGTAGCTTCTACTCGTTGGTCACAAGCTCCTGACGATGTCCCTTCGCCATACCTGTAACCAGGAGATAAAAAAAACTTTTTAACAAAAAAAATCAACCGACTTCCAAAAAAAGAAAATACACTAAGTTTAGTACTGCTCAACAGGATCTCATCTTACATTTAGTTTCATATCCACGTAAGTGTTAAAAGAAAACCAATAACAATACCCTTTTGCTAGGTTAAGTGAATCTAATTATGACCATTCCAGTTGGAACCCAATTCCAATAAGGCTCAATATCTGCTAAAGTACGGCCAACGAGAAGCGATACCAAATGTAAACAAAACCCATGCGAAAATGGGCGATAAAATGGCCGCCCGAATGTTGGCGAACCCGTCTTAACGTTGTCATGTTTTTGCCGGGAGAACGAGACATTACGACAAAGGCACAAGATGGAAAGAGATAAATATTAGATTGTCAACGCCACAGTTGTTCTTTAGGTTAATGACCTTTCGTATCGCTGCTAGTTGGCCTTACTTTATATTGAAGTTGCAAAGATCTGTTTATTTATGGTATAATCTTAAATAACTTTAATTTCGGAAGTTGGTATTTATAATTTATTTATTTGCTATTTGACACCGACTTCCGAAATTAAAGTGATTTTTAAATTTTTTGTTGGTATACCCCAGAACGCAGAACCCCAATAACACGGTACGTGGAATTTAAACATACTCGTAATTGGAGGAAACCAAAACGTCATCTATATGTCATATATACATATTTTTTATTTTTGTTCAGTTTCTCAAAAAACGCTAAAGCAATTTCGATAAAATTTAGATGGGACTACCTCTGGAGTATATTCTTTCGGATAGAAAAAGAATTTGAAAATTGATCTTGTGGATCTATTTTCTCTCTGACAGAGAAATCGGTGGACATACATAAAAACATACATACAGTCGACCATCCGAGAATCCGAGACCTCCTCGTTTTTCGGAGTCGGTTAAATATCATACCATAGTCTGATGTGCCTATAGTAGTTTTCAAGCGTAGGTCTATAGGACATGCCCTTGAAATGGAAACGGAAAATACTACTTTAAAACCAGAAAGGTGGTCGGACGAATTTATCCACAAGTCATGACTTCTATTAACTGGATATTATTTGTTCAATTTTGTAGTTTGAGCGACTTTCATGGGGTTTTCTAATAAAAGTCTCTTGCACTGACAATGCTGCAGTACGTCCAGAGCACCCTGGAGAATAACTGCTCCACTGCCAACTTTGAGAATTGGCTAAGCTTTTAACAACGGCATCTGTTATTCTGGAATGGCTTGTACTAACACTTCAATAGCAATGTTTACAAACCGATATGATACGTATAATGTGATCTTAATAGTCCATTCAAAACACATAGAGGCAAAACTTTCAAGTTACTGTAGAGATAACTTAGCAGAAATAGTTGAGACCACTTTGAAAGTTGTAAGTTTAATATGCTTTAGTACAAGTTGGGGTAATTTTGTAGACATTTATGATGTATGATGTATTATCTTGGTTAGAATGTAAGTGATTGATATTGCAAAGAAAGTTTTTGTTAGTTTGTTTGGTTTTGATGTGCAAATCATTCTTATGTTTTCGTGAATGTATTACTTTCAAAGGCTGGCAGTAATTTATACTCTTAAAACGTTGATAGATTATGCAAAAATGAATGTATGAGTAACTTAAGCCTATAACAGGCTTGAGTTGAAAGCTCTTCTGAAAAGCACTAGAATGTATATCCACCGATTAATATGTCAGTTGTAGACCGATTTTCTATTTTTTTTTTCCGAACGAGTATACTCCAGAATATACGCCCATAAATTTTTTTATCAAAATTGCTTTAATACTTTTGAAAAAAAAACAACAAAAACAAAAAATGAGGAAACGAGTACATGACGTTTTTGGTCTCCTCCAATTACGAGTATGTTCAAAATACATGTTCCATGTTATTGGGGTTATCAATTCAGACGTAAGTTTAATATTACTTATAGTTGTGGGGTATAATAACTAAAAAGTGAATAATAAAAATATTTTTTACATAAAATACAACCGACTACCAAAAAAGTTGTTTTTTTGTCACGTAAACAATAAATGAGGACGATACAGTGCGTTGAAATTTCACGTAACGACACACCTGCGTCAAAAATTTACCTTTTTTTATCATTGATAGGCTCGCGTTTGACCACTATCTCACCTGATGGTAAGCGAAGATGTGGTCAACGATAGAGCACGCTTGCCTAGAAGTAACATATTCACCCCAATTCGAATATTCCCGGGTTGTAGCTATCAGGAAACACAGACTCTGGCAGGGAATTCCACTTTTTACCTAGAAGTGACGTAACGAGCCCCCACTCCTGAAATTTGGTGCGTTTTTTCTTTGTATTTTTGATTGGATATGTAGAAAAAAATACGTGTCTAATAGTTTTTGATTCCGTTACTTACGGACTAAACTGAATTCATCATCATCATCATTTCAGCCGAAAGACGTCCACTGTTGGACATAGGCCTCCCCCAAGTGTCGCCACAATGACCGGTCCTGTGCGTCTCGCATCCATCGGCTACCCGTGACTCTCAACAGGTCATCGGTCCACCTTGTTGGAGACCTTCATATTGGAGTCCTACATTGCGTTTTTCAGAACTTTTCGGCCCCATCGACCATCTGTTCTGCGAGCAATGTGCCCTGCCCACTGCAACTTCAGTGTGGCGATTCTTCGGGCTATGTCGGTAACCTTCGTTCTCTTGCGGATTTCATCAGTCCTGATTTGGTCAAGGAAACACCGAGCATAGCCATCTCCATTGCCCTTTGGGTGACTTTAAACCTTCTGATGAGGCCCATTGTGAGCGACCACGTTTCTGTTCCATATGTTATCACTGGTAACACGCACTGGTCATAGACTTTCGTCTTGTTACACTATGGTAAACAGAATTATTGTTAATGTACCCAGAAATCTGCCTAAACATATCTCTTACGTCTGTTCTATTCACAAATAAAAAAATATCTGCCTCATACTAATATAGTTTGAAAACACATTACTCAATGACAATATCATGTCAAATAACGTTGCTAATTGACCAGAGATTTTATTTAATTGATTAGTTAAAGAACTCACAAAAACTAGACGTGTGCCGTCAATACTCACTATTATGAACTATGTTGTAAAACATTCTGCTAACATACATACAGATGTTTAGCTTAAAGTCACGGACAGTCATGGTCAACGTACGGTGCGATGGACGTTCAATATTTTAAAAGTTTTTGCTGCAAGTCAATGGCGGTTAGCGATTTTAGGATATAGAATTTTTTGTTTTACCTACTTTTTCACCTTTAAAGATTTGAAAAGGGCTTTACAGCTATACCTAGGCAATAATTTCGGAAACAGTAATCGAATAAGATAGGTACAACTCTTTCTCTTTTTTTGTTTTTCTTATCTTTCTTTCTTTAGTAAAAATATACAATGAAAGAACAGACAAATCGTTAAATTATATCAGCGTGATGGCCGATACCCGTGGAAGAATGGAAAAAGAAGTGTTTCATCGACTTTCGACTTGGATCCAGAAGATATGTTTCACTGATATTAAAGCAGAGAATAGAGTAGTGGCGGCCCCGTGATAACATTTACGAGTTATAAGTCGAGGGTTCAAACCCAGACTTTGTGTAATTAATAACATCGCCTCTGCTCTCAAAACGGTGAAGGAAAACATCCTGGGGAAACCATGTGGCCAATCCGCATTGGGCCCTTGTGGTGAAATACGGCCTATTCCTCACCTAGAGAGGAAGCCTGAGTCCCTGAAGTCGGAACATTATAACGCTGTTTATGCCATATGCAATAATAATATAAAAAAAGGTACTGAGACTTTAACAGCAAGTGAAAATTGTGATTTTAACAACTTAAACTCAAAAACAATTGACTTCAAGAAAAAAATTAAAGTTGTAGATTTGAGTAGTGTCCTCCAACAGTTTCAAATTCCACAAATGAAAATCTACTGCATTCCCAACACTTACAAGAATCTATGTAGGCACACCCCGCTCATATTGTGTTCCACAAAAATGAACCACAAAACACTTTACCACCAGCTAGCCGTTTAAACCTCGTGCCTCGAGTAAAAGAGAAGCAGTGATACAGCTCTCGCATCATCGCTCAATTACAAAAAGGTAATCCCGGGGAGGCACTTAATGAATCATTATGGCCAATGGCGCGTCGACCGATGTGATGCGTGCAGGATTTATAGTCAGGCCTTTAACTGTTCATATTTTATTTTTACCACGAAAAAGGTGGGGATGTGTGACGTTTTACGCTGTCTCTTGGGTGACGGGATGACGAAGGTTTTTTAAGGTTGGAGTTTGTGGGAAAATTTCTTTGTTGATTTTTTACTTCTATTTTGAGAACGGGGAAAAAAGTAAAAGAACAGGCCACGAATGTCCGGAATACTACAAACTGAGTATTACTTGTTATAGAAATAATATGAAACTCGTTCGTTTTACAGAAATAAGCGGTACTTAAAAACTTAAAATAACACTTATTTCAATCTTGAAAAATTTGTTAAAAAAACAACGAGTTTGCACTCCGGGAATGCCATTAATTAACTTTGTGCATTTTTGTATATTTTGGAATCTTCTTACGAATTTCACGTGTCCTGACGCGAGTTTAACATTATATACCCATCCCAAGAAAAGAACTCAACGCCGCTAAAGAAGTTTTCACTTAAAAAAAACACGAGAAACTTACAGTAGTCTCATAAATATGATGTGTAACATTTGACATTTCACCTTGGTAATAAGCGTTATTAACTAAAATAAACCTAAAACGTTTAGTTCCGACTTTGACCGCGCGCAGACTTATCGTACGCGCTCTGTACCATCTGACGATCAACTCTACCACCGCGCACGCTTACTGGTCAGATCAAATAGCGCGCATTCATTGGTCAAATCAAATAACGTGCGTTTCCCTAGCTTCCTGTTACACACTTCCGTCACACTTCACGAAATCACTCCCACAGATTGCAGGAAAGCGAGCGGAAAGATGTTATTACATTAATAATATTTAAAAAAATTGGTGCCTTAATTTTGTTTTACAAGACGAGGCCGCGGCAAACCAAGAAGGAGATGTCGGGATGACTTAGGTGTCTTTCTTGAGAATTGACAAAAAGGCAAAAACGAGAATAGTGGAAGGAACGTAGCTAGATATTATATAATAATTCTGTTCGTACAGTTGGCAATAAAATATTTAAAAATCTGTACCCAAGTGAGCTGCACTATAGATACGAGCCTGCCTCGAGCTAGATCGACGTTTGAACGACTCGGAGTCAAAGGCGGCTCGCGTCAACATCAGTCATAGAGACCCAGTGTGACCTTGCCTTTATGTCGGCGTGAAGCGATGTAAGAGGGTCATAGTTCTGCATCCGTTAGACACTATGGTCAGTTAAACAATGTTCAAGCGTTGGTGGAGTGGTGACCGGACTGTGCTCATAACAAGAGAATGGCACCATATACTGCGTGTGCTAGGGCTCTTGGGAGCAGAGAAGGCTTATTGAACTGCTGTGGCCTGTACGAACAGTACTTCATCCTAGTCTCACAAGACCAAACAGGTACTTTTGTCATCCTAGATAGTGACTCTGATGGCTTTGATTACCTGCCTCGTGCTCACAGAAACCACTGTCTCTAAATGACTTTATTCAGAGTATTTTAGTTACTAAAATCTATTATCTAATAAACTAAAATATATTTTAGTTATTATTATAATAAAAATATTTATAAAAAAATAGCTTCTTATTCTTCATTATGTAATGGAATGTATTCATGATAAAAAATACACCAGCCCAAAGTCAACGGTCCTACCGTTTGCCAGTTCAGGAAGTTCCAGGAACATCTCGGCGCTATCATCAGATCAGCTTGATGGAATGATAACATTACATTGTCACCGAATTGACAAAAGTATAACCTGTAACATGGGAGTCTTTAAGTCAAGAGTGAATAGGTTACTTCTAGGCAAGCGTGCTCCGTCTTCGACCACATCATCGCTTACCATCAGGTGAGATAGTGGTCAAACGCGTGCCTATCAACAATAAAAAAAGTATGCCAATTTTCAGCCCTATCGGAAACAAACTCAAAACTTGCAACTTACGTATTGACTTACAACTAACTTAGTACATACAAACATTGCAAGTTATATGAAAGCTTATAATAAGCGAGTTAAACTTGAATGAGAATCATTACTGAGTTGCAATTAAAACGGACACAGTAATAAAATGATTCCATCATAAAATATGCGATCTTTGGCACGAGTTTCAATGACGCACAGGTTCATTAAACGCTTTAAACATCGGTACCAAATTACTTACAGTTTTACGATTAGACACGCTCAATCTAGGCAAAATGTAGTATTTGATTTCTGTAATCTAGAAACATAAAGTAAATTAATTTGAAATGAAGGATTGAATTGAATCCGTAGGATGGCTCATTTACCGAGAAGATGGTAAAAAGTTTAATAAATTAGGCATATTAATTATTCTTTTTTATTGCATTTGAATTTCTGTTAACGATTCGTTATACAATTTAAATTCGTGTTTTTAGTAAAATAATGTTGAACAAAGTTCAAAAAATCGTTTATGGTTTGTGGAACTCCAGTCACGTTAACTTGTTAAATAGGTATGTAGTTATTCAACACTAACACATCACTGATTTCCCCCTTTTTAGAGTTCCGTAGTCCTAAAAAATACCAGGAACCCTTATAGTTTCGGCCTTTCCGTCCAAGGCATATGAAAAAGATTTTTTATGGTACCTAGCTCCCGTAAAGTAAAGTGGGAATTAATTTTTTTTCTCACCTATCCTATATTGTTGGATATCGTTGGACAAGTATTTCAAAATCATTGCAGGGTTGTGCAGATTATTTTTCGATTCAGTGATTCGTGTGCTAAATATTAAACTTTAAAGTGATATTTTTTGTTCGAGTCGAGCGTCCCTTCCACTAAAAGCTAAAGTGTTGGTTTGAAAAATCTGTAAAAAATCGTGATTTTAGTAAATATGTCGCAACCATCTGGTTGGATTAGCCAATCAATTGGGTGCCTAGGCCATTCATTAAATCCGCCCATTCAATTAAATGGCTGAAGGACAACCAGCCAAGTCATTGAACGCAACGTTAAACCAGATGGCTGGATGTCGTCTAGTCTTTTACTTAAATTGGATATTGATGAGTTTGTGATACCACAGATCATGATTATGTGTGTACAAAAGGCAATGTTAGGATGCAAGAGCGAGCGAATCATTTTTCATTTACTTTGAAGTACATTTGAATCACTTGGCTGAGTCTTGGTCAGTCATCTTTAAAGGGCTGACTTTCAATACGATAAATTGTTAAACGTTGTATTTAACAACTTGGCGTATTACAAGTTTTAGAGAGATTCTATGTAGTTCAATTAACTATCGGCCTAGCCATTTAATTGAATGCCCAGGTTCAGGCCATGGTACGGAGCGAGAGGGAATGGGAAGCAGTCTCCGCCGCGGTGGGACGCGTGAGGAAGCTCAACGGAGTGACCCTCACGGCCCCGGCCGCCACCACCGCAGGAGAGGTACTGGGCGTAGGACGTCGCGAAACGATCTCCGGCCATCGTAGACCCAGCCCTGCGGACGGTGAGCAGTGGTCAGCTCGCCGCGATAGTAGATATCGCTGCGAGCGATAACACCGCCATTTTTCCCACAGATTTAAGTTCGTGTTTATAGTTGTGTATTTTTTTTTTGTGTTCATTAATTAAAGTTTAATTTGTATATATATAAAATTCAAAGTCCTGACTGACTGACTGATATATCAAGGTACAACCTCAACCGCTGGTCCCAGAAACATGAAATTTGGGGAGTGCGTTCTTTGTGAAGAGTAGGTATATACTAAGAAAGGGTTTTTCGAAATTCAACCCTTAAGGGAATGAAAAAGGGGTTGAAAGTTTATGACAAGGGAAGTACGAATTCCACGCGGGCGAAGCCGCTGGCAGAAGCTAGTTCTATCTATCTATTACGATAAAAAATAATGAATACTTATTTATAATTTTAGAAAATTATATTCAGAGATTAAACGAAAGCTTCCTGTCACGCAGGACTTAAAAGCCCTGTATTTTATATTGAAGCCTCTAGGCCTCTCATAAAATATTCAAACTAAATCTAAATAACATAATTCCTACCATTTTGAATATAACTTTGAGAATTTATTTGCAAAACAGCATGGCAAATCACATTAATTTCATGCTTTAGCGTTTAAGAGCAAAAGAATTTAAATTGTCGTCAAATAAATAATTTAAGAAGCTTTTAAAGAACCGTAGGACAGGGGTAACGAGCGTTTTTTGAAACGAGTAAATATAATGTTGACGGGAATTGCGTGGGTTCTGTAAAATTAAGAAAAATATAAGTGAATTTTCATAATCAATATATTAAAACGTGTAAGTGATTCAAGTGGTTATTTTGTGATGAATGAGCAAAGCTCCTTAGTTTGAATTAACATGACACATACATATCCTAATCAGCACATGTAACTAAAAGAGTAATGAATATAAATGTAGAAGGATGGAGTGGGCGAGAGAGGCCAAAGAAAAGATGGGTGGATTGTGTGAGGAGTAATATGAAAGAAAAGGGAATTAGTGATAGCGTGACGGCTGACAGGAAAGAATGGAAAACAAACGTGTTGCGCCGACCCCAAGTAACATGGGATTAGGGCAGGCAGATGATACATATCCTAATCAGCCTAATAATTTTCCCACTGTTGGGACTGAGGCCTCCTCTCTATGAGAGATAATGGGCTGTAGTTCACCACACGAGCCCAGTGCGGGTTGGTGGATGTCACATAATGTCTTAGAATTGTTGGTTCTAGAACATGCTGTTTTCTTCACGTTCGATGTTTTCCTTTGCCGTTGTGAGAGCAGTGGTGGAGAAATAAATTACACAAAGTAAGGCGCCTGCCTGGGTTTGAACCCACAACTTACAACTCGTAAGTAGGTGGGCCGTTACCACTGGGCCACCACTGCTCCGTACAGCAGTACAGAGCAGTGGTGGCCCAGTGGTAACCAGCAGCAGCTTGTTTAGATTACTTTGGATAAAATAATGTCTGTATTAAGTTGAGGGCACTTGGTTCGGAAGAATAAAAATTCTGAATCATACATTTCAGACAAAGAGTATCTAATAAGAACTGCCGAAGCCTGCAGTCCTAGCGGGCTTTTATAGGATACATCCAAGATAGAGCAATATAGCTCATCTTCATACTTACCTAGCTCTAAGATTCTGCGTCCCCTAGATGGGGCAGAGTAGTCCTACATCGCGAGCGGTCTTGAGCTTCACACTTCACCTTGCTCCACCTTATTCCGATGCTCGTTGTTTCTGCCATCACTGTGCGTCGCTTTATTTAATATAAAGAAAACTGTACAAGTTGAAACCGATAGGTGTGGTCATATTTAAAAAAAACTGTTTCTGCCCATGGACATAAACAACTGTCTTTACGGAAGTCATACTATAATATATTACATAAAAACTTTTTTACAAAAAATACCCCAGAACGAATATTATTTAATAAAGTTATGCCCAAATGGATAACCCCAATAACATGGAATTTGAACATAATTGGAGACAACCAAAACGTCATCTGTGTATACATATTTTTTGTTTATGTTGATTTTTTCAAAAAGTGCTGAATCAATTTAGATAAAATTTATATGGTACCACCACTGAAGTATGGCCTACCAAACAAAAAAGAATTATCAAATCTATTCACTAGTGGCGGAGAAATCGCGAAACAAAGATACAAAAAAAAAAATACAGACGAATTGAGAACCTCCTCATTTTGGAAGTCGGTTCAAAATGAATCCCTATTTCCCTTGGTCACGGCATCATGCGTGAACGGTTGGACCGATTTCGCCAACTATTTTTTTGTTGTGTTTATTTTTGTCTTATGAAAGAAAAATTAAGAAAGTTGAGCGAAAAATTTGAAATTTCAGAAAACTTAACGATTATTTAAACTTCGCGCGTTTGACAGTTCGTAGCTAAGACAAGAATACGTCTGTCGGGTTAGCTAGTTCCCAATAAACAAATTGGACTTTATAAAATTAGTTTGAGGTACAATTTTTTTTTTGGGAATTGTCTACTAGCTCTTCTAAGAAAGTGATTAAATTCTATGAAAAAAATTTGTGTTTAAAATATGATCACACCTTTCCGTTAAGCCCTTTATAAATGTCCGGTAAATACTTACAGTTTAGTGTACTTTTGAAATGCGAAACTAATCATATCAAGCCTCGGTTACCTTACATATAAATGTAGACTAGAGCTTCCGTAATTCAGTGTAATCGTTCTGAGAACGCCATTTTGCGAAAATATTTACAACACATACCACTGCTTATTTTCAGAAGCATAGTCATTTGTTTTTGGAATGTCGTCTTTATTTCACTAGTCTTAAAGTTTATGGATTGTTTTGTGGGCTGTAGACATTACTGTCATGTTCTGCCCAAGGGTACAAGCAAGCATTACGACGTATGCTTAAGGCCCCTCTCGCGGTCCAGTGGCGCCCTCATTGAATTAAAAATCGTAGCATAGCACAGAAAATAAATATTAGAAAATCCAACTTGTCGTTTGTTACTAAGAGGATAAAGAATTTTTACGTTGTTAAAACAGGTCTCAAAATGTTTCGTATCCAAAGTAGTAGGCAAAAGTGCCAAAAACGGCCGTTTCTGACACTTTTGCCTACTACTTTGGATACGAAACATTTTGAGACCTGTTTTAACAACGTAAAAATTCTTTATCCTCTTAGTAACAAACGTCAAGTTGGATTTTCTAATATTTATTTTCTGTGCTATGCTACGATTTTTAATTCAATGAGGGCGCCACTGGACCGCGAGAGGGGCCTTAAAAGACGTTGTTATAAAACGATTAAAGGAAGCATCTCATATAATGTGAGTATATTCATAAAACATAATCATTATTAAAATTAGTTACACATTGCTTTTGTATTTCAGTTATGATAATCGGCTCTTAAATAATTTTGTGTTGAAAACTTTGCAAATCGCCGTGTGTCGCTGAAAAGGCGATTCGAATCCTATTACTAAGCATGTAAAGTTTAATTTTCTTTGTTTATTGAGTGGTGAATGCGTAAAATTTATTGATGGTGTCAATTTAAATTGCAAATGTGCAACTTGTTTACGTGAGTTGAAGTGTCGTCTTAAAGCATCGCCAATTGGTGTTAATACTGTTAGTGCTTTCGCGAAGCCAATGACCAATTAGTATTTTATTACCAAATTATTATAGCATCAACGTGTCAAAGCAGACAAACGACGTACTTTAGCACCCTTTGATATTCCCAGAAGAACGTAAAACTACCTACTTTTCATTGGAGAAAATTGTGGTCATCAAAAATTGGTAGGTACTCGTAACATAAGAAAAAATAATTTAAGATTAATAAATTTTCGGATCATTTAAATCTGCCTAGCCTTTTTCCCAACTACGAGTATCTTGGGGTTGGCTTCCAGTCTAACCGTATGCAGCTGAATACCAGTATTTTATATGGAGCGACTGCCTATCTGACCTCCACAACCCAGTTACTGGGTAATACTATACCCCTTGGTAAGACTGGTTGTCAGACTTTTCTGCTTCTGACGACCGCTAACGACTGTCAAAGATCCACGATTGACAGCCGGGACCAACAACTTAAGGCCCTACTAACGGCCAAGTAGCGCCCTCATAGAATAAAAAGTCGTAGCATAGCATAGAAAATAAATATTAAAGAATCCAACGTCACGTTTGTTACAAAGAGGATAAAGTGTTTTTACGTTGTTAAAACAGGTCTCAGAATGTTTCGTATCCAAAGTAGTAGGCAAAAGTACCAAAACCGGCAGTTTCTGACATTAAAAACATTCTGAGACCTGTTTTGACAGCGTAAAAATGCTTTATCCTCTATGTAATAAACGTGACGTTGGATTTTTTAATATATATTTTCTGTGCAATGCTACGATTTTTTATTCAATGAGGGCGCCACCCGCCGACTATATACGCCTTAAGCGTACCCTGTATAATGGTAGATTTTTTTTACTGACCAACGGCTTAACATGCTTTCCGAGGCACGGAGGAGTCTCGGTATGTAAAGAAGGTCACCCATCCATGGAACACAACCCCAGCAAGCGTATCTTAACCTGATAGATCGACCCATGCGGCTGTTATTACTTTAGCCACGAGCTCCTCACTTAATTAATGAGTAATTCTCAGATCATATATCTCATGAAATAAATTATTATTTAACTGGCAAAATGTGGGTACACAATAGGTAGGTCCGTCATCATCATCTTCATTAAAGTTTGTCTGTAAAAGATCGCTTTTAGCGCGCTAAGACCGCCTATTGTTACATCCTGTTAAATCTTAAGCTCCTATTGTAATTCGTTATGGTGCTAAAGAGTATTTATTTCTAGATATTTTATTATTATTTATTTATTTTATTTCATTTTTTATTCATCATCATCATTTCAGTTGAAAGACATCCACTCCTGGACATAAACCTCTCCCAAGTGTTACTATAACGACCGGTCCAGTGTCTTCTCGCATTCATCGGATTCCCGTGATACTCACTAGGTCATCGGTCCACATTGTGGGAGGCCTTCCAACGTTACGTCTTCATCGTCGCCACTCCAGAACTTTTTAGCCCCATCGACCAACTAATCTGCGAGCAACATGCATAGGTAACTCTGGGTTTTTTTTTTTTTTAAACGTTGCCCCACACTAGGAATTACTTCTGTATCGTGGGTGCGTTCACAAACATTTAAACTCACATACACCAGACACCCAGACGCGGAACAACTATCTGTAGGTCATACAATATTTGTTCCGTGCGGGGATCGAACCCGCGACACGCAGCGCAGCAGCCAAACGCTCAACCACTGCGCCAACCGTGCCGTCAAATTCACGTCGTTCTCCTGCGGATATCTTCATTCCTAATTCGATCACGCAAGAAAATGATGAACTGGCGAAATGTGGGTGTACAATAGGTGGGTACACTTCTACCTAACCCTTTTGGAAAATTTGGGCGTGATGTTAAATATGTTATTTTTAGGGTTCCGTACACGAAGGGTCCAAATGGAGCCCTATTGTTGTCACTCACGTGTCTATCTGTCTGTCTTCGTCGGTCACAAAATCTTGATCCGAAGAATTTTTGAATTTGAAATTTAGTGATAAGTAAAGTAATGTTTATTTTTACGTATATTTTACTAATAAATACCGATATATTGATAAATCAGATTTTTTATACATATAAATCTATATAATATAAAATGTGCGAAGTCCGACAAGCACTTGCCGGTTTTTTTAAGTTATCTTTGTAAAAAACTTAGATATTAGATGAAATTGAAGCTTTGAAGACTTGTTTTGTAAGAACATCTATACTTATACTAAGTTACTCAAATACTGAGTTATGTATTCACATAAATACTGAACTTATATCAAAGTAATCTCCGTTTCCTGATGTTCCACAATCATGGGATATAGCCCCAAGCTACTAAATATACGCTGCATATTATCCATTATAACCAGACACCTAATTTTCAAACGTTCATTATAGATTTTATCAGCATCAGAGATCTCAGTTGAATGGTCTTTCATTAAAAGACTCACAAAAAATGTGATGTTCTTTAACAAAAATTATGTCTTTATTAGACCTATTACATGCGATTATTATACGTTTACTTTATGAGTAAATAATTTCAGATAAAAGTATTATATTTGAATTACGTAATCTTATGTTTAACTTCTATTTGATTAATAGATTTTGGTTAGATTTCCTGGGAAGGGAACCCAAGGTTAAAAAAAAAATAGAGCATTATTACAATTTTTTTTTTTCAGTATATGTTTATTTAAGAATAACTACATACTACGCAACACTACAGACGAATGGATAACCCCATTATTACTGCACACATCTGTGACTACTATTCCTTGATCAAGTAATATTGACTTGTTTACGGCTAGCTAAATTAAATTGTCAGTTTTAAAACGATAATTTTATTATCCTAGGTATATTTTAAAATATATGAAAACTGCATCATCATCTGCCTAGCCTTTTCCCAACTACCTTGGGGTCGGCTTCCAGTCTAACCGGATGCAGCTGAATACCAGTATTTTACATGGAGCGACTGCCTATCTGACCTCCACAACCCAGTTACTGGGTATTACGATACTCCTTGGTAAGACTGGATGTCAGACTTTCGGGCTTCTGACGACCCGTAACGACTGTCAAAGATCCACAATATATGAAAACTGCATAACTAACGAAATTATTTCAATTATTACAGAAAAGTAAAACAGTGTTGTCATAATTACTCATGGCAAACAGTCGAGTGCAAAAGTCTTTGAGAAAAATAAAATAGTAAAAGGTCGTTCTTTATTTGAATTCGAAAATTTGTTCGGCGTCTTAGATGAGGAGTCCGTTTTTTTAAGGCCTCATACGGTTTCTGATTATAGCCCTGTGTGGGACTTCCAAAAATAAAACATTGGGACCAAACACATGTCATTTGTCAGCGTTTTGCTCACATGACATGGAGTAATTTACGATATCCTTCGTGTGCTCTTTAGTGGCAAATGCAGTTGAAAATATTAAATTTGTTTTATTTTGAGTACAAAAAAGAGTTACTCATTTTTTTAGAAACATTAACGAACAAGAACAAAATAAACAAATACGGTGTGTAGGTAGTATAAAGAAATTAGAAGCCTATTAAGAAAAAAAAAAAAAAATCCCACGAATTCAGATCATTCTGAAAACCTGTTGAAAATGCTTTTTTATCACATTTATCTATACTAAATTGCACGACGCGCATCAAATATTAATTAGCAGGTATTTTTTAGAGAATTAATGAAATAGTAGATCATTAAATTAATTTTAAATTAAAACATTAAACCACTGAAAATAATCTTCAGTGTAGATTTTGAAAAATAATACTTAAACTGAACCGACCCGAAAATATTTTATTTTGAAAGTGGCGACGGTCACCCGTATTAAATGCTTAAGCAGGAGCTTTGGATTTCAAGTTAACGCTCTGTAGTCGTTATTCATATGACGTATAGTGTTCAAAATTAGGTCGGATTAGTGATTTCATGGTGTTTTTGTCGTATTTGTTCGCTTTCTGACGCGTATTTGGTTACGTGCCACCGCATCGTTGCCGGAACTCAAAAAATCAAACTGCAAAAGCATTAAGTGTATTTTGAAAATCGTTTTTTTACGATTTACGACTTTTGTTGGCGAGCATACTACTTTGTGTTGCCAATTAAAAAGTTTATTGCCATGTTCGTGGGTTACTTAATTTAGTTGTAACATTTAAAAAGGATTAGCCGCTAAGGGTGAACGATCTTTATGCTCAAAACTCCTCAAAACAAGACAAAAATAGCAGCAATCATCTTTGTTATCGAACAGTTTTTTTTTAACTTTTTTAACAACGGAATTCGATTCGAATAACTTTTGATTGGATGAAAATCAACTGTTATTTATTGCAGACGATAATTCCCCGTAAGTGTAAACTGGTTACGTAATAATAAGTCATAAAAATACTGAGACAGACCACAACCCGATATTCATTGGAGTATCGTGCTCTTGGTAGATAACTTGTAATCTTTGTACCATAGTTAACAATCACATTGGCCGGCCGGCCCGCGTAAATTGTCCCCGCGAGGTACAACCAAGCACGCATTTAGAAAAATCACTTTTGCCCTTGCGGCTCTGTACGCAGTTGTACCGACCCAGATACTCCGCGTAAATGATATTTAATAATTCCGGTTGAGTGTACAAATTTATGTGAGATGTCGTTTATTAAAAAGTTTGTATGGAACTCGATATAGGCAAGTAAGTATCATTCTGTTGCATAAAGTTGCTGGAGGTATCGTTTTCTTGAGAATCATTTGGTTTGCCTTCAATCTGTTACCGGAAGAACGTTTTGTTGATTTGGTAAATATAGGGGATTATTATTTACCTAAAAATAACTTTTTATTTACCATTTTTTGATAAAATTGGTTGCAGTTCCAACCCATGAACGTTAATTCCCAACGACTTGTCCTTTTCAAAATATATAAAAAATTATATAATAATATTTTTTTTTATTTCAAGTAACCATGACTCATTTGTTAGAAAAGAACTTATCCTATGTTAGCATATCTACATCATAAAAATAAATAAAAAACTAATTCCTGTTCAATATGTACAGCGGCAGTACAGTCTGACGCGTCACCGCAGCAGTACAGTCCGACGCTTCACCGCAGCAGTACAGTCCGACGCTTCACCGCGGCTGCACCACTCCATGGGAAATGGCACAGCAGCGATTCACGTACGGACAGTCCAGCCTGATTGAAATTAGAGACAGGATACTGTGACAATTATAGTCACAACCTTATGTTGGCGGCCTTATGGTGGAGACTGGCAGGTTGGAACGTTCTAAAATTGTTGGAAAGCCGGTTGAAATAAGATTAGAATAAATGATAGGCTTGACGGATGTGTCAGTTAGTTAGAGTTCAGCGAGCCCGTCCAAGTGGGCATATGTGTGTTTTCCCTATTACTACAATATAGTTAATTGTAGTCGCCCTCAGCAGTTTAACTTATCCGCCCGTAGACAGATCCCTTCCATATAGTCCTCTCGCACCGAGGCAACGAGTCGCCGAGCTACGCGACGTCCCCGATAACGTCGAAGTGCCTCCAAGGTACCCTGTAGCTCACAAGAGAGCTTGGGTTCCTACTATACTGTTGCCACTGCCCCACACCCCACGCACCAGGGACACACAGCGTTTACACATAGTATTTTAACAGCATAAAAGAAAATGAATTTAAAATAAAAAAAATGAAACAAGTCAGCAAAAGCTACCATCAAATTCAATGAACAATCCGGATCAATTTCAGGAATACACAGACACATCAAAATATGCACAACGTAACTGCCACTGGCATGAATACATTTTATTGGCACCATGTTGCCATTGCCACATTTGCCACGATCCACCGGAACTCGACAGGTGCGCTCTGAACTTATGAATTTTTATATGACATTAAATTCAGTGGATAATAACACCTTTTCAATTGCCTGGTAATTTCTTGAAACTAGCGTGTGTGCAATGAATACTAATGTGCGATATATTGACGTGGAGACAATGGTGCCGATTCTCTTGTTGAATATCTTAACTAAAATTAGAGAATCGCTATCTTTTACTAAACGTCAGTGCGAGAAAAGGACGGCTATAGCTATGAACTAAGTTAGAGATGTCAAATTAGTTTACGCCTTGTACTTTACCGTGTTTTTAGTTGACATGTTTTTACGTGTACCCTAAATTTGTATGGTAACATTGGTTCAACTAAATTTGACAGCTCTAATTTACGTCCATCTCTTTCTTGTTTTATTAGAGAGAAAAAGATAGTAATAGCCTAAATTAATTTTAGTTTATGCATAACAGAATCGACACCAATGTATATAAATTTAAAGTTTTATTTATAACTGCACTTTTAAGATATCACGTCGACATTGTAACCCAATATAGCAACGTTAAGCAGTAAATTTCTCTCTTTATAATAGCATATTGTAAGACATTGTTGTACCTTTGAATCGTAACACAATGTTGTATCCAAATTCTTTTGCAAACCGAGCACATCTGCAATTTAAGGTGCCAAAAAAGAAAATACACTTAAAATTTTAAAAATAACTTTAATATCGGAAGTCGGTGTTTGTATTTCATTTCTTCGTTAATTGACACCGACTTCCGAAATTAAAGTTATTTTTAAATTTTAAGTGTATTTTCTCTTTTGGATCGGTTGTATTTTTTTTTTTTTAAAGATATTTTTCACTTTTTAGTTGTTATTCCCCAGAACTAAAACTAAATATTAAAGTTACGCCCAAATTGATAACCCCAATAACATGGAACACGGAATTTGAACTTACTCGTAATTGGAGGAAACCAAAACGTCATTTATGTAGGTATACATATTTTCTGTTTTGTTGACTATTTCAGAAAGCCTCTAAAGTATACTCTTTCGGATAAAAAAAGAATTTTGAAAATCGGTCGACAACAGACAGAGAAATCGGTTGACATATTATTATATAAAAAAAAGCACACATTGTCGAACATAGAACCTCTTCCTTTTTACGAAGTCGGTTAGAAATAAAAAATGGCAGCCGCCTATAGCTACTCGTAGGTAAGTGTTGCTGTGTTTTTGTGACATGATTATGTGGGATATCAAAATAAAGGGTTTGAGGAGGTGATTTCAAAAATATTACTAATACGCACTTAGGGCTGATTTCACCATTCGCTCTTTATAGTAAGTTTTACTGAACTAAGCTTAGCGTAAAAAATAAAAACCATAAAAGAGATTATAGTGAGTTAACCGTAAAAGATAGACATATAGCTGTCGTGGATTTTTTTTAGAACTTTAAAAGGATAACAATTCCGTCATACATAATGTTTGCGTAACTTTAACCGTTTACGCAGCGCACGCAACTGAAGCTCTCAAAAGGATTTCTTTTTCCCGTTTTTGCCACATTTTTCATTGATGCTCTGCTCGTGTTGGTCGCAGTGGGATGTTATACAGGGCGTAACGGAAAGGTGAAGTCATATTTAAAGAACTGCTTTTGCCCATCGATAGGAACAACTTTATTCAAGAAAACTTGAGGAAATTCTCAAAAAAAACTTTCACATCCCATACAAATATTGATCAGCTTATGATAACTTTGTATGGCAAGGCCAATTTTTTTTTTTAGAATTTTCTATTTTTGCTTTAAGAAAGTTGTTCATTTCCATGGGCAGAACCGGTTCTTAAAGAATGACCACACCTTTCCGTTACATCCTGTATAGCCTATAGCCTTCCTCGGTAAATGGACTATTCAGCTCAAAAATATTTTTTCAATTCTTCGAGATTAGCGCGTTCAACCAAACAAACAAACAAACTCTTCAGTTTTATGATAGCGGCTAAACACGTTTAAGCTCGCTTAAACGCGTTTAACTGGGCGTTTAGAATTGGTGAAATCGGCCCTAAAAGGTTAAACAATTTAAAAAAAAATGGGTTATTGTCAACTCCGTTGTTCTTGGCAACTGTAGTAACATTGAACTTTTGGTAAGTTAGTTAGACTATCAAAGTTACTAGGTTATCTTTCAGTCTTCAGATCTTCAAACGAGTAACAGTATTCATATAAACGTCGAACTTTAAACAAATCCAACACAACATTTACTTACAAGTAGAAGCTTCAAGAAGTATCTCGAGTATTTCCAAGAAGTACATCTTGGAAATACTCGAGATACTTCTTCTTCTTCCACATTGTTTTAATTCTACCTAAAAAAATAAAATCACTACCGCAGCTCAGAATCCATAGCTCCTAGTTTACAACTTTATCTTCAAGAAGACTAGGCTAGTGACGTCACAAAAGCAAAACAAAAGATTATTATGAACAATAAGCTCAAGTTTTAATGAGTACTAGTAATAACTTGCGTGCTGCTGACTAAAATACTGTAAGGTATAAAGAAAGTGTATTGTAAAGACATAATTGGTCGTTCTCATAAACAATGGTTCGGGTGCTAGTGCCTGGAGCAAGGAACAAATGAAGCATGCTCTCACGTATAAAGCAACCAATTTTCCTTGAACTTTCTGTCCTGTTGAAGTACCACTTTGCTCCTGCATTTTGGATACCCACGGGGGTCGAGGAAGGCGAAGTTATTTTGGTGGCAGCGGTCCTAGAACAACAAAATGCCATGTATGAAACAAGCACGTTGGAAATTCTGTTCCGCATTAAAAGTATGTCCGTGGAAGGAAAACGTGGATAATGGTAAAGGCTTCATTTGGTAAGGTGAATAGCGCTAAAGGGACGGAATTTATTTTATATAAACTTCTAAGAAGGTATATAGAGGCCTTGAATATAAGAACAAAGATGGAAGAGCCACTATTTTTCAAAGAAACGAATAATACGATTAATATCCGTAGAAAAAGGTCTATAAAAAGAGTTTTGACATCGCTTTCGCATTGTCATGTCACGTCTATTCGTACTCCATTGGGATGTTCTGATAACTTTTTAACTGTCGAAACTAAATAACACCAAACTAGATAAATAAGAAATATTCACTGCCAGCAATAAAAGCTTGTGTCAAAGTTTTCAAGTCATCAAATTTTTTTTTTTTTTTTTTACGTAACAATAGTTATGAATTTATTTTCTTCTTTAACTATGACTACAAAACATATTATACTAAACTAATAAATAACTTAATAAATAAAATATGTACAAGAGGCATAAAAAATACGGTCAAATTCAAATACACATTATGTATTAATTTCTATAACCCACACATGCGTAACTATAACATTCTTTGCTCCTAAAAGTGAAGTTATATCTAATCTATTCAGTCCGTTATGTCCCACTTTTGGGGAAAATAATTTACTAGTCTTAATAAATCCCTCAGCAATAAAAGAAAATAAATAAATGAAACCAGAGAAAAACAAAAAGAGTTTAAGAAAAACAAGAAAAAAGAAGGAAAGGTAAGAATATTAAATTATACCTACATAACATTTCGCTACTAACCTGCATCCTTTCTTGTATAAACTTTCATAAATACGACTGAAGTTTTTCGCACGACCCACAGGGGGATGCTTAATTTACAAGTCACTAACAGTAACAGTATGTAACATATTGCCTTCGTTACAGACAATACACTACTTTTTTTAGACATTTTTATGTCCTTTCTACACTGTACAACGGGATGTTGTAGTGGGGCAAAGATTAAGATCTTGATGGGACACTTTTTGGTGTGAAACTTCTGATATTTAAGGTGGTTTGAAGTTTTTGATTTTTTTTTTTTTGAGAAGTGGTGACCTAGTAGTAATGGCCGCGACTTACAAGTTGTAGGTCGTGCGTCCTAACACAGGCAGGCGCTTTTCTTTGTGTAAATTATTTCATCAACACTGCTTTCAAAACGATGAAGGAAAACATCGTGAGAGTGAGAGAAACCGGCATGTCCTAGATCCTAAACTTCGAAAGACATGTGACATCCACCAGCCAGCAAAGGGTCCAGCCTGGCCCACACCCTTTCACAGAGAGGAGGCATGTGTCTGTGGCTGAATACGCTCATAGTTTTATTTGAAAAATGGTTCGATTTTTAACCATTTTCAATGGTCATAAAATTTTTGATAGTGCATCCTCTTAGTTGAAGATTTTTTTTAAATTGTTAATTGAGTGTTTTCTAGAAATGAACATTCACCGAGCGCGGCACGTTACAATAGAAAGCTTCTGTTTGCTTTATACTTTTGAACTCTAGTAAATAAATCAGGTGTTCTGTAAACAAAAATCCAACCTTAAAGAACGCACAATTTTTGAACATAATCGTAGCGACCTATCTCCCGCACTACTCCTCCCTACTCTACGCCCTCACTAAGTTAGTTAAACGCTTCCCTAAGGCCTCATACACGACATCAGTTTAATCTACCAACGTAAAATATCGCACATCATGTATATTAATGTTTGGTATTTATTGCAAGCGTTGTACTAAATTTATTCATTGCCCGGACGCGTTGAGGGGTTTTTAACAACTTAATTTAAGTGGGAATAAGAGGGATTTTTGAGAGATTAGCACGTGGAATTGGTGGTCGTAACTGGCATTTGTTTTTGGAACAATTATTGTGTTATGTGTTTTTTTTGTTTCTTTTGGCTTCCCTGTTCTGGGCTAAAAGTTGGCAGTAGATGAGTGGCCACTGGCTGGAAAAATAGAAACATTGAAAATGGCTATGACGGATCAGCAAGTTCTGAAGTGACGGCCATGATATTTTGGTGTTAAATCTTGGCCCTTTTGACTTCGCATTACCCTCAATTATTGACGATTGTTTTACGACCCTGCATATCAAGCAGTTTTTTATTTATCTCACCAGCTTTTTATTTTCCCACATAAAACTTTTCATATAAAAGAAAATAATAAAAATACCACTGAACTAATGAAAACCTTTTTATTTGACTAATTTAATTTACACAACAAATATTTTATAGTTCACTAACACTTAAATATTTGAAATTACTAAAACTTTCTAAATTGGCCGAAGTAAATTGAATATAAACAGCATAAAAATGGTCGTTCGAAAGGGGTTACGCGCAATATTATTTATTCAACACTAAACCATTATTTCTTTGGAAAGCGTAGTTAGAAGGTAATAAAACTTAACAGCACCACAATGCTTAATTAAAAAGTATAAAGTCGAATGTTCTAATTAAAAAATAATGAAACGCCCTTTATTATGACGTGACCATAAAGTTGTGTTTTATTGCGTCATATGATATTTGACAGCTGTGAGTTTTTGACAGACTTTTATGGGCATAGCTTTGAAAGCTAACTCCACGGAATAAAACTTGTCTATTTTCTTATGGTGCGTCTACAGACTTGGTACAATCTTTTGTCGTATAGACATCTAATATTTATCGTATTAGTACAGACAAAATTCTATAGTTACTTACGTAAGTCTGTAAGTCTTTATCGTGTAGACGTACCTTTAAGTTCGGATATTACTGTGGTTTAGATGATCTTTCGTGCCGATGAATCTCCGCGAAGAATATAATGTGTAATAGTCGCCGCGTATATCAAATAACACTTGAAATCTTGAAATTGGTGGAAATAGCACTAAAAAGATCAAATTCATAGATGGAAAACGACAACTTTGGTACCTAACAACGCACGGATTTAACGCATTACATTCCTGTCGCAACCAACAAAAAATCCTGTGTAGGTATTGTAAAGATATGACCATTGACCAATCATTATGTTTTAAATTAATTCTCGGTATCAGAACCATCTGGGCCGATGTCCACTTTGCAAAAATCAGTTTTTAACTAAATTTTGTACTCTATCTTTCTGTCTAATCGATATAAATATTTGTAACTCAACGAATTACAAATTTCATTCACGTTATAAATTTGTAATATCGCATCGGGTCTGTCTGCAAGGTACTTAAATTCGCTGTAAGTTTTAATAAGTTGTTTTAATACGCATCAATGCAACAAAGTATCAAACACATTGTCACAAAATAATTACAGGTCCAATTGTGTCATACCCAGTAATTTAAATGGACTACATAGTAAGTGAGAAAAAAGCGGTAGAAATGTGGCCGTTTTATGAATGGGTAGGTGTAACCACTTTACAGCTGCTTCATAGCAGTTATAATAGCACAGATAATGCGATGTAAATAAGCAGATCAATTATTTGTTTGTTTATAGTCCAATATAAATAAATGCAGCACGTTGTATGTCGATACATCGTGCTGTTTATTACTGCCACAGCACACTGCACTACACTGCAAATTTTATCACGTTTTTGTGTATTTTTTTATTGTGTCTAAGTGGTATGATGCATAATCATTCTAGTATGTAGATGCATGCTCTACTTAGAAGTACCTTGATGCAGCCTGCACCTAACAATATCATCAAACCGATCCTTATTACTTTGGAACAAAAATGATATTGTACACAAAGTATGTTACGGTCATAGTTACCGACGCGACGTTTAAAATCTGATTATGATTTTTTCTGCGGACAAAAGACAAAATGTCCAATTTAGAACATTTTCGAGTCCTCACAATGCGCGCGCTAAAAACATAATCTGCCCAATTTTATACATAATTTCACTGTTTGGAACCTATAATACGCAGATGAATTCCTACGATAGTACCTGCCTAATATTATTTCTCTAAATATTCTACTTGCAAAAATACCGATCTCCAGAAATGATTATTTATAAAGGAACAAAACAGACATAAATTAATTTAATTAATTACGTTTCCTAATCAAACGTTCACATCAAAAGTCCAAGGCTAGACGTTTGTCAAACGAGCTGACCGTTACACATCCTTGACATAATTATCTTTTCTACATAACACAGCAATATAGCCCTTATTGCAAGCGTTTAAGGATGATGTGAATACATAAGGTTTTTCCGACTAACGACGCCACTTCATCTCTTAGCTTTCGAGCCTTTGTTCACCTGACAAGGTTCGCGATAATATTGAAATGCCGTACGTGAATAGAACGTCCATTCATCTATCGTTCTATCGCTATGGCGTGATACATGGGCCAACTGAATTAACAACTAAGCAATACCGGCCTGGGTTTGAACCCACAACGTACAACTTGTAAGTCGGGGCCGCTAGCTACCAATGCACTGCTTTACTTCATCACCTCTATTCTCAAAGCGGTGAGGAAACCAGCATGTCTTGGATCCAAAAATTCGAAGACATTTGTGGCATCCACCAAACTGCACTGGGCCCGCGTGGTGGTCTCCTCCCTAAAGAAGAGGCCTGAGTCCCAGCAGTGGGAACATTATAAGGCAAACAACCCATTGTCATGATGACACTACCCCTCAGGCCCCGGACGCGTCACGTTTCGGCATCTGTCAGTCCCCGTTGACAGGCGGCCATCGTGTAACTACAGACTTCGTCAGGTTCCGGGTGTATGAACCTTGTCACAGGTCTGAAGACCTTGGCTAATAGTGATAATAGCGGTTTAAAATGCGTGAATCAGGTTTTTGGCAACGGGGACTGACAGACTGACACGTGACGCGCGCAGGGCTATGTTGGACTACAATTTTTTTCACTCGTATAAAACGGGATTCTGTGGGATTCTTGACCTTACTAAGACTACCGCTGTGGTCACCATGAGCATATGGGAATTCCGTGAAAGAAGACTCCTTAATTAAAAGGTTCTAGAATGAATAATTATGTATTTACTACAGCCGAAGCTTGACAGAACAAATTAACCGCTCGCGCTTGAGTCAAAAATTGCTTGCCGAACCAAACACCAGTGTGTCTCATATTATTTACAAGAATTTCTTGCAAGCGTATGATTAGCTTATTGTGTTCGAGCTACCGTTTCATACTTTGACAAGGCCGACGTAATATATACTCTAGAGATATAATTACAACGGGTTTCAATGTCCGTCGATGTTGTAATATTCAATCGAATAGACATCCATAATGGAACCGATTGGCATTTTCATTGTAATTGAAGTAAAATATTCAATATTTGAGCTGATTCATAATGGATTTTAATTATGTATTGTGATTTGATTGAAATCAAATAGAATTGAATTACCTATTTATGCGGAGTGATTACGTATCAGGAGTTAGAGCTTTTGAAATTGTGACAATTTATGGAATCGATTGTTTGGTTTAGAATTTTCTTTAAATTTAATTCATCTTCTTCCTGCCCTTATCCCATGTTACTTGGGGTCGGCGCAATACGTTTTTTTCTTCCATTCTGTCCTGTCAGCCGTCACGCTATCACTAACTCCCTTTTCTTTCATATCACTCCTCACACAATCCATTCATTTTTTCTTTGGTCTCCCTCTCCCACTCCATCCATCTACATTTATGTTCATTACTCTTTTAGCTACACGTGTTTCATCACTCCTCTTCACATGCCCATACTAAGATAATTTCGTGAATTTAATTAATAGTATTTTTATTTTTTTAGTAAGTATTTAATGGGTGAAAATTAGAGCCTTCCATGTTTTTGAGAGATCGCGGATAAATTCGAAACAGAGTCACCGTGCCTCTGAGCACTCAGACAACTGATGGAACAGGGGTTGTTTTTCCACCCATAAAAAAAAACAAAATGTTTTAAGAATGCCTAAATATTCTAAAAGATGCATGTAAAGATGTATTTTTGTGTCAGGGAAACTGCTGTTTAGTTCACAAACTAAGCAGCAGTTTCCCTGACACAAAAATAATGTTAAATTAAGAAAGGCTGAGCTTTCAATCACTTATGTTTTGCATTCTATGTGATAGTGAGCGAGCCTTTAGCCATCAGCCGGGCATTTATTCGTCTTTTTTATCATTTAAAGGCACGCGCTTGGCCACTATCTCACCTGATGGAACACGCCTGCTTACCTAAGTAATCTAAGTACGCTGGACTTAAATACTGTACCTGGAAATACTGACTTCGGCGGGGAATGTAGTTTTGTGCGTATGGGTGGGAACGTCTACACCCATACAGACAAAACTCTATGTCTTATTAAATGTTCGGCCATATGATTTGACTCGCGTGTTCATCTTCAGGAGAAACTAAATCAGCAGATGCAACAAAGCCTTAATGCACATCTGCCAAAAAGAACCGCAGTAATTATTCCAGGTCCATATTTATCGAGACATTGTCCAGCAAATACCCAGATTTCGTAACAATTACTTGAACGACGGACGTAATACGAGTACGAGTATGTCCGACAGACGCCTAATAGCTGTTATTGCACAGATGTCGAACTGCTACACAAAACCGGAATAAGCAAATTACCTTTATAATGGTTGCTAGGCTGTAATTAGGCGGACATTTTCTTGAAGCACCCAACTGTGGGCAAGTACTGGTGGTACAAAAAGTGTTGGTCTATTTTAAGTTCCTTTTATACAGCTCTCATATAGAGGAGGCCTGTGTCCCAGCAGTGGAACCGTTATAGACTTATTTTGCTCCTCGTACAAGGGGATTAAACATCAATTAAACCTATTGTTATATTGATTACTAGCTGCGCCCCGCGTTTCATCCGCGTAGACCGGGATAAAAGTATTTGTTTATCCAAGGTATAAGCTACCTACATACCAAACGTCATCCAGATCGGTACGACCGTTTGAACGTGAAGAAGTAACAAACATACAAACACACTCACAGACTTTCGCCTTTATAATATTTATTGATATAGTGTGTTACGTACATAAGCTATGTAAGTAACCTGGGAATATGTTCCCTTGGGCTAATTTTTGACATTCACGAGGGCGAAGTCGCCGGCAGAAGCTTGTATGACAACATACAAGATAATTTTGCGGTTGCTGTATCTTTAATTGTTTGATTCCCCGAATTTATGAACACAAAAGCCTAGTTCTGTTTTGCAGAAAAATATCTATTCTCTATTCTTATAATATGAAATTAATTTATTGTTTATGCCTTTTTTTTGGAGGGTGTGACATCATCTAATGACATCTCTCGCTCTGCGTGGAACAGGAGGATATGTCAGACTCTTACTGACTATTATAAAACCCAAACTTATTTCGTCAGTTGCCTGTGCCAAGAGCTGCGGTGACTCTTTCTAATTTATCTGGGACCCGCATTAAATTATTTTCCTTAGTGACAGTCCTCATTTATAATAATGATATCGGTATATTAATTATTAATTTTCAGGAAAATTCCACCCGTCAGAGAGATATCCTTACTAAATTTTATTTGCGAGATTTTCTTACGACTTAACAAAGAAAGTTATAACTGGTTTTGCCTCATACGGAGTCCGTCCTAATTAGCATCAATTATTTACCGCCAACTTATCTTTATCTTGAGTGAGATGTAGATGGACTAGATGGTAGATAAGTAATAAAACATATGAATTTAATCACAGATAAATTGCAACTCATTAGAGGTGACGTTATCTTAAATATAAAACAATTTAGATGTCTTAATTTTATTTGCACTAATTTCCACTTATAAGTGTTAATATTTGCGATTACAATTTTTAAATAGATTCATTTAAAATAATTAAGCCAGCTTAACTCAGGCAGGCACTTAGCTTTGTGTGAATTATTTCATCACCACTGCTAAAAACACCGTGAGGAAACCGGCATGTCCTAGAGCCAAAAATTCGAAGACAGGTAAAATCCACACACACCTCCTCCTTTAAGATTTGAGAACCTCTTCCTTTTTTAAAGTCGGTTAAAAACTAACAAATGCGAAACGTTTATTCACCGACTGTACTTCTCATATCAGTGCCACGAATTTGTGCATAAATACAAAACTATGCAATTAAAACTTCCTGTTGTGAGCAAAGGGTTGAGCAAATTAGGCATTGGAAAAAATTAAACGCGTGCAAATGATTTGTAGGGTGAAAAGCAATTAAGTTTTAAAATAGAAACAACTTACGTAGGGAACGTGTTATTTCCAGCTCGATTATCACAGGTGTTTATTCTAGGCCTAGTGACAATAAGTACATGATTATAGAGGGGGGCAATGTGGTGATTTTGTAAATGACATATTAATAGTCTTGAGAACGGAAATTTAAACGTATTCGCGATTTTATGTGTGTGATTAAGGGGAGGGACGAACGTACGCAGGTTACATGACAAACGCTGACAAAAAATAGAAGATTGTTACGCTTTGATCCAAGTACAATTTAGGGTCTTTGAAAGGCGGTTTGCGAATCGGCTAGACTGTGTTTATTTTTGTCTGACTTTATTTACGCGGAGTTTAGTGGAAGGTATCGATTTTGTGCAGTTAAGGGTCTACTTCTGGCCAAGTGGCGCCCTCATTGAATAAAAAATCGTAGCGTAGCATAGAAAATAAATATTAAAGAATCCAACGTCACGTTTGTTACAACTATGATAAAGTATTTTTACGTTGTTAAACAGGTCTCAAAATGTTTCGAATCCAAAGTAGTAGGCAAAAGTGTCAGAAACGGCCGTTTTTGGTATCAATCCAGGGCCTGTAGACAAAGTAACATCGCTTCGTAGCGAAACGATATCTAAATTCGTCATCGTCTCTGAGATATCGATAAACATTTCCTAGCGTTAGCGTTCCTTCGTTATCTTTTTTGGCGATCACGATCGAGGCGAAGGCGAACTCTGAAAGCGCTGCTTGTCTACGCATTTGAATGGGATAAACACGATAGTAATTCGTTTCTTTATGGTTTCGTTACAAATTATAACATTGTCTACCAACTTGCGATAACGATGTCGACTGACCACGTGACTTAGCGCGGTTTATGTCAATCTCACACATTTTAGTCTTTTCTAACTTCGTTATCGTTTTTAAATTGTTACTTAGTCTAAGCCCCCAGGATAGTACTATCAGAGGCATTTAGGATGTTTGATACTAGAACATGCATTATTTAACACTAGCTTCTGCCAACGGCTTCGCCAGCGTTGAATTAGTACTTTCCCCACTATAATCTATCTCTGTGCTAAAGGGGAATTTTGATTTGTCATCAACCATACAAAAAATGCCTGAAATGGACAGAAACTACTAATAGTCCTTAATTTTATTTAGAATAAAGTATGTATAGTGATTTTTTTTATCATCTATAAGCACACGTTTCAGCGCTATCTCACCAGATGGTAAGCGATGATGTGGTCGAAGATGGAGCACGCTTGCCTAGAAGTAACCTATTCACTCTTAACTTAAAGAATCCCAGGTTGTAGCTATCAGGAAACAAAAAATTTATAAATAATTCTTAAATTTGTTTAACTAGGGTAAAAATATAACAATTACTAAAATATTTGACTTGAAATCCGCCTAATATTTTCATTGCAGGTCGTGTTTATTTGATATGAGTAAGTGACATTCAGCCAAAGAGGAATCGTCAAATAATCGTTGTCGAACGAGTTGTTATTTTTTTTTTTGCATTCCCCTTTCAACCCGATCCGTTTACCCGTTCTTTCGTGATTGAGTAATAAACACCGATCAAAATTTTCTCAATTTATAATATTAGTATCAACCTGTCTTGTCCCACTACAGACCTCCCTTTCTTCTTTTGATCCCTCCCGGTTTTGGGCATGTTGAAACCAACCCCGTCTGTAGTGAAGGTGTCCAGCAAAAGTTTTTATTACATATATATTTTAATTTTGACCAAAAATAATTCGACTGTAGAAAATCGGCCAAGTGCGTGTCGGACTTCGCATATATAGGGTTCCGTACCAAATGTATTTTTGACTATTTGTATGACTTTGGGTCAACAAGATGCTTATACTGTGAAAATTTGAAGACTGTAGCTCCAACCGTTTGGCTGTAAAACCTGTGTGACAGACTGACAGATGGACAGATTGACAGATGGACACAGGTACACGTGAGTGACAGCAATAGGGCTCTGTTTGGACCCTTCGGGTAAGAAACTCTAAAATTACCTAAGAAAAGCATGTGGTCTTCCTAACTTTCTCTCTTCACGGGCGAAAGTGTTCACATTATGATGGAGCAAGATCTGCTGTCAACTCGTCAAAACTTGGCATGACTTGAGCCCAGCGATGGCGGAATTACATTATTGTTGAAAAATCAAGCATGCATTGACGGCCGTGGTCTGTCGGTTTGTTTGGCGACCACAATGCCCCACGCTAACGAGTCGCGTGTCTGAATAAAACATTGCTCGTGAGGTTTGAGGGATGAGATGAAGAGGATAGTGCGTAAGGGAAAGTACAGAGGTCTATGTCTATGTCTATTGCCGTCCTTAAGCTAAAGTGTTTTAATTTTTTCTTCTTCTTAGCGTGTTGATGATATAAATAATATATTTTTAAATAAATTTCTTGCCTAGCCCAGTATTCGGCCATGGCAATGCCGTTCGCTGACACTGTCATGAGATTCTTACGTGAGCAAGTAACAGGGCATCACCTTCTGGCAATGCAGGAAAATTGTAGCTAAGAGGTGGGGCCTATCCCCCAAAATTATACTCTGACTGTATAGCGCAGTAATTCGGCCCATGATCACCTATGGGGCCGTGGTGTGGTGGCCCCACACAAAACTAGCTACAGCCATGAACAAACTACAACGTATGCAAAGACTGGCCTGCATGGCAACCACAGGCTGCATTAGACACACTCCGACGGCAGCGCCCAAAGCTATGCAGAGACAGCCGCCGCTTCACCTATTCTTACAACAGGAAGCGACGATGGCCGCAGTACGCCTTAAAACACTGGATCTCTGGGGCATGAGAGAAACTCAACACACCGGTCTGTTCATGGGACTCAACAATGATCTGCCAATAACTAAAGCAATCAACGACCGGATACCCAAGCAGTTTGTCTTTGACAATAAATACAAAATCGAACTGCACGAGGTCCACCGCTATGAGGGGCTGTGCCCCGATGAACTGCGGATCTTCACTGATGGATCCAAAACAGGTACTGGCACGGGTGCGGGGATCTTCTCGGAGGACCTCAACATACACATAGCCACACCTGGGGGTCCATAACACAGTCTTCCAAGTCGAGTACTTGGGAATTTCCCTGGCAGCTTCAGCCATCTTAGCTAGAGATGTTAAGGACCACTCGGTACGTATATTCTCGGACAGTATGGCAGTCAACAGCCACACAGTGAACTCTGGGCTGATATACGAGTGCCACCAACGCCTAAGCCAGGTGGGTAATTCAATGGATAAAAGGACACAGTGATTCCCGAGGCAACGATGCAGCGGACGAACTCGCTAAGAGGGGGTCAAGCATGGCAGCGATGAGACCTGAACCTATTGTGCCTCTCCTCTTTGGTCTCCTCTTTGGACACTCTGGTAAGGAAACGTACCAGAGATCAACACAAAAAGCTATGGACCGACAACAGTGAGTGCAGGCAGGACAAGGAGGCGCTTCCCTCCATTAATGACCGCTTCACAAAGCAGGCCCTACGACTGACGCAACCTCAGCTGCGGAAAGTCACGGCCGTTATAACTGGCCACGGGTCTTTTGATAAGCACCTCTCTGTCATAGGAGTTACAGACAACCCACTTTGCAGAGCTTGCATGGAGGAGGATGAAACAGCGGCTCATCTGCTACTAAGCTGCCAAGTAGTCGCTACATACATGGCAAAATACTTCGGACACCCAGGTAACCCAAGCGAAATAATCAGTAACACCAGGCCGCTGCTGGCCTTTTTTGAGGAACTGGGTTGGATCGAATGACAAAGTTATCCCACCTGTACGCAAAATACATGCCTTGTGCGTGAATTTGCGGAAACCAGCCCTGCATACATACAAGTAGCAGGGCATGTACTGTAAGATGGAAATTGGGACATGGTCTGCGGAGAGACGCCGCACAAACACTTAAGATCGAAACTCTTTCGAGTCTTTGATGCCATGGCAATCGGCTAAGAATTCTCTATCGATCTGTCTCTCTGTGCGTTTTACATCCATGAGATTACCGCGACCCTCACCAGGACATCGGTCTACTTTGTGAGAGAACTTCTAACGCTCCGTCTTCCAGTACGCGGTCGCCACTCCAGAACTTTTCGGGCCCATCGACCATCTGTTCTGCGAGCAATGTGCCCTGCGCACTGCTACTTAAGGTCGGTGATTTATTTATGATAATACTTTTTTGTGAACCTCATATTACCACAGATTTATAAAACAAGTGAATATCTCCCGTACCATGTAAAAATCTAATTATTCTTTTCATTCGCCACGTTCGCAGGTCCCTTATCCTTTGCTCCACACAATAAACGGTAACGTTTCACTTTGCACAATAGACTCGGTTTGGCTGTAACCTAAATATCGGATTGTGGCGCAGGCACTACGGCAATGTCGCTGTTTATTCTATTGAATAAAATATGTTTAACTTGTGAACACCTAATAATGTCGCGGAGTTCTTTTTAGGTTGGGAAAAGTTTAGAATGTTATTTTGAACTCTATTTGTAATTTTAACTTGTACATCCTTTGCTGGGTGGCTGGTTGCAACTGGATGAGCGTGGTCATAGGATTTCTTCATATGGCTTGCCATTGATTTGGCAGCTACAAATTTAAGAGGCCTGTCTTTGTTTATTCCATTGAATTAAATATGTTTAACTTGTGAACATTTAATAATGTATCGGAGTGCTTATGAGGTAGGGAGAAATATTATTTTGGATTTGTAATTTTTACTTGAACATAAATCCTTTGCAAAGTGGCTGGTTGTACTATATGTAGTGGATGGGGATTCCTTCAAATGGCGTCCTATTGGTTGGATAGCTACAGGTGGACTGCTGATGTCATTGGGTGATTCCGCTAGTCGTTGTTTATTCTAGTGAATAAAATATGTTTACCTTGTGAACTCCTAACAATGTGTTGGAGTGCTTATTAGCTTGGCTGATAGTTAGAATATGATTTGATTTTGATATTTATGACTTTAACTTTCTTTGCAATATGACTGGATACAGCTGGATGATACTGGACGAACGACTGGGTTGGAAATGTTGGCATTATATGGAGTGCCATTGGATGGCCAGCTACATGTGATGTAGTCAATGAGAGGTCTCATTGAAAATTACAAAAAAGAAAACGGCGAGGTGCGTGTCGGATATCGCACATTTAGGGTTCCGTACCAAATGTATTTTTGACTATTTGTATGGCTTTGGGTCAACAAGTTTCATATACTGTGAAAATTTGAAGACTATAGCTCTAACCGTTTTACTCTAAAACCTGTGTGACAGACGACGGAAAGACAGACAGACGGACACGTGAGTGACAGCAGTACGCTCCGTTTGGACCCATCGGGTACGGAACCCTAAAATATTACCATCCATAAACCACTCAAAATTCCAGCAATAAGTCAATAACAGATCAAGTACCAAATAAAATAGTAAAATATAAAACCTAAGTGATGCTAATTTAATTATTTCAAAGAAAATTATTCTAAAAATAGCCTATTCATTACTAGAAATTATTTACAGATTTACAGTTAAAACAGTATACATTTTCGTACTTTATTACCACTTACAATCACCAAAGGTACATTGACATTAACAGGGGCTGTATGAAATATCTTCATAATGACACATGGCAGGTTGCAGATTAATTGAGTCCAAAGGAAATTAAAGCTCGCTCTTAGAATAGCAATTATGCTCTAAATTATAATGTACTATTTTTAACAGCACCTGGCCTCATCAAGCGAAAACTTGTTAAGCTGGTATTCGATGACCATGCCGTCAACGATTATGTGACATTGACGGGAATATGTGCCCTTTGCAGGCGACGACCAGTGTACGATGTGATTACGACTTTATTGCCATCCCGACAACTGCCTACAATTAAGGCCACAATGGGATCTAATACAAATTTAAGTTATATTTGACATTAACCTTTTTTTAATTATACATAGAAAGAAACGAAGAAAAAAATATTTATTTGGCGACAGTTTCTATATATTATAATGTACTCTGTGGTCACCAGGTTCGCACAAATGAAACAAAATAAAAAGTTACCATCATTAAAATAAACAACATAGCTTATTATACCTCATGGCTGCGCCAGAAACGTTCATTTCAGCAATGTTGCCAGGCAGATGCTGTCTGCCGCTGGTGTTCCAATGAACCTTGAGTGACGAGTGACAGAGCAAATGGTAATACATCAGATAGGTCGCTGCCGATTGCAGCAGAATTCAGATAAGAAGACTACGCCAAGACGCCTAGCATTTACGAGGAGCTAAAGAATCTACACCACACTATAATATTCACCTTTCAATATTCATACATACGATATGGCAATTTTTAGACATTGACACATTTGACAATAATTTTAATAATAGGAAATATCCCTAAAATTATTTTCAATAAAATAAACTGACGAAAACATTATTTCTGGTTAGTATTCCGATCCGCACGAATAATCTTTTGCCACTCAAGAAAGGGTTCGAAAAGTTTTTATTTGATGAAATACTTTTCAGTGACATTTAAATTAGCCTGATATCTTATGTCGCTGGGTAAAAGACGGCCACAGTGCGTAAGACGGTTTTATAAGGTGGAGACGACAATACAACAATAAATAGTATTACCTACTCGTATTTTAAAGCACAAAAAAAAATGTATTTGTAAGTTTTTTGGAACAAATAAAACATTTATTAATATTATTAAATGAAACCACTGGCAATACTTATTTTGAACTAATTTTAACATGAGCCAACCCTTTTTTTTGTGGGGTGGGAAATCATCCAATGACTTCTCCCGGTCTGGGTGGAGCAGGGCCGGTCAGACTTTTACTGATTAGAACCCGCCCCTGTTTCTCCAGTTGCCTGAGTGCCAAGGGCCGCGGGAACTCTGTTACGAATTTATCCGCAACCCCAGGCAGGCATCGGCCCTAACGGGCCCCGTCAGGTATTGCTGATATCTCTTTGAATGGCGTGTGGAACACCACGTACCGTTGACTCACGGGTCTGGTCCTAATCGGACGGCGACCACTACTCGCCGTCCGTAGGCCCAGGCTTACGATAGCCGGCTTCGCGGGCTTGCGACCCGCGAAGCCTAGGGTGTCTCATGCGGCGGCTGCTGCTGGGGGCGTGAGGGCGACTCTGTTGAGTCTCCCTCACCAGTTCCGCCTCCTCCTTCGCGAGCATTACTTCTTCGCAGAAGAAGGCGATTGCTTTCCATTCCCTCTCGCTCCATACCATGACCTAGACCAGGGCCGGGCGGGATTCCCTAACCCTCACCAGCAGGTGTATTCGCTAACTCAGTTGACATCAATTTGATAAGCACTATTTATTTAAAATATACTGGTATATTGCTCGGTGGACATCGATTATAATAGGCACTACGGTTTTTCTATACGTCAAAGCAGCAATGTACGACAAAGTGCCTATCAAATTGCAACATGAATACAGTTATTAAAATTCTTTAATGTGTCATGCTTATCACAGTGCGAAGGGTGTCAGGTGTGAGATGACGCAAATTCAGTAATAACTTTGAGGGACGTGGTTGATATTTTATTTTATGCGTCATTTTCCGTCTTTTATTTCATAGTTCAACCGCAGTAAATAGTGCCCTATATAAAATGTCATATAATGTTATGATGAGTCCTTAATATTCCCGTAAATGTAAGCGTCATATGCAAAGACCCTCCCACCTATATGAAGGACATAAAACGAACACTTGTCTTTTAACATCCCGTTTTCATCCCGTCCCATATAAAACTCCTGGCAAGTCCGTTAATATGAGTAGTAGGCTCACCTAATAAAAAAGCCTTCAAAGTTACTATTTTAATAGGTGAGGCAGTAATGTCGTTTGCCCATTTAGATCAGCGGCAGGTGCTTGTTCGGGCAGATTTTTCTGCACAAGTGCATCTGTTGATGTATTACATTTTTTGCGTAGTTTTAATTAGATTTAAAGGCATGCGCCTTACTGAGCCTGCTTAATTTTATTAATAGTTAAACGACATTCCTTGCATTGTTTGTGCGATGGTGAATCAAGGTGATCATCTTTCGGTTTGCGTAGTGACGAATGCATATCGACTGCCCCCAACTTTTTTTGCGAATAATCCTAACTTAGTGAGTTAGAATTATTTACAAACAAGTTGGATCGAAAACAACTGTAGGTAATTTTTTGGGTTCCGTACCAAAATGGTAAAAAAAAATTTTTACAAAAAAAAAATAGAACCGACTTCCAAAAAAAGTGCAAAATAACTTTAATTTCGGAAGTCGGTGTTTTTGGTTTTGTTTCTTCATTTATTTGACAGCGACTTCCTAAATTAAAGTTATTTTGCACATTTTTTTGGATTCGGTCTATTTTTTTTGTCAATGTTTTTATTTTTCACTTTTTAGTTGTGGTTCCCCATTAAATTGTGTATCACTACATAGACATAATACGATCGCAGCGATCGCAGTTGATTTGCTGTCATTTTTTGAAGAGTTCAGTTGTCTAAACCCCTTTCGAACAAAAAAAGTAATTTTGCAAATCCGTCTACATTATGACGGAGTTAACATAAATAAATAAAAAAAAAAATCGAATTGATAACCTCCTCCTTTTTGAAGTCGGTTAAGAAGGACCGCTTATGGTGCGACTCAGTCTGTCTGTCTGTCCGTCTGTCACAGCTGGATATCTCAAGAACTACTAATGCTATCAACTTGCTTCTTGCATCAGGGTCTGAAAGGGATCTTAAAAATTCGAAGTGGTTCTACCAGGGCAAGTATCATATGAAAGAGCACTGTTTGCACATTCTCAAAATTTTTTTTTTAAGGCCGCACAATTTTCGACTTTTGACGAAAAATGAAAAAAAAATATTCATATCTCCGAAGTTCGTATAGAAAAAAACCAGAAGTTAATCTATGTGATAGAAGTTTATGTAAAGATTACAGGCACACTTTTTCAGAAATCCTCAACGAAATACATTAGTTCCACTATCGGTGAAGAGATGGCGCTGACCCAAAACTGCAATATTCTACACGACAGTGTCAAAATTCTCTGACAAATTAGCATCACATCCAAAATATTTATATGATGGTATGGAACCCTCGGTGCGCGAGTCCGACTCGCTCTTGACCAGTTTTATATTTGTCAACAAAGCTAAAAAGGTTTTAAAAATCATATTAACCCACCGATAGTTATAATACTTATTAATTTTTTTTAGGTGCAATTTTTTTATACTCGCGAGATTTATTGTGGCTTTCATAAGAAAATAAAATATGTATAAAAACTTTTTTACAAAAAAATAGAACAGACTTCCAAAAAAAACAAAAAGTGAAAAATAACTTTCATTTCGGAAGTCGATGTTTCTGGTTTTGATTCTTCGTTTTTTGACACCGACTTCCGAAATTAAAGTCATTTTACACTTTTTTGTTTTTTGGAAGTCGGTTCTATTTTTTTGTAAAAAAGTTTTTATTTTTCACTTTTATTTGTGATTCCCCATTATATTGTGTTAACAATGGATATCTAGGCGATAGCAGCAATCGCGGTTGATTTGCTGTCATTTTTTTAATAGTTCCGTTGTCAGTTTGCGAAACGCATCATCAGATCTATATGAAATTTAAATGGAACCATTTCGGAACAATCTTCTATCGAATAAAAAAAGAATTTTGGAAATCCGTCTATAAATGACGAAGTTATGCCCGAACATACATTAAAAAAATAAAAGAAAATACAAACATCCGAATTGATAACCTCCTCCTTTTGGAAGTCGGTTAAAAACAACCGAAACCGCAAATTTTGTTTAAACATTTACCTAGATGTTATGTTTTTTCAGTTTGTCAAAACTAAATTAAACCATTGTAATGAAGTTTAATAATTGTTGCATAAACGATATCCATATGCTATAAAGTAAGTAAGTTAGTTTGTGCTTTGTTCTGTACACTGTACGTCATAGTTACGACAACAGACTAATAAAATGACACTAAAAATATGGGATCGTCTTTTTATTAGCGTCCACGCGTTATTTAGCAAAATGACGTCACGGCCTGCTTGCTTATATGGCACTGTAATAATAATTACAACCAACTCAACCAGTCAAACTTGAGCTCTTGAGGTCCTTAAAAGAAGTTAACTTTCTTCTTTTTGCTTTACAGTTAAGTGTCTAGGTAATATGGTGTACTCGCATAATTGTTGGTGGCTACATTGTTCAATGTATTTACTGTCCTTGATGGCAGCTGACGGACGATGAGTCTTAGTGTGTTCATTGAAAATTGTCATAGAGTAGACTTTGGGAACAGAGGTTGTCCAATTTCAAGTGATATTTTCCCGCATACTTATTTAGTTTAAAAAAAACCGACGAAATACGTGCTTCGCACATTTAGGGTTCCGTAGCAACTAAACTTTTATAAACAAGACCATTCACCTCATATGAATAGTACCTAGTAATCAGCAGAGGTCGGAAATAGGCAGAGTTATTTATGTACTTGCATCGAAATGTTGATATTAATATGGATCTTCCCGGGATTTCTAATGGACAATCTCGTGTGGCCAACAATATTACAAAGAAATAATAATAAAAATCTCTATTGTTTTCTTTTGTTCTCACAAGCTATGTTGTGTGAACTACAAATGTAGCAACATCGCGCCTATGCGCATTGGAATTTTGCAATTTCGGACATCCGATGTCGTTGATATAAATTTGGCAACGTCGCGCGTGCAGTTGTTTAAATTGTGTAAAAGTAAATACCTTTTTATTTTATAAATCTCGGGAACTTCTGCTCTTTATAATTAATCACGGGATTTAAGGCATATCTACTTTATTCTTTCGCTGTATAAAATCAGTGTAAAGTACATAAATAGCTCTACCTAATTCCGACCTCTGGTATTCAGTAACTAAATTTTTGGCTTTAATATAATAACCAGCAACTAGTGAACTCAATTGAAATGGAGTCCACTTTTGTACCAATCCTTCTACATATTATGATTATTGCCCTCTTGATAAAAATCATTCAAATTTAATGGCATCAGTAAAAACTAAAAATTAATGAGTTACACATTCTTTACAAAGCACCTGCCCTCGGGCCACATACAGGTAATGGTGCAGTTACCTTACCAAAAAACATAACTAAATTAGCTCAATGATCATGGTACCTTATCATTATTACATACCACAGAATCCTTTCATCCAAATTGTTCAATAAACACATCACATAATGCCCATATTCTCTGAAGTGGTAGGCAGTAAAAGTACCTTTCCCTAATTATTCGTATGGCACACATTTTATAAGTTATGTTTAATTTCAAACATAGAGTGTAAAGGTTGGGACCGGGCTCGTTCTTCACATTGTAGAACCCATGCGTCATTTTCCATCAGGCGAGATCCAGAGCTAACCAGCTCTGGATCTGCCTAGCCTTTTCCCAACTATCTTGGGGTCGGTTTCCAGTCTAACCGGATGCAGCTGAATACCAGTTTTTACATGGAGCAACCGCCTATCTGACCTCCACAACCCATTGACTGGATAATACGATACCCCTTGGTAAGACTGGTTGTCAGACTTTTTGGCTTCTGACGACCAGTAACGACTGTCAAAGATCCACGATTGACAGCCGGGACCAACGCTTAACGTGCTTTCCGAGGCACGGAGAAGTCTCGGTATGTAAATATGGTCACCCATCTATGGACCAACCCCGTATCGTAGCTTAACCTGATGGATCGAATACAAAATAAATAGAATAATACATTTTTAAACAAGTTTTTAAATTCATACACAAAATTAGTATCTGTGCTGTTAACATTAAAGAGCCTATCTGGAGCTAATCCTGGACATTAATTCATGTCATACTTACCATAAAAATGCATTGTTATCGGTTATATCCACATGTTAAAATTCAACACCGTAGAATAAGAGGAAGTCTTCTACGAAGCAATAATGCTCGCAAAGGAGGAGGCGGAACGGGTGAGGGAGGCTCAACAACAGAGTCGCCCTCACGCCCTCAGCCGCAGCCGCCGCAGGAGACGCCCTGGGCGTAGGACGTCGCGAGACGATCTCCGGCCACCATAGACCCGGGCCTGCGGGCGGTGAGTAGTAGGTAGCTCGCCATCCGATCAGCATCAGGCCCCAGATTCGACGGTGCTTAGTGTTCCACGCGCGCCTCAAAGAGTTGTCAGCAAAACATAACGGAGCCCGTCATGGCCGATGCCTGCCCAGGGGTTGTGGATAAATTCGAAACAGAGTTAGCGCGCCCGTGGGCACTCAGGGCAGGGAAGGAACAGGTTATGTAATTTATTTTGGGGTGGGTTTTAGCCAGTAAGAGTCTGAAACCCGCTCCACCCGCAGCGGGAGACGTCATTGGATGACTTCCACCAATCCAAAAAAAAGGTATAAGAGAAAGTGGTTCTAGTTCAGCTTGCAAGATTTGACCCGAACAAACAAACATTGCAAGTTTAAAAGCTTGTAACTTTATCAATTCAGCCACCCAAAGGTTTGTCGCTTCTGTAGTTACTTACCAATGCAATCAACAAGTTCTATATTAAGACGAGCAACATTTTTTTTGTAACACTTTTTACAGGCTTCTGTCGCGCGCCCTGTCGAGCAATTATTGCAAAACTAGTACCTATTTCAAAAGATGTTCGTCATTAACAGGTTGTACACAGCATCTGCTTGTTGTAAACATCAACGAGTTCCTTTTCTCCAACTTCGAAAACATCCTTAACTCTTTGTGGTAAAGTTGAGAATTGAACAACAATGAGTTCGATGTTGGAACGAGAATATTAGTTTTCTGTTTTTGGTGATTAACAACTGTGTGTGATCATTTTTTTTTAGTTTTTAACGGCTGCAGGCTTTAGTAGACTTGTTTGTACTGTTGTGGTATTTTAGAAGCAGTAATGTTAGAAAGTGCGTGCCTTTTCAAAATTATATTGTTTCGTAACGTTTCATTGTCAGTAAGGATTCCAAAATTTTTGTTATTAGTGTGATTAGAAACTATACCTAAATCAATAAATTCCAAACAAATTGATAGTAACGTTTTTATTTACTTAGGTTAGGTCTTTGTTTTTAAATTACATAGCTATATTTTTACAAACATTGGTCAGCATACCTTTTTTTTTATTAAAGTTAAAATTTTATTCATGAAATAAACCCATAGAATTTGAAAAAATATAACGAAGTTTTAACACTATGTCGAAATAAGCTCAACGGTATAACAAACCTTTGCATAGAAGTTTAAAAAGATACAAAATAACTTGGTATATACATATACCAACTGACGAGTATAAACCCATCGCTATCAAGCAGTCAACACATCCGAAAACTAAAAAAAGGCTCGCAAACCACCATTAAGCCCAACAAAGTGCCGTGGACGTCATAAAATATATTTTCCGATAGTCGAATTGCAGCATCGGCGTCGCCCACAAATCTTTTCCGATAAATTTTGCCCAACAGTGGTACTAGTGATCCTCGGAAATATCTCGAAGCTTAGTCGTTTGATAAATAATTTAATAAGAGAGTCATTCTTTTTTAGATTTTGGTTGACAGAAATCGGTTTTTACTTATTGAGAATTATGAAAAAAACATACATAACTTGAAAAACTTAACACTTCTTCAGGAGCAGTCGGCTAATGACAGCAAATTGGTAATGAAATACTAGCGTTTGCCCGGTCTTATAATAAGTCAAGATTTTTTATAATGTTGACATTTTTATAGTTCAACATGCGAAAATTTATTGCAACGGGGCACCTAAGTTATGATAAGAACCTCCTACTTCATCAAGTTTATGTGCCTTTCAGATAAGATTTCTACCTTCTAACTCTGATTGGTTGTATTAAAAAAATGTTGATCTGATTTAGTTCACTAAACTTTCAACTTGTAGTAGTTTTTTTTTTCTGCTAAAAGGAGCCAATTTCACCCGGCTCCATGTTTCCGAGGTGTAACCGTGCCGATAACCGACCGACTTGATCTTCTTGGTGTTACTTTAACATCTACCCTCAATTTTGGTCCCTTCATAGAGGCTAAGGCTCAAGTGGCTGCCAAAAAGTTGGGGGTCCTCGCAAAGGTGAGACGATACTTCACGCCGGAACAGCTGCTCCAACTCTATCAAGCGCAAGTGCGATCGTGTATGGAGTACTGCTCTCATCTTTGGGACGGATCTGCAAGATACCAGCTTGATGCCCTTGAGTCAATTGAGAAACGAACCAAGGGGATCATCGGCAATGATAGACTCGTTGAGTCAAAACTCCAAAGTCTTGAACATAGACGCCGAGTTGCTAGCCTGTCGGTTTTCTATCGATTACATTTTGGGGAGTGTGCGACGGAATTGCATGATCTGATTCCGATCATCGTGCTCCATCTTCGACCACATCATCGCTTACCATCAGGTGAGATAGTGGTCAAACGCGAGCCTATCAAACATAAAAAAAAAAAAAAAAAAAAAGTTTAGATAAGTGGCCTCCATGTTTGTTGCATTATTTACTCGACCTCCTGGTTGTAGAATTCAAACACTGAGTGCTGAATTGCAGGTTGAGCCTCGACAAGGTAACATTATATCAGTGTTGACTTAGCGATAGTAATTTTCATTAGGTCTGTATTTAATTATACTTTACCGGGAGTTCGATCCCCAGCTACAGTTATTAATTCAAACACTCAGTGCCATATTGCTGGTTGAGCCTCGACAAGGTAACATTCTATCAGTGTTGGCTTAGCGATAGTAATTGTCTGTAGTCAACGACACTTTACCGCGAGCTCGATCCCCAGCTACAGTTATTAATTCAAACACTCAGTGCCGAATTGCTGGTTGAGCCTCGACAAGGTAGCATTCTATCAGTGTTGGCTTAGCGATAGAAATCGTTATCACTGGTAGATAGACACTTTGCTTAAAGAGTCTACTCTAGTAAGTACCTAATCTGTTTTTAAACTATGGAAGCAGTGCAAATGTTATTCCAACTTGTAATCATGTTATGTCATTCTAACTCATATGTATTTTGCCAACTTTCACACACGGTATACCTCACCAAAACACTTAAATATAACATTTAAATAGCGGCACACAGTACGGGCCACGTTCGAGTCGAGCCGAAAATGCATTTTGTGAATTATACGTGAATGTGGTGACTGGCCAAATTGTCGGCCCACCAAATGGACGAATCCTTCACACCTGCGCCCTCGTGTACGATTCGTAAATCACACGTACTGATATTACGAGTAAAATGTTTGGGACGTTCCCCTTACATCAACAAGCTGGATGATATTAAACATTTTCTTCTTTATCAGTATTTAATTTGCGGGAAAACTTCTATAGTAGAAAAAAAAATCTTATTTTTTTTACAGGCTTAAGTTTGACTACTATCTCACCTGATGATAGGCCATGATGTGGTTGACAATAGAGCATGCTTACCAAACCCCTGACTGGAAAACCATCAGCTTATAGCATACGGAATCTCGATATTCCATGACTACCTTTAACCATTATCAAATTTTCTGTATCCGATTTTCTGGCATAGATTTTTTGCTTCAATGGCACTTCCATTTTTGTAAAATTCGAAGTAGAATGTTTTAATTCTGTTCCACTTCACTAAATTCATCGCACTTTCATATGTAATGGGGGTATGTTAAAAACTGAATACGCCGAATTACAGCACACATTTAGTTTGAATCAACATGGGAACCGTCCGTAGAGTGAAAAATAATTCACATTTTTGGGTTGCAAATTCCGAGTGATTTTATCTTTGCCTCGATCTGTACATAAAAGTTTTATGAAAAAACAGTAGCAAAATACAGTTTTACTTTCTTTTTCCAGTCAAACTGGTAATGATAAATAGTACTGTGGCAACGGTAGGTATGTGTGAGTTGTCAGAGTTGCGGAATTCTTCGAAAGTGTTCAAGCGGCCCTGCAACACAAAGGACAATTGAAGGAATACAGGTGGATTTTAGTCAGTAAGGCTGGCTTCACAGCTGTCCGGGAGACCCGTACGGGCCGCTCGTACGGGTTCCCGGAACGCAGACATATGTGAGGCGCTAGAACATTGTTTGACAGCGACGCGGAGCTGGTCGCGTACAGACCAATCCGGGTCGTTGTGTCGAGTCTCCCGGACAGCTGTGAAGCTAGCTTAAGTGTGTGACACTCCCTCCCGCTCCACCCAGAGCGGGAGAAGTCATGATTTGCTACCCTCAAAAAAAAAGAAGAGGGGTATGTGTGAACTCCAAAATTTCGAGTTGATACCACGTTCTTCTTTCACGGTGGGTTATCATTGGTTTGGAAGATACAAACCCCAAAAACAATTAGTGAAGATACTCAAAAGTAAAGTCAGCGAACTTATAATACCTATATATTATAGAACAATAATAAAGTCAACCTACTATAGGTGGGGATCGTGCGGTCCATGGCCCTCTACGGGGCACCGGTGTGGGCGCGTTCATTGAGGCAGCGATCAGCTCGCCAGATGAACGCGTCCCAGAGGGTCATGGCGATCCGCATCATCCGAGGATACCGCACGATCTCCCGTGAGGCGGCGAGCCTCCTTGCCGGACTGTCACCGTGGGATCTGGAGGCAAAAATCCTCGCGCACCTGTATGAGTGGCGCGAGGAGGCCAAACGCCGGGGCGAAACTCCGCTGCCGCGACAACTCGCGGCTCGGCGGACCGAGCTCCGGCAGGATCTCATGGTGACATGGAGAGAGCGACTGTCGCAACCCAGCGCTGGGCACGCCACCATCGAGGCGGTAGTGCCCCTCTTTGAGGAGTGGCTGGAGAGGCGTCACGGCGCCCTCACCTTCCGCCTGACGCAGGTGCTCACCGGACACGGCTGTTTCGGTAAGTACCTGTGTCGGATCAAGGCGGAGGTGACCCCCGGGTGTTTCCATTGCGAGGATCGCCCAGAGGACACGGTGGAGCATATGGTGGAGGTTTGCCCCGCTTGGGCAGAGCACCGCCGTGTCCTCGTGGATGCGATAGGCGGCAGCGACCTCTCGCGCCGTGCCCTGGTTCAGGCCATGGTACGGAGCGAGAGGGAATGGGAAGCCGTCTCCTCCTTCTGCGAAGCAGTAATGCTCGCGAAGAGGGAGGCGGCATACGTTAGGGAGACTCGACAACAGCCGAGTCGCCCTAGCGCCCCCAGCCGCAGCCGCCGCATCAGACGCCAGGGGGTTCGGGCGCCGCGAGACGATCTCCGGCCACCGTAGACCCGGGTCTGCGGACGGAGAGTAGTGGGTAACTCGCCGTCCGATTAGCACCAGGCCCGAGAGTCGACGGCGCGTAGTGTTCCACGCGCGCCTCAAAGAGTTGTCAGCAAAGGAAAGTGGCCTGCCACGGCCGATGCCTGCCCGGGGGTGGAGGATAAATTCGAAAGAGTTACCTCGCCCCTGGGCACTCGAGGCAGGGAGGAACAGGGGTGGGTTTTAGTCAGTAAGAGTCTGACACGCCCTTCCGCTCCACCCTAGAGCGGTCATAGGATGATTTCCCACCCCCCAAAAAAAAAAAAAACCTACTATAGGTAAGCTATGCTGGTTAAACATTTGCAAAAAGCAGCCAGTTGAGAAGTACTATCCGTATCGACTGTCGCAAACACGAGGCCAGAGACATTTGTATGACAGTCAGTAAAATAAATTGATATAGAGATAAAATTACATTTGTAATATTTTTTCTTAACAAATATGTTCTTGCAAAACTAACATAATACCCAATATTATATCTCTAATGTCATATCACGAACCAATTCATTACTAAACCCACAAGCACTTATTTGGTGTCCAATTTAATCAAGACACCATCAGAACTGATTAGCAATGTCAAAGTAATGACAAATTATCTTGATATTACAGAAAGCAATGTCGTTTAGTTCTGCAATAAATTATTATGTTGCACCTTAACAGTAAAACCGATCGATTTATTATGAAAATTTTGAGTTACTCAATATCTGAATACTATGGGCCTTAGTATGGTGTGTAAGGAGATACGTGCAGTGAGCAATTCCGTAGACTACAATGATTTACCTACTTTATGCTTTTTCCGGCTTAGCCTCAATGTCTCAATTAAATAAATGTGAATTCACCTCAAGTTTAAGTATGTTTTTGGTGTAAGCAATTTTGCGATTGTTTCTAGGAAAAAGTAGAATATTGATAGTTAGCTACTCGGTAAAATATACTTACATACGACTAAGATAGACTGGGGTAGATTAAGAGCAAAAAATTAAATTATACAATTGGTGTACTAAAACAGAAAATTGACTAAGGTTCAGGAATGGCGACTGAGTATCGGAATACGAAGCATTCGAAGACCGCCTACAAGGTGGACTCAAGACCTGGTGAGGGCCACGGGAGTCCCCTAGATGTGGGAAACACAGGACCGTTCGATATGTAGTGACGCTTGAGGGAGGCCATAATCAAGCTCTGGATGTTTTTCGGCAGAAATTACGATGAGCGTGGTGATAACCTTAGTATGAAAATGTGACCAGGCCCGGTATTCTATGCTGGTACAGTTGTGCGCCGCCCCTAATATTCAAAAGTGAGAGGTGACCGTACAATCGCACGGTCGCCATTTTATTTGTCACGTCTCGTTTGACACCACTGACATTTGTGAACAAACTCCTAGGGTTGACGGAGTTAAAGCCTTAAAGTGCAGTGGTACAACCCATAAAATACAAAAAAAATATTGCAAATAAATAAAATACCGTCAAATATGTACTTACTTTAGTCTATGCTACAATTTAAGGCAAGCATAGTATTTCAGATGTGGATGAGCATTTATTGCTGCAAACTCTAATCCAAACAAATGCATAAAAATATATAGATAAAACATTACCTCTATAGATATTGGATACTACCATAAGTATACCTACACATATAGCTGAATTCAATATTTAGATAAGTTGCTCTAGTATTAATTCATGTGGAACAATTCTCGCCCCTGTAAAAATACCGGTCAAGTGCGTGTCGGACTTCACACATTTAGGGTTCCGTACCAAATGAGGAATTATCGAAGTTTCTTTGACCCAAGTTATTCTGTCATGGGAAGTTAAAAAATTCTTCGGAACAAAATTTTGTGACAGACGACGGACAGATAGACGGACAGACAGATGGACAGACAGATGGACGGACAGACGGACACGTGAGTGACAGCAATAGAGCTCTGTTTGGACCCTTTGGGTACGGAATTCTAAAAACTTGGAAAGAGCCTTCAATTTATATTTTTTCTCAAAGCGTCCATTGCAGCAATATTTATGTACTTTCCGACTTACGCTATTTCACTCGCCTCACAGTTACGACAATACAAAATTCAATAGATGTCAGATATTCACGCTCCGTGTTGTTCGACGACTTTATCGAGACATCTTAACGTTTCCAAGGAATTGTTCGAAAACCTCTAGATTTTGATCTAAAGGTTAATCATTATCATTGACAATCGTATTGCTTAATACCGCAGTATATTTGATTGGATGTCAAACTAGTTACGAACTGAGATTAGACTTGGGTCTAAGTTTCGGAGAACAGTTTGTGTGTTCAGCTGTAGGGGTTTCGCCTTGGACTCCAGGTTATCGGTTCGCGTATTACTTTCGGGCATGTATGTATGTTCGTACTATGTAGTTTGTTAACAGTTCTCATGTCCCAAGGAAAACTGTTCGTTTACTATAGGTAGGTACCTATCTTATGACATTAGCTCATGGTACTTTGGCAATAAAATTCTTAAAATGAACACTTCCTATTGTATTCATACCTTCACGAATTTCTTCACACCTAAAAGTTCTGAAAACTAGATAATAATATGCGCAAGACTTTTGTCTTCATGGTTTTACTGTCTTTTTACAAAACTGCTGGACCAGGAAGATATGCTGCAGAAAGTTTGAGTAGTATTGTAAAAAAAATCCGACGACAGTTATTTTGATTAAATCATAGATTTCATGCCACCGACTTTCAGACTGCTGACAGAAAAGTGGCTCGTTTGGAACTTTGTAGTTATTTTGAGCAGTAGGGTTTTTTGAAAATAATTCTTTTTTTTTCTTAATTTTATTGAGTCATATTTTTGGAATTGACTCCTTTTAATTAGGAATCTCCAAATGACCACGTCAAAAAAAAAAATATACGGCCTCACTAACCTAATGGCAGGTGACTTTTTGTTTTTTTTTCAAAATTAAGCATTTAGACTACAGGGTGTGCCATGGAAATAGACATACGTAAATACATATAAACTCTCAAAAAATAAAACCCTTCTTCTAGAGCAGTCGAATAAAAATCTTATCATAGCTTTACCCGAAACTTACATAATTTCTACTTACATTCAGTCTATTTGCTTCCTCTATAGTATTTGATTTAAAACATTTCCCTTAACTTCTTTAATACTAACCAAAGTCTTTCAAGTTTTTATTTAATCTACAGGCCTCCACCGTATGCAACATCAAGAATATGCTATGAATATTTACGACATGTAATAATAGATACTTGTTCTTATAATTCAGGATACTCCAACTGATATAAATTCTCAAAGTAGGGACGCACGCGGTGCAAGAGAAGACAATATATGAAGATAATATTTTATAAACTTTAAAGGCAATATTGAGGCACTCTTTGGGACTCAAGAGCCTTGAAGAACTTTGCCAAATGGAGAGTATGTTCTAAGTAGTTTATTGTAAGTGCATTATTAAGTCCGTACTTTAACACTAAAGGACTTTGGGAGTTCGAGTCCCTATTAATTGGCTTTGTAATTTAGCTAACGAGACTAGTTTGTTAAGTATGCATTCAGTTATTATTTATTGTTCTGTGGAGACAGTGAAATGTGAAGGGTCTTTGCAGATAGTTACCGAAGAGATTGTTATGTTCAACGGAACGGCTTCAATAATTGATCCTAAATTATTTTAGATACCTACTACATTAATAATAAACTTTTTGAGAGTTTAAAATGTTTGTTGCACAAATGAATTTCTTTAGATAAAATTTAATTCTGCAGAAAATACGTCTTCACCGTATCATTTTTTAATTTCTCTCCAACGGCCCATAAAGTTGATCGTTCTCGGCTTCGTCCGTAATACCTATGACACAATATTTCTTGAAGTTCCAAACAATATTGAGTCACTCCGGCGACGTCCCCGGGCGACAAACTTCCGCTCTATTGTGATAAACGCCAAACAAACTTGGTCAAACTCGGCCAACTTGGCAAATTTCGGGCGAAAGGTGCACTCATAATACAAACTCTAGTAAGTTTTAATTGCACTAGATTGCAGCGTTGCCACATATTTGTGAAGTAGCGTTCGTAATCTGGGTGCATTTAAAACATGCAAGTTTTTTGACTTATTCGCGTTGCGCTGTGAGACCATGTTTAATGTTGAGAATTATACTTGTAATGTCTTTGTTTTGATGTTCTTTCGACAGTTTTATTGTTTCAAAACGACTAATGTTTAGTTGTGTGAGAAGTGTAATATTAATGTTTGCACAATGTCTAGAATTATCTTTATTTACTACTCCTGAGAGAGCAATTAGAACTAGCAAAATTACTACATTATGTACTAGAACAAAATAACTACCAACAGCTCTATTAGTCACTGGTAACTGTGATGTTTTTGAATTTTTTGACTTGTGTTTGTATTTCTACACATTACTTTTTAGATAATATTGGACAACCAAGCATGCAGTTCATAAACACGACAATAAACCTCACTGAAAAGCTGTCAACATGTGCCAGCAGTCTTTTGTTTTTAAACCACTCGCTTATTTTAATGTCTTCCAATCTCCCAACACGTATTATTTTGACAAGTTAACAAATTAACATGGCCGCAACAGCGAGCATCAGCGGTACGAAAGAAAATAATATTCCAAATGTGTTTGGTATCAATAAATCAATGATTTCCGACCACTTCGCGCCCTCATAATGGAATTATTGAAAAATGTGCATTTTAACGCGCACACTTCATTACGATTCTCGTCATGCAAGCTTCGCATAAATCGAACCGCGAATTCCAATATTGCCGTTAAAGATTTTATAAATTTAACGCCTCGAGTGCTGTACCTGCCTAAGTGGTGAACGAATTTAATAATATTCAAGGAATTATAGATTGTTTACTCGCATTTTGCTTTTTCTTTTAATGTAATACCTGTTATTTTACTTTCTGTGGCAGATCTGAATTAATTCTGCACGGTAATTTCATGTCATGTCAACTCCATTACGCTTTTTAATGTCACTTACAATAGTAATCCTTGTATTGTATTTAAATTTGGTATCAATGTTTGTGTCAAGTTGATACGTGGTGTCGATATCAGTCAATCCATCATTCCTGCCTATCTTTACAAGGCCGACAGCAGTGCTGCAGTCAAGTTGCTTCACGAGGTTTAGTTTTCTGGTTTCCCCTGCTTTTTTTGTCAGACTGTTAGTTCATCCATCCATTGTCAATTTCTGAGAAAGAGTAGAGTGAACCGTAACAAAATGGAAACTCAATCATATTAGTAGCACCCTTAAAAAAATATAGTAATTTGCAACGGGTTACTACTTAGGAAACTTGACCTTTAAAAATCATATTTATAAATAAAGTTACTCCCACATAAATCCCCTGGAACATTAAAATGAAACACGTAATTTGATAAAAAATATGAGTTTCAGCTATGTTACGTAGGAAGTTTACTTAGCGCCAACTAATGGGAGTATATCTTTATTTTGGTATCCTTTGACCCTTGAAAGGTTAGGTTCGATCGATTTGTGTGAAGAAAGTGCCATGTCATGTATAAAGTAACTGATCATACGCCTATTTATAGCTGAAAGGGTACCAACCCGTGAATATAGACATTGTTAAATTAGCCCGTGTTGCTAGGGTCTTTACTTATTCTAATTTTCGTCGTGCAGATGTATATAGGCTGTTGATTTAGTCACCTGCAGTTTGATGAGTGACAATCTTCACATGGTGACTGATAACGTAGAGGGTGGTGTTGAGAACCGAATCTAATGGCGTGCAATTGGAGAAACCTTTCTCTAACAATCAATCTGCATAGCCTTTTCCCAACTATCTTGGAGTCGGCTTCCAGTCTAACCGGATGCAGCTGATTACCAGTACTTTCCATGGAGCAACTGCTTATCTAACCTCCACAACCCAATTACTGGATACCCCTTGGTAAGACTGGTTGTCAGACTTTTCGGGCTTCTGACAACCCGTAACGACTGTCAAAGATCCACGATTGACGGCCGGGATCAACGGCTATCAACGGCTTAACGTGCTTTATGAGGCACGGAGGATTATCGGTATGTAAAGATGGTCACCCATCCATGGACCAATCTCGGCAAGTGTAGCTTAACTTGATGGATCGACCCGTGCGGCTGTTATTACTTCAGCCACGAGCTCTTCTGAGAGAAGCCTTTCTCTAACATTGGGCTACTAATAAGCTGATGATAATGATGACTCTTAAAGACGATCTTATTCGTCGTTCCCAATTTGACTTGAGCCGATCCCAATATTGTTGGAAAATGCGTAGGCTGATCTTGATGTCGTAGTTAACAAGATTCTCTGTAGTCAGATATAGAAATGTTAAAGAGGACATTATTAGCATCTGTAAAATGAATTCACAAAACTTAAATCTCAATAGCTATAGAAAACTAACACAAAACACGCTTTCATAGCCCATGATCGCACAACATTAATCTCTAAAACTAATATTAGTTTCTTGTTTCAAGTTTATGCAACTGATCCATTTAGCCCGGCTATTATGCAATATCTGGCTAACTATTCATAGGTTGAAACAAAACCGCTACCTACACTAAACCAGTTTATTAATACGTTTTAGACTTACTTCATTAAAGCCAATTGTTTCTATGACGTTTTGAATTATGGAGGTGTATTTGCAATTCTTGGTGACATACATTTGAGCTTTCATTACAATAATAAAACAACTTTTAATCAATAGACCGCACACATGTCAAAAATTCAAAGAGAATTCTTTAGTAATACTAGATCTCGATAGTGCGTACTGTAGTATCGGGATGGCAAAACGCAAGGAATGAATGGATTTTAAATAAAATTCTCAAAAACTCGTATTTTCAGTAGTAATAATAACTTTATTGATACTAAATACCTTTGTTACAAATTGTAGTAAATAGGTTACAAGAACAAATGGTTATAAAAAGGTGTCTGGAATGATGGAAACCCTGCCTCCTAAACTAGGGGAAACCTGTGTCTTAGGAGACAGTGTTCTACTGTAACTTCGTGCACAAATACTTATTTTCATCGCACCTTGTTCGTAGTGAACCTAATTAAATACATGACCTTGTTATAAGAAAAATAAAAAGGAACAAAACATAATTTAAATGAGGAATGTGAATCTATAGTTTCTAGGATTTACTGCGTGTGTAAGTGTGGATGACAGTGTGATGAGTGCGCGTGATGGTGTGTGTGTGTAAGTGTTGTGTGTGTGTAAGTGTTATGTGTGTTTGTTCAATAACTACTAACATACACAATTATGTTTGAGTGGGATGATTTGATTAGCAAGACAAGTAATTTAGTAGTAGTGTAGTATAATATTATAAATGCGAAAGTAAGTTTTTTTTATCATTTTTCACACCGATCATCATGAACGTTTAAATAGTTAGGTATAAGTTGTCACGGGTACAGAAGGACCTACAGTACCTACCTAACTTTCATCCAGAAAAATGTACTGTTTCTGAGGGAATGAACAATAATTGCTTTAGGACGCTAGATGGCGCAACGTGTCTTTCGAATCATTTCGCTCTCGTACAAAGCCAGGACGGGTCGCTGGTACTTTACAATTTAGCTATAATAATAATAATAACGTTTTTATTTTCACCTTCAACTTTAACATAAAACAGGTTTACAATAAAATAGGCCGAAAGGTAGTTACATTAATTTACATTTCTATAGTTGCAACTAATACCTAAACTAAGATAACTTAATATCTTGTAATGTAGGTATCAGCTAGTAATAAATACAGATTTACATGAATACAAGAAAGAAAGAAAGAAAAATATTTATTTGGCTACATTACGTAAGGTTCACGAAAATAAACCAAAACTAAAAAAAGTGACAATCCAAAAGTTAAAAATAGCATAGCGTGTGCCTCACGGCTGCGCCAAAAAGGTCAATTTCAGCAATGGTGCCAGACAGATACTGCCAGACAATATTGCCAGACAGATACTGTCTGGCGCTGGTCTTCTTCAACGACGAGTGACGGAGCAAATGGTTTCACCAAAATATACAACAAACAGATATAAATATATACTTGTAATAAAATGAGTAAATACTCGTATGTAGGTACTTTAACAAGTTCAGATAATAAAATAAATAAAAGTAAAATTACAAAATATTTTAGTTAAGACAGAATCATCATGGGTTGCAAAGCTGCTAAGAAATACACCGACTACCATTATGAGTCAGCGAAAAAAAATCAAGAAAGCAAATCCACAAATTCATTTCCCCGATACAGAATTCAAATTCCAAACAAGTTTTCCTCAAAATCCGCGAAAAAACAAGTCCAAATAAAACCGCTGCATCCCGTAAGTTACGCATAAGTGGGGTAGCTCCGTGATCCAGATAGAGTCAACTCACAAAGGAGCTCGACGACAAAGCCTGAGAACTGGGGCGGTTACCGGTACAAGCCTAGAAGCCGGTATCTCGCATTTGTCTTGCTGCAATCTGCCAGTTACTGAGGATGCCACTACATTGCTTTTGGTGTAACGCTAACTTAAAACGTGCGGTTTTGCATAACAGGTCTATGGAATTTTGGCTGTGTTGAGGTCTTACGGCGGGGTTCGTAGCAAAGCGTAGAAAATAAAGATTAAAAAATCCTATGTTGCGTATGTATCCTATTTGTAACAAACGCAACATAGGATTCTTTAATCTTTATTTTCTATGCTAAGATACGAATTTTTATTCAATGAGGGCGCCACTTACGGGGAGGTAGGCCTATAATGAATATTTGCCATTTACATAAACGTAAGTAAATGAAGTTGAAGTTAAAGCGTATTTTTCTTATTTTGGCAGAGTGGTTTTAACATTCAACATAGCAATCTTAACATAATAATTCAAATGAAGGGATAACATCAGTTGGAGACACTGATCCACACAAAAAATCTCTAGATGATGAAAAAATCCATAACACTGATGTCACAAACCTTTATATTTTTTAACCGACTTCAAAAAGAAGGAGGTTATCAATGCCGATGTTTTTATTATTATTTATTTATTTTTTTGTGTTGGTATGTTCGGGTATAACTCCGTCACATACATACGGATTTGCATTTTTTTTGTTTGTTCGAAAGGGCCCCTAAATGGTCCCATTTAAATTTCATATTGATCTGATGATGAGTTTCGGAGACAGACAACGGAACTCTTCAAAAAATGACAGCAAATCAACTGCGATTACTGCGATCGTAACATGTAGTGTTAACACAATTTAATGGGGAACCACAACTAAAAAGTGAAAAATAAAACCTTTCGATGTCGGTGTCAAAAAACGAAGAGACAAAACCAGAAATACCGACTTCCGAAATTAAAGTTATTTTGCACTTTTTTTGGAAGTCGGTTTTATAATTTGGAAAAAGTTTTTATTAAATATGCCTTTTTGGCCTCGCACAGGTTTTTTCTTTATTATTGTAATTATGTTATTTTTTTATTAGTAGTTGTCATGTCTTGTTAATATGTTACTTTATTTTGTGTTTTTCTGTGTAACTTATTTCTTTCTTTCTTCTTTACTGAAAATCATTATATGATGAAATTTGAAACAATTCGTACCTAAAGTTCATTTTATCGTCGTTGCTCCATATCAAAAGCTCCACCACAGTCGTCAAACTGGCACCAACAAAACGACGGCCTTGCTTTCTAATAACAACCGATATAATTTTAATGAGCCTATAATATCCAAGGTTTGCATTCGATCGTCAAGATAAAGATGTTGAATTTTGTTCCTAATTACTGGTTGCTACTTGGGGTGGATGATAAAATCTTCGGTTCGGCTTTTGTCGTATCTCACTCGGTCTATTTGTTTCTCGCTATCAAGATTGCATTGCACAACGGATTCCATTGTTGTTATGTAAGTTTGGGTCCAATTAAGTTTCCGATTAGCATTTGTTTTTGGTTGTTTGAGGTAGTTGAATGCGCTTCTGGTAGTGGTTTTTTTTATAGTGATTGGTGGAAACTTTATGTCAACATCTCGAAATGATTTAAGGATCTGTGAGTTCTAAAAATAATTGAAATGCCCAATTTTATCTATCACTGTTTATACAATGATTTTTCATAAACTAACGGTGTTCATAATTATTTGTGAACACCGTTAGTTTGTGAAAACTCAAGTAAATTGGTAAACTTTTTTTTTTTTAATTCTCTAATACATTGTACATTATCGAATTTGGATGAGATTCATTGTATCAGAAATTATCTATTCATAATACATCGAGAGCCTCTTGCAAGTTTTTTTACAATCTTACGGTGTTTTCAATTATCCGGTGGCGGTGACATATCTACTGTAATTTTGATTTCTTAGTTACAGTGTTTAATAGTTTAATAGTTTAAGTTTAATAGTTTTTATTAAAACAAAAAACTCAGTTTACAGAAACTCTGTGACCGATAACAACTGCATTAGTAAAATACTGTGTCGCAGTCATTAACGCCCACTTCCAGAAAGTCGTGGCAAAAAAGTAAAAACTAATGCTAAAAATAAATAAAAATTAAAAAATTGACAATATTTAAACTGTGTAATTTGTGAGATAGTGTGTTTGTTTGTAGGTAAGGATTGTGTATATTTTGTGCGTGGAATGTATATGTGTGTGATGGTGTGTGTATGAAATGGTAATTGTGTATATGGGTGTTTGTGTATGTGTAAGCGTGTGTGTCCGGTTTTGTTGGAGGTGCGTGTTTGCGCATGTTATACATTTATAGGGTAATTGGAAAATGAGTTTAGGTTTCCACATATGTTTCTAATTCTTCATAAGTGAGTGTATGAAGCCATTTATCCGTGATCCTTCGACATTCACGCAAGGTCAGTGGATATATATTCAGCTGTTTATTTACTCGATTATACAAAGAGGAGGAAGTGTATCTAATGTCAGTCATCATTGCAGGTACTGTAGAACCTCAGGGCTCCAGTAAGGCCTACAAGGCTCTAGGGGTGCTCTAGTAGCTTCAGGATAGTGGTATCACTAAAAAAAAATAAAAAAAAGGACAATGGTCTCACTCGCTGCTTGCGAGAGTGTGGTGTACGAGAGTGACTGGCTTTTATGTGCAGTGTAAGAAAGGAAAGACGGATAGGGCACTTCATAACTACATTGGTAATAACAGAAAAATACAAGTGCCCACTTCGGCTAGGCAAGCAGAACTGATCCCTAAAACAAATGTGATGCCTATTCATCCAATATTCAAACGGCTCTTCAATAATCTCAACAGCTAGCTGAAGACCGGTACAGACCCGCTGAGTTTAGGCTGTATCTATGATTATAGATACAGCCTAAACTCAGCGGGTCTCCGGATGTAGTACAGTACTGTGGCGATTGCCACAGTACTGTACTACATCCGGTTCCTATCTAGGTTAACGCACCTGACAATTGCAATATAAATTGTTGTCATACTGTACCTCTGCGATCAAAATAATAACTTACATCTAAATGGGCTATTCATAATCTGCAGCTTATTTGATTTTATGAGGATACATAAATCTATTACTCAATCAACTCAGTCAGCAAATCTTATTAAACGACATGTCCTCGCCATTCGCCGATAAATCTACTAATTTTATTGTTTTTGAAGCAACATAAAACGATTTAGACACAATGCTAGTTAACCAAAATAAGTATAGACCAGGTTCCATGAATATTGTTGTACCAACCGATGTCTGAGTAACGGCAGGTAACTAGTTACATACAAGCGCTCCACTAACTTGTTTTTCTTCATCAACTCAACTACTTTCGTGGAAAGATAAGCTGATACGTCGCGTGGCTTACAACGTTTATGTCAGTAATGAAAATAATTTAGCAAGAAAACATATTTCTGTGGAAACTTAATCTAGGGAAAATTTTGCAATGATAATTTGGATAAAAGTGATTGACATAATTTGACCTGTTCTACAAGTCTGTTGCTAAGCAGGTAGTCACCTTTTTTTTAAAACGTTGCCACTAGGAATTACTCCTGTATCTTGGATGCGGTCACAAATATGTAAACTCAACCCTCTATATACAATGTAGATGTAAACTAAACTTAATGCTAAACCACTACGCCAACCGTGTCGTCAAACGTCAAACTGAGGACTGATGGATGACATATACGAGAAGATAATGATGCCGATTCTCTTGTTCAGTAACTAAACTAAAAATACAGAATCTCTATATTTTAATAAAAGGCAGTGCGAAAAAAGAACGGCTATAGCAATAAATTAAGTAAGAGATGTCATGTTTATACGTGTACCCTTAATTTGTATGGCAATATCTGTTCAACTAAATTTTACAGCTCTAATTTACGTCCGTCTCTTTCTTGTTTTAATAGAGAGAAAAAGATAGCAATTGCATAAATTAAGTTTAGTTTGTGCACAACAGAATCGGCACCAATGTTTCGCTGAGCTAGCTTATATATATGGAAACCGTAGAAATTCCACTTGATCAAACTCCACATGACCTGTCGTTAAACATTTTTCATTGCCGAACATACAAAAGAAATCTTATACGCGGCAGGCACAGCAATATTTCGCATACCGAGACCGCGACAGTGAAAGACAATATCCCACCGTTTACGACCAGCACATAACAAGCAACAACCCGTCACACATTCCTTATAAAAATACCAGTATACGACATTAAAACAATTACTCTGAAACAGACACTTTAGCAGCGCGTTTACGTCGAGCTGCACTCACTCACTCCACAACTTGTTTCAAGTATAAAATTCCACAGCAATTTGTCACACAACAGTGACAGCGGACCTTACATTTGAATTTTAATCACACACTATTACATTTCACCTCTAGGCGAAGCAAACCTGTCACAGATATTGTAATTACATTTCGAGTCGCAATCGAATGCCGACCTTAAAAATGAAACGGACTGACATAATAGTCTTACTTACCGTCCTCGAGTCGTAGGCTGATGAAATAATTACATATTTGGTAGATGCACTGTGTAATTATGGATCTTTACTTTGCCCACCAACTGTGTGAAAAGAAAATGGAAACAATTAAACATCAAATTGTTGTTGGTCTTCGAGTTTTTATGGGCGAACCTCGGATTTTTAGACGTGGATAGGCATTCGGTGTAAAATAACATGTTTAACATTGTAATAGAATTAATAAAACTCTCTCATTTTCCTATATTTGTTTGTACCTATAATATGTGAGACTGGATGTCTAAAGTAACTCCTCGTCTTAGACGATGTTTTGTGTACTTATCAAAACAATCTGCCTAGCCTTTACCCAACTATCTTGGGGTCGGCTTATAGCTTAACCGGATGCAGCTGAATACCAGTATTTTACATGGAGCGACTGCCTATCTGACCTCCACAACCCAGTTACTGGGTAATACGATACCCCTTGGTAAGACTGGTTGTCAGACTTTCGGGCTTCTAATGACCCGTAACGAATGTCAAAGATCCACGATTGACAGCCGGGACCAACGGCTTAACGTACTTTCCGAGGCACGGAGGAGTCTCGGTATGTAAAGATCAAAGTCACCCATCCATGGACCAACCCCGACAAGCGTAGCTTGACCTGATGGATCGATCCGTGCGGCTGTTATTACGTGTTATGTTTCTATTAATTTACTCAATACTGTTGTATTTTCATTCAGACATAAACGTTTGGAAGGAGCATGGGGATGCTTTTGCTCAGCGGTGGGATGACCCACCAAGACTCACCAAGTATGAACTTATAAGCTAGGTTAGTAAAAAAATATATTGCCTAAGTAGTTAATATCTAAATAGTATCTGAGTATTAACAGTTTTTACAATTCTGTTAGCACGTTCAACCCGTCCCTAGCAGTGACTCATTTCACTAAGAGATCTTACTGAATTCATTCATTATTTTCTCGACAAACCCTATAATGGTAATAAAAAAAAAATATATTTTCTAAAAATCTGACTGTTAAAAACAACTAAAAAGTTCCAAACAATTCACTTTTCAAGCAGTCTGATGCAGTTGGTGGCAGTAATTTAGTTCAATTATTGATTTCATACCACCAACTGCACCAGACTACAGTCGAGTTTTTTGAAAATACCAATTTTTTTTTTTACATTTTAGTGAGTTATATTTTTGGGATTGCCTCCTCGAACCCTTTATTTTGACGCCATATTGTGAAAAAAAAAGTCGACGAATTTTAATAAGTGGGGTATACTTATTAAAATTCATTTTTTTTTTCACAATATGGCGTCTGGTTGTCGCCATACTGTATTTTTAACCGACTTCGAAAAAGGAGGAGGTTATCAATTCGGATGTTTGTATTTTTTTTTTTTTTTTTTTATGTATGTTCGGGCATAACTCCGTCATATATTGACGGATTTGCAAAATTCTTTTTTTGTTCGAAAGGGGTTTATTCCGAAATGGTCCCATTTAAATTTAAAAAAGATCTGATGATGGGTTTCGGAGACAGACAACGGAACTCTTCAAAAATTGACAGCAAATCAACCGCGATTGCTGCTATCGTATGTCTATGAATTGTTAAAACAGTTTAATGGGGAACCACAACTAAAAAGTGAAAAATAAAAAACTTTTTTACAAAAAAATAGAACCGACTTCCAAAAAAAGTGGAAAATAACTTTAATTTCGGAAGTCGGTGTCAAAAAACGAAGACACAAAACAGGAACACCGACTTCCGATATTAAAGTTATTTTGCACTTTTTTTGGAAGTCGGTTCTATTTTTTTGTAAAAAAGTTTTTGATTACTCTTGTTTGTCTTTAATCACTTGTTTGTTTGACAAATCAATTCACGTAAGAATTCGCAAAATCGGCCCACGCGTTTAATCTCTAAAGCGCCATAAAGGAACAAACATAGATACATACTTATATACATAGGCTGATAAACACATTACCCTCCTTTACGTCGCGCAGTCGGATAAAAACTATTAGACGTAAGTAGGCACATAATACTATTTCGTTTCAGATAATACTATATTGCTGTTCAAGTTAACACTCCTTATCCTGTACCCTGGTGTTGAGGGTACATTCGAAACAGAGTTACCTCGCCCCTGGGCACTCAGGGCAGGCAAGGAACAAGGGTGGGTTTTAGTCAGTAAGAGTGACACGCCCTCCCGCTCCACCAAGAGCGGGAGATATCATTTGATGATTTCCCACTCCACAAAATAAAAATAAAAAACACTCCTTATCCTGCCCACAACATGCTCTAAGCAAGGAACGGATGTAATTTGCTTGCATTATGGGTAATTAATTTAAGTGTTTCTACGTCTGTTACGAGGTATTCCCGAATTATATCTAAGAAACACATCTGAATATTAGTCAGAGCGATTTGTGGTTACAATATGACTATAATATTTCCTAGAACACTCATAACATCGGGCTTATTGCTATAGCAGCAAAAAGTTGATGGTCTAGTTATGAAGGATGTGGGTGATTCATATTAAAATTTATGTTGAAACAGTTTTAATCGCATTCCTGAGGCTTTGATCGGGCCGCAGTCGTTGTCAATATGGATGTATGACTATCGAGAGTCAGTGGCAGAAAGCTTGTACAACTTTTGACAGTCCCTTTAAGGTGTTCGGGTACCGACATCATTTCAACCTGTCTCTGGTCCAAAGGTACGGATCGGCTTTTTCGAGTGCAGATGGCAAAATGTATCGTTAAGTAAATAAATTTGCCACATATTTTAGTAATTTTTAGGGTTCCGTACCTCAAAAGGAAAAAACGGAACTCTTCTAGGATAACTTTGTTGTCCGTCTGTCTGTCTGTCATGACACTTTTTCTCAAGAAGGCTTGGAGGTATCAAGCTGAAATTCATATCAAATACTCAAGTCTACTGTCCCTTAGCTGTAAAAAAATCAAACTTATGAGCCAACGCAATCAAAAGATACAGTCGTTTATGCTGCAAATTTTTGACACTCGCAAGGGAATCAAAACCTACAGGGACTTCCCGTGAACTCAGAATCTTGAAATTTGGTACGAAGCAACGTCTTATAACACAAATAAAGGAAAAATTGCGAAAAGCAAAAATTTTTAGTTACATCAGATATTTTTTTTTTTCTTATATACCTACAGGTTTGTACGGAACCCTCGGTGCACGAGTCTGACTCGCACTTGGCCGGTTTTTTGTTCTTTGGGGTGGGAAATCATCAAATAAATTGAGAGCGTGTCAGACTCTTACTGACTAAAACCACCCGTGTTTCTTCAGATGCCTGTGCCAGGGCCACGGAGTCTCTGTGTTGGAAGCACACATTTTAGGCTATAATTATTATTTCATTTTACACAGCATTTCCGTAATCTTCTGACATTCAACAACAATACTAAAACTAATTGCGAACATAAACCATTTCAGAAAATTCAAACATAAATGTAAGTAAATCCAGTACTGAACCCTTTAAATATAATAATCCTAAATCCAATCTATTCAAAGCCATTTCGGTATTGTAAATTGTAATACAAGTATTTAAAGGCTACACCACATAAATTTGAGTAGGTTAAGCTAACAATGCTGAGCACAGTTCGAGGCATTGCTTCGCGATAACTGTCGTACAAGCTCTTATTCGAGTCGTGGCCAACAATGCTATAAATCGAGGGCTTGCTAGCGGAAGACATTTTAGTTTTGAAAATATCAGATGCTTTGTAAATCCCGGGTGAGTGGGACGTACGGTGCATGCCATGAGCATTCTTGTAATGGTCACACGCTAACGGTTCAACGCATAATTTTGATACAGAAATAGGACGGAAATTGATTTTTGGTCATTCTCATTTGTTGGGTGTGAAAGATTTGTTGTGTTAGAATATTTATGTTACGAGCGGGCTGAAGAGATAATGTGAAGAATGATTTTCAATCAGCGTTACGAGTACTAGATGGGTGGTATAAATTGGAAACTTCTACTTCGGTATGTCTTACCATAAAAGCGTAAAATAATTAATAATAATTTACTTTGCAAACTAGATGACAGGAGGTATTTTGAAGGCATATTTCCACTTTAATAGAAAATATACTGTGTAAGTACGAGTGCATTATGACTAATTCAAAGGTGCCACTAATTTACTTATTTAATTAATACTAGCGACTCGCCCCAACTTTGCACAGCTACAAATTATACACATAAACCTTCCTCATGAATTGCCCTGTCTATTAGTGAAAACCGCATGAAAATTCGTTCAGTCGTTTTTGAGTTTATCGCGAACAAACAGATAGACGCGGCGGGGAACTTGGTTTTATAACTTGTAGTGATAGTGAAATAAAGTTATAATCATAGCCTCTAACTAACAAATCAAACAAACATCAAAGACGCAAAAGCTCAAGCATTAATTGTTATTGACAGTACCTGTGCCAGATGACCGTCCATTACAGGCACGCTCTATCTTCAATCGAACGTCAATACATTACAGACAGCTAACAAAGGGACTCATCCATAAATTGCAGGACAACACGACTGTCAGACAAAGGAAGTATTTAGTAGATATAGCTGAAGATTGTGGGAGGAGTTGTGTGCTCTTAATTTCATTTATGAAGATATTTGACCCCTATGTGATGAAAATATATTAACGTAACACTTCCTTTTCAGATGACTCCAATAGGCTTATTATAGTAATGTTGAGCGTACTAGTTTTTGCCACAATATTGATAACCATTGCCCTAATAATCTTCTCAACTGAATTTGGACCACGGTGGCCAATCTCAACGAGGATTAGCCAATAACGCAGGAGATATTATAGAGCACAAGCGTGTGCGCAAACACAGGTGTACAATCTGTTCCTTTACTCTCATAGTCCGATGGGACGGCAATCCGACAAAACCGGGGAGAGATCAGGCGCAGGACCAACGACTTTACGTGGTTTCCGAGGCACCAGAATGTCACACCACCAACTTCCAAACTCCAAGTGTTACAGAGTAATTCCTTGCCATAATATTTCTACTATAAAAACTGCTGACATAATTAACACAATTATGTACCTACTTATGGTAACTAGGGCATTCGTGTAGTACTTGTTCAATATTGTTAAATTACAAGTGTATTGAAATATAAAGAAACTTTGTATTGAAACGAGTAGGGGGATAAACGAGAGTAATGGGTTTCAATTTTAAAAATAAGTCCGGCACTGTAAACTGGACAATGAGTGACCTGATTTTCTTCGAAGAATATTTCAAGTACATATTTGCCACTTAAAATACGATAGTAACAGATAAGTATAATTGCAAACCATTTACCGAAACGTGGACCATTAAAAATTTACCAACATTCAAGCTGCAGCCTTAAAATTCCGAACGCGGATCGAGTTAAATTCACTAATAAGATAATTCAATTAGCATTCATCAAAAGAAATATAATAAATAAATACGCAGTATGAAATGAAGCAATGATCAAATAAAAAGCTCATTTATTACCGGCCGGTCCCAACTGAGGTATTATTTGATGTGATTAATTAAAAGTTATAATTAATGAAAGAGCAATATCGTGTGCAAGGTGTGCCGTTACTATAGTGCGTGGAAACAACTATGCTTACATGATGGTGTATGTATGAAAGTGTGGAGAATATTCCGTAATACTTCACATGCATTCCATCGCGGTAGCGGGACACCATTGTGTGTTGAAAATTAGTCTTTTTGTTTCTATATTGATTCTGAAGATAGAGTGGCAATGATTACATTAGACGGGTAACCGTTCGTTAATATTCTCTTATTGAGATGAAAGTGCAATCAACATAGATCTTGGCGCAAAATGTAAGCAATGAAAAATTTATTGCTTTAATCATTAAGTTGTCGGATAAAGACTTTACTTTCTAGCTTACAACTACAAAAGAATACAGCTTGCTATTTAATGACTAGATACTTAATGGAAGACACAAATGTTCATAAAGCTTGAGCGCCAATTCCTCAGAAACTACTCTTCACTAATTCTCAGAAACTATTCTTCACAATAAAGGAAAGGGAGAAAATGATGAAAATATTATTCTATAAAATTTATAATGTCAAACATAAAAATCCATATTATCACTACATTTCAAACGTAGCAAACACTTCAGAAAACTTCCAAATACGCCTTATAGCAATAAAACAAACAGAGCCCGATACTCCTCTCAAATCCAGAGCGGACGATTTCTTCGACAAAGTTGTAACTCAATCTAACTCCTTAAAGATTCGGAAGCTGATTAGAAGACCCCAGGCAACGCAAAACATCGTAATATGAAAGGAAGCAACAAGTTATACTATAAATGTGGCCCTTTTGTTATTGCGAATTTTGACTTGCGCTAAATTTTGTTACTTTGACCCGAAATTATTTATTCATTGAAGATGGCTTTGCGTAACGCTAACTAGTGGATCAAAGCTTTCTGAATTCCAATTTGGGAAGCCGTTTTTAGATTTTATTCAATAACGTCTTTATTTAGCTTAGGTTTTTGAGAGGATTTCATAAGCTACTTGTGTTCATCCAGTAACGCTTTTATTCTCCAAGCAAACATTTGTGCTAAAATTAATTTTTTAATCAACATACAGAATACCATTCTGGTATTACATTATGAATTATTACATGTTTGATCATATCGATTCATGGATTTATGCACATAAACGTTTCATAACTCTTACCTACATCGATAAGGTGCTCTATATTAACAAACCAAAGATAATTGATATTCTTGTCAATCAGAGCAAAAATTCTATCAATAATTAGTCCAGCTTATCTATTGCGATCGAATTTCGATATCTGATCCTCAGCGTTGCGCAAACCATGATTGGCTGCGGGACATATATATCATTTTTTTAGAGCACTGTTGCGCCATGAAATGCTTTCAAAGGTAGATGTTAAGTTACGGTTGACATTTTGTCAAACTATCACAAATTTGCATAAATAGTCGTACGTACTGAATGTTGCTCCGAAGGTAAGCGTGTCAACTGGATTTGTCTATTGTAATAACATGCTTAAAAGGTTTTAATTTTTTTTTTGAGTTTGAAATTAGGAACGATTAATTGATTGCGTTGGGTCAGCTTAGCTGACAGCTTCAGTGTGAAAAGTTCTTATTGTAGAAACAATTAAGATGAATCGGTACTCTGAATCTTATCCCATAAGCGTTTGAGTATTTCAAAATCACTCGAGTCATATAATTAGACTATATTTTGCTCGACCGTATTGCATTTGGAATCCTTAACACTACGAAAGCTATTACAATACAAAATTAGATTTATCGCAGTAATCCCATTCAATACGAATTTAATCATAATTAAATTAAAGAGAAAATCAAAACAAGAACTAAGAAAACTAATAAAAGCAAATGTTATGCAAATCGTTCATAACTTGAATGCCCATTACGCGGAACTTTTCATTGATTACTTAAGCCAAGTTGGGCTTGCTTTAAGTTTAAACGAGGTTATATGAATTTGTCAGGCAGTCTGAGTTATGAATTGTAAGCAAATAAGTCTGGTTTGTACTTCGCCGACGTTTTGTTAACATTGTCGCTTGGAAGGACACTTTCTTGGACTTATAATGGGTGTACATTAATTGGAACTATTTGTGACAGACTTATTTTGTCATTGCTTACTGACTTTCCTTCCATTATACTTAGATTGTTGTTGTTGATTGTTGTTAGGTTGTTGTGGTTGTATATATTATTGTTGTAGTGATTGTTAGTTGTCGTTTAGTATTGGCTATGGTTTGGATTGGTAACATAGAAAAACAGCCCAGAAACAGCTAAAACGGTTGACCAAAACAACTGCAGTGTCACTAATAAAATGGAACGTCACTCTAAAACAAAAGTTTTAAACCATGACCACATAAACAAAGTTAACGGCTGCAATCAAAAAACATTCACATGGTCTTCTTATCTTGGGTCTTTATACTTCTCTCTTCGAACCTGTTCCGTGGCCGAGATTAACAATAGCTGTAGGCTGTCCACCTCTTTATTGCCACTTGTATCTAGGAGTGAGTTATGAGAGATTAGCGGGCAAGCTAAGCGGAGCAGACAAACCAGGTAAGTGTAGCGAGTGAGCAGGGCCAGCACTCAGACAGGAAAACGAGTTCACGTTGTTTAGGTTTGGTTAGATTACACACACACACACAATGATGACAGCAAATCAGATGATGCAAAAGCCTGTTTTACTGTTGTACATGACAGAATTATTAGGTTAACCCACTGAAAGTATTATTTTATAGTTATGATTGGGTAACCGTTTTATAGACGTTACATTGGGTTTTACCAGTAATAATAGTTGAAAGTGATTATATAAATAAATTTTCAATAAAGGTATACTACCCACCTGAAATATAAAAAGGTAACCAAATAAACGGGATACCGTTTGTAAGACTTTACAAGCGGGATAAAATGGTTAATTTGGTCATGTCATTAAAGACATTCTACTTCCTACTTATATTAAATGTGAAATTTTGAATGGATGTTTGTTACTCAATCACACCAGAACGGCTGGACAAATCTGGAAGAAATTTGGCACAGATATAGATTATATATTGTCTCTAATAGCACAAAGGCTATAATTTAAAATCAGGTAAGTACGCTAGTCCACCCACGCGGGCGAAGCCGCTGTCGGAAACTAGTGTGTAATAAAATATGGTCTGTTGAAATGCCAGCCATAACTTGGACCAAACTTTAAAGCCGTCCACAACCATTTGGTAGTGCCTTTATGTCCTCACAAATGTCTCAAGCTTTGTAACGTTGCGGCATGTAATAACGACCGAAATATCCAGGAGACCTTGTCCAGTGTCACAAATATGAGGTTTTACAAGATTGTGGGAAAATTACACTTCAACGGGCAAATTGATGAATTTTATTGCAAAAATTACACTTCAACGACATGTTGATGAATTTTATTGCAAAAATTAAGCTGAATGTTGATTCACTTAGTGTTAGTGATACAGGTGAAACTGTATAAGTTATTGAAACTACCAACTTTCACGATGATGAATTTAATTTGAACGATTTATAAGCGGCTTGTGGTTTGTATATTGTCACAGAGAATTATGACTTCGGGAAAACTTTTGATATTTATGTTAATGATGTTATAACATTTAGAGATGACTAATACGGATTGAGAGATTTAAAGAAGCTTGTGGTTATAGTATTGATTACACAAAGGGATTATGAGAATTTAGAGATTTATATCAAGGTATTGTATTTTTCTCACAGGTTAACTTTATAATTTTGTGCAAATATTTGTTTTTACGTCGTGTTCAGTGTGTGAATCCTTTTTCTATTACTTGACAATTTCTCCTTCCACCAGAGATTTGAAAGGTTTAACTTACTTAATTTTGAACAATTTTTTTTTTTCGATTCTGGATAAAGTTAATTTTTTAATACAAATAATAAAAAAAAGTCAAATAGGTACCCTATTGTGTTTACGAAGTTAAAATAGGTTATAATGTTCTATATATTAATCAAGCTTTTTCACTGTAACTTGACGTATATTTTAAAGTTCAGAAAACTAATACTTGAGTTTTAATTCATTACCTAATGGACGACTACTATTAAATGGTCTAAGAGTTCACTAGTATTTAATGTATCGTAGCGATCTCCTATTTACGTAGTTCAAGTATTTTCCTATAAACATTCAAAGTTCTCAGAGATTCATAAAGCCATAGATTTAACATCGCCGTTCAATAGCAATCTTGCTACTCTAAACAATTTCCATGGTCAATAATTGGCTAAATTTTACCATTTTCTGGCCATAATACGAAATCACTGCTCATTTTAATAGATTACAATTACTACTTTAGTTGAAATAGCCTACTATTAGCATTACGCAGAGCCCGTCTTTTCATTTCCTAGTTCAAACAAAATTACGGAAAACAAACCCATTATGTTCATACAATTATATTAAATTAAATTTTCCTTTATATGGTAATATACAATAGCTGTTTGTTGTAGTAAAAGTCTTATATTGGATATATAAACAGAACGTTAGATATAGGACATAGGAACACCCACGGTTTCATGTTTCGTTTCAGATCAAATATCCTATTAGAGCGCTAAGGAAATTGCACTTTCTGGAATCCTACGATCTTTTAGATTTGCAGCTTGCTCGCTCTACAGATTACAGTTTCAATGTTGGATTATCTAAATACTTAAGCTTTGTGATTTCTCTGAAATAATCTAGGATTAAAATGGTTCGTTTGTTCTCAGTTTGACTACAGTTTAATAAAGAGCTATCGTTATTTATGTTTGAAAGTCTAATCGAAAGTATATTTGTGTATTAAATCGTAGTTTAATTAATTCAGTTTTGATTTGAGTTTTTGATTATCGCAAACTGGTGTTGGAAAATATTGGACTGAATATCGGAGCGAGTTACCTCAGGTTATTGTTTGTGTAATGTACTAGTAAGTATTCTAAACGTCGAGTTATTTACCAAAATACATTCAGATAAAAAAGCGTGAAAAAAACATTCAAAATCTTTTTTCTTTCTCATTGTTTCTTCACGATTATAATTTTTCAACATAACTGAGACACACTATTCAGTGTTATGTTTTCGTACACGTGATCTTCTTATATACAGAAGAAAGCAAACCACCTTTAACTCTGATTTTTCTTCTCACAATATAACATCGTCATCATAATCTCAAAGAGATTAGTGTCAGCCACTACTGACGGGGCCCATCGTGGTTGGTGCCTGCATGCCTAGGGGTAGCGGATAAATTCTGAAAATGAGTTACCGCACCCCTGGGCAATCAGGCAGGGAAGGAACAGGGGTGGGTTTTAGTCAGTAAGAGTCTGACACGCCCTCCCGCTCCACCCAGAGCGGGAGAAGTCATTGGATGATTTCCCAAACCCCAAAAAAAAAATTCATAGCATTTTGACCACCTACATCAACTTGCTACAGAGCTCTCACCTTATATGCTTACCTCTTAACCAAATATGTTTTTTTTATCGCTTTATAGAGCGCCGTAATTACATGTAGAGTTATTTAACAGCTCAGTAGTTTATAACACTAACTGTAAGTGCACAATAGAGCATTAAACTTTTACTTTCATTACGCAATAGGTTAAATTTAACTACAACTATTACGCATAATTTCGTTCCGACTATTGCAACTTGATGATGACAAAATTATTGGGTCGGTTCTTTTGTACAATGACATGCAAATAGATATGTAGGCGCATTCAATGATCAGCGAATGTATTGATTGAAATTATGTACCGTTGTGGATAGTGTGGGATCTTTGAACTTAACAGTCTGATTAATTTTAAGAAGTTAGCAAAATTCGATTCCCACCCGGGACAAATAATAATAATAATAATAATAAGCCCCCTAAACAACCACACGTCCTGATTGAACATCTAATCACGTGGGGGGCGGACACACGAATGAGAAATTACTGGCGTGGCTAACGTGGCTCTGGAAACCCATTCAAAATGGAGACACGTTCAAAAAATAAACGTATAGGACCGCTGCCCGGGGGCGATCGCCGGGGCGCACCTGGGGCCGATGCTGGGTGTCACAGCATACGACCCATCGGCGGTGGGGGACTGAGCAGGCGGGTTCTCCCCGACAAAAATACTACAGCCGAACCGACAGACAGACTTGACATTAGAGAGGACAGTAGAGCAGTTACATCCGCCTTGAATGTTTCGCAGGCAGCGTCAGCTACTCAGCCTGTGACCACCAAAGCGGGAAAACCTAGAGTGCGCATGAAATGGACTGAAGATATGAACATATTCATCATGCGCACTTACTTTCATGTTACGAAACTTGAAGAGGACAGAACTATGTACTGCACACAATTATTCGAAAAATTTAAATTACAATATCCAGAAATGAATGTAACTGAACAAAGAATAGCAGACCAAAGAAGGGTCATTATCAGAAACAAGTTGTTAACAGACGATACTTTAAGTAGAATTAGATTTGAAATAGCAGAACAACTCAAGAAAGAAGAAGAAGAAAATATTACACAACAAACAAACATCTCACAGTTAAATCAATCTATTATAACATTTAATAACACCTCCCTAGAACACGACACGAGTCCCGGGACTGATTATTTTGATACAGATTTAACTGTACCCACACAAAACATCATCCAATCCACTACAGTTGATTCCACATTAATTCAAACACAAAATAATATAAATTTTGACCCCTCTTTAATAGACACATTAAGCAGCGAGTTAGAAACAAATATACTAAAATACAATGGAGTGGATCCTGCATGTAGACCTTTACTACCAAAAATGAGACCATCTCGCAAATTGTCAGATGTAATTAATATTTTTAATCAAAAAATTATCCCTGCCAAACTTTCATTTCTAGAAAACCTAAGCGACACACACTCTTTAATTTATTGCGTAGCTATTTCAGCTGTAAATTACTTTAAATTAAAAATAAATATAGATCGAACTAGCAAAAGTAATAGAGTAAAAAACAATCCACCTTGGCAACAAAGATTAGAAACGGATGTAGAACAACTAAGAAAAGATATAAATAGACTAACACAATACAAAAACGGTAATACATCACGTAAACTTGAAAAAAAGGTAAAACAAATTATTAAAAATACGAAACAACACAGTTCACATGAAAACTTTAATAAGAAAATAGACGATCATTTAGACACACTGAAACAAAAACTTCTAGTTAAGAGTCATAGGCTAGCACGGTATAAAAAAGCGAAAGTAAGAAAGGATAACAATATATTATTTAAAACAAATGAGAAACAATTCTATAGAAAACTTAAAGGCAACAATACAACAATACTAAGCCCACCATCTCAAGAGGTTTTAAAAGAATTCTGGCAAGGAATCTGGTCAGACAGTACAGAACATAATAGAAACGCTAGATGGATACAAGAAGAAGTAGGTAGATCAGAAACAATCGAAGAAATGCCCTTTGAAGATATAGATGCGCTTGAAATAAATGCAATTATAAATAAAACACACAACTGGAAAGCAGCAGGAATAGATGGTATACACAATTTTTGGATAAAAAAACTTCATTCACTTCATAGAACGTTAGCAGAACAAATAAATGATATTTTGAAAGGCAATCAAAATATGCCGGTATTTTTGACTAAAGGCATCACATACATGCTTCCAAAATCTAGTAGAACCCAGGATCCTTCACAATACAGACCTATTACTTGCTTACCAACCTTATATAAAATTATTACGTCATGCATTACAAATAAAATTATTAAACATACTGAAAAGTATAATATCCTAACAGAAGAACAGAAAGGATGTAGGCGCGGACATATGGGATGTAAAGAGCAGTTAATAATTGATTCCACTATTTTAAAATATGTTCAGAGATCCAGAAAAAACCTATACGTAGCATATATAGATTATAAAAAAGCATTCGACAGCGTTCCGCACTCATGGTTGATCGAAGTGTTAAGTATTTATAAAATAAATCCATTAATTATAAATTTTCTGAAGAATACTATGGGATCCTGGAGAACTACACTTAAATTAAAATCTGAAACCACAAACATAACAGTAGACGAAATAGCGATTAAAAAAGGTATTTTCCAAGGAGACTCATTGAGTCCTCTATGGTTCTGTCTAGCCCTAAATCCACTCTCCCGATCATTAATAGACTCTAAGTTAGGTTTTGGTATTAAGAGTGGTAGGTCAACATTGCACCAAATTACGCATCTACTATATATGGATGACTTAAAATTGTATGCTAATAAAAATCCAGATTTGCACGGTTTATTAAATATAACAGCAACATTTTCGAAAGACATAAGAATGGATTTTGGACTAGATAAATGCCGGAAGCTAAACATAGAGAAAGGTAAAATTGTAGGAGGAAATTACTCGTTAGATACCAATGAAATAATAGAAGCCATTAAAGACGAAGAATTATATAAATACTTAGGGTACAATCAAGCTCGACTTTTAGAACATAGGGCCATTAAAGATAAACTCAAAAAAGAATACAACAGTAGAATACACTCATTATGCAAAATGCGTCTTTCTAGCAAAAATTTATTCAAATCCATAAATACATACGCGGTACCAATACTTACGTATTCTTTCGGTGTAATAAAATGGTCTAACACTGAATTACATGATCTAGAAGTTAAAACAAGAACTATGTTGACACAACATAGATTTCACCACCCAAAATCTGCAGTAGAAAGAGTGATAATGCCAAGAAAAGAAGGAGGAAGAGGATTAATCGAAATATCACATCTTCACAAAAGACAAGTCGTAAACTTAAAACAATTTTTCAGTCGTAAGAAAAATACCAGTAAATTACATAAAACTATTATGGAGATAGATAAACAATATACACCACTGAACCTTAGCGATGATAGTAATATTGAGACAATAGATAAAACGAAACATATAGAAGAGATAAACAGAAAATGGAGGCAAAAAGAACTACACGGAAGACATCCTAATGATTTACACCAAACATACATTGATAAAGAGGCTTCTAACAAATGGCTGGAGTTAAGTGGGCTGTTTCCTGAAACAGAAGGTTTTATGTTGGCCATTCAAGATCAGGTCATTAATACCCTAAATTATAGAAAATATATAATAAAGGATAGAACAGTAAGAAATGATTTATGCCGAAAATGTCACAGCAAACCTGAAACAATACAACATATCACAGGAGCTTGTATGACATTGACTCAAAACGACTATACTCACCGGCATAATCAACTTGTTAACATCATACATCAAAAACTTACAACTAAACTTAAACTTATGCAGGATCCTTACACACCTTATTACAAATATACACCAAGAGCTGTATTAGAAAATAAATTTTACAAAATATATTATGACCGCACTATAATTACAGATCACACTATATATAACAACAGACCCGATATAACACTTGTTGATAAAGAAAACAAACACACATTTATAATAGATATAGCAGTCCCAAACACTAACAACATCCAGAAAACTATCACAGAAAAAATTAGGAAGTACACAGAACTACAAGAAGAAATCACTAGAGTTTGGAAAATGAGTAGAGTTACAATAGTTCCAATAGTCATATCAACAACAGGTGTTATTCCGAAACAGATATTCAACAGTTTCAATGCACTCAATTTATCCAAATACACATACATAACACTACAAAAAGCTGCCATTTTAAACACTTGCCGAATAGTTCGAAAATTTTTACAATTAGATTTAGATAACAATTTCACTACAGTACAAACCAATTTATCATCTGAAAGAATTAACTAGGATCTCACCTTGGTTCACACCCGTGAGATTCTAGCAAATACCAGGTTTTACCCTGAGAAAAACAAATTTTGGAAAAATAATAATAATATCTGTGGCTCGACTGTCAACTGCACTGACAGAAAAAATTTTCTCTGCAAATTTTATTAATTTCATCAACAAATTATCATATTTTAAACATCCAAAAATGCATGCAAGACCGTACAAAAACTACTATAGTACCTACAACATATAAATAATAAAAAACAATAGTGAAAATGAGAAGTAAAAGTTAATAATGACGACGAATAGACCAGTGAGAAAAGAAAAATGTTGACGAGAGCCGCAGCACAAAAAGCACGCCCACCACCTCCGGCCTTGTCGCTCAGCTCCGCCTCGCTGCCGCCGGAATCCAGCCTCTCCGTGAGCGCTGTGACACCGGCCGCGGCAGTTGCGTCGAGCTCAAGCGACGAGTTCTTCTCGCCGCCGACGACACCACCACCAGCGCGTCGACGGGGAGGACGCCGGCCGCCGAGCAGCTTCGGACCTCGAGGCCCACCGGCCTCTGATAGGGTCCCAGCTCCCGGCGGAAGTGTGAAGCGCATGCGATGGACACAAGCCATCAACGAGAATGTCATGCGCTCATACTATGGGGCTACAGAGGGAGGTAACAACCTGACCGCGTACCGTGTTCGGATGCTCTCTTTGTTTCAGGTGCTTGAGCCAGCCGTCAACGTTTCGGCCCAACGACTGTCGGATCAGGTGCGGGTCATCCAGCGTAATCATATGTTGGATGATACTGTACTTGATCGCCTCCGAACTGAAATGGGTAGCCATGTCATTGCCCCTCCGTCGCAGACTGTGGTACCAGTGTTGGTACCACCGTCTAACCATGCTCCTAGCCATGCTGACGAGGAGTGTTGTGACATGGTTACAAACGTAAGTACCCATTGCAATGACGAATTGAGGAGTGCTTTGGAGTGTGCTATTCGGGAATATCGCAACATGCCACCCGAACTTAGGCCACGCTTGCCTCGTTTGCCCATGCATAATAGGAATAAGGCGCTGGTGGCTGCTCTGGATTCGCAGTTATTAAATTATTTTGATAACTGCGAAGACCTCACCGACACACACTCGATAATGTACTGCGCGGCTGTAGCGGCATGTCGTGTAGCTCACGTCAAATTCCCTAATGACAGAGCTACACGACCAAAACCAGCCGTGCCGGCTTGGCAGCGCAGGATCGAGTGTCGTATTGGTGGGGCCAGAGCACTCATCGGCAAACTAATCTGCTTCAGGGAGGGCAACACTCGCCCAAGAGTGATGCGCTTTGTGAGACGGGCTTTTTCGGGGACTGAAGTCAGCTCCCGAGACTATATGTCCCGTGTCACAGAGCGCATCGACTTCCTGAAGCAGAAGGTGTATGCATGGGCAAACCGCATCCGTAGGTATAAGCGGCGGGTGGAGCGATACACCCAGAATCGCACATTCCGGAGTAATGAAAGGTGGGTATATAGGACTTGGGAGCGACCGGAACAAGGTGTGACTGACACGTGTCTGCCGGATGATGACGCCATGAGTTCATTCTGGCGCAACATCTGGTCGGTGCCTGTCAGTCACACCGAAGGCGACTGGACTCGGGAGATCGAGCGAGCGTGCGATCCAATAACAGAAATGGGGGCAATCACTATCAGCCCCCAAGATGTAGCCCGTGCAGTCCGTCCGTTGCCTAATTGGAAATCTCCAGGGCCGGACGGGCTGCACAATTTTTGGATAAAGTGGCTACAAAGGTCGCACGCTCGCTTGGCATCTCAATACCAAGCAGCCTTGGAGTCTGGTTCGCTACCCGAGTTCCTTACAACTGGAATAACCCACCTGCTCCATAAAACAGGTAGTACTGCGGAACCTAAAAATTACAGACCGATCACGTGCTTACCGACGGTCTATAAGGTTCTTACATCCATTTTGAGAGCTAAGATTAACACACATATTGATAGTAACTGTATCATGTCTGCCTCTCAAAATGGATGTAGGAATGGGTCCCGTGGTACTAAGGAGCTTCTCCTCATAGATATGACCATTAGCCAGCAGGTTCGGCGTTCCCGAAAGGATCTGTCGACATGTTGGATAGACTATAAGAAGGCCTATGACTCAGTTCCTCATACATGGCTCATGAGGGTGCTAGAATTGTATAAAGTTGATGCAATGCTACGCACCTTCTTGATGTCGTGTATGAGGCAATGGAGGACGGTCCTTCGCTATCCAGGATGTCGAAATATCCAGAGGAATAGCGAACCGGTAAGGATCGAGCGGGGTATATTCCAGGGTGACAGTTTGAGTCCGCTTTGGTTTTGCCTAGCCTTGAACCCTCTAAGCACACTGCTGGAGGCTTCAGGGCTAGGCTATCGGTTGAAGAGAGGTGGTCAGGTAATATCTCACCTCCTTTACATGGATGACCTGAAACTTTTTGCCCCCAACAATCTGCAACTGATGGAGCTACTGAAGGTAACTGAAACCTTCAGTAGTGCCATCAGGATGGAGTTTGGTGTGGACAAATGTGCAGTCATGCATGTAAAGCGAGGGGAGATTGTGGAATCCGTGGGAACACAACTCTTGGATTCCATAAACCTGAGATCCCTCTCTCCAACCGAAACCTATAAGTATTTGGGTATGTCGGAAGCGTTAGGTATCAATGTTGCTGACATGAAGCAATCGTTGAGGGAGCGCTTCTTTGGCCGCCTGAAGAAGGTATTTAATAGCCTTCTATCGGGCGGAAACAAGGTGCGCGCCTTCAACGGTTGGGTCATGCCAGTATTGATGTACTCTTTCGGCGTACTCAAATGGACTCAAACAGAACTTGACACCCTGGATAGGCGGGTCCGTACACTACTAACTGCATACCGAATGCATCACCCACGTTCGTCAGTGATGAGACTGTATATTCCGCGGAAGTGTGGAGGCCGAGGCTTTTTAAATGCTAAGACCCTACACAACCGCGAGGTATGCAGTCTGAGGGAATATTTCCTAGCTGCTGACGTGGGTATGCATCGAGATGTAGTGGCGGTGGACAAGGGCCTTACCCCACTCTCCTTGGCTAACGAGAACTGGCGCAAACCTCTAGTGCTTGACACTAACGGTCGCAGGGAAGTATGGCAGAGTAAGGAACTTCACGGACGCTTTTTCCGGGCCCTACATGGGTCCGATGTAGACCAACTAGCGTCCGTAACCTGGTTGCGTGTCGGTGACCTCTTTGGGGAAACCGAAGGTTTTGTCTGTGCAATTATGGACGAAGTTATCATGACGAATAACTACCGGAGATTTATTGTGAAGGACGGCACGGTTGACATATGTCGGGCATGTCATCGTCCGGGAGAATCAATCCGCCACATAATCTCTGGTTGTTCTCGTCTAGCTAACGGTGAGTACTTGCACAGGCACAACCTTGTAGCCAGGATTATCCATCAGCAACTTGCTCTGAAGTACTCTCTTGTGGAATCGGAAGTGCCGTACTACAGATATGCGCCCGACCCAGTTCTCGATAATGGTCATATCTCATTGTACTGGGATCGGTCCATCATCACTGACAGGACTATTGTAGCCAATAAGCCTGATATAGTGGTGGTGGACCGAATCGAGAGGCGTGCAATGATTGTTGATATTACCGTCCCACATGACGAGAACCTCGTGAAAGCCGAGAAAGATAAACAAATCAAGTATATTGACTTGGCTCGCGAGGTTGTCGACATGTGGGATGTGGACTCAGCGATCATTGTACCGATAGTCGTGTCAGCCAATGGCTTAATAGCCACGAGCCTCGACCAACACCTCAGGAGGCTCTCGTTAGGCGGCTGGATCAAGGGCTTGATTCAGAAAGTAGTACTTCTGGACACGGCTCGCATTGTCAGGCGGTTCCTCTCTCTGGAGCCCTGACCGCCGGTAGCTTGGACCCTATTCCCGATACCGGTGGGATACTATTTTTTATATTTTTAAATGTTTTTTTTTTATCCTTTATATTTAAATATTTAAAAATGTAATTAATATGTTTAAAAAATGAATAAACGGAATAATAATAATAATAATATTCCACAACTATCACACAACGCCATCTAGTCCCAAGCTAAGCAGAGCTTGTGTTATGGGTACTAGACAACTGATAAACATACTTATATATTTCTAAATACAAATGTTTGTGTGATGAGCACGATCATTTGTTCTGTGTCTGGGTGTAATTTATCTATAATATGTATGTTTTTAGAAATATATAAGTATGTTTATCAGTTGTCTAGTACCCATAACACAAGCTCTGCTTAACTTGGGACTAGATGGCGTTGTGTGATAGTTGTGGAATATTATTATTATTATTATTATTATACATTGAATTCGGAAAACACTACACTGCTCGCTATGTGGTGATGGTCTCTCGCTCTGGGTGGCGCGTTGTTTCTTCAATTGCCTGTGCCAGGGCCGTGGTGACTCTTTCAAAAACTCTCTCGACCCTGGGAGGTATGTGGTGATGCTGAAGAGAAATCTATGTCTAACAGTGGACACACACGGTGTCATTCGCTTGAATGTTGTTAGGCCAAAATAAAATTGTATCAATATTTCAACATTCCAATCGGTAGGTACTACTCTGAGAAAAACAAAAGATAGTGCAGCTGCAGGCACCTTTGCCTATTGCCTACTGGATTGGTTACGGGAGTTACATGCACCACTACTGTACTGAATAAATACACTGCTGATAACTTTTGAATCTTGTTTTATTCCCGAAATCTAAAAGTTGAATACTAGCACACAGATCGGCGAGCGCGCATCGCACTCCCACATAACTATTCCATACTACTAAAACGCTGACGCGCACATTCATACTTACATAGTCCCTACAATTAGCTAACCTTTTCCCGAACTATGTTAAGGTGTAACCGAATGCAGCCCAATACCAGTATTTTACATGAATATGGCATTTGAAGGGGTTTATGGGGTTTCAGGCATCCTATCTGACCTACACAACACAGTAATTGGGTAACGCAATTCCCCTTGGCAAGACAGAGGATACAATTATGTAGAAAAATCTCTTTTCAACTTTTTGCACGTGACTGTACGAACGACGACTCTCAAAATAATTGCGTAGCTGTCAAAGGCACCGAATAAAATTTACGATTACGATGCTACTACAAAGGTATGTCAGATTTGGATCTATAAAATTAATTATCGTTTCTTATTAATTGTTTGAGCAACCTTTTGACGGGAATTCTTTTTGGGTCAATGATGTTCTAAACATTTGAGCTTCTTAATTTGCTCTTGTCGTTTCAACAGTAATGTCTTACAATATTAATTGGTTGGTCTTTTAATTATGTTTTATATGCTCTTGTGTTGAAATGACATTTGAAAGTTCGTTTTGTGTGATGTAACCATAATTTTGGTACTTGAAAGTTTTGGTTATTTTAATTAATTACAAGTTATTAATAGCAAAAGCAAAATAATATATCGTTGCCGCATTATTGTGCATAAAATTGTGTTTATTGCTTCAATTGCGCAGTAATTAACACATTTAATACATTTTACAGAGTGAAAGGAAATTCAAATAATTTTGCATGTTATTTGAGACTCCTTTTTTATTATCAACTAGCTTCTGCCAGCGGCTTCGCCCGCGCGGAATTAGTACTTCCTCCATTATAAACTTTCAACCCCTTTTTCACCCCCTTAAGGGATGAATTTTGAAAAACCCTTTCTTAGTGGATACCTACTCTTCACTAAGAACACCCTCCCTCTAGGACCAGCGGTTTGGGCTGTGCATTGATACTAAGGCGGGTCAATAAGTCTGTGCCTTTTCGAATTTCCCACCTCTTAACTGAAAGGGCAACACTGCTTCTGTCAACAGGCAACTGTCAGTTGACTCTTTCGTTGAAAATTTGAACAAGCTGCGTCATTTGGTTTGTGTTTGACAGCCATTGATAGCAGACTACCGCGTGATTTGAGAAGAAAATGGAAAAAAGTCAATTTCGTGTGCTCATTAAGCATTATTTTTTGCGGCAAAAACCATCACTCAAAGGCTAAGCTTGATAAATACTATGGAGACTCTCCACCATGAGTTTCAATGGTAAAAAAGTGGTTTACTGAATTTTGTTGTGGCCGTACAAGCACGGAAGATGCTGATCGTTCTGGACGCCCAGTTGAGGTCTCTTAACCCAAAACAATTGAAGAAATTCACAATACAGTGTTGGCCGATCGGAGATTAAAAATGAGAGAGATTGTGGAAGCCATAGGAATCTCACATGGGTCAGTGGTTTCAATTTTGAATGATCACTTCGGTATGAGAAAGCTTTCCGCAAAATGGGTGCCGGGTTTGCTCACAATCGACCACAAACGCAATCGTGTGACAACTCCGCAGGAGTGTTTGGCGTTGTTAAGCCGCAATATAGAGGAGCTATTGTGCCGTTTCGAAACCGTGAATGAAACGTGGATCCACTACAACACACTAGAACAACACCGTCAAAGAAGGCCAAGGTGGGTTTTTCAGCCAATAAAGTCATGGCGACCGTTTTTTGAGATGCACGCGGTATAATCCACATTGACTACCTTCAAAAGGGCAAAAACATCAATGGAGAATATTATGCCAACTTATTGGGTCGATTTAATGAGGATTTGATTTAAAAAAAACGACCGCATTTGGCCAAGAAAAAAGTTCTATTCCGCCAGAACAATGCAAGGGTGCACACATGTGCAGTTTGCATGGCAAAAATCCATGAAATGAGCTACGAATTGCTCCCTATTCTACGGATTTAGCCCCGAGTGATTATTTCTTGTTCCCAAATCTGAAGCAATGGCTCGGCGGAAAGAGATTTGACTCCAACGATGATATCATCTCACATACAAATACCTATTTTAATGACCTCGACAAATCTTATTTTTTGGAAGGTATAACAAAATTGAAGAAACGTTGGACAAAGTGTATAGAGCTTAAAGGAGACGTCAAATGAAATGATTTTTATCCAAAAACCTGTGTTTCATTAAAAAAGTCACGGACTCATTGACTCGCCCTCCTATATCAGTCAGTCTGTCAGTCAGAACTTTAAATTTTATAAATACCGATAAAACAGTAACCAATATTATAATGTGATTACGAAAACTAACTCAGTATTTAATCTTGTCAACGTTATAAAGGAAGAGCCTTACGAGCAAAACAACTACAATTTATATCTTAAGAACCCAAAATTGGTGAGGCTCTATTTAGCGGGACACCATCTGTCCCCGGTGTCCCCGTTTCAAGCTCGTATTTCAAAAGCCTGTCAAAATTTCAGTTTCAAGAGAGGACCGTTGAAACAAAGAGCGAACGGCATCTGTTGAACGTCCAGCCTCCGGCAGAGATGCTCTGTAATCATCCGACATTTTGAAGAACGTAATTGGTCAACTAATGAATGCCGCCTAAGGCAAAGCTCCAGTTTATGCAATGAATTGACTGTGTCACTCGCGGTCTCTTAAACTTGGTACAAGTAAATATGAGATGGGAACTCATAATGATATACAATTTTGTTTTGCTCAATTTTTTTCGGCTTTTTAATGTTATGGTATAGGTCAGTCGAGGCTAATAGGTATTTGTACATGCTTGTAGGTATATGATTTGTCACAATCATATAGTGTTATTCAGTTCAAGGGAACAGTTAAGTTAAAATTACGTGAAAACAATAATAACGACGACAAAGTATGTTGGCATACTCATATATTCGAACTTTTTGTTGACACATTTTGTGGTTTTTACGAGTAGGGTAGAGTACATAGCAATTAATTTCAACAATTTTTCATTTTAGCCTAATGGCTTTGATGTGTTATTTTTCAAGAGAATGGTTCACTTACTTACAGTGAATTGAACATAATGTTTAACGTTAGTAAACGCTAAACTTCCTTCAAATAACTCAATGTAAAATAAGCAAGTGAAGCAACCACCGCTTTATATCTTGGATGTCTGCTTTGAGTCTAAGTATTCAAGACTAACTTAATAAAGCAAGTTTCATGCAACTTAAACACAAAGCACTATAGTTTGGCTCTGAAAATACTTTTAAGTGTATGCTAAAGTTATTTCCAAGTGTTAAACTGTTTTCATAATGTAATGACGTCATATTTTCTCTTTTATCTCACTAAATAGAAGAGACAATTTTGTGTTTCTTGAAGTTGGGGCAAAATAAAAGATTTTGGAAGATTTGGATATACTATTCTTAAGGATATCTTGATAATATCATCATATTTTATAATCTTATCAATGATGGTTATTCGGCTGATGACCAAACAACGTTTGTTATATTTTCCGCAGAAAGCTTACTTTCATAGGAGGCGGAGAACATACCTTCTAGCAGCGTATGTAAAACATCGAATGAAACTGAAACAAGCCCAGAATCATACTGCGACAATAACTGCACCATTACGGTAAGTTTTTTGATTTACCGGTATCAAAAGTACCAAATCTTATAAAATCCTACTAATATTATAAAAGCGAAAGTTTGAATGCATGGATGGATGTTTGTCACTCAATCACGCTAGAACGGCTCCATGGAACTGGATAATATTTAGAACAGAGGTGGATTATAGTAATAATAGTGTGGTAAATAATATGCTATAATTGATAATGGGGGAAGTACTCATTTCACGCAAGCGGAGCCGCTGGCAGAAGCTAGTCTCTTATACTTTATCCCTATAACAACTACAATCCAAACATCATTTTCCATGTCACACCTTATAATGCTCAAACAAGAGATCCCAACACAAAACTTCCACGTTCCGTCACGGCCAGCAAAAAAACCATTACTAAAGATAACAAAACGTGTTTACACGATGATCGTTCACCAATTGAACACAAATATTATATTGACACCTTTCTGTTTGCCGAACTGCAAGTGACTACTAATACTTGGGTAAACATGGGGTAATCTTAGTTGTGATATCTTGTTTGGGCTTTTTATGTTCGGTGTTTGAATTGTTTGCATCTTCTGCTAGTAAAAGGTATGATGGAGCGGTGTTTTCCTAATCTGCAGTAATTTCAACAGGTGAGTTATCGATACCTTTTTCTAACGTTTGTTCCATCTTAAAACCAGGTTTACTATAATATTTTACAGAATTTTACTGACGACCGAAGGGTTTCAAAATGAGCTTTTTATGTTCGATGTTAAAAAATTTTTTGCTTGTTTACCTGCAGCTAGTAAGAAGTTTTCGTGTATTACAGTCGTTTCATCAGTTGCGTTATCTTCATATTTTTTTTAGAGCTTGAAGCCTTGAACCTTGAAGAACTGCTTTCTTCAAAATTATTATTTATTTTAACATGTCATGTACACAATTAAAACTTCCACAAATAAAAATTCCTTCCTAAGGCTAGGTTCTTTCTTGATATTCAAATCATATCTTTACAACGGGTGGTCCACTCCTTTGCGTGTCTGTGCTATTTAGGGCAGCACACATCTGTTGTTGAAAGCTATCATTATCAAAATTTTAACCTTTTATAACGATTTGGATAACCTTAATCTTTAAAATAAAAAGTTAATGGTCTTTAATTTACTTTGTTTTCAATTTAAAACATAAAACAGCCTACTATTTTACAAGAAAGCACTTCAGCAACACCATACCATTTAGCACAACTTTCATTTTCACTTAATTTGCCGAGAAATCGTGAAATATGAGTCGCTTGTGCCATAAAGCAGTTTCAGCGCTAGCAATAAGCGTCTCATACAATTTATATACGTTTAATGTTCTAATAACTACAGCAGCCTACGCTAGTGAAATCAAATATACTAATAATATAATGCCACTACGTACAAGTTAATTGAATAGGAATTTATTGGTTTACAAGTTGCGTGCTAAACCGTATTTATATTTATTAAAAGCTAGAGCTGGTTACTGGATTTACTTGGAGAGTCGGATTGCAGAAAGCTTTATCGTTGGAATAAGTTTAGCAAATAATAACGCTTTGGCAATTAGTTTAGTTTTGTTTTATTTTTGCTTGGATACTAGGCTTTTGTAAATTAATGTGCGTTTGTAATCTTTGCAAAATAAAAATAAAAAATCTACTAAGTGTAGGAAAAGTGCATCACACTGCACTGTTTTGAAATAGTGTGGCTTTGTTGTAACAGAAGTCACAGTATATGGTACTTAAACCCAAGTCAGATTAATTATATTCCTCGAGGAACTCGTGGCTAAAGTAATAACAGCCGCACGGGTCGATCCATCAAGTTAAGCTACACTTGCCGGGGTTGGTCCATGGATGGGTACACATACAGAGACTCCTCCGTGCCTCAGAAAGCACGTTAAGCCGTTGGTCCCGGCTGTCAATCGTGGATCTTTGACAGTCGTCGGGGGCTTCACAGCCCGAAATTCTAACAATCAGTCCTACCAAGGGATATCGTATTATCCAGTAACTGGGTTGTGGAGGTCAGATAGGCAGTCGGTCCATGTAAAATATTGGTATTCAGCTGCACCCGGTGAGACTGGAAGCCAACCTCAAGAAAGTTGGGAAAAGGCTAGGCAGATTTTTATTGCAACCTAGCCGCGTTATAAAGATTTTAAAATGACAGGCATACCTCTACACACTGACCGAAAAATCAGGAGTTGTGTTATTTCAAACTAGCTTCTGCCAGGCGTTTCGCCCGCGTGGGATTAGTACTTCCTCCACTATAAGCTGTACCTTATGTACTATTCCAGACTATAATCTATCTCCGTGCCAAATTTCATCCAGATCCATTGAGCCGTTCTAATGATTGAGTAACATCCATCCAAACTTTAGCATTTATAATATTTGTAGGATCACCACAAACAAAAAAATGTGATGGAATTCTTCAAACCATAGCCATTACACCCAGACATGGATACCTTATACTCCTTTTGTACAGAATCGATAAGTCCGTTGTCTTACGGAACGTCTTAGACAATAGTAAGATTTTCAAGTGGCTGTAACTTGGAGGCAATATCGTAATATATGAGAATTCATTGCGCCTTGGAGCACTGAAATACAATAGACAATGTACGTTAAAGGGATAATAATATTTTACGTTTTATTTTAGTATCAGGATAGCCAGTTGGTGTTACGTTGATTATTGAGCAATAAAAGGATGAACTAGACACCAGCTACTTGGACTTGGTCGTAGGTAACTTGTTTATAGCGAAACGTTAAATTAATAATATAATAATATTATGATAAAATGAAAACAAGGTCTTAAAAGCTAGGTATGGGTAATGGTTTGGTGCACAATCATGATAGGTTGGCTATCAAATAAAATCGATAAAACAGCAGTTTTTAATGTGTAAATCATAATAGCAATACAAATTCATCTCTAATCACATCTTACAAGATAAGAATTGGATTTGCATTTTTGTTGCCATCGCACAAGATATGAAATTGCAATCAAAATCCATATAAACCCGCTGGGAAGGTATTAAGCACTAACTTTCAACTTTTTTTGAATCTTTCTTTTTATGACTGAGGTATGTATGTTCAGAAATTAAGAGATCCGTTGAAGAACCAAGGTTAGGTACCAACATAACGCGATGAATTGTCATACTTATGTAAATGGTAGTAGACAGAACACATCATTTCAACCGAAATATGTCCACTGCTGAACATAGGCCTCCCCCAAGTGTCGTAACAACGACCGGTCCTGTGCGTTTCGCACCCACCAGATTCCTTTGACTCTCACCATGTCATCGGTTCACCATGTGGGAGGCCCTCCAATGACACAGAGCAAATTGATGGATGGTTGATGGGGTCGAGAAGTTCTGAAGTGATTACCCCGTAACGGTGTAACGTTTGAAGGCTTTCTACAAGGAGAACTGATGCCCTGGTTAAAGCCGCGGCACTCGGCTGGAAGCGAGAAGTAAAGTACTGGTGACGCTTAGAAAAGTCTATGTCCAGCAGTGGACGTCTTCTGGCTGAAATGTTGATTACTCAATAGAAACAGATCTATTCAAAGGATTAATTTTAAAATAAGCCATGGAGAGAATACAGTTGACTCCGCTACCTTCAGGCACCACATGTACAAAATTCTACATGTCGACTCACGCGTTTTAAACATCTATTATTACTATTACGCAAGGTCTTTTATACTGTGGCAAGGTTCAACTATTCGGGGCATGATATAGTCTGTAGTTACCATAGATTTTCTACCAAAAATATGCATTGAGGGTATTTAAAAAAAAAGTTTTAATACGTAAAAATGTCAAATGCATGGACCGCCTATGGTGCCTGACGGGTTTTAACGAATTGACGTTTTTTTGCACCCGGTGCCTCACAGGCCTTGATGACTTAACTAACAAGCAATATAATATGATAGTAACCGCTGCATATAGCGCTGTACCTTTCTCTGTTTCCACACCTACGTATACTATAGCACCGTTGAAAACTTGCACCATGTATTATATTTCCTCTCACAGCAGCTAATTACCCATCAAGGCACATGTCTTATTACGTTATCAGCTAGTCAACTCCACTTCATTACCGTCGACTACACGTTATGTTATAACGTAACCCGTTAGCGGTAGCTCAAAGTTTTGAATTTACAGAGAAACTGCTTTTGTTAACTATAATGCTGAATAGAAAATGTTGCGTAGTTGTTAATTAATGATGATGTGCTTTTGTTAGTTTTAGCTCAAGTTTTTTTTAATTCAGATATAATATTTATTGGAAGTTTTCTTACTCATTAACTATCTAAGGAACAAGTTGCTCACTGCTGTTTCTTCTGAAACAATTCAGAATTTTAAGTTTGAGTGAAGTTATCCTGGCCATCAGTGCCATTAGGTCTTTAAAGTATATAAACTTTAGCATAACAGCTTTGTACTAATAAAAGTACATGTGCATGTATAAGTACTTACCAGGTAATGTAAGTGTGTACCTACCGTATATTTTGTAGATTGACACTAAAAATTGCGTATTGGCAGATCTGATACACATTCATTTTGTTGGTCATAAACCGTTTAGTTTTTTTTTTCCAGAGGGTTTATGGTCAGTTTACATTTATGATGAACCCAGTGCTGGGACTCAGGCTTCCTCTTTGTGAGAGGGTATGGGCATCCACCACGCGGGCCGACAGCGGGCTGGTGGATTTCACATATCATCGAAGTTAGCAGGCTGGTGGATGTCACATGTCATCGAAGTTTTGATTCTAGGATGTTTCCTCACGATGTTTTTCTTCACCGTTTTGAGAGCTGTAGTGATAAAATAATTTACACAAAGTAAAGCACCTGCCTGGGTTTTTAACCCACAACCTTCAACTTGTAGTTCATCTTCAAGTTGTGGCCGTTACCACTGGGCCACCACAACTCAAAAAACCTTACGTAAAATAAATTCGACTCTTCGGAGTTGGTCTAGATTTAAATGACTGCAGGCATGGATCTCACTTTTTTTTCATTTAAAACTAATAAAGCCATCTCACACTCTCCGTTACCACGTCTGTGGTATTGAATCACATTCACGTTTAATAGCCAGCAAACCGCTTTTGCGATCCAATTCTATGTATAATAATCTGTAGTAGTTTAGAGATACCTTTTAATTGTATAGAGTTGTTGATACCGAGTGAAGAGCTTTAAGCTTTACACGAATTAATCCTACCTCCATGTTGATGGCTTCTTCCCGTTTCGTCAATTTCCCTATTCATCACTGATATACCTTAACTAAAGTCTCGTTTCGTCAAATTTTGAAAATAAAATAATAAATAAAAATTTGAGAATACGTGTATTCATTTTCACAGTCAGGCAACTTTGCGAATTACAAAAATACAAGTTACACAGCAATATTGAGTTCGGAGATCCTATAACAAAAAAGCCACCATAATATTTGTCCAATTCACGTTACAGAAGAACTTCTTGATAACTATAGTGAAATCTTTGTAATAATTTTATTTTCTAGTCGATTGCAGTCACACTTTTTATTTTTAAAGATTATAATTAAATTTAAAACTACATTTAATGTCCTAAACAACAAATCGGAGCCATTCCTAAAACGAAATAATAAATATAACAATTTACCGAACGCAACACACCCATGTATCAGCTCTATACAAATCGCCATCATTAAGTCGCCAGGTCGGAATGCTGCTTGCCTGTCGCACCACGCTTAACATCTGATATTCGATACCACGCTATCTTTCTATCTGCTACCTAATGTCTTCTACATTGCACAGTTGTTGTCTTTAATTGTTCGTTTGTTTTTTCTTAATGTCTTTAGAAACAGCTCGGTCGTTTTCGATGGTGTTAATTTTGTTTTCATTTTAACTTTTTTACTTACTGTGTACTCTTTTTAACTTGACAGGCTTTACTGTACCAAATCTTTTAACTATGTGAAAACCAAGGGATCTGGGCACAGTATCGTTCTTCATATTTTGGATTTTATTGACGTTTACTAAAAATTAAAAATATGGAAATGAGATTTCACATTAAACACTAGAAAGTGGTGACGGGCGAGGTTGGGGAATTGTCTTTTTGTAAAACTTTGACGTTCAAAAAGTGCTGACTCTCAGCCTAGTTTGAATAAATGACTTTGATTCTGCTATGTCAATCCCATACATTACGAACTACGAGTATTTGTCAATCGTAAACATCACGTCGCGTCGTCTGGGCCCTATATTTAGAATTTGCTTCTATGCCACTTATATTATTTTAGCAGTACCCAGATAATCTTTTTCTCATTCAAACTAAGTTCTATTTTTCTTGTAAGAAACTCAAGAAAGATAACACTTTGATGATAAGTTTCAGAAATGTGAAAGTTCATTCCTTTTACCAGTTTGAAAGGTCGAATGGAAATTTCTTAATTACAGACCACCGGAAAATGTTTACGACTTCAATATCTAGTCATCTGGATATCTGATTGAATCTGTTTGCTACTGATAAGAAGCTTTTTGTTTTGTTTGCACACAAATTCCTTCATTTTGTAGGAGGAAAAGAAACTATTAGAAGCACCTCCTACACGCACAAAACATTTTGGAAACACACAAAACATTTTCTGTGCGTATTTTTTGATGACGACTAATAGAGGAGTATGGAAGAAAAAGACATGTTACGTCGACCCCAAACAAATTGGGATACGGGCAGGAGAATGATGATTTTTGTGCGTACAGTTAAGGAGTGCAATTCCCTGCCAGGGTCAGTGTATCCTGATAGCTACAACTTGGCGGTCTTTTAGTCAAGAGTGAATAGGTTACTTCTAGGCAAACGTGCTCTATCGCTTACTATCAGGTGAGATAGTGGTCAAACGCGAGCCTACTATTGATAAAAAAACTGAAATTTTTACATATTAGCTTTTGGCTGCTCTCGAGTAAAAAAGTGTGTCACTCACTGTTTCACTTTAAGGAAACGTATGACCTGCCCTGCCGTGTCCTCGTGGAGGCGATCAGCAGCGACCTCTCGCACCCGGCCCTGTTCCAGAACATGGTACGGATCGAGAGGGAATGGCATGCAGTCTCCTCCTTCTGCGAAGCAGTAATGCTCGTGAAGGAGGAGGCAGAACGGGTGAGGGAGGCTCAACAATTAACGGAGTCACCCTCACGCCCTCAGCAGCAGCCGTCTCAGGAGACGCCTGGGGCTTCCGGCACCGCGAGATGATCTCCGGCCACCGTAGACTCGGGCCTGCGGACGGCGAGTGATGGGTGGCTCGCCGTCTGATCAGCACCAGGCCCGTGAGTCGACGGCGCGTAGTGTTCCACGCGCGCCTCAATGAGATGATTGTCAACCACCACTGACGGGGCTCATTGTTGCCGGTGCCTGCATGCCTAGAGGTAGCGGATAAATTCGTAACAGAGTTACCGCTCCCCGGGGCACTCAGGCTGGGAAGAAACAGGGATGGGTTTTAGTCAGTTAGAGTCTGACACGCTCCCGCTCCACCCAGAGCGGAAGATGTCATTGGATGATTTTCCACCCCGAACCTAACATAAGCTTAGCATGATAATCAGTCTTTTCATGTTCCCACTGCTTGGAATCACGCCTCTTCTCTAGGAGATGGAATGGACCCTCGTCCATCGAGCGGGCGGGTGCGGGTTGGTGGATATCATATGTCTTCGAATTTTTAGTTCAAGGAAATGCCAGTTTCCTCAAGAAGTTTTCCTTCACCGTTTTGAGATCAGTGGTGATGAAATAAATTACTCAAAGTATACTGCCTATCTTGGGTTTGAACCCACGACATACAACTTGTACGTTGGGGCCATTAGCACTGGGCCACCACTGCTCAAAATCGATAAAAGGTATCCTTTTTCCTAATCAAGTACATAGTCTTCACGTAGGCCATTTCTTCCAAATCCATTCAGCCATTGAGGCGTGATATAATGTATTATTTCACTATAATCTATACCTGCGCCAAATTTCATCCAGATCTGTTCAGCCGTTCTGACGTGATAAAGTTACAAACATCCATCCACCCACACTTTCGCATTTATAATATTAGTAGGATAACCAAATATCTGGTAACCAAACATGGAAAGGTGAAGTAGGATTAAACTACAGGTAAAGAATGTTTATTTTCTCTTCAATAAAAACACACACAATTCTAAAAACTGTTTAGTCGTTTCCGAGATTAATCTCAAATTAACACACACGTTTGGGCACTTTATTTGAATTATGAATAGAAGTGTTAATATTATAATGAGAAGGTACGCCATTGGAGAAATATCGTATGACGTCATAAATCACGGCTCACGCCTACACTTCAAGACGGGTTTCGTAGAAAGGTCTTTGCCCATAAATTATGTGACTAATCAAATAAGGTTGACTAACATTAATGACTTATATGTATCAAGTAAGACATTAAGTTTCGCAGGTATTATAAAACGTCCGCTTTTTAAGAATGACTAATTTGTAATTCGTTGGAATAGCTTTTATGACAGGTTTTTTAGACCACAATAAAATTAAGTATGTCGGTTTAATCATGTTTAAATTCGCAAGCAAAGATATCTGGCTTTTAATCTTAGTGACACTTCATTTTAGTTTCTACTATGAGTAATAGGTCTGTCTGTTGGAACTCACGTAAGCCTCAATATTATTAAATTGAAACAAGATTTTTAAAATAGGAGGCAACTAAACAGTCAAGTACGCCCGTCAGGCATACTTATGCAGTTAATCCTGCTACTTTGAAAAATAATTACATGCGCTGTTGAATGGGAAAAATAAAGCAACAAAATTTTATGAATTACTCTTGCATTTACTTACTTTGGTAAATCATTTGTGTGTAAACTCTAGAAATAAAACTACAGGGTGACTTTAGATGATGAAAAGTACAAGTAAATGATGGTTTTGCGATTTAAGGGTTAGTCCCATACCCGGTCCTGCGGATGGCGATTAGTGGGTAGCTTGCCATCCGATCAGCACCAGGCCAGAGAGTCGACGGCGTGTAGTATTCCAGGCGCGCCTCAAAGAGAATATGTCAGCCATCACTGACGGGGCCCATAATGGCCGGCGACCGGCGGCATGCCAAGGGGTAGCGAATAAATTCGTAACAGAGTAACCGCTCCCCTGGACACTCAGGCAAGGATGGAACAGGGGTGGGTTTTAGTCAGCAAGAGTCTGATACGCCCTCCCGCTCCACCTAGAGCGGGAGATGTCATTGGATGATTACCCACCCCATAAAAAAAGGGTTAGTCCCATAGTAAAAGTCGTTCATACCTATTCATGACTCTGTTCCCTTGAAATACCGTCAATTAGTTAAAAATCAAATGTGTATTTGACCGTCAAGTGTCTAACAGTATTTTACAACGTAATGATTTCTCAAAATATTGACACATCAAACTTTCATACTGTAAGTTTCATCCTACTAATGTTGATGGATTGTTGGATGGATGTTTGTTACATAACACGCAAGAATGGCAGAACACATTTGGATTAAATTTGGCACAGAGATAGTTGATAGTCTGGCATAGCACACAAGGTGTAATTTACAGTGGGAGAAGTACTAATTCCAAGCGGGCGAAACCGCTGGCTGAGGATAATATTTTGAGAAGTCTCTAGATTTGACAATGCAAATCGCTTCATATGCAAAAGCCAACCCCCTGTTTACAGTAGCTTGTAGAAAGAATATTTCTTACTCACCGACTAGACTTCAATCAGTAAAGACTCTAAGGGAGGTTTGTTTGTAGTAAATAATAGTCCATCAAATTGGTCTTCACTTCTCACATTTATTTAGAACACTGTGTTACATATGTAGACTAGGTTTCATTATAGTTCTATACAGGTAATATGTAGCACTTACTTGATGGTGAACAATTATTACCCAATCATTCGAAGATTAATGATCCAGAGAGGAGATTGTCCAATCAATATCGTAACTGTTGCCATACCATACTGATTATCCCTGGACACGTGGACGTCTGTGTTCAGAACCCTTTGCTAAAACCGCTTTGTTCTTCTAGTTATTCTGTAATGAATGTAGTTATGATCAAACCATTTTCATTATCCTTTTTTCTTTAGTTTGTAATTTTAAAATAAAACCTGGGACCCTGACGACAAGAAAAGAATTTGGTGAATCTCATAAATGCCACGCTCAGACTTCGCGTCTCTATAGAAAAATCCCAAATAGTACTTACAGCGTCCTATCAGTCTAATGCTTCACGCATATTTTGAACTTGACGCTGGCCCCCTTTGCCCGGGGGTTGAGGATAAATTCGAAAGAGTTACCTCGCCCCTGGGCATTCAGGGCAGGAAGGAACAGGGGTGGGTTTTAGTCAGTAAGAGTCTTACACGCCTTTCCGCTCCACCCTAGAGCGGAAGAAGTCATTGGATGATTTCCCACCACCCAAAAAAAAAAAAACCCTGGCCCCTTTAACTCCTCGAGACATGGAATAAAGTCCTTATAAGTAGTTTTTCCAATAAATTAAGTTTATTGAGTCAGACTCGCTCCAGATCGAATTGGAAAAAGAAACGTCATATACTAATTTCTGTCATCTTGCAAAATAACGTTCCATTACACAAATGTTTAATGTTACAAGCTCCCACTTACAAGTCCGAAAATAAACAAAACCTAGTCAAAACACACAAATTCACAAGCCTGGCCGTAACAACAGAGGCGCGGATGTAGGCTATTATTGACCTACTGCTGGGCAAAAGGCCACTCTCATTGATGTTATTATCACAACGGGAGGTAATTGACGTAATCGCAAGCCTGGTTGTACGTCTCACTATCTATCTAAGTATAGGAGGAATCTGAATAACTAGAGGCTTTGCGAGTAAAGTTAGAATTGTAAAGGAAGGGTGTAGTTTTGTGTATTGATGCCACTACTCTCGCATATAAATATGATATACAAAGTAGTTTTAGCAAATCGTGGACGACATTACCCGTTAGCGTTTGGGTTACAGATATTCATGTGTGAATCAAAGGGGAATGCCCATCTGCCATACAAAAAATGCATGGAATGGACATAAACTACTAATAGTTCTTAATTCTATTGAGAATAAAATATGTACAGTGAAATTATACTTGAGTTGGTTAAGCTAGGGTAAAAATATAACGATCACTAAATATGTTTAACTTGATATCCGCTTTTATTTTTACGGAGGTCGTGTTTATTTGACATGAGTAAGTAACAATCAGCCAAAGAGAAATCATCAAATAATCCATATGGAACTATTTTACACATTTAGTGCACAGTTATCATTAATTTAGTTTTATACAACCTATATGTAGCATAAGTCTAATTAAAATAATGTATGCTTGTCAATATTAATTCAAATCAATTATTTTTTAAATAGAAAACGTATCTAGGCTGTATGAATCACATGTCCTTTGCTTTAGTGACAGTTTGACATTACTGCATTTCTTTTTTTTTTAATTGTTTATGGTTTTGCGTTTCCGACTTGAGTTACATATATATATTATTTTAATTAGATTTATGGTACGTACAGGTCAAATTATACCTAATTAATGATAACTGTGCACTAGTTGTATAAAATAGCTCGATAAGGATTTTTGACGATTCTTTTTTGGCTGAATGTCACTTACTCACGTCAAATAAATACGACCTGCATATAAATATAAGCGCATATCAAGGTAAATACATTTAATGATCCTTATATTTATACTCTAGTTTAACAAACTTAAGATTTATTTCATTATACCTATTTTATTCTAAATAGAATTAAGGACTATTAGTAGTTTCTGTCCATTTCAGGCAATTTTTTTGCATTCCCCTTTCAACTAAATCGGTCCAGAAGATTCGGAGCAAATTGGCTGTGACAGATAGACAGACATACAGACACACGAGTGATCCTATAACAGTCCCGTTTTTTGAATCAGACGTTCGGAACCTTAAAAATTCGTTACTTGTAAAGTAATTCCAGCTGCACTCGTGTGTGTTCTACTGACGACGTGCGGACACCGTTGTTCGTTCACAAATTATATAGTGATGTGATACAAAAGCCTAATAGGAGACAAGCAGTGTAGTGACCGTGTTTTTTTTTTTTTTTGGGAGGGTGGGAAATCATCTTATGACTTCTTCCGCTCTAGGGTGGAGCGGAAGGGCGTGTCAGACTCTTACTGACTGAAACCCACCCCTGTTCCTTCCTGCCCTACATTCCCAAGGGCGAGGTAACTCTTTCGAATTTATCCTCAACCCCCCTTTGGTGCATATACTCAAAACTGAAAGCTACAATAAGCATCAAACACAGCATTGAAATAAATAGGTTCCCAATCATTTACTTATGAACGTACGAAACTGGATGAACTAGCTAAAAATACTAGTCATCCCTTACAGTTCCGCAACGTTTTATCTACGACCGAAAGATGATGATTTTTTTTTTTAGTTTTAGTTATATATATTCTAGACAAACTAGTTAGATAGTTCTCATTGAAAGTTGATGACGCCTAGAAAGTTCTGGAAGGCCTCCTACAAGGTGGACCGATGACCTCGTGAGGGTTACGGGTAGCTGATGGATGCGACACGTACAGGTCCGGCTGTTGTAGTAACACTTGGGGAGGCCTATGTCCAGCAGTGGACATCTTTGGTGGTGAAATGATTATAATGATTAATATGAATTGACTGATGAAGTGACTAGATTAAACTACATATATCCAATACCAAAGTTTGATGGACACATGGCCAGATTATTAAGCTGTCCAAATCAAGGCCAACATTTTGTCATTATACCAGATCTTAAATTGCTATTCACTTTGGAGCATGGCACTTTTATGTATGTCAACGGCATTTCACATAACCGTGTCCATTTAAGAGAAAACATATACATGGCAATTACAGCTATTTTCTTGCCTTATATTTAATAGAGAATGTGTACCGTCAGACGTGTTATTATGACTAGAAACTGACTTAGTAAACGGTTCATTTGTTTACCTATTCATTTGTGAAAGCTATATAAATCAGCTGTTTTGTGCCTCGGTTGTTATGTTCAGGAAAATTGGTTAGTAAGGCAAGGTTGATCGACTGACATTGTATGTCTATTTTTAAGTACAGTCTTTAAAACGATGAATTGGACAGGTATTTACCACGGTTATTCCGTCTTATGATTGTATGGGGTAGAATATTGATACTGGCAATTAAATATCTTTTCTTCTTCTTTTTCTTTCTTTTTTTTAAAACATTTGCGACGTATTGTTGCATGAAAAATACCTTTTTTTTCATGAAACATGTTTATAATGTATTTTTTTCTAATAATTAAGTTCTTATATTTTTTTATTTCTAACCTGTACTGTCCCACAGCTGGGCAAAGGCCTCTCTCCATTCCTTCCACTGTTTTCGTTTCTGTGTTATCTCTTTCTAATTCTTATGTAAGTCACCCCACCATCTCCTTCGTGGTCTGCCGCTGCCTCGTCTTGCAGTTTCAGGGCACCAATTTTGAGTTTCCGGGCCCACCGCTCGATCGGCAAGCGGCAGACAAGTGAGCGAGTTTAAGTTGAGCAGCCTTCTGAGTCACATCAACGAGAGCGTTTTTCATAATTAAATTATAAAGGATTAAACCAGCACCAAAGCTTTCTCAGAATGCTCATGCAATTTCTTCTTAAAACAGACCTTTTTTAAGCTTATTTATAAGTAGGTATGTCAAAGAAAGTAAGGGCCAAAAATAAACCCTAAATAAAACCACAACATATTTCCCAGCCTGCATTTCAAACAAGCCAAGCCAATTTCAGCAAAAAGGCGGAGGTCTAAAACTGGCATCGCAACCCTTCTCTGGACGTGAAGCTAATAAAGCGTAGAAGTTTAAAGTTTTAATTAAAAAGGCCCGGTAATTAGATACGGTCTGTGGATATGTTAATTAATCCACGGGTTAATTCTTCAAAACAGTGCCATTGTTCCCGGAGTCATAAAAATTGCGTACCTTCGGAGAAACAGACGGCTCGTGATTGGGTGAGCTATGCTGACTTTATGAAGTACAAGTTCAGTAGGTACTACTGTAATTTTTTTTATCTAGTGAAATTGATTACGTCATTTGGTTTCCTTTTTAGCCATGTAAAACGATCCTTAATTAGCGTAATCAGCCTATAATGTTCCCACTGTTGGAACACAGGCCTCCTCTCTGTAAGAAGGTGTGAGCGTAATCCACCACGCGGGTGCTGGATGTCACAACTGTTCGTGTTTTTGGTTGTAGGACATGTCGGTTTCCTCACGAAGATTTTCTTCACTGTTTGTGATGTTATCCTTAATTTCCGAAACACATTGACGAAGCTTTACTTTTTGACGAAACATACATATAACAGAACTTATATCGTAGACCGTCTTTCAAGAGTGTACAGATGTATTGATGTAGATGTGAGTACCGGGCTTTGTTCGTCGGAAGATCAGCAACGTACGTCACATATTCAGATAAATGTGTTTCGGAGTGGAAATTATATTTTTCTTATTACTTTGCTGTTCTTTTCTGAATGATGTTGCTGCAGAATCCAAGACATTTGAATTCATTATCCTAGTCTCGGCGAGTTTTTCTGGTCGTCACTACCGTTGAATCTAGCTATCAGGAGTTGCAGTGGTTGAGATTAAAAGGAGGACTAGTCCTAAAAAACCGGCCAAGTGCGAGTCGGACTCGCGCACGAAGGGTTCCGTACCATTATCCATAAAAACGGCAAATTAATCAGTGATTTTTTTGCCCTTCAATATTTATTTGATTCTGTTTTTTCGTATTTGTTGTTATAGCGGCAACAGAAATACATCATCTGTGAAAATTTCAACTGTCTAACTATCACGGTTCATGAGATACAGCCTGGTAACAGACGGACAGACAGATGGACGGACTGCGAAGTTTTAGTAGTAGGGTCCGGTTTTACCCCTTGGTACGGAACCCTAAAAAAAATTTGTTGCGGCGCAATTCAATTTTAAATACTTTTACTTGAGGGAGTATGTTGGTGTTAGTTTTTAGTATAATTACAATAGCAAATGCAACTAACCAGTTCTAGAACATTCCATACTAAATGAACGGCGTATCCACAATTCCTTTCGTAACAACATAAAGCACATACAAGATACGGTTGGAAGCCTGTTATTGAATTTCACATTGTTGTTTGTTATTTTTGGTCGTTCGAAGTGAAATATTAAGGGGGCTTTATGAACCCGATTGATTACTCACCGGGCGGAGTAATTAAGAACTCTCATATAATGCATTGAGGAGAAGGGAACAATGCATTTGCAAATGTATTTTATGAGCGTTGATTGAGTATTTTTTGGCCTCATTTATTCTTTGGTCATTTACGGGTTAGAGCGAAATTAATCAGGGTTTTAATAAGCTTTGAGTTGTGGATGATTCATTAAATTGGAAAGGAAGAAGAGTGAACTACTTGTTGACGTATCTATATAAGTGCTATTGTATGTGTCACAGATCTTTCGCAACCATAGAATAAGACATGATCAAGGTGTATAGTTTATTTAAGTTACAGATTGTATTTTAAGTTTTTGTTGTGCACTTAAGATGTACCTACCTACTTATGCAAATGTATTTTTCACCCTGAGGTTTGCTGTAAGAAAACCCAAATGCTGAGTTAAGCTCGCCTGTGTAACTAACTGTTAATTTGTGTTTTATTTATATGTTATATGTGTACAATAAAGAATAATAATAATAATAACTGAAGTGGTGGTGTTTGCATTTTATTTCGTCGTTATTTGATGCCGACTTCCGAAATTAAAGTTATTTTTTAATTTTTAGTATATTTTCGTTTTTGGAAGTCGGTTGTTTCTTATTTTTCACTTTTTATTACAGAACTAAAAACCCCAATAACATGGAACGTGGAATTAAGACATACTCGGAATTGGAGAAAACCAAAAACGTCATCTAGGTATACGTATTTTTCGTATTTATTAAGTTTTTCAAAAAGCGCTGAAGCAATTTCAATAAAATTTATTCGGGACCACCTCGGGAGTATATTCTTTTGGATCAAAAAAGAATTTTGAAAATCGGTCTACAAATGACAGAGAAATCGGTGGCATACATAAAAAAAATTAAGACGAACATAGAACCTCCTCCATTTTCAAAGTCGGTTAAGAAGAGTTATTCAAAACATAAAATGCACGAAAATAAAACAATTCAGGTCTTTTAAAGACTTGAAATGTTCTATTTTCAGTCTGAGACTCGGCACGTGTACGAGTTCATATAATTATCGTTGTAAATACCAAACAATAATTAGAACTAGGTATGTAATTTCGATCCGTTTCAAGTGTCGAACGTAATACCTACTCGTGCATATTAGGTACGGTAAACGTTATTTAAAAGAGGTAAATTTCCACTACCACAACGTAGACACATTAAACTCTAATTTGACAGTAACCACAAGGGAATAAGTACTTAGGCCCTAATGTGTCTGCCCTTAAACCTAGTCCTAGAGTATTCATTCCCTTGTGTAGTTTACGCCTGTTTTGCCCCTACAAGGTATTTTAATTTTATTGTTTGACATAGTTTTGGAGGTCTGTAACTTACTTAATTTGAAATATCTGAAGTGGTAGCGGCAAGATCACAAATTAAAATAAGATATTCGTGCAAAATAGCCTAGTTTTTTACAGGACCACAGAGAGGTGATAATCTAAAAATCCCAATTCTGCTGCTGTTGTTTTAAATGAAGGAAAACATCTTGAGGAAAACGCCATGTTCTAGAACTAAAAATTCGAAGACATGTGACATCCACCAACCTGCATTGGATTGGGCCCGCGTGGCGGATTACTGCCCACACTCTTTCACATAGAGAAGCCTGTGCTCCAGCAGTGGGGACATTAAAATGGATGATAATGATGATGATGATGATGATGACAGTAGTGCAACAAAATGTAACTTAAAAAAAAAACATTTATTTGCAGACTATCCATAGTGTTAGTGAAAATGACGAAAAATAAAATAAAACCACTTTTTCAGATAGCATCGGTCCAATAAATTTTCTCTCCAAAAGCCACAGTCCCATACACTACACACACATACCATCACACACCATTCACAGTCTTATTCCATCCACATGTTTGAATTAGCGCATTGGTAATAAAACAGCAGGTTAGTAATGCAATTGTTAATTTATTGTAGTTCCATCATGATCAACGGGAAGAACTGATGAATGTCATGCAGTATTGTCGCATGTAATGATGCATTGCTTTTAACTATTTCAGTTACTACATATGAGGAGCTCGTGGCTAAAATAATAACAAACGCACGGATCAATCCATCAGGTTAAGCTACGCTCGCCGGGGTTGGTCCATGCATGGGTGACCATTTTTACATTCCGAGACTCCTCCGTGCCTCGGAAGGCACGTTAAGCCGTTGGCACCGGCTGTCAATCGTGGATATTTGACAGTCGTTACGGGTCGTCAGAAGCCCAACAGTAAGCGGGTTGTGGAGGTCAGATAGGAAGTCGCTCCATGTAAAATACTGGTATTCAGCTGCATCCGGTTAGACTGGAAGCCGACCCCAAGATAGTTGCGAAAAGGCTAGACAGAGAGAGAGTAACTACACATGTAAATGAGTGCTATAGGAGCTGAGGGATAACAGTTTGAAGCTAGAATTCCGATGACCTAGTGAAGGCTGCGAGAATTCACTGCATGAAAGAAGAACAGGACCGGACGATATGACGACGACACTTGAATCCATCAGTGAACATCTTTCAACTGAAATGATGATGATGATGAACTGTGAAAAGATGTAGGTTCTTCGTTCTATCTTTATAATCCTCGCGACCGAATTTCGATTACGGTACCTAGCCAATTTCAATGGAGATTAGATAAGTACGCAGGAGATATTAAAGTGCACCTACGTGTGCGTAAACACTGGTGAACTTTCTGTTCCTTAACTCTCATAAATCTTCTCTCGACAATCTGACACGACCGGTGTGAGATCGGGGGCCCAATTCTGTAACTTTGAGTTAAGCAACACGCCATCGACACTCTATCGACACACAACAGACATTATTTTGCCACTGTTGCAAATTTGGTTTTCTGCAAAAACTTCCAAATGCTATTGACATATTATAGTAGACCAGACTACTAATTATTACAATAGTCCAATTAAGGCGTTTCAATGGCACTACAGTGGCAAGTCAATGACCATAAATAATTTATAGAATACCAAATGTCAATGACTATTCTATTGAGACACCACTGACACACTACCGACACACTATTGACAAGTTAGTTATTTTACAGAATTGGGCCCCAGGCGCAGAACCAACGATTTTACATGCTTTCTGATGCACAGGGGTATCACACCACCTATTTTCAAACTCTAGACTGCTACAGAGTAGTTCCTAATGGAAAATCCCGATAGCAATTGCTTGATTGCCCGACTGAGAATCATAGCTGCAACCACGAAACTAAAAAAAGTGCTGAATCAATTTTGATAAAATTTATACGAGATCACCTCTGAAATATGGCCTACGAAACAAAAAAGAATCATCAAAGTCTTTTCACAATTGGTGGAGAAATAGCGTACCAAAAAAAAAAAAAAACAGAAGAATTGAGAACCTCCTCCTTTTGGAAGTCAGTTAAAAAGAAGTCCAATGCTTATAATAATTAGCAGCATTCAAGTGATGAGCTATCTCTGCAAATTTTTATTAAAAAAATAAAGCTGTGGTTCAGCAACAACCTCTGCTCACCCCGAAAACCTCACAGCCTCACTACAGATCAAGTAAATCTGTCTCATAGTGACATCTGAACAGATAACAATATCGCCGCTATAGTGGGTGTATAGCCATATCTGATCTAATTAATGCGACGTTGATTGATACTAATGTAGTTCGTAACGTCTCGGTCCCGGTGAGTAATTGATTGTCACAACATGATGTATACGGTTATAAAAATCGATACTTAGTACTGGTTTTTTGGGTTTTCGGGGTCGGGTCATGGTGTTTAGAAGGTTCGTTATGTCTTTATCAATTAATAATCGGAGACTAAAAATATACGGTGAATAACAGAGAATGAAGAATCTAACTTTTCTGTCATCGTCAATCCGCATAGAACAAGCCTCGTAATCGATATGACTAAGATAGAAAAGATACCTACAGACCTGCCAAGCTTTACTCGCAAAACGAATGGTAGATGGGACTCAAATATTCAGTAGTAGCGACCACAGGAAGGCCTCTGACAAGGACTACCGATCATCTTGTGAGACCCACGGGAGTCCGATGGATGCGAGAAGTACAGGGCTGGTTGATGTGGCAATACTTGTGGAAGGCCTACTCGTGTGTTCAGCACTTTCAAACTTTAATATCAATGTTAATTAAACCTTCGATAAATCATCAAATTTATCAAAATCGACCAAGTAGCAAACAAACTCAGCAAATAAATAGACAACATTTCATAAAGAATATACTGGAGACAATCTGAATGAAACCTCCATAACTTGCTGGATTATCAAGAACGATGACTGGGACTCTGGGAAAACGTAAAACAAACAAAGCTTCACTACATAGTATAAAACAAAGCCGCTTTCTCTGTCCCTATATCCCTATGTATGCTTAAATCTTTAAAACTACGCAACGGATTTTGATTGAAGAGGAAGGTTTATAATAATATGTATAATTTGTACCCGAGCGAAGCTGGGGCGGGTCGCTAGTTCACTATAAAATCACTTAGCACCTAAAATGACTTGACGCACACATAATACCGTTTACAGGATAACTTCAGCTATGCTTCGAAATTATGATCACAAGTTTTGCATAACATTTTGCACCGTGCACTAAGACGGATGTTGGTACAAAAGTAGAACAAAAGTTTCACTCCTGACAAACTTTCAAAAAAGTCTGGTTCGAAATCTTCAGCAAAGAGTTTTTTAGAATACGAAGTTACTAAAAGACTAATTCCCTACCGGAGTCTGTGTTTCCTGATAGTTACAAACTGGGAGTCTTTAAGTCAAGAGTGAATAGGTTACTTCTAGGCAAGCGTGTTACATCTTCGACCACATCATCGCTTACCATCAGGTGAGATAGTGGTCAAACGCGTGCCTATCAACAATAAAAAAAAGACTGTAGGTTCTATTTTTTTTTTGTAGTATGGGGTAACTAGGTGTGATTATTATAATTATATCTAACCTCGCCTTTACTGTCTCACTTTAGGCAAATACCTCTCTTCATTCTTTCTACTGTTCTCGGTTATGTGTTACCTCTTTCCAATTTAGGAAGACAGAAGAAGAAGTCATCCCGCCATCTTGCAGTTTCAGGACATAAATCTTCTGCCTGGGGTCGCGGCTAAATTTAAAATAGAGTTACCGCGGTTCTTTGCAAAGGCAACTAAACGAACAAGGATGGGATTTAGTCAGTAAAAGTTAAATCATCCAATGACTTCTCCCGCTCTGGATGGAGCGGGAGAAGTCATTGGGTGATTTGCGGCCCGATGAGGCCCGATGAGTGGAGGCCCGTGTCAGACTTTTACTGACTAAAACCCACCCTTGTTCCTTCAGTTGCCTTTTTGCCAAGGGACGCGCTAACTCTATTTCGAATTTATAAGCGACCCAAGACTGTAGGAACAACGATTAAGAGTATGATTACATTATCAACCTATATGCTGATAATAAGTGAGGTCACCCTTTCGTCTCTAGCGAGTGGTAATGCTACTAATATTATAAATACGAAAGTTTAGACGGATGTTCTTTTTTTTGGTTGTGATAATATCATCAAATAACTTCTCCCACTTTGGGTGGAGTGGGAGGGCTTGTCATACTCTTACTGGCTAAAACCTACTCCTTCAGCTGCCTGTGAGAGGGGCCGCGGTACTCTTTCAAATGCACCCACGACCCTGGCTGGCATCGGCCCTAGCAGACCCCGTCAATTACCGCTGAAACCTCTTTGAGGCGCGTGGAACGCTATGCTAGGTCGACTCGGGTCTGGTTCTTATTGGACGGTGAGCTACCCATTACTCGCCGTCCACAAGACCGCGCCTACGGTGGCCGGAAATTGGCTTGCTACTACCGACGCCAAGGACGTCACCTGCGGCGGTTAGGGAAGTGAGGGCGCGAGGGTTGCCAGTCTGTCACGCGTCCGCCTCCTCCTTCGCGAGCATTATTGCTTCGCAGAAGGAGGTGACAGCTTCCCATGCCCTCTCGCTCCGTACCATTAGATGGATGTTTGTTACTCGATCACGCCAGAATGGCTGAACGGATCAGCATGAAATTTGGCACAGACATAGTTTAGTTTTTCTTTTTTTTTTTTGGTGTGTGGGAAATGAAACCAATGACTTCTCCCGCTCTGGTTGGAGCAGGAGGGCGTGTCACTGACTAAAACCCACCCATGTTCCTTCCCTGCCTGAGTGCCCAGGGGTGCGGTAACTCATTTTCAGAATTTATCCGCTACCACTAGGCATGCAGGCACCGGCCACGATGGGCCCCGTCAGTGGTGGCTGACACTAATCTCTTTGAGGCGCGCGTGGAACACTACGCACCGTCGACTCACGGGCCTGGTGCTGATCGGACGGCGAGCTACACACTGCTTGCCGTCTGCAGGCTCGGGTCTACGGTGGCCGGAGATCGTCTCGCGACGTCCTACGCCAGTACGCCCAGTACCTCTCTTGCGGTGGTAGCGGCCGGGGCCGTGAGGGCCACTCCTTTGAGCTTCCCTCACATAGTTTATAGTCTGGAATAGCTTATAGGCTATAAGTTATAGTGGAGAAGTACTAATTACACGCGGGCGAAGTCGGTAGTAGAAGCTAGTGAACGAATAAATAAATTATCGCATAAGTTCGAGTACTTATTTCATTAATGACATATTATCGATGAATAAATGAAGTTCATTACCAAAGCGTGTGTTAACAGCCGTTTGGATTCCAATAAGATTGATTGTTCATGACTATAATTATTTGCGTGCGTGTGACCTTCTCTAGTTTGCGTTGACTCTTTTAGTTATTGGTAGGTAACTATATTATTAGACTGAATGTTATAGATTTGCGAATTTTCATACCTAAAGCATATAATGATTATCTACCTTACATTTTTAATTTATGCTCAACTTGCGACCCGCTCCAGCTTTGCACGGGTACAAACTATAGACTTAAACCTTTCTCATGAATCACTCCGTCTATTGGTGAAAACCGCATGAATATCCGTTCAGTATTTTTTGAGTTGATCACAAACAGACGTGGCTTGTTTGTTTTTAAAATACGTAGTGATGATAGTGATATTTTTGTAATTTCATCATTATTGGTTCATGTATTGAATTTGTAATAAAAAATCGGTCAAGTGCGAGTCCAACTCGCGTGCAAAGTGTTCCAAAAGATTTTTTTAAACCATACTCTTTATTCAAGTAAATATAAAATTACTTAATCAGCTAACTCACATTTTAGTTTAACATCGGCACAATAAACCTAAGGTCCAACATTAATTTATACCTTAGCTCGGTCGGATCACTCTCTCCTAAGATACAGGCCATCTCTAGTTTAGGAGACAGAATTTAATAAATTGCTAATATAGACTATTATTTTTGACTGTTGTTGTTGTTGTTGTTTGTTGTTGTTGTATTTTTGTTGTTGTTGTTGTTGTGTGCTATTGTTGTTTGTTTTGTTATGTTGTGAGGATATGGGTAAAAAGGGGGTGACTACAGAGATGACGACTAATAGAGGAGTATGGAAGAAAAAGACATGTTGCGCCGACCCCAAATAAATTGGGATAAGGGCAGGAGAATGATGATGATAGACTATTACCACCCATCATATTGTGTATTTTCCACCATATTGTGTGGGCATACACAATATGGTTTCATAAGCAGGTATATATTATAGTATATTTTAAATACTTACATATTTTTGATAATCATTCTCAGAAAAACATGAAATCCTGAAGTAACATTGCTGGCGCTGGCAGCTAATTTGGGACACAGCCCCGGCTGCAGAGACACTCTCTTTTATTTAATATGATGCACGGTACAGTCTGAAAAACTTTATTTTTTAATTTTCCAATTTGCAACCCAAAAGTGGTACCCATATTCCAAATTCATTTATTTACGTTAAATATCCGTGTCTGGGTCAGAGATATTTATGTGTGTACCAAATTCCAACTCAATCGGTTGTGTAGATTCGGAGAAAGTTGGCTGTGACTGACAGACACTAAAACATAGTTTTAAAGTTCAATTCAGCTGAATTTCAATATTTTAGTATGGAACTTCTTTACCCATCTATATAGTGGCTGTACCTGCATTATTCACCATCGTCTCAGGTGGAACAGTTGCAAAATGTCCTGTCCCCTTCTAATTCTTAGCTAAAGCAGCTGTTATAAAACCGGTACTAACGGAGTTATTATCAGTTATGTTGTTGTTTTTAGTAAAGTAATAGATACGAGTACCTATTCTAACATTTATGCCTTGATATTTTTATTGTTTTTTATACCTAAAATGTTAATCTTCAAATTAAACACCATTTGATTGAAATTCTATTTCAAAATGAGACATTGAGTTGTAATTATTTACAATTATAATTAATCTATCGTTATTATTTTCAGTCTGTGGAATTCTTTAACAAGCTGTAGGTGGATGTGGGCGGAGTAGTTAAATGATTTTCAATTATTATCGGAAAATTTTGAGCTTACGTACCTGCCTCAATTATCTAGATATTATTTCTATTCCTAAATTAATTAACTGGCTGATGAGTCGCTGACTTGTGTTTAAATTGTTTTATTTAAGGTCAAATTCAGCTGCCTAGTCAGTTAAAGTTTATATTAAGGAGATCAAATTTAAATAGAGATTTTATTTTTCTTTTAAATAACTTTTGCCCCACACTAGGAATTACTCCTGTGTCGTGGGTGCGTTCACAAACATGTATACTTACATACACAAGACACCCAGACCCAGAACAACTATCTGTAGGTCATACAAATATTTGTTCCATGCGGAGATCGAACCCGCGACACGCAGCGCAGTAGCCGAACGCTCAACCACTGCGCCAACCGTGTCGCAGCGGGTAATAGATCATATAGATCATATCTATATGACCTATTTACGAAGTCATGTCCTTCAACTAGACTCCACCACGAATCATCGATTTAACAGGTACAGCTTGTTATGTGTTGCTATCAACCAAGTGATTCTTTTATTACCATGACTCGACTGAGTCGAAGGGAAACTACATCAAACTGACTTGTAGTTCGGGCCTTAGATTCTAGACAAAATTAAATTCTATTAGCAATGTAACGTGGTCGAGCCTAAAGCGTCTTGACCTCTGTACATACTTTCGTGCTAAGTCCAACTAAGCATTACTATTGTACAATCTGCAATCAATTTGCCTAGCCTTTTCCCAACTATTTTGGGCTCAGTTTCCAGTCTAACCAGATGCAGCTGAATACCAGTATTTTACATAGAGCGACTGCTTATCTGACCTGCACAATCCAGTTACTGGGTAATACGATACCTCTTGGTAAGACTGGTTGCCAGACTTTCGGGCTTCTGACGACCCGTATACTACTGTCAAAGATCCATGATTGACAGCCGGGACCAACGGTTTAAGGCCCTATTAACTGCCAATGATCTTAAGTGGTTAGCTTGCATGTTCTGCACTGAGATCACGTAACGCGTCGTACGTCCACCCAGTAATAGGACTCGCCCATCAAGGAGCACTGTCCGAAATTAGACGCATTATTAATTTATGACACACAAAACAACAGGTATTAAAATAAAACACTTAGAATAAAATATAAATAATTAAATGAGTTTTTAAATGGTGAAGGTTTCATAAAAACTGCAAGCTTTATATTTTTTGCGTTATTATAATTTATTATCCGCGTTAGACATAACTTTACAAATTAATTACAATATGTTTTAAAAATATAATTTCAAATATTCTCAGATCAAATTATGAAGGGAATTGTATGTAGTAACATATATTAAAAAAAAAACTGCGCCTGAACGTGCTTTCCGAGGCACGGGGGAGTCTCGGTATGTAAAGATGGTAACCCATCCATGGACCAATCCCGGCAAGCGAAGCTTACCCTGATGGATCAATACGTGCGGCTGTTATTACTTTAGCCACGAGCTCCTCTAAGTATCACCATTGTACATAAAGTTTAAAGAAATACAATCACATACAAAATCGACGGCTAATTTGAAGCAACAATATTCATTTACAAACGAAAATGACCCTATTGTGCAACATGAAAGTTTGCGCCGCATTCCAATGTCGGTTGCAGTTGTTCAATTCAAATTATAGTGCCACATTCCGATAGGTACTTATTGAGCAAAGATATCAAAACAACATTGTTTGATATACATTTAGGGTGATTGTGCACATAAAAGAGTATTCTATTCTATAGTGCGAAACTTTTGAGTATGAATTTGAAGTGCTATAAAGCAAAAATATGGTACTACAATAATCTAAAACCTATTTATAGTCCATGTAAGTAAAACGTCACGAGTTTCCATAAATAAACAGAGAAATAATTATAATGAAAGACTACCTCGTGCCAAGAAGATTAGTGGTTGCAGACAACGTGTTATTTACTACCAAGTAAACAGCAGAATTTTCCTACGAGTTAACCAAATAAAATTCTGCTGTTTATTTCGTCGAATAAAAATCACTGTCAAATGTGACTCTTCATTAAGTTATGACTAGTGACCCACCCCAGCTTTGCACGGATATAAATTATATATTTAAACCTTCTTCATTAATCACTGTGTCTATTGGTGAAAACTGCATGAAAATCCATTCAGTAGTTTTTGAGATTATCGCGAACAGACCGACAGACAGGTAGACGTGGCGGGAGTCTTTCTTTTATAAATATTACCCATCCCGGCTTCGCACGGTTACTAATTATACACCTAAACCTTCCTAAAAAATCACTCTGTCTGTGAAAACTGCATGAAAATCCCTTCAGTAGTTTTAAGTGTATCGCGTACTGACGCGGCGGGCGACTTTTTATAATATGTAGTGATATTCTTTGATTAAGGAATAAACCAACCTTTGCTTATTTGCTACATCTAAAGAGTATATTACTATCTATCTATCTCTGTTCACACATTCACACTCAAATTTTCCAAATAACTGCAAGTAGGTAAATTTTCTTTAGTTAAAAAAACTGAAAACACGCTTAATTTTCTATTTTTCGTATTTTGCTCAGCAAAAATTTGATACCCCCTATCATGGAAATGCATAAAAAATAACTATTCCGCCATGCTTAGGAATCCGCCATATTTGATTTAGAATGACGTCACTTAACTAACCATGCATTGTCATCGGTCCTTGATAAGTGTGCGAAGTTTCAATGCAATCCGACGTTTTGAAGTGGGTGAAAATCATGTTCATAGATTCCGTTACATAGATACATACCTACCAAACTAATAAAAGCGTGTTAAAAAGGCACTTTGAAGCAGGATAGTTATTGGTGCGTATTGTGTTAACTAGGTATGATTATTATAATGTATCTAACCTGTACTGTCTCACTTCAGGCAAAGACCTCTATCCATTCTTTCTACTGTTCTCGGTTCTGTGATAACTTTTTCCAATTTAGGAAGACATCTAAGTCATCTCGCCATCTTGCAGTTTCAGGACACCAATCTTTCTTCGTGGATGCGATAAATGGCAGCGACCTCTCGCGCCCGGTCCTGGTCCAGGCCATGGTACGGAGTGAGAGGGAATGGGAAGCAGTCTCCTCCTTCTACGAAGCAGTAATGCTCGCGAAGGAGGAGGCGGAACGTGTGAGGGAGACTCAACGGAGTGGCCCTCATGTTAAGGTAAATAAGGTGTCAGAGTTACCGCGCCGCTGGGCTTTCAGGCAAGGAAGGAATAGGGGTGGGTTTAAGTCAGTTAAAGTCTGACACACCCTCCCGCTCCACCCAGAGTGGGAAAAGTCATCGGAGGATTTTCCACCCCCAAAAAAAAAGGGCATAGAGTTACCGCGGCCCTTAGCACAGGCAACTGAAGGAACAGGGGTGGGTTTTAGTCAGTAAAAGTCCCGCTCTGCTCAGAGCGGGAGAAGTCATTGTATGATTTCCCACCCTCAAAAAAAAAAACAAGACAAAGGGCACCAAACTTGAGTTCTCCGGGCCCACTGCTCATTTGGCATGCGGAAGACATGTCCAGCCCAGTCCCATGCCTACTGGGTATATTTTCCTTTATTAATACTCTTAACCGAGGAGTAATATTATATATAAGTTACTGTCTGTGTCTAGTTTATTTTATAGATCTACTATCTAGGACTGTTGCTTATACAAACTGGATCAAAACAAAAACTAAATTTCTAATGATTAGTGGCATTTATTCTAGAACAACAAGTTATTATAATAAGTAATACGTACTTACCTAGGTATTATGTATATGTCACATTGAGTTAATGTTTTATCTAGTGCAGACATTTCTTCATTATGATTTCGTAGTGATAAACGTTTTGTTTAACTTAATAAATGTAATAATGTAGTTAACTTGACTTGTGGACGGGTTCTACAAAAATAGTAATAAGTAAAAAAATACTAGGTTATCGAGATAGCCTGAAGAATCGCTATACTTAACTTGTAATGGCCAGGGCACATTACTCGCAGAACAGATGGGGTCGATGAGGCCGAAAAGTTCTGGATTGGCGACCGCGTCCTGGAAGACGCAGCGTTGGAAGGCCTCCCACACGGTGGACCTATGACCTGGTGCGGGTCGCAAGAATCCGATGGATGCGAGACGCACAGTACTCGTCGATGTGGTGACTCTTATGGCTCAATTACACCTTCCGATTTCAAGGGACCCAATTTATCAAACAGGAAGGTGTAATAGAAGTTGAAGCAGTTAGTGTCCGATTTAGTGAGATTGGGAGGTCCCGATTTGACTTTCTAAATTGTGTACGATTTAGGATAGTGTAATCGCATCACTACGATTTAGAGCTAAGTGTTGCCAATTTAGCGACTTTGTCGCTACAAATGGGCTATTAGTATTTTTATATGTGTTTAAAATTAAATAAAATTTCCCAAGGTCTCTTTCCCAGAAAAAAAATCTGAGTCCACTCTTTTTCTTTTTTTTTGGTAGAATCAGTTTCAGAGACTTTCTAGCGACTTTTGATATTCTGTCTAGGGGCTTGAATTTGTAAGAGTTGGCAATACTGCCGATTTAGGAGTCCAATTTAGGATAGTGTAATCGCTAGCTTCCTACTTCTTAGTTAGGTTGTTCCTAAATTGGGTCCCTTGGAATCGGAAGCTGTAATTGAGCCTTTAGGGAAGGCTAATGTCCAGCGGTGGACGTCTTTCGGCTGAAATAATGATGCTGACAAAGTACATCAGCATTTACGTGTGTGTTATGTTAGCAAATAGTAACTAAAGACAGACTTGTTACAGAACCGTATTTACTTATTGCCCAATACCATCAGCCCCTCTATCCATATTACTTTTCTATTATCGTTTACGCTAACGCTTAGTACAAAATGTATGGCGATGACATTCGTAGAGAAGTGTCACGTGACTTATCGCAGGTTAAGTCATTGCCATACATTTTGTACTAAGCGTCAGCGTAAATGATAATAGAAAAGTAATATGCCTATAGGGGAAAATTAGATGTCTGCTCCTGTTAGGACAACCACTGACCCCTAAATCCAAATTTTAAGATAACTACTCAATTGTGGCTTTAATTAGCTCTGCTCAGGGTCACGATCCCTAGATAAAAAGATTAAGGAAGGCTAATTTTCCGAAATGAGTGCCAACACAATTTCCGGCGAACGTTGAAATATTAAATTTCAGCCCAGAAAACACTAAAAATCTCGGAGGCCTCAGCAAACTCGACTTTAATTTCTTTTTAAAAGATTTCTGGCGAGCGAACTTCATCGACTGCGACAGACGAGAAGCGAAAATGAAACAATTATGCAAATGGGCAACAAAATAAAACTCATTTTATTAATAATCAAATAAAGGGAGTTCGCATTCGCAAATGAAATAAAATTTCGTAAATGGTGGCATTAATTGTCGGGCCGAGGAGGTGGGGCGGTTGTCCCCAACCTCCTTCCTTCTGGCTTCTATCAAACAGAAGTTATCTCAAGGGGAGAAGTTTTAATAAAATTCCGAATGCCTCGGGCAGTTAGATACAGTGAGATTCTTATGTGCCATATCTTCTAGTTATAAAAGTGGCAACTTAGCTGAAAGAATCTTTCGGTTGAACGGATGATTTTGAGGGACTTCAATATCTGAGTTCAGCGATATCCGCAATTGTCTGGTATTCGATCAAATAAAACTGATACCGTCATTTTGAGACATTTGCGGTTCAGTAAGTTTGTTGAATGAACCTTTGGAATTTGAACCCAGACAGCAAAGGTTTTAACTACAGACAGGTCTGACGATTCTAGGCTTTTCTGAATTCTTAAGATAAATTCTATGTATTTTATTCTAAAAATAGAAAGCAGAAGGGTAAACCTATTTATAAATTTAAGAGCATACGATAGGAAAGTAGCAGATTATATTCCTAAGCGGAATCATCTTATTTCACATCAGGCCCCTCGCGTCGCCATAACAATAGGTTTTTAATTGTGTCTGCTAATGAGGGGCTTGACGCGATAAAAGAAAGGTGAGGCTTTAAAATGTTAGTTCAAGGTGAATATTCAAATTATAATGATGAGCTTAGGATGAGCAGCTAAACTGTAAGCCATTTATTTCTTTAAACTAAACGTCTTCGTAACTAAATATTATATTTATGAAGTTTAACTTACTTTTTAACCGACTTTCGAAAAAGGAGGAGGTTCTATGTTCGACTGTATGTATGTTTTTTTTTATGTATGTCCCGATTTCTCCGTCAGTTGTGGGCCGATTTACAAAATTCTTTTTTTATCTGAAAGAATATACTCCCAAGGTGGTCCCATATAAATTTTATCGAAAAATACGTATACCTAGATGACGTTTTTGTTCTCTCCAATTACGAGTATGTTTAAATTCCACGTTCCATGTTATTGTGGTTTTTAGTTCTGGGGTATAACAACTAACAAGTTAAAAATAAAAAACTTTTTACAAAAAAAAACAACCGACTTCCAAAAAAGAAAATACCTACCAGCACTAAAAATTAAAAAAAATAATTTAATTTCGGAAGTTGGTGTCAAATAACGAAGAAAAAAATACAAACACGGACTTCCGAAATTAAAGTTATTTTTTAATTTTTAGTGTAGGTATTTTCTTTTTTTTTCGAATAAGTGTGTTAAAAAAGTAGTGTGAAAAAAAATGTGCTATTACGTATATTGTTATACATGTAACGTATTCCAACTACAAATCTAATTGACTACTTAAAAACATATTACGTTCACACCTTTTGTACTAGTAAATACTGCTTTTCGGATAACAAGCACCAATCTATCATCTAATTTAAATCGTGTTCCCGAGTTCAACGACCAATAATGAAACGAAGACAACTTTGTTGAAAAACAGCAAGTTCACTTGTGATAAAGGTTGTTCCTCTCATTAATAATGTATTTGTCTGTTCTTCGAGGAATCGTGAGACAAAAAATTAAATGCCTCTCTATTTCTGGATTATGTTTCTCTGCCGTTTACGTTCGTAACGATGTAGAAAGATTACCGAGAAAGGTTTTTGTAATTGTTTTCATTTAAAAAGTTTTTACTGAATACCTATAACGTACACGATCAAATTAATTTATCTAGAGAAACTTTGCTCTGATGTACTTTCGTATCTATTTTTCTCTTAAGGCGCTATTAACTGCCAACGTCCTTGAGTGGTTAGCTTGCGTGTTCTGTGCTGAGTTCACGTAACGCGTCGTACGTCCACCCAGTAATAGGACTCGCCCATCAAAGAGCGCTGTCCGAAATAAGACGCATAATTATTAATTTATTGTGCATAAAACAACAGGTATTATACTAAAATACGTATACTAAAATATAAATAAGTAAATGTAAATCTTTAAAATGGTTTGTGCTCGATTTTCAATTTTTTATCCGCGTTAGACATAACTTTACAAATTAATTACACTATGATATAAAAATATAATTTCAAATATTCACCTATCAAATTACGACAAAAATTGTTTAGAGTGACATAATTTATTTTCAAAGAAATAAAACTAGTCGTTTAGACGTGATCTTTAATTAAAAATCATTAAAAGTCGTATAACTGCGCCTTAATATTAATTTATTTTTTATGCACTTGCCATGTTATCTCTCTACCAGCGTTGGTTGCCTGGTAGAGAAGGCAAGTTTTAATAAATAAATAAATGACATGATGGTTTTCGACATCATACAATGATAAAATAAAAAATCTTAACTTTAATTTAATGTAGTAGTACTTGAAAGTTTCAAATTTTTATATGTAAACCAGTAGATAACTACGATTAATAGATTTCATTTCAACCGCCTTTAATAATACGTATTTCAACATGGTTATTACGTAACACAACTCTAATTTTATATTTCCATTTAGTACCAAAATAACCAAATTCTAGACACGTGTTTGTATAAATTACCAAAATTCAAGATGAAATTCTACAAACAATAATTCGTCAAGTGCGAATTAATTAGTAGGATCGTATATTATATCGCAATATGGTAAATTAATATCCTTTATTTACCGATCTACAGGGAAAGCCGGGCTTACATGAGCAATTTTTAGCAGTGGATCGATATGATAATTATCATCATCATCATCATCATCTCAGCCTTTTAATGTCGTAGGACTTCACGAGACGATCTCCGGCCACCGTCGACCCGAGCCTGCGGACGGCGAGCAGTGGGCAGCTCGCCGTCCGATCAGCACCAGGCCCTTGAGTCGACGAAGCGTAGTGTTCCACGCGCGCCTCAAAGAGATTAGTGTCAGCCACCACTGATGGGGCCCATCGTGGCCGGTGCCTGCATGCCTAGGGGTAGCGGAAAATGAGTTACCGCACCCCTGGGCACTCAGGCAGGGCAAGAATAGGGATGGATTTTAGTCAGTAAGAGTCTGACACGCCCTCCCGCTCCACCCAGAGTGGGAGAAGTCATTGGATGATTTGATCGGTGGGGGCTGTCGTGCGACAAGCCTGATACAATAAATAATAAAATACAGCAAGCCTAAACTTTAGGGGTAGGGATTCCTATCCCTTGCGGGTTTTTGAATAAAACCGTGATAAAAAAATGGTATCGCTCAATTTGTCGTGATGTAGAGGAAATAATATAATATGGCTCTATGGTCTACCGGCCAATCAATCTGCCAAGCCTTTGCCCGACTAAGTTAGGGTCAGCTTCCAGCATAAGAAGATAGATCTAAATACCAGTATTTTACACGTAGCAGCTGCCTGTCTGAAATCCATAACCCAGTTCCTAACTGGTAAACACAACACTCTTTGGCTAGACTGAATGTAAGATTTACGGCCTTCGGTCTCTCGTAATGACTGGCTAAGAGCCACAAATGACAGCAGGGTACAGTGGCTAAAGTATGTAGTTGTTCCATATTTATCAAAATGGGTGGCTATAGTAAAAGACGCAGCGTTGGAAGGCCTCTCACAAGGTAGACCAATGACCTGGTGAGAGTCAGGGGAATCCATTGGATACGAGATGCACAGGACCGACAGATCCTTTTATTTTTATTTTTTTTGGCTTATGGGAAATCATCCAATGACTTCTCCCGCTCTTGGTGGAGCGGCAGTGGTGTGTCAGAATTTTACTGGCTAAAACCCACTCTTGTTCCTTCAGTTGCTTGTACCAAAGGCCGTGGTAACTCTCTTTTGAATTTATCCGCGACCCTCCTCCTCTATCCTCGACCCTGGTCCTGTGCGGCGAATTCATTGTTGTTGTGGCGACATTTAGGGAATGTCCAAATAGTGGACGTCTTTTGACTGAAATGGTGCTGATAATGACGACAATATTCAATTATTATAAGGTGGTCTTTCTTACTACAAAATTGGCATAGAGCGAAATAAAGTAAAGTTACTCCATCTTACGCCACTAATTACAGCATTGTCAACAATTGCCCGTGTAAGCCCAGCTTTATGCGAACGCTTATCGTTCAAAACGTTGAGTTCAAAGCGCCCATAAGAAATTTTGTTATTCTCAATTAAAACGTTAACAGGACTAAGTAAATATTTCAGTGTTACTTTGGACGCTATTTATGGCCCTTCTAAGGCTTAATTAAAGACCCTTTGATGTTCAATCTCTTACGGGAAACTCGGTAATTGCGTACTACGGTAAGTAAATGGAAAATTTTTGCTTATTTACGTACGCAACTTGGGGAATGAGTCGTGATTAGTCCTTAAAATATTATTAGCCTTTAGAAAGAGTTGAAGTTTGGAAGTTACGTGTGAGTTTGAAGACGCGATCGTTAACTAATTAAGTACACAAAGTTGAATTTCTTTCTCCGTTTGTGAGTTTTTTGCACGGGATATATAAAAAGCAAGTAAGTTACTTTTGCGACATGGCTAAATTTCTGAATCATTGTAAATTTTCTTTATATTATTTATTCTGGTATTACGAACAATTCTTGTACCTACTTCATGAAATATTTTTAAAATTTAAATAGACTGCTATCTGAGACATTCTCATCGTCGTCTGCTGACCCTTTCCCCAACTATATTAGGGTCGACTCAGTCAGATGAACCGGATGCAGCTGATTACCAGTAATAATATACCTATCTACAAACAGGAATGAGGGTGTACTAATGACAAATAACATTTGTCAGGAAAATCCACCACAATTTTCCACCACAAAATTTGCGCTCCAGCGGCCATTCCACCACACTACATCACGATTAGTCTTGCCAATTCTCCCCTACCTACTCACTAATCCGCGACCGCGCAAAAACTTAATTAACCAAATATATATGGGAGTGTATAAACAAACATGAGCCACAAAGTCACTCCCTCCCCCCTAGGGACTTTATACGGTGATACTATTTCGTGTAATGACTCCAAAATGAGGATACACCTCCCCGCAATATACGGGGCGTATGTTTGGAGGCTTTAAATCTAGAAGTGGCAACGTGTGAGTGAAGGCTTATCTTTATGTTGAGACGTAAAGTTTTGTAAAGAAAGCCTGGAAAACACATATCATTTAGGTAATAAAGAACTGTTCCAACATAGCTGCTGTTCTGTAACAGGTCCAAAACATTTTTGGAACACAAGTTAGTTTGACTAATTGGTGGCTAAGGATAAGCTAAAGAAATCAGGGGCTTCCAGCACGTTGGGCTGACGATATCGTCAAAGACGCCAAAAACATCCAGGTGTTTCCAGGTGTGAAACATCCAGATGAGGGAAGTACGGTACCGGTAAGAATGGTGGAAGAAAGAGGCCGATGCCCAGTAGAGGGTGATTCGGGTTTGATATGATATTGGTGAAGATACTTTCATTCATAATTTTTTTACAGTTTTGTCCCTTTTAATATTGGGTAAATTCTTTAAAAACATATTAAAGGAGTATTGTTACTACATGCTTTTGAAGACTACTAAGAAATTGTAGATGCTGGCACGTCAGAAAACTCTCACAATGACATTTTAAAACATCCTGAAAAAAAGAGACTAGGTAAAGTGAATTTTTTCAAGCGAAAACGATTATCAAAAGTCTTATATGAAAACAATGTGGTGGTAGTTTTATTGGCGGGATTTTTTCGAGTGAAGTTCAGTGGCTGTTTTAATTATTGATTCCTAGTGGATATTGTGATGTAAAATTGGTGTAGTTTTGTGTCTCAAGTGTCTACGCAACTGGACAATATTTGGAATCATTGAAACAGTCGCGATCTCGGTAAAATAAAGCTAAAAATTTTGTCGTAGTATTGACTACCTCAGCGAAGCTTGTCGAGAAGACTGACTCAACACATTTGGTGCAAAATACTGCAAACACATTAGAATGTATTACATCTTTATTCTAATGGTAAAACAATGACAGTATTCTGTATCTAAAACAAAATACTATCTTAAGTTGATACTGGCTAAATGGACAAACCGTGCGAAGCAAAAATTAATTTAAAAAAAAAGTCCTAAATGCTGATCGACCTCGTGACATTTCAGTAGTTTTACTATTCTCTGTGATGGCGAAGTAATAAAGTAAGATTCTGGAGTTTTTGGCAATGGATATCGCTGATAGAATGGCGCTATGTCGAAGCCCACGATTTTGTACTTGTGGGGACTGGTACAAAACCTTTTTGGGAATACATTCATTGTGCGTATAACTAAGGAGTGGAGTTCCCTGCCGGAGTTTGTTTCCTGATAGCTACAAATTGGGAATCTTTAAGAAAAGAGTGAATAGATTACTTCTAGGCAAGCGTACTCTATCGTCGAACACATCATCGCTTACCATCAGCCCCCGTAGCATGACCATTTCTATCTCTATTCTACCAAGAAAAGACAAAGTTCTTTCTATCCAATTTTGTCGAGTTCGATTTGTCTTCTGCCCGAGCATGGGGCGCCGGGCGACCCGTAGACTGGTGTTTCTATGAAGACAAAGACATGTATTCATTCTTTCAATAATTATTAAAATTTATTACTATTTATCGTCTGTCCGTCTGTCCATCTGTCTGCCTGTCCGTCGTCTGAAAAAAAAATTATTGCGTCTAATCGGAGCCTGTCTGTACGTCTGGCCGTTTGTCTGTCGTCCGTCTGTCCATCTGTACATCTTTTCGGCTGTCCGTCTGTCTCTCTGTCCATCTGTCCGTCGTCCGTCTGTCAGTCTGATCTGTCCGTCTTCCGTCTGTCCGTCTGTCAGTCTGTCTGTCTGTCCGCCGTCCATCTGTCCGTCTGTCCGTCGGTCCATCTGTCCGTCTGTCTGTTTGTCCAGCGTCCGTCTGTCCGTCGTCCGTGTGTCCGCCTGTTGTCTGTCCATCTGTCCGTCTGTCAGTCTGTGAGACTGTCCGTCTGTCAGTCTGTGTGACTGTCCGTCTGTCAGTCTGTGAGACTGTCCATCTATCAGTCTGTGAGACTGTCCGTCTGTCAGTCAGTGAGACTGTCCGTCTGTCAGTCTGATCTGTCCATCTTCCTTCTGTGCGTCTGTCAGTCTGTCTGTCTGTCCGCCGTCCATCTGTCCGTCTGTCCGTCGTCCGTGTGTCCGTCTGTCTGTCTGTCCATCTGTCCATCGTCCGTCTGTCCATCTGTCAGTCTGTGAGACTGTCCGTCTGTCAGTCTGTGAGACTGTCCGTCTGTCCGTCGTCCATCTGTCCGTCTGTCCGTCTGTTATCTGTCCAGCTGTCCGTCTGTCTGGTTGTCCTTCGTCCGTCTGTCCGTCGTCCGTGTGTCCGTCTGTCCATATATCCATCTGTCCGTCATCCGCTGTCCGTCTGTCCGTCTGTCCGTCTGTCTGTCTGTCCGTCTTTCCATCTGTCCGTCTGTCCGTCAAAGTTATTCTGCGTTTCGTACCTTTGAAACCCTCGAGACGCTACGCTCAGGTTTCTACATTAGAACCACTCGGTTCGCTCATGGTTCAATACTAGAATTCTTCGCTAGCTCAGGCTTCAATATAAGTACTCGCGCCAGCAAACAACTTTGTAGCCTTGCATGACAAATAACAATTTTTTGAAAAGGTATAATGTTGGCTACATTAAAACTTTTCTAAAAAACCTAACATGTTTAAAAACGAAGTTCAAAAAAAAAAAGAAAAAAAAAAAATGATGAAGATGGTGACTTCAACTCTTAATTTAATGGCTTTTGTGGAAGATTCACCACAATTTTCAAGTATGTAATGAGTCACAAAATTGAGTTTTTTTCAAATCAGTAGAGACTTGTCTACGTCTAATGTGATGTAGACTATTTGTCCCTGTTGAGAAGAAATGTTTCTACCCCCAACACGGCGTAGCATGACCATTTCTATCTCTACGTAGAATAGAGATAGAAATGGTCATGCTACGCCGTGAGTAAGGCTAGACTAGATAGTTGGATACAAGTTCTTTCTATCCAACTATGTCGAGTTCGAGTTTTCTTCTGCCCGAGCACGGGGCGACCCGTAGACTCGCGTTTCTATGAAGACAAAGACATATTCATTCTTTCAATTTCGTCTGTCCATCGTCTGTCACAAAATTTTGTGCGACTAATCGGAGCCCAATTGCTGTCACTTACGTATCTGTCTGTCCGTTTGTGCGTCTGTCCTTCGTCCATTTGTCCGTCTGTCTGTCTGTCTTTCTGTTTGTCTGTGCGTCTGTCCGTCTACCCGTCTGTCTGTCTGTCTTTCTGTTTGTCTGTGCGTCTGTCCGTCTGCCCGTCTGTCTGTATGTCGGTCGTCCGTCTGTCCATCTGTCCATCTGTCTGTCTGTCTATCCGTCTGTCAGTATGCCCGTCTGTATATCTGTACGTCTGTCCGTCTGTCCATCTGTCTGTCTGTCCATCTGTCCGTCTGTCCGTCTGTCGGTATGTCCGTCTGTAGGTACGTCTGTAAGTCTGTCCGTCTGTCCATCTGTCTGTCTGTCCATCTGTCCGTCTGTCTGTCTGTTTGTCTGTACGTCTGTCCGTCTGCCCGTCTGTCTTTCTGTTTGTCTGTGCGTCTGTCCGTCTGCCCGTCTGTCTGTATGTCGGTCGTCCGTCTGTCCGTCTGTCCATCTGTCTGTCTGTCTATCCGTCTGTCAGTATGTCCGTCTGTATATCTGTACGTCTGTCCGTCTGTTCATCTGTCTGTCTGTCCATCTATCCGTCTGTCGGTATGTCCGTCTGTAGGTGCGTCTGTAGGTAAGTCTGTCCGTCTGTCCGTCTGTCTGTCTGTCTTTCTGTTTGTCTGTACGTCTGTCCGTCTGCCCGTCTGTCTTTCTGTTTGTCTGTGCGTCTGTCCGTCTGCCCGTCTGTCTGTATGTCGGTCGTCCGTCTGTCCATCTGTCTGTCTGTCTATCCGTCTGTCCGATGATGTAGACTATTTGACACTTGTTGAGAAGAAATGATTCTAACACTTAAAAACAAAAGTGTTAAAAGTAGAGAAATATTGGTGGTCATGCTTTGCATTGTAGACTTTTGTCGACTGAAGAATAGAAACATTTCTTCTCGTCAGTTTTAACATCGCCATGCTTAGGACGGTAGAAATCTTTCTACAATCTGTAATTTTGTCTATTCTTCCATCGACAAAACCCGTTTCTACGGTGGTCATGCTACGCGTGCAGGTGAGATAGTGGTCAAACGCGAGCCTATCAAAGATAAAAATTTCGGTAGCACTTTACAAACACCTATATTTTGGAGTTTTTGGTAATTGATAAAATGACGCTCTCTCGAGGACTCTAGGCACTAAGCAGTTTTCTCTTGTCACATCCATAACACCAACATCTGCGTACTTTTACTCACAGCAGCTCCTTAATTCATACACGTCACGTTTTCATGGGAGGCGTCGAGTCGTTCTCTCGAATCGAGTAACGCGAAATGAACATAGCATTAAAGTATCGTTTTCATGTCTTCATATTAAAACATTGAATTTCATAAGATTGAGCAATTAGTTTTATTATATGGTTATGTTAATATGAGTATATTAATTTAAACCCTCTGTAGAGAGTAAAAGATTTAATAAAGAAAGGATACGGAGTTCAATTCAAAACTGTCCACAGTTTAGCCTTAAGGAAAAACAAGTCAATCATCTAAATTCTAAGATGTTTCAGGAAAAAAGAAAGAAAGAAAAAACATTTATCTTTAGGCGAGACTCGTGATCTTAAAAACTGTAAATTAGAGTTTATAATAACCAAACATTCTACTATATTCTACTGCAGAGTTATCAAACCTTAGAACGATTTCCAAGACATAAAAAGTGCATGAAACCACGACCCCGTTAAACTATAAAATATGTTTAACAACTTGATAAAAAAGTTCATCATCAGGGCCCTAACCAACTTCATATTCATAGCACTAAATTGGAATAAATAAAGTCATTCATCTCATGAAAAATCTCCATAATTTAATTCAATATTATCACTAAGTCTGTGTGGGTCACATGCAAGGAACGCACGCACGTCTAATATCACATTTATATGAATATTTGTCTCAATGAAAAAGGAATTATGAGTGAACACACCCCCAGTTATGGGTCACGGGGAAATTTATATTCCGCAGCCATTTGAGGAATTTTTCATATCCGCAGTAAATTGTTATAATATTTTAAAATATTGCTGCGATTATGGCAACTCTAGTGATGTATTGTAGTATTATGTTTTAGAGCGTGTGCATACTAAAGGGCAAATTAATTTTATCCGTCATAGTCAAAAGTGGAACAGATTGTTATGGAATAAAATTTTTAGAGTTCAGGAAGTCCGAATAAAAAATAATACAAAAAAATGCAAATAACTTTAATTTCGGAAGTCGGTGTTTCTAGTTTGGTTTCTTCGTTATTTGACACCGACTTCCGAAATTAAAGTTATTTTGCATTTTTTAGTATTATTTATGGAAGTCGGTTGTATTTTTTTTGTAAAAAGTTTTTTATTTTTCACTTTTTAGTTGTTGTACCCCATTCATAAACTAAATTAATAGTAAAGTTTTGCCCGAATTGATAGCCCCAAAAATAGGGAATTTGAACGTATCAGGGTGACTGTACAAATCTGTATACGCCTTCAGAGCGTATCAGCGTGATATAATGTTGTGAAGTGGTGAAAACAATATACAGACATGCGATTGCAGCAATTCTGGAAGGTTTGCTATCATTTATTGAAGATTCTATTGTGTATCTCCGAAGTTCTTCATCAGATTTCACCAAATTAAAATGGGACCACATGTGAAGCAACATCTTTCAAATAAAAAAAAATCTTCAAAATCGGTTCACGTACTAGAAAGTTATGAGGTAACACACATAAAAAAAAATATATATACAGTCGAATTGAGAACCTCGTCCTTTTTTTGAAGTCGGTTAAAAAACGGAATCCTTATTGGATCACTCATGTCATTGTGTCTGTCTGTCTGTCCGTCCGTCTGTAAATTCTCCGAATCTACTAGAACGATTGAGTTCAAATTTGGTACGCACATGAATATTACGTAAATATATGAATTTGGAACATGAGGATCACTTTTGGTGTTCAAGTCGGCAAAATTTTAAAATTAAGTTTTTCAAACAGTACGTGCAACCTACATCTATACTAATATTATAAAGAGGTAAAGTTTGTGAGTTTGTGAGTTTGTAGGGGGTAATCTCTGGATCTACTGAACCGATTTTGAAAATTCTTCTACCAATAGAAAGCCACGTTATTTGTGAGTGTCATAAGATATACATTTTTGAAATCCACGCTGACGAAGTTTCGGTCGACTAGTATGAAATAAAAGGGCACATTGTGAGGATCTCAAATGTATTTTTTCCATCGTATTAAAAGTTTTAATTGTATTTGAGAAAATAGATGAAAATTAACCACTCCTTCCCGCTTATCGCCGAAGCTACTGAGTCTACAATTTTGAAAAAAATACAGAAAATAGTTCCGTAGTTAACTTTACCAACAAGAAAATCTAAGTTATGAATAAGAAGTATTTTTTTAAACATGTCAAAAAATATTATGATACGTTCGGAACTCTTTGCACGAGTCCGACTCGCACTTTGCCGGTTTTTTTCTGAGGGCTTCGAGATTTTTTTGGCTACGCGCGCTACTCGAATCAATAGATTGTTTGTGGAAAAATAAAGTCCTAACTTCTGCACACAGCCTTACCATAATGTAATAATACTTTCAAATTTTATTATACCCGGTTACCAACTAGAAATCACTTCAAGAGGAAATTAACCATAGACTTTATGCTTGTAAAAAAATATTTTTTTTCTAACATATAATTTTCATTTTAAGCGTAATCGCATTTCACATAGACCTTTGAATTTGCAGCAAACAACATTTGTAAGGTAAGAATATTCCAAACACAATAAACAAGGAAATAAGGTTTTCTATTCTTACTACCTATCAACATAGATTTAACCTAACTAAGTACCTATTAACAGTCGAGTTTATATCTTCTGCAGTTTTTAAATTCATAGGAAGTTCGGTTAAAAATACCTTTAAAGCTACGGACACCGAGCAGATTAATGCATAGAAAAGTATATTTGAACACTTAATAAAAGTTCAACACAGCTAAAAACCTTTTTAATGGAATCGCAGCTTCATGAAATCATAATCAAACTGTTTTATTTAATTTCCAGAGTCATATTTTTAAATAAGCAGTTGAAAGTCATTCCGTCACATTAACTTTATGACAAAACTGTAAAGAAATGCATTACATTATGTATAGTCAATAGTCCTTAAGGTGAATGCTCCAGGGTTTTTTTTTTTTTGCCCGCGAAATTCAAATTTTCTGTCTTGACCAAGATACAACTTGACACTGACCTGCAAACTGCAAAAAACGTAAAAAAAATGAATTTCGCGGGCTACCCTGGAGCTTCCACCTTAAGGTAACGAAACTATTTACCCAACAGCCCCAACGGAGGGTAATGTTTTTCAAGAGTGTGTGTGCACGCCCTGCACCCTAAACGTCTGGATGGATTTTGACAATTGAAGTATCATTATATTGGTTTTGATTGCCGAAGTGACATAATTTAGGCTATGAATTTTGAAAGAAAAACAATATGACAACCGCCATTGGGTTAGTGCGGTCGTATCTTTATGACAGGATCATGTGGGGTATCAAACTATAGGGGTTGAGAAGACAATTTCAAAAATATAACTCACTAAAATGTAGTAAAAAAAGTGCAAATAACTTTAATTTCAGAAGTCTGTGTTTCTGGTTTTGATTCTTCGTTTTTTGACACCAACTTCCGAAATTAAAGTTATTTTGCACATTTTTTTGTTATTTTTGGAAGTCGGTTTTATTTTTTTGTAAATAAACATAATTTAAAACGTTTTTATTTTTCACTTTTTAGTTGTGATGGGGAACCACAACTAAAAAGTGAAAAATAAAAACGTTTTAAATTATGTCAACAATGCATATTTATGCGATAGCACCAATCGCAATTGATTTGCTGTAATTTTTTGAATGGTTTCGTGTTTGTATCCGAAACTCTTCATCAGGTCTGAATGAAATTGAAATGGGACCATTTCGGAATAGACCCCTTTTGAACAAAAAAATATTTTGCAAATATTTGCATATATATGACGAAGTTACGCCCGAACATACATTAAAAAAAATATTTTTAACTTAATATATAAACATCCGTCCATCATTTTTGAAATCGATTAAAAACATTGAAAATTTAAAAAAACCCGACTGCAAATATCAATTGAAAAGGTCCAAACAAGTTACTATTAAAGCAATCTGATACAGTTATAAGCATGAACTAAAACCAATAATATAATATTTATTTTGGTTTGACTAAAACGTCTGCGTTTTAGTCTGATGCAGTTGGAAGTATTTGTCAGTCAACAGTTTGACAATCTTTCCGATACTTTTATTTGCAGTCAGGTTTTTTTGAAAATTTTAATGTTTTTTAGATATTGATCCTCGGGTCTGTACCTATCCACTACCTCTATATTCTAATTTTAAAACTAAAATCTTATTTTTTACATACAATGTTGATGTGTGTGCCTGGATTAAATTAAGTTGATATTTGTTCAGGCTGTCCAAATATTTGCTTGATGTTATTGCATGTTACAAGTTAGTATTGTTTGGTTGAATTTTGAACTAAATTGGATGCAAAAAGGGTGATCGAAATCGGAGTGTACTTTAGTGTTTATTAACAAAGTTCTTTTAATAAAATTATATTTACTTTGGTTGTCTAAATAGCTGTATGTAAAGATCATTTTGTTTCAAATGACAATATTTAATTTTGTTCCCACAAATATTCTAGAATTAGAAATGTAATTAAAATAGGCTACAATTAATACTTACCAATAGTTACAAAGGGCAATAGCCCAAAGGCTAGGTCTTTTGGTTCGACCACACAGGTTGCACCTACATTGACCTAAAACCAATTATAAATAGCGGTAAGTTATAGAAGTCAGAGCCTCCTCATTTTTAAATAATAATAATAATTCATTTATTTTGGGTTGCATTGACCCATAGATGAATACCTTAACCTAAGTATACATATTATTAACAGAAAGTGTCAGTAAATAAAGCTTAAACCTATGTTAGTAACACATCACTAGCACAGCACTACGTCCTTATGCTCTCGTGTTTAAAGACTGTGAAAAGAAATACAGGGTGATATTAAATATATAGGTAGCAGAACTCTGCAGGTGTGATGAGTATCCAAAGACAATAAAACAAAAAATCTAAACTTGAACTTATACAATTTCTAGTAACAATACTACCAGGTGCCATTGACCCCGTAGTCAGATTAAGTTACAAATAATTTAAAGTTCAGATTTGTTTGTTTATTAATATTGGATATCGATACTCATCATAAGTAGTTAAGGAATTTCGTTAAACTGACTTCATTTAACCCTCATTGTAATGTGCTAGTAATCATTAAAATCTCTCATTTCATATTATAAAACGGCACAATCTATAAAACTATTAATCAAAGACACACTAAGAAGATCGCCACACAGATAACATGATACCTACCTATCTCTTACACCGAGAATTTACTTACAAGTCTAATTCACGAATACTTCCCCTCATGTTATAAATGGCGGTAATTATTCTCTCTGGCATCTGTCATGTTAAAGAATAGTCGCCGGCCTGAGGCCGAGTGCAGCCGACGTAATTGCTATTGTTAAATCAACAGTCAACCATAGACGACGACGCTGTGTAGATATTGCAAGGAGATGGGGGAATGGGGAATTTAGATCTTGGGCCGTTTTGGGACTTAAATGGGTAGGTTTCTTATAAACTCTTCAATAGGGTAGAACCAAGATCGTTGCCTAGGGGTTGAGGATAAATTGGAAAGAGTTTGCCCTGGGCATTCAGGGCAGGGAAAATTCTTTTGTGTTGGTTTGGTAAAGCAAAAAACACTCGTAGTACATTCCAAGGTAAAAGAATTTCTCCTTACCCTTAACTACGACGATACGGAAGAAATTCTTAACCATAACGCACACGCAACTCAAGGCACACTCACATTCATTCATACATACACACAACACACGCGACACAAAAAATATACCCTTGCTCCTTAATTCCAATTTAGTTTTTTCCTTTCCCCCTCTCAATCCCAAAATTATACTAGTCTAGTTTATTTTTACTTGTTTCTTAAAGTCCACAATAATTTATTTAAATTTTGTCAGTGAAATAATAGAAGGATGGATAACCCCTGTAACACAGGTTCTCCTAGCATGGTCATTGTTCATGTATTCTGTACCCTCGTCTACTGTACTCTAAATAAAAAAATTAAAAAAAATCTTTTTGGAAATATCAAACTAATGGACTAAAAAGGGTTATTATTTTTGAACCCAGGAATCATCCTTATTGTTACGTTAAAATAAGTCTCGGCTGTGGACATTGGACGCTATGTAAATATTTCAGGGTGAAAGGTATTATAGAAATTGAGCTTTCTTGAGTTTCAAACCGTACCTAACCCGCGTTGTTCTTTCGTAAATGGGTCTAAATTTTTTTTAAAAAAGAATATGGGTTCTCTGGCGGCTCCGAGACATCAAACTTTTGTGATCATCTCAATATTTTCCGTCAGAAAGCCTGTGAAAATAAAAAAATAAAAAAGTGTGTGTGTACTTATGTACGCACGTAAGAAGTAATACTTCTTTGGCGTAACAAGATAAAAAACCAAACTGTCACAAAGTTTACAAAAGGCAAATATAGGCAAGATGGAACTGCCATGGGTACACAGGAAAAGAAGCGAGTAGAACTGTTGTAAACTGCACTAACATTTATCAAAATAAAGTCATTTAGGTACTCATAATATTAAAGCAACACATATTTTGTATAAACCTTCGTCATTTACGCGCACAGATGACAGGAAACACCTGACGATATTTAAAAACTCGTTGATGTAACTTCCATTCCGAGTCGTGCTGTCCAAAAATGTATTTGTTTGTCACTTTTAAAACGGGTTAAAAATTTCAACATTTTTTTCGGCTAATTAGTTCTGGTAATTGTTTTCGGCCCCTCTTTAACAGTCGTCTATCATTTGTTGAAATTGAATGTGTTAGTTCTGTTTTGGTAATGGAATGTGAAACTTCATTAATCTTTTTGCTACTTATGTTTATAACTTAACATACTAATTCAAACTTAGCAGACAAATGTTTTGCTGAGGAGTTTGTTGCACCTCTTCTTCTTCCCTTCTTGATAAAACACTAGGAAGTGGTGACGGGCAGGCGGTTTTGAGGGACTGTCTTTATATACATAGAACTTTGACGTTCAAAAAGTGCTTAGCCTAATTTGAAAAAATGAATTTTGATTTTGATATGTAGATTTTAAAAAAAATACTCTACCGTATACACTGAATGTAATATTTCATTAAAACAAAAATACCATTGCACTAAAGTATCTACTCACTGCTAGCAATCGCGTTACGATTTAGTTTTAGTAGACATTCTCGTAAGGGATTACATTTTTTAATTCAAGATTTGATTCTTGTGGCTCACTAAACTGTTCGAATGTTCTCACTAAACTGTTCGTTTCACGAACGAATGTTCGCATAACAAAAGCTCGCGCTACAAATGTTTGCGAAGCAAATTGATGATACGAATGCTCGCCACTGCTGCAAGACCCGTCCAAAATAAAAGTAGCCGGCAGATTTATTCGTTCTGCAAAACTGTGGTCTATTATGCAACGAGCTCTAATCCAACATCGTACTAGTCCTACTATCCTACTCCTACTAATTGAAATGAAATTCGGAGATACTTCTTGTACTTTTTGGTACAAAGTGAGTAAGTAAGTAGTACTCACATTGTACAATTCTTACTTATATAGTTTGTGGCTATGATAGCTTACAATCAGTACTGGTTGGTTCCACTGTTGGCCAAGAAGTGTCTTCGCCTCCCTACAACCGTCTTAACACCGGATTACCTTTTTTTTGTGGGGTGGGAAGTCATCCAATGACATCTCCCGCTCTAGGGTGGAGCAGGAGGGCGTGTCAAACTCTTACTGACTAAAACCCACCCCTGTTCCTTCCCTGCCCTGAATGCCCAGGGGCGAGGTAACTCTTTCGAATTTATCCTCAACCCCTAAGCAGGTATCGGCCATGACCCGCCCCATCATGAATGCTGACAACTCTTTGAGTCGCGCGTGGAACACTACGCGCCATCGACTTTTGGGCCTGGTGCTAATTGGACGGCGAGCTACCCATTACTCGCCGTCCGCAGGCCCGGGTTACCTTGCCGCCTTTTGTCGTTGCAATATGGCGGGAATGTCTCTTACCAACCTCTAACTCAAATCAACGCAACAGGTAAAATAACAATGCATGCTAATAAATTTAAATATTTTGAATGCAGTATGTTTTAGGTTTAGACTATGAAAGGTTATAGACGGAACGTCATTGGACATTAAATGATGCAGGATCGTTATAATGCGCGAGTGACTTTGACAAACATAACGATGACGTATCGGCTTCTAATTTTATCTATGTGATCTTATTTTGCGTGTACAGATACAAGCCGGCTTTTCATTCTGGTACTTAAGATTGCTGGATTTTGAGACTCCGTCTATAACCTTTCATAGTCTAAGGTTTTAGGCACCAAATCCATGAAAATAATAATTAAGTATTTAGCTGTTTCGCATCCAATAATAATATCAAATCAGCACAACTACTAAATAATAACGATTGCCATAGATAATATAGCATAATTTAAAACAGATCACGACATAATATTATAAATGCGAAAGTTTGTATGGATGCTTGTTTTTTACTCCATCACCTCAAAACGTCTCATCATCAGCCTTTTAATGTCCCCACTGCTGGGGCACAGGCCGCCTCTCGTGAGAGGGTGTGGGCCATAAACCACCACGCGGGCCCAATGCGGATTGGTGGATGTCACATGTCTTCAAATTTTTGGTTCTAGGACATTCCGGTTTCCTCACGATCCTTTCTTTCACCGTTTTGAAAACGGCTGAATGGATCTAAATTCTGGCATAGAGATAGATTGTAGTCTGAATTAGCACATAGGCTACAATTCATAATGGGGGAAGAACTAATTCCTCGCCGAAACCGCTGGCAGACACTGTACCTAAATCATCATCATCATTCTCCTGCCCTTATCCCAATTTATTTGGGGTCGGTGCAACATGTCTTTTCTTTCCATACTCCTCTATTAGTCGTCATCTTTGTAGTCACCCCCTTTTTACCCATATCCTCTTTCACACAGTCCAACCATCGATTCTTTGGCCTTCCCCTACTCTCATAGCCATCCACATCCATACACAAGACTTTCCTCACGACATTTTCTTCATTCCTCCGCATCACATGCCCATACCACGACAACCGATTTCCACACTACTTTTCAGTCAGCGGTGCCACTTTCAGACTTCCTCTTATAAACTGATTCCTAATTAGTGTTGCCCAAAATCGGTCTTGGTCTTGCAGTCTTGGTCTTGTTCTTGCATTTTCGCAAGACCAAGACCAAGACCAAGACCGCCTTATTGTAGCAAGACCAAGACCAAGACTGAACCCTGCAAGACTTGAGCAAGACAAGACTGAAGCCTGCAAGACTCTTGCGTCTTGCAGTTAAGACAAACTGAGATTTGAGCGTTATTAAGTAGGTATTTGGTTTCAATCCCGATTTTGAGAGACGTTCCCCAGTATCAAAACCGTAGGTATCGTCATAACACTAAACTAAGGGCTGCAGTTGTATCTGCAGTTGGCAACGTGCCACTCGTCTGAAAGAACTCTAAAAGGTTGTATTGATTAGGTAGGTAAGTACTTATTATGTTTCAACTATTTATTAAGTAGGTAGCGTGTTAATACTCACAAATCTGTTCCCATCATCCCATGTGATAAAATGTACCTAGAATATCTTTCTAGCAAAGTTCATACCTTGTAGGTATCTACCTATAATAATATATTATGCTTGTTTATGTCTAATGTGCAGATCTAACGTTAGTACTCGTAGGTTGGTATGTGCTTAAAATTATAGCCAACAAAATTATATAAACATTATGTAGTACCTAGCCTACTTATGTTTCAAAGTTTATATAATTCTTCTATTCAGCAAAATTTAAAACTAATAGCGAGTCGAGTAGGTCTAGTAACAGTTTATACGGCAGCCAATGTTATGGTACAGACGCCAGCACATCAAGCTACTACAATCTGTCATTTATCACTAAAGAATTAAGGTTCAAGGTTGATTAGGAAAATGTGACGTTCTGCGAATAAACTGTCGGTCGGTCGGTGTATTATATACCTACTTATTTGATAATTTCCCGACAAAGACGCCGCGGTTTGCAACAAGTGTATCACAGCATTTGACACTGTCTGTTTGAGCGCCGCATGCGCCGACAAAGAGTACGGACAGAGGCACACAAAATTGTTACCTATTTTGGTAGGGTTGGTACAAGAGGATAAAATTAAATGACCTTGAAGATGTCTCAGCAGTAAGTAGGTATAAATTGAATGCTCTGAGTTTCTTGTATAAATACATTCACACACTGGCTCGAATTCGAACACTACAGCGTTTAAAGCTGTCGGGCGAGATGATAATTAATAACTAAGTAGGTATTGCATCTATTGAATTGCGAATATTTTGATTTCGATGATTTGATTTTTGTTAATATCGGTAAATGATAGATAGTGAGTGATATACCTAGGTACTAAACTGTGAGCAGCAAGATTGAAAATTGATATTCAAAGGTCGAGGAAAGAGTGTGACCTTGAAAAAGTCATTTTTTTTTAAATAATTCCTCGACCTTTATGAACTTGGAGGGTTGTATTGATGATTTTGATGATTATAATTCTGTAATTACATACGTCTTACAGCGCGAATCATAATCTAAAATCTAAACTAACGTGTTCAATAAATAGCAATAGGCTAATAGGTATTTGCAAGACTTGCAAGACTTGCGAGACTCTTGCTGCAAGACCAAGACCAAGACTGAGAGCGCAATACCAAGACCAAGACCAAGACCAGGTGTATTGACGCAAGACCAAGACCAAGACTGGCCTAAGTCTCGTCTTGGTCTTGCATTTGGGCAACACTATTCCTAATTCTATCCATGCGCGTAACACCACACATCGCTCTTAGCATTCTCATCTCAGCTGCATGCAATTGCTTTTCATTCATCCCTTTTGTGGCCCTAAATTCTGAACCATACAAGACAGACACTGTACCTAAATAATAACATGAATAATATTTCATACAGCCTCTTACTTTCAGTGTTATCCTTGAAATAAACAGATGTCACACCATCTGCTCAACAACAAAGAGCATCAACTAGGTTATGCTCTTAAGCTGTGAGTTAACAACAAGTCATTAATGCCTTATTAACCAGTTGGTACCTTAAGTACCAACCCAAGTTCCACAGATGGCTTCAACCATATCAATGTGTGTAATTTTTATAGTGCCTGAAGTTACGTGCTCTGTATAGTTAGGGTGAACGAAAAAAGATAATTGGTTTGTCTTTTTTTATTGCTTCTAGCGTTTTAACTGGCTTATTACCTTTTATTATGAAATTGGTTGGCATTTATAAGCAAGCGCATTTTTAAAGATGTTGCTGGTTTTAATGTAATTGGTGCTTGCATTCAATTGATTTCCTCAATTAGTCAGTAAAGGTGCAACAAGACTCACAGCTTCTGTAACCTTAAGAAGAGAACCTAAGCACAGGCCTTCTGATATCTACCGGAAAAATGCGTTTGATGACAATGAAATTTCAAATGGGCGTTGGGAAGGACGATTGGTGATCACACTTCTTAGCTAAGAACGAGGTCTATAATATAAATATCGTTCCAAATCTTTAGTCTCCTCTTGAGATGTCGACAGATGAAAGCAGGCTGAATATATTCATAAAACACTTGACACAAATTGGTACCTAACTGCCTAGTTTTGCTACTATAAATAATATCCATGGCACGCAAGAACTAGGTAGCTGTTTCTCGAAACATTGAACCGACAAGTTCAACGACCACTTTCAATCTAGCCTTTTCCCAGCTACCTTGGGGTCAGCTTCCATTCTAATCAGATGCAGCTGAATATCAGTATTTTACATGGAGTGACTGCCTATCTGACCTCCACAACCCAGTTATTGGGTGATACGATACTCCTTGGTAAGACTGGTTGTCAGACTTTCGGGCTTCTGATGACCCGTAATGACTGTAAAAGATCCACGATTGATAGCCGGGACCAACGGCTTAACATGCTCTCCGAGGCACGGAGGAGTCTCGGTATCTAAAGATGGTCACCCATTCATGGACCAACCAACCCCGGCAAGCGTAGCTTAACCTGACGGATCGACCCGTGCTTCTGTTATTACTTTAGCCACGAGCTCCACAACGACCACTTTGAAAGACTAAAACACGTCATAGAAAGCAAAACACGACACAGGTGTTTAAAACCCTTCATTAAAATAAACCTACTATCATTATAGTTTTCCCATTGACCCAGAAGCTTAATAACTACCTAGAACAGTCCTTGAAAATACTGTTTGTAACCACGAAGATAATAAGCGACAAGTTGTAATCTTAACTTACATCAATAGATAGAAAATGTTACGAAATTGTAACAGAAACAATAGAACAGCTGTTGAAATATCAGCATTGTTATGTTATCGTTACAAATTGTGTTTCAAATTCGTATGTAGTGATGTTCGTGAATTCAACTTGTAAGTTTGAGAAAGTGAATATTTTAGGTTACGTCAGTTACTCCAGAACAAAATATAAGTTCGTTAATAATAAGTTCGGACGACCGAACTTATACATAATTATATCATTTTTAACTGACTTCAAAATGCTTTTTTTAGAAGTCGGTTGTATTTTTAGTTAAAAAGTTTTTTACTCATCGATTTAACTCAAATTTTGTCAGACCAGTAGGTCCACATACCTAGCCACCTGGACATATCTAGCCACCTGAACAGCTACGTTTAAATCATGGAAGATGCAGGTAGTTATGCATGCTGGTCAGGAAAGGAGGTGGCTCTAAAACAAGGCTGTGAATGGATGTTCGGGTCCAAGGTCTTTCATAAATTTATGGCTAAAATTGCCCATTATTCCGATCTCCACGAATCACGAAGCATCTCAAAACATCAATTTGTGTCGTGAACTAACTTACTCGTACATGAACAAAGTTACTTCCTGGCTGGTTACCTAAGAAGCAAATGTGTATAATGATTACCATTCCCTCTTATGTCGCCGAAACCCACTTTAAAGAAACCTAATTATATCGGAAGAAAGTTGCAAGGGAACCTGTGATTACTCGCTCATGAATTCGACAAATTACTGTATTTTTCTCGAAACATTTTCAATTAATCGATGCCTTTCGATCGACTCGATTATGGCTATCATCATTCGTCGTAGGTTTGGTGGTACCATCTGACAATTTGATAGGGGCCGATAGTAAATTTTTGATTCAAAATTCCTTTTCATTCAATCCATTGTATGGCGTTGATGCCAAACCATTTATTATCAGTGATAGATGTAATTTTCGAGTTATGTAAGAATGAACTAAGGCATTATACAATGAACGTGGAGAATACGTGCAGTTATGGCAAATTGAATTGTCTGCAAAGATCGAAAGTGGTGATAGATTCTGGCACGTGCAACTTATATTTGTCAGGAGTTCATTAAATCTTGAATTACTTTCAACTTTGCTATTAAATAACATGCTTTTTTGTTAGATAATAAGGTACCAATGATGCCTTGATGCCTCGTACAGACGACGTGGTACAAGACTTTAAATTTTAAGTTCACCATTTCGTACTTGCAAAAGAAGCCATGTTTTGGGAACTCTGTAGAGTTCCAATCTAAGGCGTCTAAGAAAAAATAGGTACCTGTTCATTCCATTTTCACACTGTTGATATCTATATCCCTAACCTCAAACCATTCTTTAAAACAGGACTGTAAATAATTCAAACATCCCGAGTCCAGAAAGTCCTGACTTAAAAACAATTACCAGCAACACAACGTTAGAACCGCAAACGAACATACATAAACAAGAAAATCACTTCACTGTTAACGCAAAGATGGCAAACAATAAATTAAGTTCGCAAACTGGCCCTGACTACTCGTAAATTTTGAGTCCCAGTATCACCATACACCCTCCGGGAAAGCGTGCACTAAAGATTAACTTATTCATAATAATCGAAAGAATTCTCATTGTTTTTAACACGTGAATTTTGCTCACGAGTCCGCCGTATCTCTGCACGTTGGCCATTTTACATCCAGCCCTCGATTTATTGGTGGAAGTCAGCTAAATCAGGCGGGGATTATTGAAAGCCTTGGTGTTGAAAATGTTGTACAAACATTTCCAACACCAAGGCCTAATTTACAAAAAAAAATAAACATGGGATTTGTTTTAAACACTGATCTGCAGGTTCTTAATTCAAATTTTTCTATGGTGTCTAATTTTTAATAGCGTAAACTGAAACTAACATACCACATTTCGAAACAAAGCTAAAGTTATCTAGTCTTCTAAAATAGTGACGAAAATCGTCATGTGAGGTGTTTTTTTTTTTTTTTTTTTTTGTGGGGTGGGAAATCATCTAATGACTCTTTCCGCTCTGGGGTGGAGCGGAAGGGCGTGTCAGACTCTTACTGACTAAAACCCACCCCTGTTCCTCCCTGCCCTACGCGCCCGGGGGCGAGGTAACTCTTTCGAATTTATCCTCCACCCCCGGGCAGGCACTGGCCGTGGCAGGCCCCGTCCTTTGCTGACAACTCTTTGAGGCGCGCGTGGAACACTACGCGCCGTCGACTCTCGGGCCTGGTGCTGATCGGACGGCGAGTTACCCGCTACTCGCCGTCCGCAGGCCCGCGTCTACGGTGGCCGGAGATCGTCTCGCAGCCCCCGGCGTCTCCTGCGACGGCTGCTGCTGGGGGCGCTAGGGCGATTCGGTCTCTGTTGAATCTCCCTAACGTGTGCCGCCTCCCTCTTCGCGAGCATTACTGCTTCGCAGAAGTTGGAGACGGCCCCCCATTCCCTCTCACTCCGTACCATGGCCTGAACCAGGGCACGGCGCGAGAGGTCGCTGCCGCCTATCGCATCCACGAGGACACGGCGGTGTTCTGCCCAGGCGGGGCAAACCTCCACCGTATGCTCCACCGTGTCCACGGGGCGATCCTCGCAGTGGAGTGTCTAATTTTTAATAGCGTAAACTGAAACTAACATACCACATTTCGAAACAAAGCTAAAGTTATCTAGTCTTCTAAAATAGTGACGAAAATCGTCATGTGAGGTGTAGGGACAGGTTTTGTGTAGAAGCTGGTAGAAGCAGAATGACAGCGGTTGAGAATTATTATTAACCGACTTCAAAAAGGTGGAGGTTATCAGTTTGGAAGTTTATCAATACATTTTTTTTTTGTTGTTGTATATGTTTTGTTGTATTTATATGTTCGGGCAAAACTCCGTCAAGAAGAAAAAAGAATTTTGCAAATCCGTCTATATATATAGACTGATTTGCAAAATTCTTTTTTTGTTCGAAAGGGGTTTATTTCGAAATGGTCTCATTTAAATTTCATAATAGATGATGAGTTTCGGAGACAGACAACGGAACTCTTCAAAAAATGACAGCAAATCAACCGCGATTGCTGCTGGCTGCAATCGTATGTCTATGTATTGATAACACAATTTAATGGGCAATCACAACCAAAAAGTGAAAAATAAAAAACTTTTTTACAAAAAAAATCCAAAAAAAGTACAAAATAACTTTAATTTCGGAAGTGGGTGTCGAAAAACGAAGACACAAAACCAGAAACACCGACTTCCGAAATAAAAGTTATTTTGCACTTTTTTTGGAAGTAAGTTGTATTTTTTTTAAGTTTTATCTAATGTATAATTAGAGCAGTCTGTGTTTAGTAGTAGACTACAGGAGTGGTTTAGGAAGATATTATGATACAAAGAGAATAAGAAGAGAAAAAAACAAAATCCCTCTAACCACCATCACTCTACCATACAGTAAGCATATAAATACATAAATAAAAACAGATTGACATAAATAAATTATTTAAACCCAGGTCATTTCCATTCCAATACCTAATGATTCAACACCATTATCACCCCAACACTAACACCGTACTTAAACACAATATTTATCGCCATTCAATACATTACGCCATTACGAAACAAAACGTAATAAAAACCTGCGCACGCTTCGCTTTCGCAGCTAACGTCACTGTCACGCTTCTACACTAATGTCAGAAGGACGTAGTATTTACGACTGGGCCGTATACTTTGCGCCTTATTCGGTAACACTTTGCAGCACCGTTAGGACGCAAAGCTTTTATGCATCTTTAGATTTTAAATTGAAATTTATTGGGGTATGATGTGTTTTGGTTTATGTTGTATAGTTTCAATGTACATTTGAGAGCAGTGGTGGCCCAGTGATAACGGCTCAAATTTATGTGTCGTAGGTCTTGGGTCTGAATTTAGGCAGAATGTATGAATTATTTTATCATCACTGTTAGCAAAATCAAATTCGAAGACATGTGACATCCACCAACCTGCACTGGGCTCGCGAGGTGGATCAAAGCCAGCGGTGAAAACGTTAAAAGGCTGATTACGATTTAAGGCTTTGGTTCAATGTACTAGCTTTCTCGAGGCTGCTCCTTTGGTCTTACCCACAGGAACCGTGCATTTTTTGGGATAATTTTCGTAACTGAATTAGTTGATACATAAGTGGACTGAAAAGTACTGGGCCTAACACTAATCCAGTCAATTCTTAAAATCAAGACTACTCACATTATTCAGTTCAGTTCATACTAGAAGAAGTCGTCGAAGTTAAAAATGTATGCAATTAATTGTGATTACACAAATTTATTTGTTATGCAATCCGATGTGATTAAATAATAAATAGAGAAAATTGAGAATTTAAATTAATCACACTCTAAGTTTTTTTGTCAACGATCTGTAGCTAATCTTTTGAGGGCAGATGGGAGGAGTGTTTTACTTGATGCTGATTACTTAGAAGAAAAAAAATAAGCAATATCATACTATTTAAATTTCTTTGTCCCTTGTACTTCCAGAGACTCATAATCATCATCATTCATAGCCAGACTTCACCCACTGTTGAACATAAGCCTCTCCTTTCGCACGCTTCTGTGCCTATTGGGTGAGGGTACCCAGGATTTCCGGGACGTGATAGCAGTAATAGGCTTCTTCATTTGTTTCCATTCTATTCTGTTTCTGGAAACTCTACTCCATGTTCTACTTGCTATTTTGACTATATTATCATTATATCACTATCTCTTACGTGGTCATCCTTTTCTGCGCTGTGTGTCCGTTGGGTACCAGTTCGTGGCGATTTTTCTTCCATGTTTCGTCTGAGGCTCGTTGGAAATGTCTAGCCTATTTCCAGTTCAAGCCAATACATTCCTCCTACTTTCTAAAATTACCTTTTTCACACAAAAAAACAATGAATTAGATCTGCTTGTAATTAGTATAGGTACAGATTCAATTATTTGGAATCGCATTTAAGTAGAGAAAATATTTTGGGTTTTGAAAACGCACTTTAAAGTCTGACTCATAAGCTTACGTCAGTAGCTCGCTTTTCAAGCCTACTGAACACGCCGCTCGTTAGGCTAGTTAATCTCCAGGTGGCATATATCCGACCAGGTTTCCGTTTGGCATTTGGCGGCCGACGGATCTGTGAAACGTCAATAATTTCCGGAACTAACCGCAAACACGCAATATCATGGCTGAAGGGACTGGATGGTGGCGGTCCACCTGTTAATGAGAATACGATTAACGTTCAGGCAAATCACTTGTGGGAAATTACCCAGTTAGGGAAGATAACGTATGGAGACGATCTAGATAGATTTTGAGACGTGTTGTGCTTGAATTTTGTTCAAATACTGACAGTTAAGAAGAAAACGGGATTTCATAGAAGTTGTTTTACTGTAGAATTTTTAGAATCTTTGTCGCATAGTCGCATCGCACTTTTCTGCTGGAACCTTCATCACGCTGCCGCTGCTGCCCGTCTTTTCATCTATCCTTCATCTACCTACCATTTTTTGGGGCAATTATTTCTTTATTTTTAAAATTTAGGTACAGGAAAAGCGTGTGTGGCTGTAGTCAAAAGCAGATGCGTAAGTTTCGGAGCCTTGTTACAATTATAACTTAACCATAGCTTTCATAAGTATAACTCCTGTCACCAAACTTTATCCTATGGTTTAGCGACTTTAGACAAAAAATTATTATTATTAATAAAAAAATGGAACCGACTTCCAAAAAAAATGCAAATAACTTTAATTTCGGAAGTCGGTGTTTCTGGTTTTGTGTCCTCGTTTTTTGACACCGGCTTCCGAAATTAAAGTTATTTGCATTTTTTTTGGAAGTCGGTTCCATTTTTTTGTAAAAAAAATTTTTTTTCACTTCTTAGTTGTGGTTGTACATTAAATTGTGTAAACAATTCATAGACATACGACCGCAGCAATCGCGGTTGATTTGCTGTCAATTTTTGAAGAGTTCCGTTGTCTGTCTCCAATACCGATCATCAGCTCTATATGAAATTTAAATGGGGCCATTTCGGAATAAACCCCTTTGGAATAAAAAAAGAATTTTGCAAGTCTGTGACGGAGTTATGCCCGAACATACATAATTTTTTTTTTTTAAATACAAACATTCAAATTGATAACCTCCTCCTTTTGGAAGTCGGTTAATAAGACAAACATGTTTTAATTTTTCAAATTAGATCAACCGCATACTGTATGTAGGTTTGCGAAAATGGAAAGCTAATAAACGAGATCAGCATTTTTCATGTTTCTAAACATAATAATATTTGCCGAAATATAGCCCGATGAGTCTGAAATCCAATCAATCAGCTTTTGCCAAAACAACTTGACACATAATACATAGGACAAATCACACACATTGTCATATTAAAAGTCTTCTCCTTTAAATTTTTCGTCAGAAAACATTGTATACGCAACATTATGCCAATATTGATAAGACGAATCAATATTCCCACCGTCGCGGGCTCGGTAACCTTTTTCACAGCTAAAGCATAAGCCTGCAAACATGCTTACTGATCTCTTTGTATTTTATCCTTTTAGACAACACAAGCAAATTCAAACTCTGGGTATTTTGGAACCAAGGTTGAGTGTTGGTTGCGTTCTTCTCGACAGAAAAGTCGAAAATTCTTAAGCTAATATAATATAAGCCCGCGAACAGAGAGTTATCGGATCCACGATTTTTTGGACGCGTTCCGAACGAAAATTAAGGGAGCATTACGACACTCACTGACCTGCCAGTTTAATCAAACTTTTGATGCCTTTTTATGTAATAAAGTGCAAACGCTTTTTATAGTGAACGCTTGTTCTTTGAACACTTGCTTACTTCACTTTTACTAAGGACTTTTATAATATCGGAATGAGAATTTATCGGCCATCTGTCCTTTTATTTATTTTAAGTTAAGTGGTGGGTACTTAAGGCGTATATTGCCGCCAAGTGGCGCCCTCATTGAATAAAAAATCGTATAAAGTGTAAAAAATAAAGAATAAAAAATCCTATGTTGCGTTTGTTACAAAGAGCTTAAGGTATGGGATTTGGACAGGATTCTTTAATCTTTATTTTCTACGCTAAGATACGAATTTTTATTCATTGCGGGCGCCATTTACGGGGTGGTAGGCCCTTATATAAATAAAATGAAGTTTCAATAACTTTCGAAATATGCATAATTTTTAGGGTTCCGTACCCGAAGGGTAACCAACGAGACCCTGTTACTAAGCCTTCGTTCCCTTTATTAAGTCCGTTCGTCCATCCGTCCGTCTGTCTGTCAGCGGGCTGTTTCTCATGATCCGTAATAGGTAGACGTCTAGTTGAAATTTTCACAGAATGTGTATTTCTGTTACCGCTATAACAAAAATAATAAAAATTGTACGGAACCCTTTTTTAACTTATTTTTGGAAAGCACACCTCTTCAATAAATTTTGAAAATTCCTTAAATATAATTATGTACTTAAAGTTAATCAATTTGACAACAATTATTTTTTTATTCACAAGCAATTTCTATAAACATATGCTCGTAGCAAAGAAGAGCAAGTGATTACCTACTTAACATTTGTGATTACCTACTTAACTTTTGAACTTCGATCAGACAATAATGGTATGTTTGTTGAATGTTCACGAGCTACTAACAATTTATGGGCTTGTGTTTACAATCAAATGCACAAAGATAGCATATTTGTTAGCATCTATAGAATCCCTTTTTTTCTTCAGGACCATAATTAAACCATATAAATTAGACTAGCTTACAAATAAATCTGAAGTTTTGAGCAACTTGATTTATTTGTTTATTTAGACTTCATGCAGAAAGGTACAAGATGGGCATTAGGCGTTAGACTTTCTCAACCAGTTAACCAAAGGTGGTGATGAAGTTATATGGCAAGTGCATCGATATTTTTTTGATGAATATATAAAAAGTCTTATCACAATTCATTAACCTGTCTTTATTTTTTTTTTAATACGCAGACAGAAATCGCTAATTAGAAATTATTAAATTCACCCATTCAACTTCAGGAAAATTACCACAATAAAGATTCACGCTACTCTCGATTTTGAAGTATTGTTTTGATAAAAAAGAAATTAAAAGAGGAATGGAAATCCTTCCTCTTCAGCCCTCGGCCATCCAATTAGACGCACTTTCGAGTGAAACTCAAAAAACATACAATAGAACCCTCGATATTGCACGTTAAAAATTCATGAGGTATGGTCGCAGTGGGAGAGATAAAGATAAAACAAGCAGCTCTGAATCACTTTATGACTAAATCTGACCAAAAGTGTTTATCCACGTAATTGGATTGAATTGTTGTTTGTTTGTTGTGTGTTTAAAATATTTGAAACATTCGCATATTATTATGATTCTATTTTATTTTCAGGTCTGTGAAATATACTGTCCACGGGATGTTTTCCTGTTGAAAGACACAGGCCTGCAGCTCCCTATGGTAAGTACATGAATTACACATGATGCATTAAATAAAGTTGGTTGAATGGATTAAAATACAGTTTTAAATATACAGGTTGTAAGAAAAGGTGTGGTCATATTTTAAGAACCGGTTGTGCCTATACAAATGTACAACTTTCTCTGTGAAAAAATAGAAAACTACCAAAAAAAGAAATTGGACTCTCTATACCCTCATAGCATTTAGTGATGGCATTTGGTTGGGCCAACAATAAATGCTATCATTTTATTGTTGGCTCAACACTAAATACTATTAGGGTACAAAGTTATCATCAGCTGATCAATATTTGTATGGGAGGTAAATTTTTTTTTGACAATTTCCTGAGGTTTCCTTGAATAAAGTTGTTCATATCGATGGGCAGATGCAGTTCTTAAAATATGACCACACCTTTCCGTTACACCCTGAATAATAAAGAAAGGAAAGTGTTTTCGTATAAAAAAAAAAAATCTACATTTACAGGTTGCATTTGCAATCATGACTATCTAAACATTTGCTTCGTTGGTCTCGTGGTCGCAAGCACGACTGCTGAGTGTGAGGTCCTGGGTCCAACTCCCGGGTCGGGGAAAAAGTGATATTGGGTTTTACTATTAGGAATTACTCTGTTGTAAGTTGTTACTGTGACACTTTCGTGCCTCGGAAAGCACATAAAGCCGCTGGTCTTGCGTCTGATCTCTCTCCGGTCGTATTGGATTACCAACCCATCGATGAGAGTGATCAGAGAGTGTACATGTGTTTGCACACACGCTTGTGCACTATAATAGCACCTATGAAATCAGCGTTTTGTATGAAGAATTTTAAAGAAGTTGCATTTTTCATACTAACATTTTCCTAATTTATTTAACAACTATGAACACTAATGTTTTAAAACTTTTTTGCAATAATGTTTAAAAACTAAGATAATGTACCTATACCACTTAGATTAAGCAACAAAAATAAGTTTTGGCTAAGATAACGTATACCACTTAGATTAAGCAACAAAAATAAGTTTTGGCTAAGTGGTCATTTCTGCTACTAAAAAGAGAAGTCATTTTTAAGGTATATTCTTTGTTTATAAAACTATAAGTAATAAGGTTTCTTTACTATTGGCAGTTGTCTATGACGGTCATTATTCGATATAATATCAAGCAATTGATGAATATTTTAATTCATAGAAGTGACGAGGTTCTCTATTTGTGAGAAAAAAAAAGCCAATTTCCTTTGTAAGGACCCAATATAACTGTTTGAATTATTTTGAATCGCTCCGCTGCAACTGGGCCACACCCTACCCTGGATGCACTGGCACGAACTGTTGCTTGGCTTGAAATACAGTACCAATTAAAGTTGACACCCGACGCCTCCTACGGTTTGCACCTCGAACTTTCGATTGGTTCTCACGTGTCCACCTATTTATTTTGTTTTTTACTGTATTTATTTCGCGATTCCGTGCAGATTGTATTTTAGGTCATTATTTATTTATTTATTTAAACTTCATGTACAGTAGTGGTACATAGGCGGACTTAATGCAACAAGGCATTCTCTACTAGTAAACCTTTGGATTGAATAGACTACTCTATGGTAGATGTACAAATTAAAAGAAATTATAGAAATGTACGTTTTAGTAAAAAATGCTTAGAAGTTGTAGAATGTTGAATTGGAATTTAAAATCCGGTAATCACTATTTAAACTAAGGTTGTTTAGCGAATGTTCTGATTTTTACTTAAATGTTTTATAACAGACTAGCTTCTGCCCGGAGATTTATTGTGAAGGACGGCACGGTTGACATATGTCGGGCATGTCATCGTCCGGGAGAATCAATCCGCCACATAATCTCTGGTTGTTCTCGTCTAGCTAACGGTGAGTACTTGCATAGGCACAACCTTGTAGCCAGGATTATCCATCAGCAACTTGCTCTGAAATACTCTCTTGTGGAATCGGAAGTGCCGTACTACAGATATGCGCCCGACCCATTTCTCGATAATGGTCATATCTCATTGTACTGGGATCGGTCCATCATCACTGACAGGACTATTGTGGCCAATAAGCCTGATATAGTGGTGGTGGACCGAATCGAGAGGCGTGCAATGATTGTTGACATTACCGTCCCACATGACGAGAACCTCGTGAAAGCCGAGAAACATAAACAAATCAAGTATATTGACTTGGCTCGCGAGGTTGTCGACATGTGGGATGTGGACTCAGCGATCATTGCACCGATAGTCGTATCAGCCAATGGCTTAATAGCCACGAGCCTCGACCTGCACCTCAGGAGGCTCTCGTTAGGCGGCTGGATCAAGGGCTTAATTCAGAAAGCAGTACTTCTGGACACGGCTCGCATTGTCAGGCGGTTCCTCTCTCTGGAGCCCTGACCGCCGGTAGCTTGGACCCTGTTCCCGATACCGGTGGGATACTATTTTTTATATTTTTAAATATTTTTTTTATCCTTTATATTTAAATATTTAAAAATGTAAATAATATGTCTATAAAAATAAATAAACGGAATAATAATATAATATTCCACAACATTCACACAACGCCATCTAGTCCCAAGCTAAGCAGAGCTTGTGTTATGGGTACTAGACAACTGATAAACATACTTATATATTTCTAAATACATACATATTATAGATAAATTACACCCAGATACAGAACAAATGATCGTGCTCATTACACAAACATTTGTCCTGGGTGGGAATCGAACCCAAATCTTTATTTGTTGTATAAATAAGGGACATAATGTATTCTTAGCTCGTATAAAACGATACATTACACGAACAATCAACTCCTGAAGCCATGCAACTCCAAAAGGAAGCCTGCAATATTTAGCGCGGTAAAGAGAACTGCAGTCAAAGGTTCAAATGTTTCAATCTCGTTATTTCTTTACTAGATTCCACTTGTATACTTGGTCTAGGTGAAAACTAGAACGGATATAATAAATATGTTTTTTGTTTCTTTAATATACAAATTATTTGAAGTTATAGTTGCGTTATCAACAGAAAAAAATACTCCAATTGGTATAAGAATTTTTAAGTACTAAAAACTGTAGCAATATAAAAAAGAAAGAATACTGTTTGCTACATGATCAAGTAAAATGATGATTAAAAAAATAAAAATACACCGAAAAAATATATATGTACCTATACTTCAATAATGTTTTGAAGTATAGGTACATATATATTTTTTCACTTCCTTTTTAGGATGTCAAAAAAAAATAGGTGATTCGAGTACGAAGATTTTTTTCTCCAGTGACATTATTCCATTCTTCATATTTTAACAAATGTTTTTCTAATAAATCTAAATTTAAAAGTTCAAATTTAGTAACCAGCCAGTTTGTCTGAACAAATAAGGCATGATGGCATTGGGCCTTTGTAGCGATATGCTACAAAACATTCTACGGAGTTATTGTCCTTGTGTGATTATTCCATGTTAAAAAAGTACAGTTTGTGAGGTTGTAAGGGGTAATCTCTGGATCTACGGAACCGATTTTGAAAATTCTTTTACCTTTAGAAAGCCATGTTAATTGTGAGTATTATAAATTTTTGAAATCTACGCGGACGAAGTCGCGGGCGAAGCGCTAGTTGGTTACATTTAAGCAAATCATAATTTCAATAGGGTCAAATAAAAATAATTTTAAATGGCTTCCTACCTTTTTTTTGAACCCAAGTGTCACCAACTCGACCGACTCTTCTCCTCCTTCTCTCCGGATCCGGGTTTCTTTCCGGTTCTTCTTCTTCTTGGTCGGTCGGGGGTCACTTGGAGGAGTCCTATATCCAGCAGTAAAAGTCTTTTAGCTACTTGTAAAATGATGAAGATGACTAGAGGTTTAACGGACACTGGTGGTAGAATTATGAGCTTTCATTTTTCAATTGTTTTATCGTCATAGGAAATCAACAATATCGCTCAGTTCTCAAAACATAACAACGTTAACAAAACATAATTATGAACAAAGCTTGAAAAATTTATCGAAAACCAACATTTTCTAAGTCATCGCATGCATTTCATATTACAGTATCGTGTGTAGCAGCAATATTTCACTAAACATAAAACATAAGTTTAGTGACAACTCAAGTAAAAATATTGTTTTGTTCAGAAAAGCTTTTGGAGTTTGGTCTAACAGAAAGCTGCCAGCAGTCTTTGACAATAGAAAAGGGTAGGCTGGAGAGAATTGAAACTTTTAGAGAAATGTCAACGAGAATTGTGACATTTTGTGTTGGTAAATAGACGTGTATGTGTAGAGATGTAGTTACTTTTCTTTTGACTGGAGTAAGTTCTCTCTTTGGTTACAGGTTGATGGAAAAACTCAAGAAAGTATGTGAAGAAGTATTGATACGGAAGGTAGAGCATCACCCGTCAAACCCCTCACTAGCAGACACAATTAAAAGGGGGCCTGACGGATTAATGCATGTGATGGATATTTTCATCATTACAAAAACGTATAATCTGAGGACCTACATACAGTTATTTCTAAGATAAAGGCATTTTGATCGAAAATGTGTGTCTAAAGCATATCAAAATATAATCAATATACTGCAATTTACTGAATAAAATTCAACAAATAAAAGTTGACATTAAAAAAAACATGAATTTTTCTGAGAAGCTACCAAAATCTTTCTCAAATTCCATAAAACACTAAAGCCGAGCTCAACGAAGTAAATTTTTCGAGATATCGGCTATATAAGAGTTATGAATACAAATGTGGATGGATGGAGAGGGAGAGGGAGCCCAAGGAAAAGATGGATTGACTGTGTGAGGAGTGATATGAACGAAAAGGGAGTTAGCGATGGCGTGACGGCTGACAGGACAGAATGGAAGAATAAAACGTGTTGCGCCGACCCCAAGTAACATGGGATAAGGGCAGGAAGATGATGAGCAAGCTAGTCGACAGCTAGTCGACTCTTGACGTGACCAGAGAGCTGGACTTTTCTTTGGCCAAGGAAACAACATTGTTCAACGTGGCAATGCTACCAGCGTACTGGGCACTTTTCCCATTGACAACGATGTGGATGAACTGTTTGATGCCTAATAAGTTGTTTTCATACGCGTCTGTTTATAATTATTATATCGTTTATTCATTTGTATAGATATATTAAACTATTAATTATTATTGTTATTATCAGTTTTTTAAATATATTATCCTATTAAGCTATGTATTTATTAGATTAATATGTTCATAGTAATCTATAATAGATACGAGTTTGCATTAAACGCAATATTCTGTAAAATTCCATAATGTTATATTTTGACCTTACGTAGACCTGTCTAATATATTCTAAGCACTGAAACTAAATTATTATCATACAGCCATCTTTCACACGTTAAGAAAATACAACGAAAAGCAATTTCTGTGCTAACCGCGGCAAATAATAAGATGCCTACATCTATGTTTATATTGAAAACTAAGGGTGTTTCACCCTTGGGGTGGTGGCGTGGCGTGTCATAAAGAACGCTTTCATGCAAAGTGGATTTGTGAAAGTTTTCGCTTGAAATAATATTTGAATTTGTAATTCTGACGTCATACTGTACGTTGGATGATGGATGTTGTCTGGCTGGAAGCATGCTACTGAAATTGATATGGCCTGCAAAATGCTGTACTTTGGTTTAATAACTACGTTTGTTTCTGTTGGATTTTCGTGACGGAGAAATTGTGGGTGAGTTTCCAGTTTGGTCGTAATCAGATTTGGTATTGTACTTTACAAGGTACTGTTAATTTTCAGTGTCATGAACCATGTAATTAGTTGCACTAATGTTGCCCAGCTATTGTTTAAAACATTATTTTATACATAGGCAATTAATTATTCTGTAATAAATAAGAAGTTTGTGCTTAAGAGAGGACACCTCATCATCTCTTTTCTATTCTTTTTTGTTTTTTATTTTGTTACCTACTTTTATTTTTCTTTTAAAATGATTAAGTTTTTATTTATTGTTCTGTGTGTACTGTCTGTGGCAAATGACTGTTTTGTTTTTCTTTCTTTCTTTCATCACAATCATTATTTCAGCCACGTCCACTGCTGGACATAACCCTTCCCTAAGTGTCGCCACAACGACCAGCCAGCCCCTTTCGGTGCCATCTGTTCTGCGAGCAATGTGCTCTGCCCACAGTCACTTAAGTTTGGCGATTTTTTGGGCTATGTCGGTAACCTTAAGAGGTAAGAGAGATTTGTATCCGTGACTTGATAACATCTGTCTCAAGCGACTTTTAAATTTTATTAAACTTGTCGATGCTGGGTAAGTTTCTATTCGACTCTTGATTTGTAGTTATTTTAAAGAGACTTTACTATTTATCTATAGTGAAACTGCTTAATTTATCATTTCGTTGATTGAACATTACCTATACTTAGTCAACGGATGATTGCAAACACTGTAAGATTGTAGTAAATCTTGTAGGAGTCTGTCTCGAGGAGGAACTCTTGATATATCGGGTGTAAAAAGACAGTTTTCGAAGCCGAAAGCCACTACCCATTATTTAGATATTTTTTTTCCACTAGACCATACCTGGTAAACTACTGGTTCTGGAGATATTGAAGGTCAAAGTCGCATTTTTTTTTTACTTTTTACGAAAATGAATTCTAAGTGTTATTACTAAACTTTTATCCAAACAAACATTACTTGAATTTTTGATTTTTTTTTCGATAATTCGAAATTACGAATTTGCAGTTAATATCGAATTGCAATGAATATCGAACGTATCTGACAAGTACCTACGTGGCTTAAAGCGAAGGGGCGGGATTTAACTCCACTTGCCTGTGTTATCATTACATTGCGCGGATTAAAAAATAGTTTTATTAAGTCGTTTCCCAGCAATAATTGTTGCGTAAAACTACTTTGTTAGGCGTACAGTATGCGTAGTTAACAGCTCTGTGATGTGTTTTTTTACGCCCTGTATTACGAATCATCATCATTATCATTTCAGCTGAAAGGCGTCCACTGCTGGACATAGGCTTCATCCAAGTGTCACCACAATGAACGATCCTGTGCGTCTCGCATCCCTCGACTACCCGCAACCCTCACCAGGTCATCGGTCCACCTTGTTGGAGGCTTTCCAACGCTGCGACTTCCGGTACGTGGTCGCCACTCCAGAACCTTTCGGCCCCATAGACCGTCTGTTCTGCGAGCAATGTACCCAGCCCACTGCCACTTCAGTTTTGCGATTATTCGGGCTATGTCGGTAACCTTGGTTCTGTTGCGGATCTCATCATTACTGATTCGATCACGCAAGGAAACTCCGAACATTGCCCTCTTAATTGCTCCTTGTGTGACTTTAAGCCTTCTGATGAGCCACATTATGAGCGACCACGTTTCGGTTCCATAAGTCATCACTGGCAACATGCACTGTTCATAGACTTTCGTCTTGAGACACTGTGGTATGTGGGACGAGAAGATACCGCACGAGAATTTACAATCTATCGAAGTCATTTTGTAAAACAAAAAGTATAAAGTTTTACATAGTTTTTCATAAACTAACGATGTTTCCTAATATAATAATATGGTTATACATACAATTAAAAAATATTTTCAAAAATTAAACAACGATGCAGAAGTAGATAGAAGAATAATAATGACATGGAAAAAGTTTTGGAGCCTAAAGGAAATTTAAAAAAGTCAGATGCCAATGAAAATCAAGAGCAAAGTCATGGACACATGTCTTTTGCCTTCATTAACCTACGCCTGTCAAACGTCCTGCCAGCGAAACATGGAGATGTCGCAAAAATCAGGAAATGTTAGAAAATACGTCACACTACCATCAGGCAAAAAACAGGAGTGATAATTAATACTCTCACCTATGATCTAAAGTTAAAATAGAGATGGGCAGGACACCTAGTGAGAATGAGCGATGAGCGATGGACAGTCAGAATGATGACATGGCCCGGTCCAACAGGCACACGGAAAAGAGGAAGACCTGTAACTAGATGGACAGATGACATCACACCGCGACCGCTGGGAGTCTCTGGAGGAGGCCTTCACTCTCACTACCTGAGGGTGAAGGCCTTGCATGCACAATATTTTTATTTTATTTTATTATATTCTATATTTTTATTGAATCTACTTAGTGAATATTAATATTGAAATCTAATCTTGAATCTAATTTATACAAATTGTTATACTATTTATTGGAATCAAATTGAAATTGGAATCTAATTTTTAACATTTAAAATACTGTTATTATTTATAAATGTTTTTATTGAAATAATCAAAATTTAATTGAAAAGATTTTAAGAAAAATATAAAACAATATTATAATAAAAAGAAAATTATTGTAACAACTCTTTTAAAATTAATACTATGTTTAAATAATGTAAACACTCATGTAAAAATGATAAGTGATAAATGATGTTTATTCAGTAAATAGGTTACAAGGAACACTTTTACACGTCAATGTTTTTTGTCAGTTTAAGCTAGATGAGGCCGGTGTTTCCTTGCTGCCTACCCTGAGAAGAAACACCGAAACAAACTCAGAGGTCAAAGTCTCTTTTAAAGTGTTCAAATCCATACAATATGTACTGGTTAAATCATATGAGAACCATGTACGTTTATGTCTGGGATGAGCTTTTTGAAGAAAGCAACACACAAATTCGAGTGGACCTGTCCAGACAGTGCAAGCATTTTTCAGTCATCGTGAAGCTCAACTCAGAACTTTGAGGAGCTCAACGAACTGACGAACAATACTAAAGTAAGGACATTTGATTAGGCCGCAAAAATACTCAAACTGCCAGACAATCATAAAATCTACATGAATATAACGACATACGTATGTAGTTCTTGCATTCACATTATTCTGTATGAGGACCATGCAGCTTAGTGTCTGTAATGGTCTTTTGAAAAAAGAACCACACATATTTGAGTGGGCCTGTCCAGTCAGTGCAAGCATTTGTCAATAGTCGAATAGCTCAACTTAAAAACCACTAAGGAGCTCAATGACTTGACGAACAATACCAAAGAAAGGACATTTGGGTAAGCCGCAAAAGTACTCAAACTGTCAGACAACGTTAAAAATTACTGTAAAAAGGAGGAGAAAATAATAATAATAACCCATATAGTTCTCACATTTACAATAATTATGTAATAAAAAAAAATATAATAGATATTTATTCTTCTGCGTGAAATATATGGGTTTTTTATTATTTTATTACATACAATTGCCAAACTATCTCGACGGGCACCAACTAAATCACATATAACTTTCATTATTTTCCCATCAACCCCCATACATCATACCATATACATTTCAAATAAACTCTATACAAAGCATAAACACACGTACATATTATACATATAACTGTCACAACATGTTTCATGAAAGTTTTCCCATAAGTTCCAAGGGGTTAGTGCCCCTTCTCATAACTCACCCTAGAACCACCCCTTTTCGTGGTATGCTTCTAATATGATACAAGCACATGCATATTTATAAAATAACACTGAACTAACAAGAATCATTTATTTTTTGGTTGAAGAAATATGGAGACTATGATAACATTATTGTTTTGGGTGTTTGAGCATGATAAAGGTAGTACCACGTACATGAGTTTGTTTATTGAAGATTAATTAGCTTATAATATGGAGCTTAAGACCCAGGCATAGGAATCCAGACATGGTTTCATCTTGAATCAATCAATTTGTTGTCACGGTTGCAACAGCGTTGAGCGATTGGCTGCTGCGCTGCTTGTCGCGGATTTGATTCCCCCACAGAACAAATATTTGTATGGCCTACAGATAGTAGTTCCGGGTCCGAGTGTTTTTGGTATGTGACTTTACATATTTCTGAACCCACGATGCAGGAGTAATTCCTAATTCCTAAATTCGCGCAACTATTTTTTTAAACAAAAAAGAATGTTTTGCCAGCTTTAACGTACTCGTAACATTGGTTTACGTCGAAGAACCCTTCAAGTACCTACCTACTAACAACAAATGCTTCAAAAGAACTTTTGAACGCTGGTTCTGCTGAGAAGGAAATGTTATAATAATGCTTTCATAGGTTGTAATAGTTTTCGGGCATCGCACTGCATCCTCTTTAATGAAGCCTTATTTAAAATCTCAGGTTTTGTCCATAAAGAGCAGCAGAGATATTGAATGTGTCATTTTGAATCAAGAGACATAACATGTAAGGATAACTCATTTTTAAAAGCTAACCTAAGAAAATCCTTTTAAGAAAATCTTTTTTCCATATCTGAAGTAAATACTGGAAGTATATTTCCACCATAACCACACAGTGAACTATAAAAGCGCCATCTTCAAGATATAGTCTAACGTGGGTCGCTTACAAAAACGCGCTTGAATTTTATGAGCGGTTTAATGGCACATACCTATGGTATGTTTTATTTAGTTTCCCCATATCAGTTTCCTTTACGTACTTTTGTTTGATAGTCTAATCTAAGAGTGATCTTGGCAATAAATGTAACGGGTTAGGATTGAATTAGTCTGTCTTTGAGTTGTCTTCTTGAAAGACGATGTTGGTTGAAGCGTTTCTAGTAACACAAGTACAGCTGCATCATTCATTTCAGCCGTAAGACGTCCATTGCTGGATATTGGTCTCCCCAAGTGTCGCCACAACTGTGCGTCTCGCATCCATCGGCAACCCTCTCCAGCACGTGTATTCACTAACTCAGTTGACATCAATTTAATAGGTATTATGCAGTACATTGCTCGGTGGACATCGATTATAATAGGCACTATGGTTTTCCTATACATCAAAGCAGCAATGTACGGCAAAATACCTATCAAATTGATGTCCACTGAGTTAGCGAATACGCCTGCTGGTCATCGATCTACCTTGTGGGAGGCCTTCCAACGCTGCGTCTTCGTCGTCTTCATCTGAATAATAATTCTTTTTTTTAAGGTATTTTTTTGAATCCGCACGAGTTAAATAAAGGTCAAGGTCCCTTACATTCAGTATCATAGTGATTTGAACCCAGTCAGAATAAAATAAAAACATACCATATAAAACAAAATAAAAATGCCTCAAAGCTCTAGTCTTTTTTTGCTGAGTAACCATTTCATAGCCTGCTATTTCAAATATGATTTTTACGGTAGGCCACATTTTCGTGTGAACGGTTTCGTAGCAAAAGTAATATTTTTGTACGAGCATGACGTAATAAAAAGAAAACCCGTTGATGTTCATTGGAAATTGGGTTTTCACATGAAAATGTTTGGAACATAATCATCTATTAATATCATAACATACCTATTCCATTTAAATCGTGTATGAGGTCTTTAATTAAGCTAAAGTAAAGAGGATATAAATGAAATGAAAGACAAAACCAACAATGAAATGATGGGTACGCACTGAGTAAAAGCATTAAGTTTTACTCAACAAAGTTAGTTCCAAGTATAAGAGCCGTGCTCACTACACATTTGCTCCAGGGAATAAACAAAATGAAAAGTGTTTTATAGCCAAAGAAAACAGAAGTAGTAAAACTGAAATTGAAATATACGCAGACGAAACCGCTAGCGAAGTGCTATAAAATCTAGCAGCTGACTTAAGGTAAAAGAGCCTATAAAAACCGGCCAAGTGCGAGTCGGACTCGCGTGCAAAGAGTGCCGAATGAATCGTATTATTTCAACATGTTAAAAAAATAAAAAAAACAATTATTTTCTGTATTTTGTTACAAAATTTTAGACTCAGTAGTTTCGGAAATAATGTGGAGAGAATAACTGTTTATTTTAAAATATTTAAGACCGTGAGGGTCTTAAATATATTTTTTTCAATTATTTTTATTGTATTTTATTTGATAAAGGGACATTATTATGTTTTATTATTTGATTACAATTTAGGTACATATTATACTAAACTAATAAATAAAATATTTACAAGCGGCATAAAAGATCCGGTAGGAGTACAGCTCATTGGGTATCAAAAAATTCGTCCACATCGCTGTCAATGGGAAAAGTGCCCAAAACGCTGGCAGCATTGCCAGGTTGAATGGCAATGCTGATTCGTTGGCCGAAAAAAAGCCAGCCCTCTGGTCACGTGAAGTGTCGACCAAATGTTTGCTGTTGTCACGGAAAACTCGATGAATACTCGGACCCCATGGCCCTAGTGTTTCAACCCCAAACGGGTCAAACATATAACTCCCAATAAGGTTGTTATATTTGCGCCGTTTGATGAATGCCATATTCCAAATTAATTTATTTACTTGACACGTTCGTGTTTCGGTCACAGATATTTATTTATTTATTCATTAAAACTTCATGCAACACAAATGTACAAAGGCGAATCAGTCCAGTAGATTCGGAGCAAAGTGGTCGTGACAGATAGATACACGAGTGATCCTATACCTAAGGGTTTGGTTTTTTCATTCAGTCGTTCGGAACCCTAAAAATGAAGTTTGTCCTTCTAAAGCTGTTATTTCTATTCTTCTACTTGAAAAGAAAAATGTTTTACAACTCTATTTTATGGTAAGTAGTGTGGTATTGCGTCTGTCATGCTATATTTTGACTGACTCAAGCTTTGCGGCAAAACAAAGACTTGCTGAATTTTCTTTCTATGTTGTCTCTTGTCTATAGAAGCAAGAAATAATATGTTAAGGACTATAAGGATAATTGTTGGGTGTCGGTGGCGGGATAGGTGGTCTACATTGTTGCCATCACGGGTAGAACCTGATTGAGATTGGAACAGGAGTGTGAGATTTGCTACAAGGAAGGTGATGGTTATTCCCAGCAGCGGGCAAAATCGGGCTGAAATATCACAATATTCATGAAATCAGTAACACTTTCCAGGTATTTTTTGCTTCCTTTCTATTCAACTTTTTCATAATTATGTTATTTTCTTTGAGAACTCTAGTCTTCTCTTCATGTATCCTGCTAGGGTCGCGGGCGTTATCCAAGGAGTCACCCCAGTCCTGGCACAGCAAACTGAAGGAACATGGGTGGGTTTAGTCTGTAAGAGTCTGACACGCCCTCCCGCTCCACCCAGAGCGGGAGAAGTTCCTTGATGATTTTCCACCCAATAAAAAAAACTCGATAATAATAATAATTTATAGGTGCATTGTTAGGCGGTTTCTCTCTAATGATGCGATTACACTATCCTAAATCGTAAACAATTTAGGAAGTCAAATCGGGACCTTTCAAGCTCACTAAATTGGACACTAACTGCTCTAACTGCTATTACACCTTCCTGTTTCTTAAATTGGGTCCCTTGAAATCGGAAGGTGTAATTGAGCCTTAAGGAGACCTGACCGCGCGTAGCTTGGACCCTGAAGAAATATTTGGAAATGTATTTAATAAGTAAGAAAGATGAATAAACGAAATAATTTATTTAATAAAGAACAGTATATACAAATATATATATATATATATATATATATATACTGTTCTTTATTAAATAAATTATAACAACAAAACAAATAACAAACACAAACACAATAACAAATATATATATATATATATATATATATATATATATTTGGGGCCAATGTGGAAGTATTTGTAAATATTTCTACATTGGCCCCAAACTAGGCAAGCCTGTATCTTGGGTACCAATATTTATGTCGGTATTTATTTAAAGCATGCAGCAAAAACTTAAAAATCATTGAAGACTATTATTTCTCCTCTATCAGCAATGCAAACTAACATAAACTTTTTTATACACTGGCCATTTATAATTCGAACACAAGATTCAACAGTATAATCACGGGCTTTTTAAATCGATCCAAGTCGTAACCTAATATAAAATTAAATACGCAATTTGCTTGCAAACTAGCCGATAACGAGCAATCAGCATTGTTAGGGTTAATAAGCAATCTATTGGATTCGATAATAATTGGTTTCCCTTCTTGTCTATTTTAGAAAAGCAATTTTAGAATTGCTGAGAATTTTATTAGAGGATTGGCCTTTAGAAGCGAATTTCGATCACAATCAGCAATGGTTTACTGGTCCTTCAAAAAATAAAATTGCAAAAAACTGTGTTAGGAGTCTGTAAAATCTAAAATCTGTCGGTCAGCTAACAACACAATAGTTCTATGGAGCATCAATCGTACAATTAACTTTTTTACACAATTCGTTAAAGCATACAATCTACATAAAATATATTTATTCTCTACCGGATTTTGATGTACTTTTCACTAATAAAAAGAAAAATAAACGAGGAAGGTTTGTATACATAATTTTCACTCGTGCAGAGTCAAGGCGACTCGCTAGTAAAAATTACAACAATATGAAGTCAAACAAAACATATTATAATAATAATAATAAGCCAGCCACGAGCCTCGACCAACACGTCAGGAGGCTCTCGTTAGGCGGCTGGATCAAGGGCTTGATTCAGAAAGCAGTACTTCTGGACACGGCTCGCATTGTCAGGCGGTTCCTCTCTCTGGAGCCTTGACCGCCGGTAGCTTGGACCCTGCTCCCGATACCGGTGGAATACTATTTTTTATATTTTTAAATGTTTCTTTTTACCTTTTTTTATTGAAATATTTAAAAATATAATATAATATGAAACAAATGAATATACAAAATAATAACAATAATATTCCACAACTATTAAACAGTTTATAATTTCATTCAACGTAAACATACTAAACCACACAATAATAACACCACAAAAACCTGTCGCATATCGCGGGACGGAAACTCCTAATAAGGCCACGTACAGTAATTAAAACTTCAAGGCATACAGCATTACACATGTTATTGTATAATCTAGTTCATTCATTTCTTATTTTTTGTAATGGTGCATCCACACCGAAGACCTGTGGAGCAACATTTTGTAACATAAAAAAAACAGATGTCATAATCATGTTATACAAAATGTTGCTCCACAAAAAATAAATACAGTGTGGATGCACCATAACTACTTCTTCGTAGCTTAACATCGGTTCAAGAGCAGGTTTATTGAAAAGTCACATGTGTTAGCGAAGATGCAGGATTTCAAAGGATGTTGGTAACAAGACTTTCTTACATTGAAACAATTTCATTTTTTTTTTTTTTTTATTAATGATAGAAGTAACCTATTCACTCTTGACTTAAAGACTCCCAGGTTGTAGCTATCAGGAAACACAGACTCCGGTAGGGAATTCCACTCCCTAGCTGTACGCACAATGAATGTTTTCTCAAAACGCTTTGTGCGTATGGATGGGATGTCCACCATGAACCGGTGGCACTATACTATATATTAATTAAATGGTAAAATTAATCACGTTCACGTCAATTTAGGTAGGTACTTAGTTTGGCTATGCTACAAAAAATTGCGACTGGCTAATCTTCATCGTGCTAAGAACCGGGTTTCTATGGCACGCCATAATATTCAGTAAGGCATAGTGTTAATATCAGACCAATATTTAAGCTTAGAGCATTTAATATAATCACTCTCTGAATTACTATTCAAGATCCTTAACTGGACTTATAAATGGTTCACATATGATAACTTTGCTTTCTTTTCTTTTCATAATTAATTTAAATAAGTACAGCTGCACCACGCAAAAATCGATCACTTAAAAATTCACAACACGAACGAACCATCATTAATTCATTACCTTAACAGATTGACCAATAGTCCTTACTCTTACGACTACATGAGGGGACGGAAATGTGCACTAATTAAAACTGGTGGAGGTCATACAGTACGGTCTACAGATGTGACAAGATACAATCGTCGGTACTTCGGTACGTGACGGTGGGTATCTCGCCACTGGTTTAATTGAACACGGCCGGGGCGGTTGACCGGTGTTGTGTGGGGCAATGAAGACAGTGGGTTCGAACTTTCAAACTTTGTAGGTTTGAAAGTTTGAACCCGCTGTCTTCATTTTTTTTTGAACAATTTTTCCTCCTTATTAATACATAGGACAGGGATCAAGAAGTCGTCAAAGAACTACTTACTGTATGGTATCAAGTTTTTTAAGACATTATGAGCTTAGTCGTTGATAATAGAAAAAAATAAGACCTGTTACAGTCATACTTTTATTGTCTAAACTAGCTGCGCCCCGCGGTTTTACCCGCGTAGACCAGGATAAAAATTAGCCTATGTGTTACTCCAGAGTATAAGCTATCTACATATCAAAATTCAACCGAATCAGTCGAGCCATTTGAGCGTGAAGAAGTAACTAACATTGACACTTACAACCTTTCGCCTTTGCAATATTATTGTGATAACTTTTTAAAGTACATAATGATATATGAGAAGTCCTCTCTGTGAGATATGGAAAAAAACGTTAAGAAAAGGCTTTTTTCATAAATCAATAGTGACTTTACGAAAAAAAATGTAGATCCTTGATAAGGTAGAAAAAAAATTAGGCTCATCTTGGATAGCCGCTTTTTAATAATTTTCATAAACCTAAAATTTAATCAACTTCACATGTAATTAATAGCTTATAATTACTCTCTATATTACATCAATTTATGAAGGAATTATTTGACGTTATATTTTAAGATTTATTTGGTTAGGAGTCTTTGTTTTAACTATAGTTAAGTTCGGGGAGCATTCACTGTGCGTAGGTAAAGCTAAGGAGTGAAATTCCCTGCCAGAGTCTGTGTTTGATGATAGCTACTACCTGGGAATCTACAGAGTGAATAGGTTACTTCTAGGCAAGCGTACTCTATCGTCGACCACATTATCGCTTACTATCAGGTAAGATAGTGGTCAAACGGCGAGCCTATTAATGTTAAAAAAAGTATTTTAGAAATATTTTAACAGTAGATAGTAAATGTTAAAAAATAAATTAAATCAATATACTAATAGACTATATTGATTTAATTTATACTAGAAATTACAATAACTACCAGAAAATTACCTCAAAAATCGCTCGTTTCAAAGCTCCACCGTAAATCGAGCAGTCGAATACGAGTCTATAGTTCTACTGGTTGTTATCAAAACAACCTTTTATAAGGAGTAAGCCGTTTCGTTACGTAATAAATAGGAACACGTATGAGGTTAATAGAGCCTTGTGTTTGTAGATTACAGATTGTGCGGTAGTGAATAGATTTAGTGATAGTAGATATTGGAAATATTTGCCAAACGTTTTCTCATAATATTCCCACTGCTGGGACTCATAATCGACCTATGGACCTAATCCGGATTGGTGGATGTCACATGTCTTAAAATTTTGGTTCTAGGACAAGCCGGTTTCCTCACGAAGTTTTTTATCACCGTTTTGAGAGCAGTGATGATGAAATAAATTACAAAAAGTAAAGCACCTGCCTTGGTTTAAAAACTTAATTTTGTTGCAAGAAAGAAAATTGATTTTCAGGCCTACCTTCTGTATTAGATTTTAATTTTATTATAATCTGTTTTATTGCCTCTTAGTCTATAGTGCAGTGAGATAATTATAGTTTAAAACTGTTCAAATAAATATAGTAATATTAGTGGAAGAATAGTAGGAGTAGGGTAGAAGTAGTACAGTATGGAAATTCAGGCATAGTAACATTTATTTGATTACAATATACATATACATAACTCAACTAATGAGTAACTTAATATGAAAAACAGGCTAAAGAATATAAATAAAATATGTACAAGCGGCATTAAAAAAAAATCGTCCATATCGCTGTCAATGGGAAAAGTGTCCAGAACGCAAGCAGCATTGCCACGTTGAATGACAATGCTGATTCTTTTGGCCAAAATAAGAGGCCAGCCTTCTGGTCACGTGAAGAGTCGACTAAATGCTTGCTGATATCACGGAAAACTCGATGAGCAGTTGGACCTCACGGCCCTAATGTTTGAACCCCAAATGGTTCAAGACATATAACTCCCACATTTGCACTGTTTGAGGTATATTAACTCATTGGCATAGCAGCCATTGGTCCAAATATAACCATTACATTGTGACTACATATTTATTGATTTAAAAGAGTTTTCATGGATTTCCTTGCGCGTTTTCTCGTTATAGAGATCTACGCTTTGTTATGTGAAACTAGCTTCATTCTAATTGACTGAATCTGACATTTCAAAAATATCAGCATAAAAGTTTTTTTTTTTTTTTGATCTTTTATTGCCTTGCACTTGACCACTATTTCTCCTGATAGTAAGCAATGATGTGGTCGACGATGGAGCACGTTTGCCTATAAACTATTTACTCTAGAGACCCGCAGTTTGCTGCTATCACAAAACACAGACTTCGGCAGGGTAATTTCACTCTTTAGTTGCACGCACAATTAATGTTTCATTGAAATAAAGACTTTGAGTTTGAATTTGGGTCAGAGATTTAGGATTACAGATAGAGATTGCATTATATGGGCTGGACTACTGAACAGTTAAAATATAAACTTACTGAAAGTTCGAGTGAAATCAATATTTTTTTTTAAATATTTACCCATTGACAAGCAGTTTTAAAAATTCCTAGGCCGTCAATATCCACACCTGCATCAATAAATTATAACTTTCAAAATATTTTATCACATGTCATAAATATAATTTAACTTTGACTGTCACTTGTCCATAAAAAGTCTTGAAAACTTAATTATCAAGTCTGAAAAGTTTGACGATTCAACTAAATTTAAGAAGAAACTTTTATACGTTTTTCATAAAAAAAATAAAAGGCGAAAAATCATTATTCTTACAGTTTTTTTAGATCATGTACTTTTAAGAATATGACTGTCGTGATTTGAATTGGTTTTATCGAATGAATAAGATCGAAAAAGAACTCCTAACTTATTTCAAATAAATTTAGATTTTTATATGAGTTAGTGGGTCTTTCTCAAAGCTATTTAATGGTTTTCATAAGAAATCCCTTTAATACGTTTAATGAAGCTTCGGTTCTTCTCACGGAGTCAACATCATCAGTACCATTTCAGGTGAAAGACGTCCACTGCAATATATAGGCTGCCTCCAAGTATTTCCAAAACGACCGGTCCTGTGTGCCTCGCACTCATCGGATTCCCGGAACCCTCGCTAGGTCATCGGTCTATCTTCTAGGAGGCCTTCCAAAGATGCACTTTCTCATGGAGTAGTTTGAAAAAAAGTAAGTGCATAAAAGTTGACAAAGCATGATCATAATATTCTTAAATTCTCCGTTACTAAAATTAGAACACAACACATGATAACCACTAAATATAAATTGATTTAAATAGGGGAGGGTGGGGTCGACAATTTTAATTTACTAATTACTCTAATATACCTAACGCTATTTGCAATATAATTTAATAATATTCATAACACGGTTACAACTTTACAAGCAGTCTTGCGGTTACACTAAGTTTGACCGGTTTTTTTGGGGGGTGGGAAATCATCCTATGACTTCTTCCGCTCTAGGGTGGAGCGGAAGGGTGTGTCAGACTCTTACTGACTAAAACCCACCCCTGTTCCTCCCTGCCTCGAGTGCCCGGGGGCGAGGTAACTCTTTCGAATTTATCTTCCACCCCCGGGCAGAACACTACGTTCTACTCGATAGCGAATAAAACAAGAAACTCTATTTCTTAACACCAATATATCTTAAATCTGTGCAATGTATCTAGTGTTGGCATCATATAACGTAACACTACAAAAACATTATTGATTTCGATGAAACAGGGTGTGTCATAACACATCATTAGAGATGAAAACCTCTTTGCAATCTCACAAGACCTTAACCGAAATCAAATTGTGTATTCCGTTCAAAATAAATAACCTGTCATCGCAAAATAGCACAGACAACGTTCAAGTTATTCGATTGTACACTTGATAATAAAATAATTTAACTCCAACGACGTATGCAGCACCAGTGTTAAGCGACCTCTCTCTCTCCCAAAATCATAACATTAGATGTACACCGAATAAAACCCTAAAGCGCTGCCACAGGTCTTTTTAATCCAGCCATCAAAAATATACCGACCATCATACGAAGACATACCATGCGCGTAGTTTTTTTTAATTACTTTCCGTCAATGGGACGTGCAATCATCAATCAATAAGTCGATAAGATTGATGAATGCGCCTGTAAAATCAATTCACTAGTGATGATGTGTATTGCCGCTTAATTTGACACTAAATATATTCGATGAGGACAGCTAAACGATGTCTCGTAAACGCTTAAACGGATCGTAAATTGTTTTTTTTTTTAGTTCGGTATTTGAATAAGCTTTTTAAAGAGATAATGTGACAGTCCATCAGTCGAAACAATCCGCGCTTATCAACAGTCAAATCGCAACTGTCGGTCTGAATGGCCAATGGCACAATGAAGCCCTAAATAACGTCTGTGGACGTCGGTTCGGCGCCTCAGACGACGTCCAAGACCACGCCGTTCGTATTCGCGCGGAGTGACGGACAATGCCACCGCCCTGACTGCCCTGCCACCGGCATTCATTCAAGCGGCGTGCGGCGGCGGGTAGAAGCGACCGCATCCGCATTTACGGGTTATTCGAGTGAGAAAAGATAAAGCTTTTTATGGTGAATTGAAATGTTTCTCTATTAGAATATTTCGCTGAGTTGGATTTTCAACGTGTTTGTTAGAGCGTATTCGGGATTTATTTAGTACGATGATTTGAATCAGCTTTATACGTCGTTTAAAGAGATGTGATACAGACAAACATGACAGATAATTTCTGAAAGTCTAACACGTTACATAATGAAAAAACTTTTGACATGTTGTTTAGACTTCTACACGAGTGAGCTTTCATAACAAATCTCATGACATGACTTAAAATTTCGAGGAAAGGGCATGATATTCAATAAATTAAGCCTATTTAAATAGAGCACGTACTCGTAATTCGGCAAATAACGAGGGATATGTTGTGTTGTGACGTCATTATACACATTTTAACGTCACTTTAATTGACATGGCTGACACGAGCAATACCGTATTACGATATCACAACATGTTATTAAACGGGCCGCGGTTTTATGATAGAAAATGAGGTAGTAAGACTTGGTAGAATAACAAGCTCAACGTCGTATTTCATATTGTATGTTTCATGCCCTAACGACATTTTCGAAGGCTTCAGTTGTTGATAATGTTTTATACCTTATGGAAATTATTCTACCTAGACGTGTTTCGAAGAGGCACTCCGAATCACGAGATTTAATATAATAGGTAGAACTTACATCTTTCAAATCAAGCATGTACTTAATTGTTATTTAAGTAGTCTTTGTGTTAAATATTAATTTAATAGTTTGGAAATAAAGGCTATTATTATGTTTCGAAGAAGATTTAATGCCAATTAGATATGTCGGAAACTAAAACTTTTCGTAAATGGTGTGTTCCACAACGCTTAAAACATTGGCAACTATTTCCTAAGTTCTGAATTAGAGTTAAATGCTTAGTAATATTTTTTTTTTATGTTTACTGACCTTCACAACCTTTAATTGATAACGTGGAAAACTTTAGAGCCTTGTGAATATTTTTAAACTTTCCATTAAGTTTGAGATAGGTATGGAAAAGGGAGAGGGAGGTATGTTTCTTCCCAATCTCCTATTTAGCCAGTAATGACCCACATTAAAAAGGAGGAGCTCGTGGCTACAGTAATAACAGCCGCAAGGATCGATCCATCAGGTTAAGCTACACTTGCCGGGGTTTGTCCATGGATGGGTGACCATCTTTAATACCGAGACTCCTCCATGCCGTGAGTTAAGCCGTTAGTCCCGGCTGTCAATCGTGGATCTTTAACAGTCGTTACGGGTCGTCAGAAGCCCGAAAGTCTGACAACCAGTCTTACCAAGGGGTATCGTATTAGCCAGTAACTGGGTTGTGGAGGTCAGATAGGCAGTCGCTCCATGTAAAATACTGGTATTCAGCTGCATCCGGTTAGACTGGAAGCCAACACCAAGATAGTTGGGGAAAGACTAGGTAGATTCATTGACCCAAATTAAAAAGATGGATTTTTTTTTATTAGTGATCAAAATATTTATAACAAAGTATCACATATATATGCTACAAACCACAGAAGCCTTTGATAGCTAGTGAGTTTGGAATAACTAAATGTAAGATATTAACAAATACTAACAGATGATAAATTTGTGAGTTTTACATTGTAATATTGTTTTCAAGTACATAATATAGCACAGTCAAAGATGGTGGTAAGTATATCAAACTAAAGTGTATACTCATAATGAGTAATTTGCGTAAAATGCTCTTTTAATTCACTTCTTGCTTTTTTTAGGGTTGCAGAAGTATTTATTTTGTATTTATTTATGATGTTTCCACAGCTTCTTTTTTTATAACACAATTACGAAACACATCTGACGAAAATAGTTGTAAAGCATAACTGGAAGGCGCAGTAAGCGAAGTGCTGTTAACAAGAAAACGTCAGGCAACAAAGCAACTCGGTCTGACACGTCAGGGACGCGGCGTGATTGCGCCGCGCTGTCTCGACGCCCTGAGATATTAGACTTGCACTGTCTCTGTGCAGTTGCTTGTAAACATTGACTTAGGGTGCTGGAAATGACGACTATTTTGGTGTTTATAAGGACGCGGTTGGAAGCTTTCAGACGACAAAGCAATTCGGCAAAATGTCCAGCTGAAGGCCAATTTCGCTGATGCGCGTGGCAGTGGCAACAGCCTGCTGAGGGTGATAGCTGATAGGCTTGATGAGAGTCTCATAATGGGACATCTCATAAAAGCAATACTGTCTGTCGTAGAGTATAAGTACTAACATAGATTATAAGATATATTGTTACTAACATCCTTTAAGTATTTTTTGTTTTTTTGTCAGTGTGGACCTTTTATTATCTAAAAAATAAATAAGTAATTAGCAGCAAGCAGTAGTGGCCTAGTGGTAACGGCCGTGACTTACAAGATGTAGGACGTGAGTTCAAACCCAGGCAGGCGTTTTACCTTGTGTAAATTATTTCATCACCACTGCTCTCAAAACGGTGAAGGAAAACATCGTGAGGAAACCGGCATGTCCTAGAACCAAAAATTTGAAGACATGTGAGAGAGGAGGCCTGTGCCTCAGCAGTGGGGACATTAAAAGGCTGATGATGATGATTTTAGTTTTGTTGATAAGCACGTATTTGACCACTATCTCACCTGATGGTAAGCGATCATGATGACAGCATAACCAGCCTTTTATAATGTTCCTACTGCTGGAACTCAGTCCTTCTCTCTACGAGACGGAATGGGTTGGTGGATGTCACATTTGTCTAAGTCTTGGTTCGAGGACTGGTTTACTAACGATGTTTTTCTTAACCGTTTTGAGAACAGTGGTGATAAAATAACTTACAAAACGTAAAGCACCTGACTAGATCCAAAACCAAGACCTACAACTTGTAAGACACGGTTGTTACCACTGGGCCACCACTGCTCTAGTTTTTACCGAATTATGAGACAGCTTAATTCAATTAAGTAACACATCTAGTCAGTTAAGTATATTATCCTCGCCGAAACTTTTGAGTTCGAGATTGTTTCCCGTCCCCTTCTAGCAGGTTATTAATGTAGTTTTAAAATGTGCACTCCAAATGACTTTATCTGAGTTAAAACCGTGGTTAAAGCTTGTCTTTGTGCCTCTGACGGACCCATTTAACTCAATTCATGAAGAATTAAAAGATTATTATAACAAATTGTACTTAAATGTGTCATGAATTTATGCAAGCATTATTGGTAGAACTGAAGATTTTTGCTTGCATTTAGAGTAATATTTTTGTTGACATAGCAGAAAAATCACCTGCCTCGGAAAGCACGAAGCTGTTGGTCCCGACTGTCAATCGCGGATCTTTGACAGTCGTTACGGGTCATCAGAAACACGAAAGTCTGACATCCAGTCTTACGAAGGGGTATCGTAATACCCAGTAACTGGGTTGTGGAGGTCAGATAGGCAGTCGCTCCATGTAAAATACTGGTATTCAGCTGCATCAGGTTAGACCGGAAGCCGACCCCAAAATAGTTGGGAAAAGTCGAGGCAGATGATGATGATAGAAGAAGACTCACCAAACTTAAGTAGCAGTGGGCAAGTTACACTGCTTGGAACAGAAGGTCGATGGGGTAGAAAATTTTTGCGTAATGGAAGGCGCAGTGTTGGAAGGCCTCCAACAAAGTGGACCAATGACCTGGTGAGGGTCACGGGTAGCTGATGAATACGAGACGCACTGAACATCTGGTCGTTGTGGCGACATTAATTGGGGGAGGCCTATGTCCACCAGTGGACATCTCTTGGCTGCATTAATGATGTATGTTTTTAATCATACACACACATCTCACTATAAGTAATTAATTTGCTTGTTTGTTTGTCTGGCGTCAACTCAAAATTATTTAAATAGAATCTGTTTTATTTTTGTCTTTTCAACGCATTTTTTTTTCGGCGGTTTAATATTTTGCTAAAATAATATAATGTATTTATTTGTTTTAAAGGACATGCACTCATTTTAATTTTAATAATTATGTAAGTGCAGGAGCACTTAAGCTAAGTAGGTAATGAGAGAGAGGAGGGGTACTTAAGTAAAGTAAAGCCTTATCAAACATGTTTAAGCTTTAAGGCACAGTTATACGACTTCTAATGGTTTTTAATTAAACATCACGTCTAAACGACTAGTCTTATTTCTTTGAAAAAAATTTATGTTTTTAAAACAATTTTTTTCAAAATTTGACATGTGAATATTCGAAATTATATTTTTATAACGTACTGTAATTACTTTGTAAATTTATATCTAACGCGGATAAAAAATTGAGAATCATGCAAAAACTATAAAGCGTATTTTTATGAAACTTTCACCAGTTTAAAGTTATTTTATTTTTTTTGTGGGGTCGGAAATCATCCAATGACTTCTCCCGCTCTGGGTGAAGTGGAGGGCGTGTCAAACTCTTACTGACTAAAACCCACCCCTGTTCCTTCCCTGCCTGAGTGCCTAGGGGTGCGGCAATTCATGTTCAGAATTTATCCGCTACCCTTAGACATGCAGGCACCGGCCACGATGGGCCTCGTCAGTGGTGGCTGACACTTATTTCTTTGAGGCGCGCGTGGAGCACTACGCGCCATCGACTCATGGGCCTGGTGCTGTTCGGACGGCCAGCTACCATTGTTCGCCGTCCGCAGGCCTGGGTCTACGGTCGCTGGAGATTGTCTCGCGACGTCCTACGCCCAATACCTCTCCTGCGGTGGTAGCGGACGGGGCCGTGAGGGCCACTCCGTTAAGCTTCCCTAACGCGTCCCGCCATTGCCTTCGCAAGCATTACTGCTTCGCAGAAGGCGGAGACTGCTCCCCATTCCCTCTCGCTCCGTACCATGGCCTGAACCAGGGCCGGGCGCGAGAAGTCGCCGCCTACCAATCTAAAGATCATTTAATTATTTATATTTTAGTATACATGTTTTAGTATAATATCTGTTGTTTTGTGTATAATAAATTAATTATTGCGTCTAATTTTTGACAGCGCTCCTTGATGGTCGAGTCCTATTACTGGGTGAACGTACGACCCGTTACGTGAGCTGAGCACAGAACACGCAAGCTAACCACTCAAGGTCATTGGCAGTTAAAAGCGCCTTAAGCGTATTATCGTGTTAAAAATTTAAAAGCAATATAATTACCTATTTCTTTTATATTTTAATTTTACATTTACTTGCAATTTCGGTCATCCAATAATTGTATGTTGAAATTAGCTAGGTAACGTAAATATTGGTCTGTAGTTGCTTAGGCTCGGTATCATTTAGGACTTTTTGATAACCGTTAACCGTCGCTATGTAATGTCACTTTAACTAGGGTCTTTTTTGTGGAACAAATTTTTTTCTTGTCATTGATAAGCTCGCGCTTGACCACTATCTCACCTGCTGGTAAGCGATGATGTGGTCGACGAAGGAATACGCTTGCCTAGAAGTAACCTATTCACTCTTGACTTATAGGCGCCCAGGTTGTAGCTTATTATTTTGGGTGTGTGGGAAATCATCCAATGACATCTCCCGCTCTGGGTGGAGCGAGAGGGCGTGTCAGACTCTTACTAACTAAAACCCTTCCCTGTCCTGAGTGCCCAAATTCCCTCTCGGTCCATACCATGGCCTGGACCAGGGCCGGGTGCGAGAGGTCGCTGCCGCCGATCGCCTCCACGAGGACACGACGGGGCTCCACCCAAGCGGGGCAGATCTCCACCGTATGCTCCACCGTGTCCTCTGGGCGATCCTCACAGTGGGGACACAAGGGCGTTTCCCTCCGCCTTATCCTGCACAGAAACTTATCGAAACTTCCGTCTCCGGTGAGGACCTGCGTCAGGCGGAAGGGGAGGACGCCGTGGCGCCTCTCCAGCCACTCCTCAAAGAGGGGCACTACCGCCGCAATGGTGGCGTGCCCAGCGCTAAGTTGCGACAGTCGTTCTCTCGCCTAGCTATCAGTTCATAAAAATAAGACAAATAAATCCAGAAATAATCTTAATTAGACTAAAGTTTTACAAATGTGTCTTTGAAATTATATATAGGTAGTCTATCTATTAAATACTTCGAATTATATTTCTGTAAGCATCAACAAGATTATTCTATGCAACTTCAATTTACTTAAAAGTTTTCCTTGAAACTTGGTTCACATTAGTAAGTCATTCACTTGCAGTAAATTCAAGGAATATCTACATTTGCAATTCATGCGTTTTACTTTGTAAATATTATTTTTTAACATAATTCACCTGGTTGTTTTTAGAGTTCCGTATCCGAAGGGTAACCAACGGAACCGTATTACTAAGCCTCCGCTATCCGTCCGTACGTCTTTCTGCCAGCGGGCTGTATCTCATGATGCGTAGTAGGTAGACAGTTGAAATTTTCACAAAATGTGTATTTCAGTTGCCGCTTTAGCAAAAAATAATAAAAATACATTGAAAATTAAAGGGGGCTCCCCTACTATAAAAGTGTTTTTTTTTGCTCTTTCTGCTCGATCTTACTAATGGCAACAAGTAGATGCGTATAATCTTGGACGATGGTACGGAATACTTCATGCGCGAGTACGGCTCGCACTTGGCTGGTTTTTTTTTAATAATTTAGGTAGCTACCCTGTAAATTATAAAAGTTTGACTTTTATATTATCCTATGAGCCATTAAAGTTATCCCTTAAATTACAAGGAGATTCACTTCAAACGTATGCAAAAAAAATATTGAAAAAAAATGGACCCAGAAAAACCATCCTTTATACACTCGACATTCTCCGCCAAATTTTCCCTTCCCTTAAGCAAAATTTATGAGCAAATATTTTGAAAGTCTATACATTAGTTAATGAATGCAGCTCTTGGCAATGTGTACGCAACGTCTTCTGTATCCTTATTCTGCATTCTGCGATATTAGTTTTTGTAAATACATATTTATTTTTATTAGATAAAATTTTGTTTTTGCCACATCACTTGGTGCCTCTCTACTGTTGAATTGTAATTTTTTTTATGATTTCGTTTATGAATTTCTAATTTCACGAAGCTTATTTTTAAACTACTGTATTAATTTTACTACATTTCAATAAAATTATTGTATTTTTCCAAATATATTGCGTAGATATATTTTGAACATCCAAAAAATGTATGTTTTTTTTTTTCTGGGAATTCACCCGCCACAAAAGTGCTACATTTATCAAATCATTTCCAGAACACCTACATCTTTGGTATAATAATACCGTATTATGTTCCTTAATAATTTACTTTAAAATGCTCAACTGAAATATTCTTAAAAGATTTCCCGAGTACTCGAAATACATCGTTGTCAAAACACCTCTTACGAAGACATTACTACAATTTTACCTTGAAATATGTAAGTACTCTTAGTACGCAGGCTGTCACAGAATAGGGACACAAATATAATGGATGGCATCGAGACAGTCACTTGACGCACCCCTGCAATACCATTATAGAGCCTTCTTCCCATCGCCCTCTTTGGAATAACGATAATTCGTTTATATAATACCTATCTCTTGTATTATAAACGACTATGAATTTTTACTTCATTTATAATATTAACCTTTTAGAAAAAGTAAATTTGCACAGCCTTAAATTAGCAGGGTTTTTAGAGCAATATGATTAAGTCAAAAGAGGGGTATTTTTTTTTTGAAGAATGAAATGCTGATTTATGGAGTTTTTCAATTAGTTTCTGCATGCATCGTTAGGCTAATTTCCTGTAAAAAAAAAGATGAATTATCTGAGTTTTAGCCTGGGGGATAGTAATTTATACCTTGAAATTAATTATAGGCACTTATAAGGTACCTACGTGAATCATGTAAAATTAAATTAAATTAAGTTCTCAAGCTCAGCATGGTCAGTAAACAATTTGAAAATCAAAGAAAACTGTATTGAAATATCATACAAAAACGCAAAGACCATGAAAAACCAACCAAAGGCGAGTGGGACTCACACGCATAGGGTTCCGAACAATTCAAATTTTATTTTCAGGTACTTTTTAAACTATATACTTCTCATAGGGTTTCTTGTAATCTAGTAAAGAACCTTCTGTATTTTTTTCAAAATTTTATACCTAGTGATTTCGGAGATAACGTGGTAATTTTTTATTAATGGTAATTTTTTTAACTTAAACAATAAATATTTTAAAATTATGAAAAAAAACAATATTGGGACCCTTATATTAAGCCATTTCATTTGTTAAATAACTCGGTACAGTTTGGAAATCTTTTTTTATTATTTTCCAATTGCACCCCAAAAGTGACCCCCATAGTTCAAATCCATTTGTTTTAGTTACACTTCCGTATTTTGGTCACAGATATTCATGTATGTAACAAATTTCAACTTAATCAGTCAGTCAGTAGATTCGGAGAAAATTGACAAACGGACAGACAGACAGACACACGAGTAATCGTTTAAGGGTTCCGTTTTTCATTCGGACTTTCGGAACCCAACAACTAATAAATTAAAAACAAAAGAAAAATTCCAAACACGAAGGAATTCCATATACAATCGTGTTGTACTGCAATCATAATATTTTTATTTTCTTCCCGTATGTTTTAACGAGCTTCGCATGTTAATGAATGTATTTAACGTAGTTATTTATTTATTCGCATAATTACTTCAGTACTTTCAGTACGGTGGTGACCTAAACCAGGCGAGTGTAGCAGAGAATTTCTGCTACTAGAATAACTACTGTTTTATAAACGAGCGTTTCTTTCTGAAATTTTCATATGAATAAATGATTTATATGCTATATAGGTACTTTTTTTTTTGGGTACGTGGGAAATCATCCAATGACTTTTCCCGCCCTGGGTGGAGCGGTAGGGTGTGTCAGACTTTTACTGACTAAAACCTACCCCCTGTTCCTTCAGTTGCCGGTATCAAGGGGCGTAGTGACTCTCTTTCGAATTTATCGATGACCCCTAGGCAGGCATTGGCCCTGGCGGACCCCGTCAGTTATTGCTGTCATTGCAAGCCCACGCCTACGGTGGCCGGAGATCATCTCGCGATCCCTGACGCCCAGGGCTTCTCCTGCGGCGGCTGCGGCTGGGGGCGTGAGGAAGACTCCGTTGAGTCTCCCTCACCCGTTCCGCCTCCTCCATCACGAGCATTACTGCTTCGCAGAAGGAGGAGACTGCTTCCCATTCCCTCTCGCTCCGTACCATGGCCTGGACCAGGACCGGTTACGAGTACGCTGCTGCCGATCACCTCCACGAGGACACGTAATGGCGGTGCTCCGCCCAAGCGGGACAGACCTTCACCGTATGCTCTACCGTGTCCTCTGGGCGATCCACATAGTGGTGACACCCGGGCGTTTTCTCCCGCCTAATCCTGAACAGGAACCTCCAGGAATAACCAGGTCCGGTGAGGACCTGCATTAGGTGGAAAGTGTGGATGCCGTAACGCCTCTCCAGCCACTCCTTAAAGAGTTACCGCCACAACTGTGGCGTTCCCAAGAATATAGGTACCTACGTATACATAATTATAGTTTTGGTTACATGGTTTCGTTTCAATCAATTAATTTTTTAAGGTTTTTGGCGCCATCGATGAACGTTCGATGATTTTCAATAAGATATGAAATGGTTATCGTGAAAGATTAATGATTTTTGTTTTGTTGATTATAAATAACACTTTTACAAATCAATATTTTTTGTCAGTTTAAGCTTCACGAGGCTAGTATCTCTTAGCTGGCTACCCTGAGAAGAAACTCTGACACAAACTCCAAGTCAAAGTCTCTTTTGTAGTCTATACAATCTGTACTTGTTGGTACTCAATTAAGTCATAGCCAGCCCAAGATTGAATGTTGACGTTGAATAACATATAATCACAAAGTGACGTGATGAGCAATCCGTATTGCACCTTCTGTACATTCTGGGCGAAGTTTCAGGGGTTGCATCTCAAAAAACCTTATAAAATAGTTTTTTTAATTATTAATTTGTTCAGAATAATCTATATTCAAAAATGTTGTTAAGCAATATCCATAGCGAAATAAACAAATTTACATGGTATTTGAAAGTAAATTAAATGCTTAAACTTACGTCAATTTTCAATTTAAATAAAGAGACCGGACTTGTTTTATATAGTCAGAACTGTATTTTATGTTGATTTCTCAGCACAAAATTAGTTATTACTAAAATAACTTAAAAAAAAAAAGGTTGCCTGGCAGAGTTCGCAGAAGGGGATAAGGCTTACCTTTGCATGTTTTATAGTGTATTTTTAGGGTTCCGTAGTATTAACAAAGAACCCTCATAGTTTCGCTTTGTCCAAAACGGGGTGGGTGGTTAGAGACGCCCCAAACATAAGTGCTTCAGTATTCCTAACATTGAAAGCTTCAGTGCAATGAAGTTGGATTTTGTAATTCCTTCTTCAGTTATCAGTGTCCTTCTATGTGGACCCGTTTTTATACATTATTGGTCGTTAAACCGTGAACTCTATTAATACGTTCAATGTAGTAAACATAAAGCCCCCTTCTAAGTCCACATGTTGAAACCGGTGACTATGGAACCCTACACTGCGCGTGGCCCAACATGCACTTGTTTAATATATGGATGTAGTTTACAATAAACTATAATATATAATAAATAAACACTCCTTCGTATTATTGCCCGACTAGATTCCAAAACTACCTATTACACATGTACTTAAAAACACAGAAGCAATCAAAATATTATTAGCCTTACTTACCATTGACCACAAAACGGAGATCCTACAGAAAGGCGTTCAGGGTAATTTGATATTAAGGGTCCTATTATTTTAAATACAAGACGTGCCATCGCAATTCACCGCGAGGTTAAACCATAAAATAAACATAAAACTTAATAAGAACATGTAACTGTTTGATAACCTGCGTATGATGGAAGATCTGATAGTTAGCTACTGGCTTAGGTTTATTTCACAGAGTATGGAAACGCCTCGGGCACCAATGCATATCGTAAGTTAAAATGTATCAGGCTTTTTAACAAAAAAATCTATTGCATCTGTTATCATTCAATTTCTATTATTTTTTTGCCATTTCTGTTATTTTTGGCATTTGAATGTGTCAGTTAGGTAATAATATATTATATAATATAATTAACATTTCTGGCCACCCGCAAGCATCGCCACAACGAACGTCGATCGTCTATTTGCTACCAGAGATTCTGTGTTCTGTGATTCATTTACCTTTCTTCATTTTCCTTTTTCTAATGTACCCACGTGAGAAACCTGCACTGTAGGATGTGATTATCCAGCAATTAACGTATGTGGTTATATTTTAAAATTGTCATTACGTGTATTATATCCTCGGCCTTGCGTTTTCCCAGCATTGTGAGCGCAGCGTTGATAAACATGTTACGGGTTTCCTTATAGTCGTGGGTTCCATTTTCTGTTCATAAATATGAAAAAAGTAAAGATAATTACTGATGAGACGACAGCTCAGGTTACCTATTTCCTGAGTAAGATTGTAGATTATAAGTATGGCCCTGTTATTTGATATTTTTTTTATATTTCACTGCGCAATTTTTTCTCGCAATTCTGTAACACATTGAATCTTGAATTGCACCGCATCGCGTTCAATTTGCATCAAATCACAGTTTTTTTCCGCGTAAATTTTTAACCGCCAGTGCGGCTAATCTTATTAAAGTAAGATTCAATGTGTTACAGAATTGCGAGAAAAAAACTCGCGGTGAAACATCGCGGTGCGGACATGGCCTAAAGATGCTATTTTAGACCTATTTGTTATCACGATTTCGCATCACTAAAGATCACTAGTTAAAGAACTACAGCTGTGCAGATTTATCGTCATCATCATCATCATCATTTCAGCCCAAATACGTTCATTGCTGACTTAGATCGTAATAAACCTCCCCATGGCATCGCAACATAGGTCCTGTCACGTAGGTCCTGCGTGTCTCACAAGCGAGCTCCTGTGTGGCCCTCATCAGGTCATCGGTGCACCACGTGGGAGGCGAGGTGTATAATTAAGTTTCATTCAAACAAAGTCCAGCTAATCCTTAGATTCTCAATCCATCTTCAGTCCACGATGTTTAACATTTAAACACTCATAAAAGCCATCACACACAAACATAACACATCTTCTTATTTTGAGGGCATCTAAAACGCCCGTCTACTCAGCACTAAAGCGTCAAGACGTGTTTTTTGTAATCCAGATTAGCTTGAAGAAGAATAACGGCAGAGCCCGGTCAGAAGGAAACGTAAACAGGACTTAACTGGTAAATGCGGCGTTTACAGATGATATATTTTAGCTTTTTACAGGGCCTTTAAAATAGCCTTAATTAACGCTGTTACCGTTTAAAATTTTGTTGCCGTTATTTTTGGCTGTTAACAGATTTTTTGATAATTTTGCTTTATCTTTGGTTGTATAACTAGTGGTGTTTACATTCTGTGTTGTGATTTAGATCATGTGATTTTAGGGTTAAAATTAACTCGACATTCGATACACGGCGTTTGCAAATGACTTTATTGAAGGTTCTAGCTGGTTCTGCATTTGTCATGTTTCAACTTATTTGTGTTTTATTTTTATTTTTATTGAAACGAAACAACAAACAGCTACATTATGTTATGTTAGAAATAGACATACAGTAATAACTAAATAATAACGTAGCCCACAGAGTTGTTCACAGATTACCATTAATAAAAAAGAACAGTAATTCGCTAGGAGGTAAGCTGTTAGTGGTTACAATATTATTAAAACATACAGAAAAGATGAAAAAAATAAAACAAACAGGAATACGTTAAAACAACTGCACAAAAAGATTAGTTTGAAACCGTCTTACACATCACTGTATCTGCCCGGGGGTGGAGGATAAATTCGAAAGAGTTACCTCGCCCCCGGGCGCGTAGGGCAGGGAGGAACAGGGGTGGGTTTTAGTCAGTAAGAGTCTGACACGCCCTTCCGCTCCACCCCAGAGCGGAAAGAGTCATTAGATGATTTCCCACCCCCCAAAAAAAAAAAAAAAACACATCACTGTATAAGACGGTTTCAAACCACCCACGGAACATATTAAATGAGCATATAAAAATATCTATGTGTTCAAAAGCCTCATTGTAAGTTGTCACCATTCGCCAAATTGGTGAACGCAGACCAGTGTTAGATCGGCTGGAACCCACGCAAACAGCTGGCCTGCGCCACAGTATAAATATGGACAGTATGGAAACTAGGCCTATTTGTTACGACAATTACCTACGCTCCATTAGAGAGCTAGGGTTGTCACTGTTAATGTTTGGAAAAAAAATCTATGGAAGATGCTTTAAAGTTGCCGCGCAATTTGAAAAACATAAAGATATCCCACAAAGGCCCGTACCCTTTTTTTTTCACGTCTCGCAAAATTTTTCATGGTTTTCGAGGGTGTTAAAGTGAAGTTAAAATGCGCGGCGCTCGGCCGATAGCTAGTTAACCCTTTTTTTTTTTTTTTTTTTTTTTTTTTTGTTGCCGGGGTGGAAAATCCTCATGGATGTCCTTCGCCCGGGGCGGGCGAAGGGGTCTGTCAGACTCTTACTGACTAAAAACCACCCCGGTGTTCCGTCCCACACTTGGACCGGGAAAGTGAAGTTAAAATGCGCGGCGCTCGGCCGATAGCTAGTTAACCCTGCGGCAGCGTACCGTACCGCGTTTCAACCTGAAAATGCGTGTGATGTAAATGAAAAACAATTAACATTTTAAAAAAGTCTTTATTTTTCATAATTAAATCATTATTAGGTACCTTTCAAGATCAGCAAGCCCCGGATTTGACGAAGCCGAGTTCATTTAACAGTACAATGCACAATACGCTCGTGACATTTTAAAGCGGTCCGTGGCTCAGGAGATAACACGACCACTCATCTCGACACGGCAGCCGCAACTGCGCGCACCGTGACTATCGCTTAGGGCTAGCGTAGATGCGCGCGTCTGTGTGAGTGTGCCGTTTCGAACGTTTGTACGTAGTTTCCATACTGTTCCTATTTATACTGAGCCTGCGCGCACACGCCGTCTATGTACAGCTCTGAGGACTGCATAGCATAATACATTATTTAAATCAATGCTGTCAAAATTATTGTGAACAATGTTATACAGCGTCATAGCCTGCAGTTGCTTGCGCCTAGAGCTGAGCGTCAAGAGTTTGTATCTACTGAGCAACTGGTTGTACTGCAGGTAGGTTTTATGGCATCTGTAGTGCATTGCACGAAGAAACGCGTCGATGTATTTGTTATAGAAAGGGTTTCATATACACACTGCATATTCCAACTGTGAACGGATTTTGACGAACTTACACGAACAATTGGGTTGATGACCAAAAAAACTAATGTCAGTTAGATTACCAAAACATATTGGAAACGTATTTTTCTTTTGTCACGTAAACGAAAAATGAAGATGACACAGTGCGTTGAAATTTTGCATGACGTCACACCAGAGTTAAAATTGTACCACTTTTTACTCAAAAGTGACGTAACAAGCCCCCACTCCTAAACTTTGATACTTTTTGCTTTTGTAATTTTTTATTGATTTGATAAAGCAAAAAAATATGTGTGCATAATTTTTTGATAGTCTAATTTACGGACTAAATAGTTTTTTTTTTTACCTTGCAATCATCCCTAATCTTCACCTCACCCTATTCTATTCGTTAAAAAATAAAATATATAAAAAACAAGCCATTATGAGCATCAATAAAACAAAATACTATTCTCCAGCTAAAAGCTACACAACACGCTATATTTTTTCTTTACGCCACACAGAACTAAATACATTCGATTTTTACATGCATCCGAACCAACAAACAAACCGATCACTGTCAAATTCGCGTGATAACTACCCGAATGCTACAAAATATTTTGATACAGTCGTAACGATACCAAAAAAAATATACAGCCGTTCATTGAACCCGTTGCTATAAATTTTGTCACCTCGTCACAAATACTGCACTCGCATGATCAAACGACATTATTGAACCTGCGCAGAAATCGTGGTCGCTTATGAATGGTATATTCACATTACTTAGTGTTATTGTAGATGCTAACACGCGATGCCAACTTGCCCCGTGATTAAGTATTTGGAGTTTCGCAACTTAAAATGTTAGGAAGTTCTGTGTTTTGAAGTATAGTGATGACGTATTGGTACGACGTGCATTGCAGTTATTGTATTCAAATTCAAATAGAATAGAATAGAACAGAATACTCTTTATTATGTACACCATTTAGATTACACAACATATAAATGAAGAAAACTTTACATAGGGTGACACAATGGGTGGCCTTATCGCTAAAAGCGATCTTTTCAAGACAACCTTTTCCGACTTCGAAAAAGGAGGAGGTTCTATGTTCGACTGTATGTATGTTTTTTTTTTATATTTGTCCACCGATTTCTCTGTCAGTTATGGACCGATTCTCAAAATTCTTTATAAAACGAAAACGAAAGAATATACTCCCGAGGTGATCCCATATAAATTTTATCGAAATTGCTTCAGCGCTTTTTGAAAAACTGAACAAAAACGAAAAATACGTATACGTATAAAATAGATAACGTTTTGGTTTTCTAAAATTACGAGTATGTATAAATTCCACGTTCAATTTAATTGGAAGTTTTAGTTCTGGGATATTCCAACTAAAAAGTGAAAAATAAATAACTTTTTTTCCAAAAAAAAACAACCGTTTTCTAAAGTTTTTAGTGTATTTTCTTTTTTGGAAGTCGGTTGTTTTTTTTTTTGGTAAAAAAGTTTTTTATGCAGTAAATAATTTGTACGTAAGACATCAGTAGAGATTTTTTTTTTGCTTTCCGGCATAGTCCTCCCCCAGATCCTTCAATATTTCACGGTCGTGAGCTTTCCTGTCGCTCCTGCTGTCGATCTCAGATCATCCACCCACCTGCGAAGACCAGTCTTCTTCTTTCCCTCATCCCCTCTCTCGGTTACCATTTAGTGACGACTTTGGTTCACTTCTCTATTTTGTTTTGATAGCTCCAGTTTTTGTAAATCTTGTCCCAATTATATTTGTGGTCGTTCTGATTAATGTGTGTTTTAGACAAACATGAAATCATTTATTTTTACTGTAGTATTTTGCACATAATACTGTACAAGGTAAATAAAAATGTTGCATCAATGCAGGTCCTATCACCAATCGCTTTCACACTTCCAAATCAGAGACTTTAACATCACCATGACGCATTCGAAACTTCAACACAAAACAGTTCAGTTTTCCTTTAGAATCAACCCTCTAAACGCGACGGCCGTTTTCCATCATACGTTGTAACGCAGAGTATAATCACGTTACGGCAAATAATGCGTTATCCTTTCACATTCTGACGGGGCTAATGACGTTGAAAAATAAGCCTGGCTTAGCCGATGCAAGCGTTACACGGGTTAATATAGTGGGGTGCCGTACTGATATATCGTACGTCATAATTTTGACGTTATTACAGTCTGAAACGTAAAGTAACGGTGACTTTTTATTTTATATGAGTTGTTTTTGGATTATCGCTGAAGGGAAATGAAAGTGCTGGAGATGCATAGTTAGGTGATTTATTGATACATCGTTTTTGAGCATAGAATATGGAGGAAATGTGTGAAAATAATGATGTTTCTTAAATATAGACAGGTCTTCAACTCATGCAGATATGGAAGCATTTTTCAACACAAATACCCACTGAATCGGTACGTAATTCATATGGACTTTTATAACCAGTTTATGTAGTTGTTCTATCTCATCAAAGCTTGTTGGTCTTGAAAGTTTTTTTAGATTCACGTACACATATTTTTCTGTGTGTGTAAGGTTTTTTTTTTGGGGGGGTGGGAAATCATCCAATGACTTCTTCCGCTCTAGGGTGGAGCGGAAGGGCGTGTCAGACTCTTACTGACTAAAACCCATCCCTGCTCCTCCCTGCCCTGAATGCCCAGGAGCGAGGTAACTCTTTCGAATTTATCCTCAACCCCCGGGCAGGCATCGGCCACGACGGGCCCCGTCGTGTTTACTGACAACTCTTTGAGGCGCGCGTGGAACACTACGCGCCGTTGACTCCCGGGCCTGGTCCTGATCGGGCGGCGATTTACCCACTACTTGCCGTTCGCAGGCCCGGGTGTGTGTGTAAGGCACTATATACAACAACCACAGAAACAATGTGCACGTTAATCTACCAAGCCAAGACCGACCCGCCTTCGTGCAGTAGTCAATCTGTCTAACGTTTTCCCAACTATCTTGGGGTCGGCTTCCAGTCTAACCGGATGCAGCTGAATACCAGTGTTGTACTATTGAAGACAAACGTGCATGGAGAGCCTAAGGTCGACTTTTGACTGTGAGGTTTTGCATTACGTATCATGACTTTCATGAGACGACTAGATGGCGCTGTTCAATCATGAAAATAACACTGCAAAGCTTATAAACCTTATTATGCAGAGGCAGATAATAAGGTTTTTAATACCTAAAATAATTACTAAGTAATAATAATATATTTATATTCAAATAAACAAAAATTACTATATTTTCTTATTTCCGAGTACTTAATACAGCGCCATCTAAACCAAACTAAATAAGCCAATTGGTATATCGGTTAATTCGACTACAGATGGCGTCGATCATAAATAATAAAAATCCCTACATTCACAAAGTAGCTCTTATTTTCACGTTCCAGAATAAATAATCAGTAGCTCAGGTGGATAAGCATGGCAGAATAACATAGATCATTCAACAGGGCACCGGTTCGCAACCCAGCTCTCTGTCGACTTTTTTTAAATTTAATTATTATAATATATAATTTATATTCTATTTTTTGTATTTTTAAACGTTTTTATTTTATTTTTTGTTATTTTTTTTTTTTTTTTTTTTATGTTTGATAGGTTCGCGTTTGACCACTATCTCACCTGATGGCAAGCGATGATGTGGTCGAAGATGGAGCACGCTTACCTAGAAGTAACCTATTCACTCTTGACTTAAAGACTCCCAGGTTATAGCTATCAGGAAACACAGACTCCGGTAGGGAATTCCACTCTCTAGCTGTACGCACAATGAATGTTTTCTCAAAACGCTTTGTGCGTATGGATGGGATGTCTACCATGAACCGGTGGCACTTCGCCGTACGTCTTGTGGTCCTTTGATGAAATACTACTATATATAACATTATATAAATATATATTATATAAATTACTTTCATAATTGGTGGTAAGTATTAGTATTATTAGTAAAAAACATTTATGTAAGAAGATTTAGATATATTTTTCTTACAGCTTAAGATTTACTAAGTTTAATTCTCGTAAAGGATAAGAAATGAAACTATTTTATTGATTATAGTTTAAGACATTTAATTCTCAAAGAAGAATACAATTTATGTCTTTCTTTCTTATAGAATGTATAACCTAACCTAGCAGTTTTACATCCAATTAACAATGATTTAATTCACTTGTTAAGGAGAAATACAAGTAAAATTTATAACTGAATAACTCTATTACAAAATAGAAGACCTTAACAAAGTAAAACTGTATAATAGATATTATAAGTATTCTAAATCAAAACTGTGTTGTGCTATTCTTCTATTATTTAGTTTTATTTACATTATGTTATAATAACTTTCACTATATATGCAACCTTAGTTCTGTAAATATTTTACCTACTCATAAATTATAAAAATTTTACGTTTTGCATAATTATGTTTAGTGGTATTGACTATAATGATTGATTTGTGCATTATGTTATGACTAAGGTTCATAGCTTAAGTATTCGTTCCAGAAGGAGGAAGAAATTGAAGCTAAACCTAAAATCAATAACAATTGTAAGACCGGGTTATAGCTGTCATTTTGGGACCGAGTTGTTTATAATAATAAATAAATAATTTATTATGTTGGAAAGGAATCTATATTTATATTGTTTTTATTTTAATTTCTTATATTATATAAGAAATCAAAATCATTAGTGTAATAACATTTTGTTGTTATAAAGTAATGTATAAATTTATCCAACTTACACCAAGTTTGATTACTGTAATTTATCATATAAATTATAGCTACCCCGGTCTTTTCATTTTTACTCAATCATTATTACTCAATTAAACCACTCTTGCACAATTATGGAACGGTGTATAGGACAATTGTCCTGCACGAACGTTATTATTGGCATATCTTCTACAGGAAAAACATTCCGCACAGTGGGCAACATGACGTCATTCAGCACATCTAAGTAGTTAACACTGTTTGCACGACTGGGTATTACAGTAAGTTCTCCTGGTCCTGCAGCTATCATCCATCCCCAAATGTTCACTGTTATACGACCGGATTCAGAGTTAGGCACAACGTGATCACTATCATAACGCGTATTATTCCTACGCCACAACCTAACTCGCCCGTGCTGGCTAGACTTGAAAGTCTTTTCATCACTGAAGATAACGTTGCTCCAGTCGAAATGTCTGTATTTCAAAGCGAACTCCAATCGTGCTCTTTTATTAGCTTCGGTTAGCAATGGCTTAATAGCATGTCGACGATAATGCAGACCTTCACTATGAAGAGCACGATACACCGTCCGCAAAGATGTATCAAACAACTCTGCGTAATATCTTGTTGGTGTAAAGCCATTTTCCTCATAACCTTGCACCATAAGTTGACGCTGGTCTGAGTCAATATGGCGTCTTCTGCCAGATCTACTGCGGTGTTCCAACGAACCCTCTTCTTGAAACCGCTTTATCCATAAAGTGACAGTCTTTACCTATAAGGGAAATATATTATTTATTATTTTCGTGTATCGATAACCATGGATAATAAAATAAATAACGAACAGTGATTTTAAAACATTACTTACGTTTAAGCCAGTTTCTCTCGAAATTTCAGAATAATTTAGGCCTTGATTATGCAATGCTATTATTTGGGCCCTCGTAGCCATATCAATATTAGAACGCGAACTCATGGTAAAGATAAATATTAAAAAATTGTTAAATGCAATCGTAACTGAACTCACTCAAAGATAGTAAAGAACGTTATGATTGAACAAAAAGATTTAATTTTTATACAGTCAATATTAAACTACCCTCAATTCTTTTGAGATTTATGATACAGGTTAAAGTCGCTAAACAACTTCGATATAATAAAGAGTAGGATAATTTCAACTCATTGCGTAATGACGCAATAGTCCAGTGGCTATGGTATCGGTAAATTTTATGCCACCGAGTTCGAATCCTAGTTATTACGAGCTTTGCTTTATAAGGTTTGTAATGTCGTAGGAGAATTTGTGTTAAAATTAAGTAATATTGTAACTAGCAAAAAACAAGATAATGTTCTTTAACGAGAGATGTATATTTTCCAATCCAACTACTATACTAGCGCCATCTATGTCGTTCAAGACGTATTATTAAGGCGTTGAAACCCTGTACAAACGATTTTGGTTTGGAACTCTCCATGCACTTCTGTCTTCATTAGTACATGGAGCGACTGTCTATCTGACCTCCACAACCCAGTTACTGGGTAATACGATACCCCTTGGTAAGACTGGAGGTCAGACTTTCGGGCTTCTGACGACCCGTAACGACTGTCAAAGATCCACGATTGACAGCCGGGACCAACGGCTTAACGTGTTTTCCGAGGCACGGAGGAGTCTCGGTATGTAAAGATGGCAACCCATCCACAGAACAACCCCGGCAAGCGTAGCTTAACTTAATGGATCGACCTGTACGGCTGTTATTACTTTAGCCACGAGCTCCTCCTCCAATAGTATTACTACAAATCGTCAAAAATGTACAAAGATTAAAATATCAAAAGGGTTCAGTCGAAAGGCTTTTAAATAACGGTACTTAATACCATGGGTATTTATTTGTTACTATATTCACTGTTCTCTGTAAAACGAAAAAAATTCAGTCTATAGGCACGCTATGAAAAACTCCAATTAATTTAATACTTCAGTCAAGGGAATACGGCAATTTCCATCACGAAAGTGACACATTCAATTGCCAACTATAAAATGTTACTTCACTGAACTACGTATAAAAAATTATGAATGCTTTAAACATCGTCCGGGCACGTATCAATGTTTATATACAGCAGTAAATATTTTGTGCTTTAAGCCCAATTCCGTTATGGAACTCACGAGCGTCAGTGTACACCCTGTACCTATTCAAAACAATACACAGAAAGTCGACTCCACACAACAGGCCAAAACTGGCACAGGTATACATATCTGCATACGTATGGCGATCTTTTTTTTGTGGTGGGCAGTCAGCAAATATCTTCTCCCAATCTGGGTGGAGCGGGAGGCCGTGTCAGACTCTTACTGATTAAAACCCATCCAGGTTCCTTTGGTTACCTGTGCCAGGACCGCAGTGATTCTTTCAAACACCCTGGCTAACTTTGGCCCTAGCGGATCTCATACAAATGATAGGTGCGAGTACGCTGCACTCGCTGTACGTGAAGCGTGTCTATGTGTGCGTGATTTTGCGGTCACCGTATGGAGCTGGCCTTCTGTAACTTTCCATTTTGTACTGAACATATGAAAAGCCCTTGCACGCGATTGTACTTCGTTAGAGGATTCACCTGTTAATATAAATCTGTTAGAGATTATGTCCATGTGAGATGTTTATCACAAATTATGAAGCAGAGTAGGCGTATCTGCTAGTGTGGGTTAAGTTTTGTTGCTTGCTGTGGAAATATTAATCGCTATATGGAGAACTAGCTACGCCCCACGGTTTTACCCGCCTAGACCGGAAAAAGGTAGCCTATATGTTAATCCAGGCTATAAGCAGATAGCTTATAGCCTGGATACTAAATTTCATCCAAATCGGTCCAGCCGTTTGAGCGTGAAGAAGTAACAAACATACACACTCACAAACTTTCACATTTATAATATTAGTAGGATGATAATGATTGAAATCCAGTGACTAAAGATGAATTTATCATACTAACAAATGGAATAAAAACGTGTTTACCTATAAACACGTTTTTATTCCATTTCTCGCCTACGAGATATTTTATTTTTTCATTACAGTAGCAGAATTTTTAGAATTTCAAAAATATGAAATCAAATTTAAATTTGCAAAAAACAAAACCAGACTTATCTTTGTCAACTTTATTATATTAGACACCTAAGTGCTATTTGGTTTAAAAATCTTTCTCAAACGAAAATAGTGATTACACTGACATTGGGATAGGCAAAAAGGACCTACTTCTGTAGAAAATACGAGTGCAATGTCTTATCACATTTTGCTCACTGAATTCAAATAAAGAATATCTTAGCATCAACTTTTACTCAACCTTTCCTATTGTTATTCTTAACAACGATATAAAAATAATATTACTTTATTCACTCCAACAATAATACTATAAATGTATCGACAAGTAAACAAAATCTCAACTAAATAAAAAAGCTTTGTAAAAGAGTGCACTCACGAGTTGGATGCATTATCAGCATTTGTTCTCGTAGTTTCGATCTTCACTCAGAGTAGATAAGTGATCCAGTGGCTGTATTCTGGCAAAATAGTTTGAAAATCACTATAGTGTCGCTATATTTAGAATAAAAATGGCTCTAATTTCTTAGATAATTAAACTGATTTCTGTTTTGCTACCCTATGTTGTTCTGGTCTTCCTCCTTCCTAATAAACAAAAAAAAAATAAAAAATAATTCAAGGCATCCAGATATTTGTTCCAGTTTTTTTGTGATAAAACCATGTTTTGACAGAAAATCAACATCATTTGCGACCAAACTTGGTGCAGTGAAAGGTTGACGAAGGAAGACCAAGCCCCCGTGGCACGATTTTGAAACTCATATTTCCAAGTACTTAATAGTAGATGAAAAACAGAATGTTCTTGAGAACAGAATACAGACACAGATGTAACGCGATTTTGCGGATTTCGCTACTTGCTGTCTTAAAGGACACTTGAAAACTGCCAAGTTTAGTCTGAACTAAAAGAAACAACTACATAAAATACATAGTTAGAGGCTAAAGGTCGGATTGAAACAAGAACGCTTCCTCTTACATATAGCCTAAGTTATCTCTGTGTGAGTTTGTTCTACATTATTAGCTTTTTACGAACAACGTGTATGTTGGTACTTTATTTTAATACCGTACCGTAGATAAGTGAAAACATGAAATAGGTCGTGAACGTAAAACATACGTCATGATGAGAAATAAATGACAGTTGCCCAAAAGAGGTTATTGTGTCAATAAGCATTTGACTGACTCACCGGCAGCAAAATATGATATGTTGACCTTAACCCCTCAGGCCCTGTGCGCGTCAAATGTCAACGTCTGTCAAGCCCCGTTGACAGTCGGCCATCGTGTAACTACAGACTCGGTCATGTTCCGGGTGTGTAAGTCTTGCCACAGGTCTACAGACCTTAGGTAATAATAGCGGTTTAAAACGCGTGAATCGGGTTTTTGGCAAGGCAAATTAAAGATAAGAATTTTGAAGAATTTATTTTTCTCTTGGTTAAATAAATGCGTGTTACATTTATCTTTACACAATCCAAACCAGATCAACAATCTGTAAACGGTGAAAACCATTGCAAACATTTTGCAGCGTGTGAGAATCGAACAGCTACTGCGCTAATCGACGCATCAAACATTACAACTGAGGCATAATTATGGTCTATGAGCAATATAATCAAGTGCAGAATATTTTTAAAATAAAACTTAGCCACAATCAAAATGAGAGTCGCTTGGTATCAATGTAGCGTCCACCAACAGTTTGGACGCGACGAAAGCGTAGGAATTAATGACGCTAATAAAATAAATGTGCGACATTCGTTTACACGTCCCTGTGTTTATGTCTCATTTAAGACGACATATACTTTTACAGCCGCGTCGTAAAACGTCCCATGTGGCGTGCTTTATCAAGCGGGACTTTAAGAAGCCAATTCTTACGCACAGCTCTAATGACTCGGAAATGACCGACAAAGTGAATTGTGTTGTGTTTTATTTTAAGTTACGATTTCATTTTTATGTCCTCTATAGATTGGTGCGGTACGAGTTTCATAATCGATTCCAATGACATAAAAGATTTTGAGCTCCATATTTTTGGGGTAATAGGCAGAACCACTCTGGATTTGAATATTTCTCGAGTTATTTGGGAGTTTATGTCTTAATAAACCTTTATTTTGAAGCAGTGGGTGTAGGCAGAAATATTGTAGGAGTAAGTAAATTAGTGTAGAACCGGTAGCATCGAGATTAGATAGGAATAAAGATTCTATTGAGATTAAATTTTGATTAGATTAGGTCGGGTTAAATTTAATTTAAAAACTAACCGCTCTTTTTACAGGTATCTATTAAATACATATTTCTAACACGTCACATCAGTAACGATGTTTCATTTTTGTTGTAATAAAACACATCGTTATTGCATTGCGTACAAAAATCCGTCCATAAGCCAACATCGCATTATTGATCAAATTAATAGTAAAAAAAAACATTTTTTTAAGATTTTAAATTCATACAAAATTTCGTGTCTGTGCTGTTGACTGTTGAAAAGTTCCTTTAGCTGGAGCTAATCTTGAATTTCAATTCAGGTCATGCTGACCATAAAAATGCATTGCCATCAGAAATGAACCAACTTGTAAAAATTCTAATCGTGGGATAAGATCAGCACCTTGCACCCAGGGGGTAGACGGGGCCTATCGTGGCCGATTCCTGTATGCCTAGGGTGAGATGCAGAAGTCATTGGATGATTTCCCAACGCTCCAATAAAAAAATAAAAAAAAACCTTACCCAGGGGTTGATGATAACTTCTGAAAATGAGTTACCGCACCCCTGGGCACTCAGGCAAGGAAGAAACAGCGGTGGGTTTTTGTCAGTAATAGTTTGACACGCCCTCCCGCTACACCCTAGAGCGGGAGATGTCATTGGATAATTTCCCAACCCAAAAAAAAGGATAAGATCAGCACCAGGCCCGAGAGTCGACGGCGCGTAGTATTCCACGCGCACCTCAAACAGAATATGTCAGCTACCACTGACGGGGCCCATCATGGCCGATGCCTGCATGCCAAGTGGTAGCGGATAAATTCGTAACAGAGTCACCGCTTCCCTGGGCACTCAGGCAAGGAAATAACAGGGGTAGGTTTTAGTCAGTAAGAGTCTGACACGCCTTCCCGCTCCACCTAACCGGGAGAAGTCATAGGTCGATTTCCCAACCTCAAAAAAAAATAGGTTAAAAAGAAGTGGTTCTTATTCAGATTGCAAAATTTGACCCGAACAAAGAAACATTGCCAGTTAATTATAAGCTTGTAACCAGGTGTAAATAAGGTATAATGATATATTATGAATTCGCACATATTACTGATGATGTCGAGATGTATTGGAACGTGGTAATCGGAATATAGATCATTCATTTTTGGGTTTCAACACTTTCTACACCACTTGTACTATTCTTATCCAAGACCACACAGCCAATCCAAAAGAGGCCAAACCAAGATTCTGTCCCAATGCTCTCTTAACAAATCTTAGTCCTACATCTAACGCTGTCAACGTCCTCACAAATCAAGTGTTTCAAAACGTGTCACAATAAATATATTCAACGATAAAAAAGAACCTTTAGAAACCCAGTGATTTATTCCATACAATTAGTGCGATTTAAGAGAATCACGGTTGTATTAACGAGCAAAATCATCCATTACTTTAGTCGTAAATATATCGTCGAACTATGGACGAATGTTTTTAGTGAAAGAAGAAAAAGAACGCGCTCTAGCGTCAAAGAAATTAAATTATGAGTCGGAATTCTACTCTTTGCATAATGAGTCAGTAGAATGGGTCTCGAATTAATCTTTGGCGAGTGAGATAAGGTTTTATTTCACATTGTATTAAATGCACTTTTCTACAATTGAGATTATGCTCAAAGTTGTGAGTTGAGATTCATCTTGTACAATTTTTTATTAAAAAAAAGTGCACTGCTTTTTAAATTTAAATTTTATTGTTGAAGGTTATTTCAATTCAAAATGAGCGCCTTCTTTGTCAATATAATTTTCATTTCTTTTTAGATCTCCTTGCAAATAAAATTGTTTGACAAATCTAAATAGGTAGAAAAGCAAACAATAAATATAAAATAGAGTTTCAGCCTACGTTCAAGAAAATATTCTCCGCTATAACTGATTACACCTCCCTCATTTCATATGCCCAAGACTTAGTAGAGCCGGCTAACACAAAACATTATGCAAAGGAAACAAATTAGAAGAGAAAAAAAAACAAAACGAAACGTTGAATTTATGGAGGTTGAATGTGAAACGACAAACGATGCAATAAATAACGTTGGTTTACTTCACGTGATTTCGTAACCGAGTGAAGTGAAATTTTTAACAGCACAGAAATGCGAACTAATGGCACTTAATACGAGCCCTAATGTCGCGTTTACTGTGATGAGTAGAAAGGGAATGAGAACCAAGTACGTAACTGTTATTGACATTATTTTTGATGTTACTGTCGCGAGCAAGAGAATGGCTCCGTTCGCAGATTAGTGCTCAGTGGCGCGAAAATGTTGAAATGAGTTTGCGAGTTTAAATCGGGTTTATGGACGCTTACCGTCTTGATAAATTAGGTGCTTGGATCATAAAATTTTTATTCGTTTTGATATTATGTTTTAATTGTGATGGTAGAAGAAAGATGTTTTCTTCCCTTTATATCAAAACTTCTATTGTGACTTCTGTTTTGTTTTTTCTAATGGCACTCAAACGTCTTTGTCAAAATGGAACTCTGACTAAATAATTATTTCTTTATGATAAAACGTTTACATAGTTGTCCTTCTTCTTAGGAAAACTTAGTACTTAGTACTTGACATAATCTGGTGACAAGAATAGTATTTCCTTAACATAAAAGTACACGTGCGTGAATTCTGTTGAGCATGTTGCACAACCTTCTCATTGTGCGTGTTCTCAACTTGTTACCACACAAGTAACAGCTTGCACACAAAAAGCACGTGCCACAAAAAATCACATTACACGCAACAAACGATACTAATTCGAAACAGATACACATCACATCCAATTTCACTATTACCACTTACCAGCATATTACGAAACAGGTAGCACCAATAAAAGACCCTTGAATTATGCAACAAAGCATTACAAAAGGGTGGAAGTTAGCATGGAAAACAATGAACTAAACACACACGGGATCGTGCCGTGTGAAACTTAGTGCAAAATGTTGGTTTATCGAAGCATCTAATCGGATTCATGGCGTGCACCGCATTGATATTGCACGATGTTACTTGCAAGAAACTATTGCGAAATTTACTATTGTTTCCATACGATTTTGTTGCGTGATAATATTGAATGTTCCTTTTTTTGTTTGCTCAAGTATTTTGCATACAATTTGCGGGGTTCTGGTATCACGAGATCGTTTTAATTTTTTGATAGTCATCTCGGGTGCGGTGGTACTGGGTTCCACATTCTCAATTATATAATGCTTTTCATTTGGATTTTCACACTCCGATTCTTCATTTTTATAAGTAATCTATGTAATCAATCATTTTGATTTAGCACCATCGTTTTCTTTTTCATCATCGTTAAATATAGCTCACGTGGAAAAATCATCTTTATCTTCGAAATTCGTATCTTGTCTGAAATGTATGTTGGTTTTATCTTCTGTGAGACTTTTATTTGTACGAAAAACTATGTAAGCATCTCTTCTATTTTCTTTTAGACCACTTAACATTATTGAAAGTAGGCTACCTAAAAACCCTGGACTTTCCAGTAACCATAACCCGTAAATGCTTAGTATTTTTTGTTAACATAAAAAACTGTGGATCAATACAGGGAGCCAAACAAAACAGTACAACTCCACATTCAGCATTAACCAAAATAAACACTTATAACGACAGACCATTAACACTTACCGATGCATGTTTACTGGGGGGAATAAGTTCCTGTATGACAAACTAAATTATATTATGGAACACAGTGTTCTTTGGCACGGGGAACGAGTTAGAAAAAGAAATGTGTTTGACGTTTTTATATTGAAATTAATGTATTTCACAGTGTTGTCGTGTTTCAGTTTCCAACAGAAAAAACCGGCCAAGTGCGAGTCAGACTTGCGCGTAAAGGGCACGAATCATATTTTCTTAAAGTTTCTTTTTATTATTACCGACTTCGAAAAAGGAGGTTCTGTATTCGACCCGTATATATGTATGTATGTTCGCAATTTTCTCAAAAAATACTGATCCAATTTCATCTCCCGCTCTGGGTAGAGCGGGTGCCCCGTATCAGACTCTTATTGACTAAAACCCACCCCTGTTCCTTCCCTGCCTGAGAGCCCAGGAGAGCGGTAACTCTGTTACGAATTTATCCGCTACCCCTAGGCATGCAGGCACCGGCCACGATGGGCCCCGTCAGTGGTGGCTGACAATCATTTCTTTGAGGCACGCGTGGAACCCTACGCGCCGTCGACTCAAGATCCTGGTGCTGGTCGGACAGCGAGCTAGCCACTACTCGCCGTCCTCAGGCCCGGGTTAGACAATGGTGCTGATTCTCTTATTCAATAACAAAACTAAAATAAAAGAATCGTTATCTTTTAATAAAAGGCAGTGCGAGAAAAGGACGGCTATAGCTATGATCTAAGTTAGAGATGTCAAACTAGTTTACGTCTTGCGCTTTACCGTGTTTGTAGTCAACATGTTTTTACGTGTACCCTTCATTTGTATAGAAATATTAGTTCAACTTAATTTGACAGCTCTAATTTACGTCCGTCTCTTTCTAGTTCTATTAGAGAGAAAAATATAGCAATAGCCTAAATTAAGTTTAGTCAGTGCACAACAGAATACGCACCAATGTCACTCTTCAATATATAACAGCAAATGACTCGTGATTGCTGCGGTCGTATCTATGTATTTTTAACAAATTTCATGGGTAACCACAACTAAACAAAAGAAATTTAAAAAAAATAGAAAGATTTCCAAAAAAATTTCAAAATAACTTTAATTTCGGAAGTCAGTGTTTCTAGTTTTGATTCATTGTTTTTGACACATACTTGTGAAATTAATGTTATTTGCCATTTATTTGTTTTTACACCATAGATTTTCGAGTAAGTAAAGAACTAGATACAATATTCTATATATTTTTTTCTTTAAGTCTATGTAACTTTAAAACTGTCTAATATTTAAAATAATCTCGTGTCACCTCCTCCGAAACGACTCAACCGATTTTTTTTTGTATATTTGTTATGTATGATATTAGGTCGTAAAATATTTTTTACCCTCCTCCACCCCCCCTCCCCCTTTTTAATCACAGAACAATGTTTGTTGGATCAGCTAGTTATAAATAAAAACATAATTATAAACAATTAGACCTTTTTAGAAAGCCCATTTTAGTAGCAGTTTCAATTTTTTTTTCAATTTCTAGTTTTTACCGGAAAAAAGATCCCGTATTCAAAATGTATTAATTATTTTTTAGGTCATAGAAATTAATGTGTGCACCAAATTTCATCCTAATCAGTACCATATATTCGGAGCAAATTGGCTATGACAGACGGACAGACAGATAGACATGACGCAAAAGTGATCCTATAAGGGGTTTGTTTTTTCATCAAGACGCTCGGAACCCTAATCACCATAATAAAATAATGATTGTAGAAATTAAACCATTGACGTAAGATGATAACGCTATCCTCATCAAGGAAATAGGCCTAATGGAGACGGCACGTAACGATCTTAACACGTACCTTAAATACATCAATTTATTTAATCATGTATATTTTGCACTATTATATACGCTAGATGTACGCTATATTGCGTGACTGTATGTATTAAGTTATTAGTCCACCACAGCAAACATCGTGCTAAACTCAAAATTCCTATTCTTTCCATATTTCAGAACCGTATATCGTAGAAATAAGGTCTAAATTACAATGGTTTTTAGTATATCAAGTTAGGAACACATTCGGCAATGCACACACGTGTTGTTCCCATTAATGAGATAATTCCTCCGGGGAAACGCTAGAAAATGGAATAAATATAGCGACCGAATTGCAAATGTAGATATTTGTGTTACAAAGCTAAGCGGTGACTATTTCCTTGGTATGTTTAGGGTTCCAAATAACCTTTCTATATACAGTTTAGCTGTTCTAAGAATAAAAGATAAACATTCAGACATCACCTACTTTTATCTTCATTTGGTATTGGTAACACTGAGGTGACATTTACTTACTTGCTTAAAAAAAGAAATGTTTCTGAATAGTTAAAATGACTATGAATAAAATGTTCAAACAAAACTTACGTAAGATTTCCAATTGCCGCGAGAAAAATAACATCTAGTTACGACATTACAAACAGTTTTCCTTATAAATAAGAAAGTTTTCCGTAATTAAAGGAAAAGAGGAAAGATTACACTTACCAGTACGAATGTCACAAAGCCTTAGGAATATTTTGGTACCAACTATCACCAAATCAAAAGACTATGAAATTGCAAAGATAACAAAAGTATGTTCGAAGAATATTCACGGGAACTGTGTTTGTTATCAAACAAAGGGTATCAGATACTTTTGTTTGTGCCAAACACACCGACATTGTAAACGTGAGAAAAAATGGGATGACGGAAAAAACATGCAGCAAGTGGCATTGGTCTGTCATCATTTTGTGATAGTTTAGAAAGAAAAATGAGACATTAATAGTAACTGAAATAAGTTTGACAATATATTGTACCTAACACAATTTTAGCTTTGTGTCTTCGAGTCTGGCGATTGTTGTCAAGAAATCCCCTTCTTACATAATTTCCCCAATGCTTGGAGTTGTGACCACGTCATGTAGAACCATGCCATCGCCAAATTCGAAGATAGGTGTCCATAGCAAAAAAGTCGTAATAGATACAGTCTATTTGCCTACTTATTTCTGATCTTGTTGACATCCCTCCACTTGCTCCTATTTTCAGCAAGTTGCATGACTTCCAAGGACTTGATGTTTAACGAGGTTTGGATTTAGTCTGACCACCGTTTAGGACTTTTTCCTCTTGATCAATGATTTTGATAAGTGAGGAAGGCAGTATCGCGATTTTAGCTATGGGTTTCTCGACATGATGGATCTATAAGCAACTGCTCATCAAATTAAGACGGCGTAGATGCGACAACCAAGAAGGATCTACACACCATAAATACAGAAAAATCGTGTCAATGCCCCCGTGACAAGATATACGCTCAGTGTAAAAACAATTTACCTGCCTATGAAAATTATACATCCTAAAAAGGGGTTAAAATCCCAGTCAATCACTTAGCCTATAACGTTATAATCAGCCTTTTAACGTTCCCACGGCTGGAATATAGGCCTCCTCTCTGTGAGAGGGAATGGAAGGCCCATTTCCTCTCACAGAGAGGAGAAAGAATACACCACGCGCTCCCAGTGTGGGTTGATCGATGTCACATATAGTATTGCAGCGCTGATGCTGCAATACTATATGTGATGACGCTGATGTAATTCAAATGATGAATTAGTTAAAAAAGTTGTTGTTTTTGTTTTAATCAGGAGTGATTCCAGAAGGTTCCTCCGCAGAGGACAGTCGTTTGTGTTATATCAATATATAATCAATCTCGTGCTGTATCAGGGTTTTCTTTACCGCACTACTCAAGTTCAGTATAACACTTGCGCCATAACCCTCGCTGCTAGTGAGTGACACAGCTCCTCAAGCTCTACAAGAACCCCTGAAGCCCTGAAGGTTTCACAGTATCTTATAATTTCATACTAACTTAGAATTTTTGGTTCTAGGAAATCACGGTTTCATCACGATGTTTTCTTTCACCGTTTTTGAGAACAGTGATATTGAAATAATTTACACAAAATACAATGCCTGCCTGGGTTTCAACTTACGTATCGTGGGTTCAACCCACGATACGTAAGTTGAAGCTGTTACAGACTGGACTACCACAGCCTGCTCTCAATCACTTGAGTTAAATAAAATCTACAAGGGTGATACATAGTACGAGTAGTATATACAGGTACCTTTTACTTCAAAAGTACGCAAGTGATTAAGTCAATCGCCAGAGCTAGTCTGGCTAAAAGTCGTAAATTGAGCAATGAAACACAAAATGTAAACTTACAGGTAATGTTTATGGGCTTCGGTAATCTTGTTAAGAGGAGTGTTTAAGTATTTTTGTGTTTTTTCAGCGTAAAAATATATTCTTTCCCGCAATTCTGTATCAGCCTTTTTAGGGTTCCGTACCCGAAGAGTCCAAACGGAGCCCTATTGCTGTCACTCACGTGTCCGTCTGTCTGTCTGTCCGTCGTCTGTCACACAGGTTTTACAGCCAAACGGTTGAACTAGTTGTAAGCATCTTGTTGACCCAAAGCCACACAAGTAGTCAAAAATACATTTGGTAAGGAACCCTAAATATGCAAAGTCCGACACGCACTTGGCCGATTTTTTTTATAAAACTCGCTAATCTTAGGCTTAGTTTAAATACTGATTAGCGGATTTTAAATTCAAATTCTCTATGTAAACTTTCGAATTAAGATCCTGCTAATCAGTGTTTAAACTTATCACATTTTCCGTGACATCAGTAAACATTTGTGGACTAAATGTTTTTGTCTTCACGTGACCACAGGGCTGGCCTTTCTTTCGGCCAATGAATCGTTCTGGGTACTTTTCCCATTGACAGCGATGTGGGCGAATTTTTCGATGCCCAATGAGCTGTACCTACTCCTGGATATTTTATGCCGCTTGTACATATTTTATTTATAATGTGTTTATTAGTTTAGCTATGTATAACATGTACCTATATTGAAATCAAGTAGTAAGTAATAGATTATGACAGAAAATTATGAGCAAAACATAATTACAAACAATATTCAATTAACACATCACAATCGGTTATTTTTTAAATATATAAGGCCCAATGTTTCTATAGTTCGACTTATATTTGTATTTAGAAACTTGACAGTTCAAAGAAAAAAAACTTTTTTACAAAAAAAACAACCGACTTTCAAAAGTAAAAAAGTTTTTTATTTTTCACTTTTTAGTTGTTATACCCCAGAACTAAAAACCCCAATATAATGGAACGTGGAATTCAAACATTTGGAGAACACCAAAACGTCATCGAGGTACACGTATTTTCCGTTTTTGTTCAGTTTCTCAAAAAGCGCTAAAGCAATTTCGATAAAATTTATATGGGACCACCTCGAGAGTATATTCTTTCAGATGAAAAAAGAATTTTGAAAATTGGTTCACAACTGACGGAGAAATCGGGTAACATACATACAAAAAAAAAAAACATTCTCCTCTTTTTGGAAGTCGGTTAAAAATAATGTTACGTGTTTTCGTGTTTTGAAGAAAAGTTATTAAAAAAATAAAGAGTTTGCTTATTAACTTAGTACATTATAGAAATTCATTAAATTTCGTTTATTCTTACACCAACACACTAAGTATCTGTTTATTTTTTATCAAAATCTGTCAAGTTAGCTGTCAAGTTACCGAATACAATTACAAGTCGAACTGTAGTTTGTGGTTTTCATACACGATCCGTTTGACATCATTTAAATATACATACTTATGCTTTAGTTATAATAATGTTTCACTTTGACCTTGTTTAGGTATTATTTTCACTATTTGGGGTTGTTTGCATTTGTGGTTCAATTTTTTGTGAAACAGTCGTTCAATTTCATTCAGATATTTCACAGTCTCCAAGTCGTCAAGTTTTTTTCTTTTTTTTTTTATAAAACTTTGCCCCACACTAGGAATTAATACTCCTGTATCGTGGATGCGTTCACAAACATTTAAATTCAAATACACAAGACACCCAGACCCGGAACAACTTATCCGTAGGCCATACAAATATTTGTTCCGTGCGGAGATCGAACCCGCGACACGCAGCGCAGCAGCCGAACCCTCAACCACTACGCCAACCGAAGAAAGGTGAAAGGAGAAAGTTACATAAATAACAGAATACTATTATATGCAGTAAGTATCACACGTCTCTGGATTTAAAATAGGACAAAGAAAGTTTTCGCTCTTGTAACTCCCAGACGAAAACGGGCTTAAAAAACTGCCGAACATTCTTACCACACCAAAAATGAAAAACATTATAAAAAACCTTGTTACTAAATTTGAATAATGTATTCGCTCAATGCTATCGTATTTCACACTTCCATTAGTACCCCCCATTTCGTGTGCTTATTTATTTGCTTTGCAAGCGTCCGTGTTGTGAGGTATTAGGGTTCATTTTTGTTTGTTGGTTCATCGTGTTTCAAATTATCAGTTAGGTGTTGGAGGGCTATTAGGCTGTCTGCAGTATTTGCTCCGAAATGCAGTTGATCCGCGGTTTAGAGTTGATTAGGGGGTTGATGTTCGATAGAGGAAGCAAATTAGATTTGTCATAATATTGGTGGGTTATGATGAAATTGGTTTTGGTTAGGGATATTTGTGGCTGTTTCGATACAAATTAGGCAAATTATTGCTCTGAAATGTTTCATTTCTTGTGTATTTTAACAAAGAGTAAAGGAGCCACCCCGCAGCAGCCCCATGTTGGCTACGAACGAAAGCGTGGCTGGCAAACAAATGAACCGTGCTGTTAATGTGGCAAACAAGTGTCTTTATGTAGAACTTTGACGTTCAAAAAGTGCTGACTTTAAGCCTGGTTTCAATAAATGACTTTTGTTTTTTAACCGACATTAAAAAAAGGAGGAGGTTACAATTTGGATGTTTGTATTTTTTTTTATGTATGTTAAAACTCCGTCATTTAAAGACGGATTTGCAAAATTATTTTTTGTTCGAAAAGGCTTTATTCCGAGATGGTCCCATTTTTCATATAGATCTGATAATGATTTTCGGATATAGACAACGGAACTCGTAAAAATGACAGCAAATCAACTGCGATTGCATAACTAAAAAGTGAAAATTTAAAAACTTTTACAAAAATAGAATCGACTTCCAAAAATAGTGCAAAATAACTTTAATTTCGAAAGTCAGTGTCAAAAAACGAAAACACAAAACCAGAAACACCGACACGACGGTTCCATTTTTTTTTAAATTATATATTTTATTTTTTTGAAACCTCTTTGTAATGGACGGTAGTAGAATAGTGGCGGCCCAGTGGTGTCGGTCCCTACGTATACAACTCGTAAGTCAAGACCGTTGCCACTGGGCCACCAATTCATTTATCATTTAAGCGCTTTACTTTGTGTAACTTGTTTCATCAACACTGCTCTCAAAACAGTGGAAGGAAACGTGAGGAAACTGGCATATCCTAGAACCAAAACTTCGAACATTTGTGACATTCTACCTACCCAGGGCCCGCGAGGTGGATTACGGCCCATTCCCTTTCCTAGCATACCAGGGCCTGAGCCCCAGCAGTGGGACGTTATAAGGCGGATTAAGCATGCTCTACGGTCAGTTTTGTTTTTGGAATCAGTCTTTTTATTAACGAACTGATCCACAAAATATATTTACAGCTAGATGATTCTTGTGTATTACTTCGTTCTCAGAGATTATGATTTGCCTCACTTTTCTGAGACAAACTATCTCACAATATATTTCCAAGAAAGCTGGCTGCCTCATCAGACTTTATTCCTGTAACACAAAATAAGGAACCTTAAAAGTCTAGGCAGGGCTACATGACAACTACATTTACGTAGGTACCACATTTTCTACACTCAAAAAGTATTTCGCGTAACTCACTTACAGAAAAAATGTCCTAACAATAATGGAACTAGAAAGAGACCCAAATGTGTCCCAAGATGCTTACCGAGCCGTCTGACGTCACGACATCACAATTAATTCCCAACCCTTTTCATATTCCCTTTCACGGTAAATGGTGCGTGGAAAAACTTCTCAAGTCATCGAGCTATGAGTTTATCATATTGCCGTGTTATTCACTTGGTATTTTGGATATGATATTGTTGTATTTGATATTAAGTTGTTTTAGAAGATTTGACATTCTTTCTGATGTTTTCTTCATTGTTTTTAAGTAATGTTCTACTTATTATACAATACTTAACCAATAAATAACTTTAGTGGTACAGCTAGTTAAGTGCCGAGGAACTTGCTGTACATCGTTTCTAATACAGTTTGAGTCTTTTGAAAGTTTGGGTCTGCAATTCCCGATATAAACGACCTAATAGTTCAAAAAAAGTAATCTAGTAGATGCTCTCTGTTTTATAAAGACTAAAAGTGTCCTAATAATATGACATAATAAATCACATCAATAACGCACTTAACTACTTATTGATACACTAAACAGCTTTCAAATGTTGCACCGTGTCGACACAGTGTCTTTTAATGCACTTCCAACAGACACTACAACAACACAACACAATCTAATTGGTAACCATCGACGCGACAGCGTTTGCATAAGCCGGGAGGGTGCTAGCCAGCATTATTTTTGCACGTACTCAATTTCTCGCCTCACTGGGTGTCCCAGAGAATAGATATTAATTTACATGAATAAATAAAATTTGCATTAAGAGCGTCCGAGACGGGGAAGACGCAAAGAAAACTGTTTCTTGAGACACCAAATAAAAAAGCACAGAAGATTGCCTCCGTACATCATCATCATTCTCCTGCCCTTATCCCAGTTTATTTGGGATCGCCTCCGTACAAAGAACAAAAATGTACAGACGTGTACCTTCGTATAGAGGTTTCACTCATAATTACTTAGCTGAAAGACGTTCACTTCTGGATATAGAACTCTCCCAGTGTCGCTACATCACCTACTGTTCTGTGCTTGTCGCACCCAGTGGATTCCCGAGGCCGTCACCAGCTCATCGGTCCACTTTATAGGAGGTCTGACTCAAACTATATCAAACGAATGCCAGTCGCAAGTGCGCTTGCAGTCCATGAAGCGTGTGTTTGTATGTGTACGTTTTAGCTTCTTGGAGTCGACCTTCTAAACCTATCTGTTCTGTGCTTGAGTGCAGCTTTTTCTCGCATCATATTCTTATGGCATGCGTAAACATTCTGTGTGGGTTACTGTTTGCATAGATGCGTACGAAAATGGTGTTGCAGAAAGCTTCTTTTCGATGTTTGCGTTAGGCAAATATGAGTTGGTAGCGTAGATCTATTTCAGTTTCAAGTAAAATATTATTGCGAAATATTTTGATATTTTTCGGGTATCGCTATGAAATCGAAAGCAAGCAATAAATCGCAAATAAAAATTAAAGTTATTATTTTGTAGCATTGTGAAACCAAATTCCCTCACTCTCCTTTCCATTATGGCTAATTCACACCACTCGAGTGTTTTGATAATAAAAGCATTCGTTCCAAAAATTGCACCCTACTGAAAGAATTTTGTGCAGTATCGTGTACTAAAATTGAAATCCCTCTTGTTTCCTTATTGCCTGTGGGTCTCTAATGTATTTCATTTATGCTAATTCTATTTTTTTTATATTTTTCTTCGACGCCTCGGTGTGTCTTTTAATGGAGTTTCGTGTTTTTGTTTTTTATAAAATGATAATTTTAATACACTTTCTTAATCAAAATTGATTATTTTTCTTTGAAAATTCAACGCCGTCGGTGTGGCTGATGCTTATTTTATCTTTGGGATAAAGTATTACGAGATTTTTCATCTGTTTACGAAGTTAAAAGTAATTGGAATCTGTTACCGTCATAAGCTGAGAACTTAATAAGTTTTTATTTATTGTTATTTATTTACATTATATTGAACCTTAATTTTAAAAATGTAAATCTGCAATTACGATCTATGAAAGACCTATTTACTATTAGAAATGTTTTTGACCGACTTCAAAAAAGCAGAAGGTTTTATGTTCGACATAAAACCTTCAAATCTCATCTTATTCATCGTCAATTGCTTTTTGTTTGAAAGACTATTTTGCGGAAGTGGTTCTGTTTAAATTTGGTGAAGATCTGGTGAAGAACTTGTTAGATAGACAATGGAACTCTTCAATCAATGATAGCAAATCTTTCGGAATTTCTGAAATCGCATGTCTGTTGATTTTTTACACGATTTTATAACATAACACCATCGTTAATTACGCTCTGAAGGGGTATGTAGATGTATAAAGTTCACCTTGATACACCCTCATTTCACAGACGGTACCACTGTATAAATTGAATCAAACTACACATAGGGTATCCCTCATTAGCAGACACAATTAAAAAAGGTTAGGTTAGGTTTTTAGGGGCCTGACGGATTAACTTGTCAAAAAAGTGAAAATTAAAAAGTTTTTTACAAAAATATACCTTACAACCAACTTGTTATTTTGGAGAGTGGTAAATCATCCAGTGACTTCTCCCGCTCTGAGTAGTGTTGCCCAAATGCAAGACCAAGACGAGACTTAGGCCAGTCTTGGTCTTGGTCTTGCGTCAATACACCTGGTCTTGGTCTTGGTCTTGGTATTGCGCTCTCAGTCTTGGTCTTGGTCTTGGTCTTGCAGCAAGAGTCTCGCAAGTCTTGCAAGTCTTGCAAATATCTATTAGCCTATTGCTATTTATTGAACACGTTAGTTTAGATTTTGATTCGCGCTGTAAGACGTATGTAGTTACAGAATTATAATCATCAAAATCATCAATACAACCCTCCAAGTTCATAAAGGTCGAGGAATTATTAAAAAAAAAATTACTTTTTCAAGGCCAAACTCATTCCTCGACCTTTGAACTTGGAGGGTTGTATTGATGATTTTGATGATTATGATTCTGTAACTACATACGTCTTACAGCGCGAATAATATTTTAATCAACAAACAATCGAGCACTGGCCTGCACTTTGCAAAAAAAATAAGAAAATTTGAATTTCGCGGGCTATCCTGGAGCATTCACCAATGTACAATGTTAATCAACCAATAAAAGAAGACTACAGGCAAAGCCTACCTATGCGGCCAAAATAAGGAAGTGCGTGTGTGTTGAGATTAGCAGATTGCATTACAGTGTGCGTAGGTACATTTTTTAGGCAATTTGTCGTCTCGACTCGCTGTTAGTTTTAAATTTTGCTGAATAGAAGAATAATATAAACTTTGAAACATAAGTAGGTACCTACATAATGTTTATATAATTTTGTTGGCTATAATTATAAGCACATACCAACCTACGAGTACTAACGTTAGATCGGCACATTAGACATAAACAAGCATAATATATTATTATAGGTAGATACCTACAAGGTATGAACTTTGCTAGAAAGTTATTCTAGGTACTTTTTATCACATGGGATGATGGGAACAGATTTGTGAGTATTAACACGCTACCTACTTAATACACTTCTGGACACATCTATTGGCCCACCTTGTATTTTCAGTTTCGTTTGGTCCTAGCTAAAATTTTATATTAGGTCGAGCAAAAAGTTTTTATGCAGTTTTGAACCTGGCACATTCACAATTTCATTCAATAGTCTTTTTTTGAATTTCGAACACAGAATTTAAAGAAACAAAAGACAATTTGGAGCCTGTTTGTTGATATCAAACAATCGAATACTAAGAAAACTTGGTTTTATTGGTTTACTTGGATTTAATTCTTGAAAAAGTGATTGATATCTTTGGTTTTGCAACAAACATTACTTATTCTTAACATTAAGGTGAGGTTCTATCAATAATCTATGGATACTTCACCTGAAGTCACCGCCCAAGCTGTGGCACTTATTCAGGCCGGACACAGCCAAAGAAACGTGAGTGCTCAACTTAATTTAAGTCGATCTGCGGTCCGAAATGTTTATCGGAGGTACCTAGAGACTGGCGGCTTTGTTCGTCGCCAAGGAAGGCCACGACCTCGGGTCACAACTGAAAGGCAGGATCGATTCATCGTGACGACCAGCTTGAGAAATCGTCACCTTACCTCCATTGAGGTACAAAACCAACTTCGCGACTTCCACGGAGTGTCTGTGAGCGCTCGAACTGTTCGGAGAAGGTTAAAAGAACGCGATATGGTACCACACAAGCCAGCTAATGGGCCCAAACTAACGCGAGCCCACCGAACAGCGCGCCTTCATTACGCACGCAGTCATTTAAATTGGACACAGCAAGATTGGAGCCGTGTACTCTTTTCTGATGAGTCTAAAATTGTGTTACATGGCAATGATGGAAGGAAGAAGGTCTACCGATGTAAGGGAGAGCGTTTCGCACAATGCTGCTTTGAAGAGAGGGTTGCTTATGGCGGTGGCTCATGGACTGTCTGGGGCGGTATATCCGCGAGCGGCAAAACTCAACTTGAGGTTGTTACAGGATCACGGCTGCCAACATTAAATGCTGAAAGGTACATTCGTGAGTGCTTAGAACCTCACGTGATACCATACGCGGACTATGTGGGCCCAAATTTCCTTTTTATGCATGATAATGCAAGAGCCCATGCGGCCGGCATCGTCAGGGAATATCTTCGGGATGTGAACATCACAGTTATGGACTGGCCAGCCAGAAGCCCAGACATGAACCCCATTGAGCACATGTGGGACGAGCTAAAAAGACGTGTTAGGGCTCGTCAGCCAGTTGCCCAGATGATGCAGGAGTTGAAAACTGCCATAGAAGAGGAATGGGAGATGATCCCTCAAAATTTCATAGAGCGGTTGATAAACTCTATGCCTAATCGTATGAGAGCTGTGGTAGATGCCCATGAAGGCAACACGCGTTATTAAATTAAACCTTTATTGATAAAACATGTTTTTTATTCAAAAATCAATTGCCTTTAACAAGGCGCATATCTGACTTGTTAGGCGTAGCTCCATGTCGTATGGTATTCTGAATTCAAATTTAAAACAATACGATCGAAAAAGATGGTAAAATGTATCAGGTTTAAAACTGCATCAACAGTTTTTGTTCAATCTAGCAATCATATTTCGGTAGGGGCCATCGAAACCTAAACTCTAAGGTGGGCCAATAGATGTGTCCAGAAGTGTAAATAGTTGAAATATAATAAGTACTTACCTACCTAATCAATACAATACCTTTTAGGGTTCTTTCAGACGAGCGGCACGTTGCCAACTGCAGATACAACTGCAGCCCTTAGTTTAGTGTTATGACGATACCTACGGTTTTGATACTGGGGAACGTCTCTCAAAATCGGGATTGAAACCAAATACCTACTTAATAACGCCCAAATCTCAGTTTGTCTTAACTGCAAGACGCAAGAGTCTTGCAGGCTTAAGTCTTGTCTTGCTCAAGTCTTGCAGGGTTCAGTCTTGGTCTTGGTCTTGCTACAATAAGGCGGTCTTGGTCTTGGTCTTGGTCTTGCGAAAATGCAAGAACAAGACCAAGACTGCAAGACCAAGACCGATTTTGGGCAACACTAGCTCTGAGTGAAGTGGGGGAGGGCGTACTGTCAGACTTTTACTGACTTAAACCCACCCTTGTTTTTTCAGTTGCCTGTGCCAAGAACCGCCGTAACTCAATTTTGAATTTATCGGCGACCCCAGGCAGGCATCGGCTCTAACGGGCACCCTCAGGTACTGCTGACATCTCTTTGAGGCGCGTGTGGAATACCACGCGCCGTCGACTCTCAGGCCTGGTTCTTATCCGACGGTGAGCTACCGTATTACTCGCCGTCTGCAAGCCTACGCCTACGGTGGCCGAAGATTGGCTTACGACCTCCGACGCCCAGAGCGTCACCTGCGGGGGCGTAAGGGTGTCTCCGTTGAGTTTCCCTCACGCGTTCCGTCTCCTCGTTCGCGAACATTACTGCTTCGCAGAAGGAGGTGACAGCTTCAGTTTTCAGCCGGGCGCGAGAGGTCGATGCCTCCGATCGCCTCCACGAGGACACGGCGGTGCTCCGCCCAAGTGGGGCAGACCTGCACCGTATGCTCCACAATCTCAAGGTGGACCGATGACCTGGTGAGAGTCGCGGGTAGCCGATGGATGCGAGACACACAGACCCAGTCGTTATTGCGACACTTGGGGGAGGCCTATGTGCAGCAGTAGACGACCTTCTGAAACGCTTATGATGATGATGATTTCAACCATCATAAAGTTAAGCCTATTCTTAATAGGCTAAGACCTGAGGCATTAAGTCTGAGCCTCTAGGCACAGAATCAACATTCCGGCTGTCTTTAGTTTAATGCCTCAATGAAACTCGCTATTAATAAACTCACTCTGTTTTGTATTCAAACTGAATTCTAATGTTTTATAGCGTTTCATAATCAAGAGTTACTTAGGTAATGTGAGTGTGTTTAATAACATGTTTCATGTGGAACGGAATCTAAGAATGAAAATAAAATCTTTGGTCTATAAATAGTCCGAAATTGAACATTAAAAGTAAATTACAAGAACTTGTAACTAATTATAATTTTCACTTGAAAGGAACCGTCGCTTCTTATCAACATTAAAATAATTATTAAAAGTTATTCATTTTGAATAATAAACTTTCTAAGTACTTTGATATCTCTTCAAAACATATAAATCCAACGACTTAGAAATAACTTGTTTTCACAATTCTTACGGAAGAAGCTTCTAACACGTGCGAAATGAAACGTGTTTAATATTATTTCTGAAAATATTATCGACGGACCTTTCAAATGGAATCGTTCAAGCAACGAATAAATAAAATATATTATTTTCGTTTAAGAGATGAAAAACACGTTTTAGAAACACACACGGGTGCCAATGTTAGTTATGTCCAAGTTATAAGCGGTAAGACTTTCTCAAAGAATCTGTAAAGAATTCACTGATCAAAATACGCAACGAGTCAGCACGAGTCGATCCATCAGGTTAAGCTACGCTTGCCGGGGTTGGTCCATAGATGGGTGACCATCTTTACATACCGAGACTCCTCCATGCCTCGGAAGGCACGTTAAGATGTTGGTCCCGGCTGCCAATCGTGGATCTTTGACAGTCGTTACGGGTCGTCAGAAACCCGAAAGTCTGACAACCAGTCTTAACAAGGGGTATTGTATTACCCAGTAACTGGGTTGTGGAGGTCAGATAGGCAGTCGCCATTTAAAATACTGGTATTAAGTTGCATCCGGTTAGACTGGAAGCCGACCCCAAGATAGTTAGGAAAAGGCATAGGCAGATTGACTATGGTCATTTTCAAAGATTTCTGATAAAAGTGAGAATCAATAGTGGTACTTTTCCACAAAATTTGTAGACATGTTTCTACCTACCATGGAAGAACTAAATTAAGTTGTTGGTAAAGAATTGAAAGTATTGCTTCTCAAATTTGTTCATCAGCCTCACACTTCAGGGCGTACGAAAAGCCCAAATTGTCTTTTGTGACATTTTTTTCTTTCCTACATGTGATCCAACCGCTTCTGACTTAACCAAAGTCGTAATCTGACACAGTCGAAGGGTTTCAATTTGTCATAAAATTTATCGTCGAGCCTCCGATGCCCGCACAAAGAGATTGGAAAAATTGTTTCCAGCAATTCCCTTATTAGATGACGGGCGACCCAGCCGGACGCCATCCGCCTTTGACCTCAAGCTAGATAGGATACGGTTGTATTGGATGTAAAAATGTGACTACAGTTGAATACAACAGCAGTTTTTAAGTTGACTGAGAGATTTTTGGAGAGAAAAGATGTTCATTGATTTTTATCTGTTGATTCTGGTAGTTAACGAGAGGTGTGGAGCATTCATAGAATGGTTTGAAAAAAAATGTAGCATCTGCTGGAAACTGTTTTGTGTATTCTACAACAAAAACAATTAATAAATGGTGATGTGATAAACAATCGTTCAAACAAAAGTGTAAAACTAATTACGAGAGAAACAATGAAAATTATCAAGATTCGATATTTCCATGTTTTACCAAGAAGTTGAAAAATTACATACCTACCCCTAACATTGACGCAATTCAGGTAAACTGTTCAAAAATAAACCACTTAAAAAAATTAAAACTTCGCCACTCAGCTCCTAACGTAACGAAAACGCTTACCTGCTACGAAATCCTTACTTGGCCGGTCGTTCCATGTTTTACAGTGGCAATAAAAGTGCCCAGGATATCCGAAGGGAATGAGGGTCGATGGAAGCCTGCGGATCCCTGATATGTAACCACTACACCGTATAAGGTAATCTCCTATGTCCGCGGATTGCTTTCCCGAATGACACCACTACTGTGTAATGGAGATTGATTCTTAGTCTCAAAATTGTGGTCGAAGGTCGTGATGTTTTTTTATGGATATAGGACTGAAGTATAGTGCTGATAGTTAAGCTGGGCTAGGTTAGGTAATGGACCAAGTGGTTTTGTATTAAGAGAACGTTCAGAGGTCCTAAAACTAGATGCCTACATTATTAATTTTTTTATACAAAATGGTAACTTAAGCTGTGAAAACATGTTTTCAAACTTTGAATTTTATATAACTTATCGCATTTGCGTTCCCGATCGTGGCTATTTCTATTCCAACTGATCAGTGGAAATTTATTTTTTACAAAAAGTTTTCAGTAATATCAAATGATTCTATTCTTAATTCTTTATTGTACACCAAAAATTTCACATAGTACTTAGTGGTTACACAATGCATGTACAAAGGCGAGCTTAACCCAAGCAATAATAATAATTAATAATAGTAATTTACGAATATATACCCAAAATAAAGAAGTATGAAAATGTAATTTTTTTAGACTTTTGCTTAGGGTTTTTATGAGTTCCTCAAAAAGGTGTTAAACACGCCTCGTGATAGTCTTTTATTTTGCAGAACTAAGTCGGATCAAAAATGCAATGCATCTCCATAAAAACTGACAATTATTCATGTTCTTTTTGTTGTAATTCAGTTCCGCCATAGTGTTTAAAGATTTCTAGTTTTAAGTTGCTCCTATTGCATTAGGTACTTTAAATTGAAAGGTTTTAAAATTTTAATTAGTATAATAAACATGACATTTTTATGAATACTTTGTTAACACACAAACTGCACGTTTGTGTTCAAGAAAATATTTTTCTCGATCCCTTTAAGATTTTCACTTTCTACATCCATTCGTAACTCGCAAGCTCCTTCAATATTTTCGTCTACCTCATAAGTTATATCAACCTTACGTAATCCAAAAACATACGGACGAATAAAACCAATTTTTAAAGGTCCAACTTCTAAAGGATTTGTGACCCACTTATTCGGGTCGAGTTTTCTTTACAGGGTTTCGTATTCCTTCTATCCCTGTGATAGATCGCCCTCTCTGACGTCCAATGTTCAATAAGCTTGAATAATTTGTGCAAAAAATACAAGAATAAATACCCTTAAAGCCGTGGAACAAAGAGTGCCGATCCAATTTCGTTCAGCGGCCTTTTAATTAAAAAAAGAATTTGGTAATCATTCGAGATAAGGCTCTGTTTACATTAATATTGCCGGTGCTTTGGATGTAAAGAGATAACGATATCAGAGGATATTGAAAATTATGCGATTATCTGTGCTAATTATTTTGTACTCCTGCTAACGCATCAATGGTTGCACTGATTTGCGTGACGTCAAAGCTCCTGTAGTTAATACCTACTTCGAACCTACATTTTTCAATCCAAGAAAATGTTGACCTTAGATGTAAAAAAAAACTTTTTTACAAAAAAAAACCGACTTCCAAAAAGAAAATACACTTAAAATTAAAAAATAACTTTAATTTCGGAAGTCGGTGTCAAATAACGAAGAAATAAAATACAAATTCCACGTTCCATGTTATATTAAAAAATAAAAAACTATTTTACAAAAAAAAAAAAACAACCGACTTCCATAAAGAAAATACACTAAAAATTAAAAAATAACTTTAATTTCGGAAGTCGGTGTCAAATAACGAAGAAATAGAATACAAACACCGACTTCCGAAATTAAAGTTGTTTTTTAATTTTTAGTGTATTTTCTTTATGGAAGTCAGTTGTTTTTTTTTTTTTTGTAATACAGTTTTTTATTTTTCAATTTTTAGTTGTTATACACTCCAATAACTAAACCCCAGAACTAAACACTCCAATAACATGGAACGTGGAATTTAAACATACTCGTAATTGGAGAAAACAAAGACGTCGTTTTTGTTCAGTTTCTGAAGCAATTTCGATAAAATTTATATGGAACCACCTCGGAAGTTTATGCTTTCGAATAAAAAAAGAATTTTGAAAATCGGTCCACAACTGACGGAGAAATCGGCGGACATATTAAAAAAAAAAACATACAGTCGAACATAGAACCTCCTCCTTTTTCGAAAGTCGGCTAAAAATGTAGATTGAAGTTCATTTTTACAAGTTTTTATACCCGTCAGACCGATAGCAGACATAATTAAAAACCTATTGTCGCTTCTCCGATTGGAGACGCGCGGGGACTGAAGGGCTTACAATGTTTATTTATCCAGGTCAAATTTTGCAAGCTGGATTAGGACCACTTCCTCTTATCCAATGGAGTTCAATTTTTACATATTGGTTCAGTTCCAACGGCAGTACATTTTTATGGTAAGCATGACCTGAATCCACGTTCAGGACTGGCTCTAGATAGAACAACTCTTCAGCGGTCAACAACACAGACACGAAAATTCGTGTAATATAAAAGCTTGTTTAAATTTTTTTTTTTTTTTACCATAAACTTATTATTACATCCAATTTCTTTTTCAATTTATGAAAATTTTGTAATTGGTTAATGTTTTAAGATTTTGCTCAAACTTGAATTTTATTACTTACTGCAAATTTAAAATATCTAAAACAATTTATGTCTTCCAAGACATACAGGATGTAACGGAAAGGTGTGGTCATATTTTAAGAACTGCATCTGCCCGATATGAACAACTTTCTTCAAGAAAATCCTAAAAAAATCTAAAAAAAAAATTTTACTTCCCATATAAATATTGATGAGCTGATGATGACTTTGTATGGAAAGTCCAATTTTTTTTGGGAATTTTCTTAGAGAAAGTTCTTCATTTCCATGGGCAGAATCGGCTCTTAAAATATGACTACACCTTTCCGTTACACCCTTTATTAGGATGACGCGCATTTCTGAACTTGTAGGTAAGTGCTTCCAAATTCAATAGCAACACAATTTATCTCATAAACTTCACACGCACGCTCTCACAACGAACAAACAAAAAAAAACACATCAAGGGACCGAACACCAAAATATGGTAATGCAATACTCCAGACAAATCCTCGCATAACATCAACGCCCAAATAATAGCATCGGCTAGAAATAACCAGGTTTTCTACCTCGTATTTTCCGTATTAAGTATTTTGTTGAAAGCCCTTTCCTTGTCCGACCCCTCTTTGTACTGTATCCGATATCATCCCCTCAAAATTATGAAAGTGTATAAACATTTTCACGCCCTCATCGGGTTCGCCCTCCGATTTCCACATTTCCCGGCTGCAAGTTATTATTATCAAATCAAGCTATAGATACCTGCCTTGATAACAGTTGCATGACTACTCACTCCCCTAAGTTAATGGAAATATAAGACTGATATCGAGATTTTCAATCATTGTTTTACGATACCGTAATTTTGAGGGGACTGGATTGGTTTTTCAGGAAAGCCTGTTCATAAATTTGTTTCCATTTGACATTGGTTTAGTTACCCTCTGTTTGTTATTCAAATGTTTACTTGATGCCGAAGCTAATCAAATCTCAATTCAGGTTAGTCTTGCAGATTCGAAGCCTGAACGGACTTCAATACAATGTGGTAAATCCCATCTTAGGATAGTTGGGGATTGAAATTTCTGAACATCAAAGGGTTAACTGCATCACTGAAGTTTAGCAACTCTATTTGTGAAGCTCCCCAGACAAGTATGTTGAGACAGTGCGACAACTATGGGGCGATGCTTTATCAAATATTTTTTTTCTATAGGTATACTATACAATGATTTCTATGAGAAATGTTAGTTTTGTAATTGTCAAATTAACGCATCGCGCCTGACCACCAGATTCATAAAACCGTTCGCACTCCAACACAATGAACTGCAAAAAAAAAAGAATAAAATATGTAAAAATGGCGCTCAAATTCGCAACGGCACCTAAGCGTCAATACACTAACAGCGTATTAATTTCACTTGGGAAGAATAAAATTCGCAAATCCTGAAAACCCGCTCTAAAATTAATTAACGCAAGGATAAAACTAGTGCAAGAAACACAAATTGTCTAGGACATTACCATCAAAACTCATTTTGTGTACGTGATAACAAAGAACGTTGCCGGATATGCTTCGATTTGCATAATCCGTGCATCAAATTCCGTTAATTTTCTTTTAATGCGACGGCAGCTGCAGGCTATGCAAACAGGCATTACTCGTTAATCGTGTTACGTTTTTAAACGTGAGTTTTGAAAAGGTGGTTTTAGTATTTTCAAAATGACTGAAAAAAGCGTTCGTAAGCTTATTTTATTTAATAGTGTTTGGCTCTATTCAGAGAATTTTAAAAATCTTTACTTGAAAACTTAATGCACTTACGAATTCATGTACGAAACACCGATACTAAAAAAGAGCTCACAACTTTCATTCTAAGAATCAATACATTAAAACCCTTTCCAACTTCATACCATTACACGGCCACCTTTTCACTTTTATCAAAACTCTTTTCAATAAAATCTCTTTGACAGTCTCAGAACGAAAGATTTCTTGCCTTTGACTGTTCCAAGCATCTGATTAGTTGGCCGACGAGTAGGCCGATCTGTCGGCCGATTCTGTCGGTCGATTCTGTCGTAGACAAAGCGAGATCTTTCCCAGTTGTCGAGGTATCAGAGACATAACTTCAAATAGAGTAAAACAGCATCCAGTGGTACGCAGCCTTCTGGTAGACACGTTTTGATGTTAATATTCATTACGCTGCGTCCCTAGGGAGCTGGGTTCAGACAAATAGACAGCGTTGTCGCAAACTCGTCAGACGACCATGATGTGAGAATGGTTTAGAGTAACTGCTTAGGTTATGATAGGATGCTTCGCTTTCGTGTGATTTTTATAGGGTTTTCCAGACAATTTCTGGACACAATTTTATTTTTCCACAATGACTTTTTTGTATTCTGTTTGTTTACAAAAATTAAAAGCTTTAAGCTATTTTTATTACTTAGTACCCACTCTTAGATTTATACTCTCGCCTAAGGTAAAACAATTTATGATAAATTATAACACCACTACCTTCCGGTGAAAGAGAAAAGTCTCTGAAAAAACATGGTGACGGGAGTATGTAATAGAACATATTCAATAATAAGATTCGTTGGTTCATAGAAATTTCCGCCATAAATGTTTATACTGTGACGAGCCCGATGCGTATGAAAGAGATTAACATGCATGTAATTTATCATTACATACGCTATTATTATGTGTATTATATATTATTATGTACCTAGTTGAAAGGATATACGGAATAAATATTTTTATGTGTAAAATATTGGTATTTAAGGTTCCGTACATTCACGTGTCCGTCTGTCTGTCTGTTCTTCGTCTGACATAAAACTTTGTTCCGAAGAAATTTTTAACTTCCCATTAACTTGAAATTTTGTGATAAAGTTTATTATTACGTATATTTTACTCACAAATACCAATATATTGATAAATTAGATTTTTTCTTTGATAATTTCCTCATTTGGTACGGAACCCAAAATGTGCGAAGACCGACACGCATTTGGCCGGTTTTTTATCCTACTTTAACGTTCAAAGGAAATTCGCATAAAAAATCATGTATGTGATCACGGACTGAGAGTATATATAAACAAAGTGGCATTCTACCAGCTGTAAAAATTGTCGAAAGCCAATGCAATTCTATTTTTAAACTTTTCAAAAATCATAATCGCTGTAGATTGTCTCTTTGTCCTCCTCCAGCACTGGTGTTAAAAACACTGGTTGCAAAAAAACGAGCGAGCCATAAAGTAGTCGCATATGATGTGTAACATTTGACATCTCAGCTTGGTAATAATCAACATTAAAATTCTATTCTGAAAAATTAAAACGTTTAGTTCCGATTTCGATAGAGGGAGGCTTATCGTGCGCGCGCTCTACCGTCTGACGGCCAACTCTACCAACGCGCGCGCTTATTGGTCAAATCAAATAGCGCGCGCTTTCTTGGCTTCCTGTTACACACTTCCGTCTCATTTCACGAAATCACTCCCACAGATTGCAGGAAAGCGTATTTTATTTTTTTTGTAAATATCTTACACATCAAAAATTACTTTCCTCTCTTGTTCTAATTTGTTACAAACCCACAGTTATTCAACAATGGCTATTGATGAACCAATGATGACTGGCTGTCTGAAGTTTAACTCTTACTTCATTTTGTGTCTTTCTTTTCTTAGCATAATATTATAAAATAGATTTTGATCATCATCATCATCATCAACAGCCTTTTAATGCCCCCACTGCTGAGGCACATGCATGGGGCGATTTCTGATCATATTTCACCTTTCTAAAATGCAAACGTGAACCAAATCATACTCGTAGTTTCATATCTGAGAATGACAGTTCTATTCCAACAGAAGTACGCAAGATATACTATTACTCGTACCATATCTATCAAAGAGAATAGATACCAATATCTCACCACTAAGGGTCTATGCACACCACGTTTTTTAAACGCGCCGTCGACGCGCGTTTGTAGCGATACAGACGCGATACGCACGCAAGTCAGACGCAGCCTGTAGACCTTTGCACACCTGTATAAATACAGAAGCGCGTGTGTAGCGATACAGACGCGATGCAAACGCGCGTGTGTAGCGATACAGACGCGATGCAAACGAAATATTATGTAAAAAGGCTGCATATAAGCATTTCAACAGTGTAATAAATCCTTTGAATAACTTACCGAAAAGATTTTTTTCTTTATTTGTTTTTTCCTCAAAATTCTCACAAAATAGACTACATATTTGTTCCCAGGTATTTTTCTTTAGCACTTTATTCGAATAATCCGGCAATCGTGAATTCCACAATATTGGCCGGTTTTGAATTTTAGTTATGAAGTTTTCTGTGTGGAAAGGCTCCTTTTTTTTGTTCCAAAGACGTGCGGTGCACCAAATCGCTCGATTGCTACTAGCGTAGATTCACACTTCCCTTTCCCTCGTTGCGGGGGAAACCCCGTCCGTAGGGAAGGCGCGCGCGCTAGACGCGCCGGTGCCGCGCGTTTGTATCGATACAAACGACAACAAACTGCTCTGCAGGATAAAAACGCGCCGACGACGCGCGTTCCCAAAACGCGCGTCGACGGCGCGTTTAAAAAACGTGGTGTGCATAGGCCCTAATACTTCCAGGTACTTTGATCGCGCTGTATTGATGACATTCATCGCAGGTGACTATTCTCATCAGTAATCACAGAATAATATTAAAAGGTGCGTAAGTACTCTGCATCATGGTGCGTATTAGTGGGGTTGCCTGAATTGTTAGTCAAAGACGACCTAATACTAAGTCTACACATTTCGTCAGTTATGTTAATGTCTTATTTTTTAGATGTTTGTATTTTTTTTATGTATATTCGGGCATAACTCCGTCATTTATTGATGGATTTGCAAAATTCTTTCTTTGTTCAAGAGGGCGAAACAAACCCTCTCGAACAAAGAATTTTGCAAGTCCGTTTGTAAATGACGGAGTTATGCCCGAACAAACATTAAAAAAAAATTATCAACATCCGAATTGATAACCTCCTTCTGTTTGAAGTCGGTTAAAAAAAGTGCAAAATAACTTTAATTTCGGAGGTTGGTGTCAAAAAACGAAGACTCAAAACCAGGAATACCGACTTCTGAAATTAAAGTTATTTTGCACTTTTTTTGAAGTCGGTTCTATTTTTTTGTAAAAAAGTTTTTTATAGGAAAGCGAGCCTATTGTCATCAATCAAGCACAAATTTGGACCTACTGCTACTGCCTAGCTACTGAGAAATTCCTAATCCAGAATCGGGTATCGAATATAGAATCTAGTTCTACTCATTTTTAATTTTCCTGGGAAGAAAACTTAATTTAAGTTGTAACGTAGTGGCGTTACAATCTCAATTAAAATTAAACATAAGGAAAAAGCCACAGAGACCAAAAACCCACTAACTCTATTTTGAAAAAGCATAAACAATATTAGTTTGCTGACAACACTATTGTCTTTGGATTCGTTGACATCTGTCAATGACGGCGTAGATATATAAGGCCGCTTGGACAGCGTGGAGTCCTTTTTCTTTTTTATTCCAACTGCTGGCGGTGGATTCACGTTCTCTTGTTCTGTCGAATACTTCTGAGACTTCACCCGTGAACCTCCCGTCAAATTCAGTTGCAGTTTACTTTGGCAAATATTTGCCAACCTTAATAAATTGTGTGAAAACTACCCCAATCTGGGTAAGTGTTGAATCAGCATACAAATAGCTTTGTGCATTCTGTGTTCCTAATTTTATATATAAATTCTTTCCAGAACATGTTTTTTCTATGTCTTGCACTTTTCTTTTCTTTGCATTGTAAAATTAAGGTTTATAACCTACAACAAAACTATTGTATTGTTGTAATCACGCCTTCCACGTGGTTAACTTTATAAGGCCTTTGCTATGCGCATCTTGACTTGTGCATACCATGCTGCTACGCTGAAATGTGCATGTCATCGTGCTTTTTCACCTCACCTTTGCAAACTCCGTCTGATTTTGACAACCACACTTATTAGCGCACGTACAGCCGCTTTGCTCATGCCTGAGTGTCAAAATCAGCGGAAAACTTCTTCAGCCATCTGTATGACACGCTGGACAATATTTTCCAGGTTCCCAGATTCGGAGTCCCAGATTCAGAGTCGCAAATTCGGAGTCCCTGATTCCGAGTCCCAGGTCCAAGCACTCAAATCAAACCTGAAAATGGAGGAAGAAAATTTGGGGCCTTACGCTCCGAGCACGCAGCTACATCGTCCTCCATCGCGGCCATCCTGCCGCAGTGCCTCGTGCCGTCACCACTAGGCCACTTACCACAACGGCGGCCTCCACGCCGGGTACTTATTTACCCGCGTGGCCTCTGCTGGCCGTCTCCGAGCCGGCCCGACCACCTGCCGTCCGATTCATCCTGGCTCCTGTCGACCCTACGAGCCGGCGCTACCACCTGCCGGCCAACATCTCCGGGGCGAACGCAACGTGGCTCCACTGAGTCATCCGTCACCAGGCAGAGCCAGGGCAGTACCGTGCCATCTCCCAGGGAGTGCCGAAATCTGTGACAACAAACCTTCCCACGCCCTTTTCTCTATTCAATATATTTTTTTTATGTTGACCGAGGTACGTGTTGTTAATTTTTGCTTCCCACGTAGCCTCCTTACGTCACAAAGTTTTGTTTGCTCATTTTAGAGTACATTTTAAAACACAAATGTAAACTAAATGGTAATACATATCATTACTCAAAATCACAGCACAGAACTACTTAGATATATATGTATCTATCTACTATTCTACAGGTCCAGCATCTATCAAAGAGGAAATCAACATTAATTTATTCTTCACTAATACTTGCAGGTTACTTGAGCGCGTTGTATTGACGACATTCATCGTAGACGACTAGTTTGCTAACTACAGTTTCTCATCAGTAACCACAGAAGGATTTGTAGTGATCCATGGTTATAAATGTATGTACTGGAACTAGAAATTCTGAGAGAGATAGATATCTAGTGCTTGTTCTTTGAAATTAGTTGTAGATGAGTGAGGTGTTGGAAAATGGGATTTGTTAGTTGCCAGTGTTTTGTTTAGTAAATTAAGTCTTGTGATAAATGTATTTATTAGAAACCATTTTTTATATGTAAGATTACAACATTTTCAAATGTTTTCTAAAATATCATCGGCATGATATCAGCCGAAAATCGACTTTTGTTGGATTCAAACCTCCACCAAGCGTCGCACGTAAAATGACAAAACGCTTTATACTGTAAACAGTTGAGACCACAATACTGTCAAAAAGATGTAACAAAAAATAAAACAATAATATTATAGCTGACACGACAAACTTCGTACCGCTTCAAAATCAATAATATAAATGTTGTGTTAACTCGACATATTATCAAAAAAAAAAACGTTTCATAAGAAATGTATGAACAATTAATATTCTTCGTTTTTTTTCGTGATTTTTTCCGATGTTCTAATACAATTTCTGTTCTTTGGGGCAGAGACAAATCCACCAAATCAAAGATCATAAAAATGGGTCCAGCTGTTCTTGAGTAGGTACGTAATAAATAGTGTAACTAACACAACTTAATTTTATGTAATACGTTTTATGTATAAATTTAAATCAGTGAAATTCGTAATAAAAGTAGGTGAAACCACGTTTCACACAATTCTTGTAGCCAGTCTCACTAATATAATTTGAAAAAGACAGAAACCTTCCCATTCTGATTTCTCAGCTAAAAACAGACCTTCGGGGTATCTGATAGATAATTCAATAGCACACACTGTTGGGTTTGTAGTTCTGAATTAATATTCATTACTGTCTTGGATAAACCTTCGCGTTGGCGCGAGGTAAGCTCCGCATCTCGGTGACTGCTGTCAGGAAGAACGCGGTACGTGATGTTTTAATTGACAGTGCTAATTTAATTGGTTTCTTGGTTTTAGTATTGGTAGTTTTGTTTAGCATTTTATTTTAAGCTTTTGGTAGTTTTAAAGTTAATTTTAAGAAAACATTAATTTAATGCTTAACTTACATAGGGTATTTATGTTAAAATTACATGAGCGAAGAATGAATTTCTGTATGGTTTTGGTTAAATATGGTGGAAAAATTTACATTTATTTTCAAAACAAATTGTAATTTCTTCTATTTGGAAACTGATCTACATGGCACTATTTCGCCTTTAAACTCTTCATTCGTCGATTGCACACCAGGTGTGCAGATAGCAATAATAAATATTTAATGTGTCTACTAATTGGGAGTCTTAATTCTTTATTGTAGGTACACCAAAAATTTCACATAGCACTAAGTGGTTACACAATTCATGTACAAAGTCGAGCTTAACTCAATGTTCCCAGCAAACCTTTGAGTGATAGAGAGAGATCACATTTGAGGGTAGGATCTAATGTACAATACCTACATATAAACCTACATAAATAATTCCAAATATATACCTACATACTAATAAATACCAATAAATACTAATGTTATGTCAATTTGAAATGAAGTGCTCTTTGATTTTCTTCTTGAAGACACCTAGAGAAGTGTGGGTGAGAGTTCCAGAGACACACTGCAGTAACAGAAAAGGAGCCACTATAGCGACTAGAAGTGTGACGCGCAGTACGATGCAGGGTATTCCCCTCGGAACGAAGTACTCAAACCGTTCACGAAGGTATTGAGGAGAATAAGAATTGTGCAGGGTAGTATAGATACGAGATAGGATATGGGTATCTCGCCGACGCCGAATTGGCAGCCACCTCAATACTACTACTAATTGGGAGTGCGATGGGTTAATATTGAATGAACCTTATGAGAGAAACTAACACGATAAAAGTGTTAAGAACAAAATAAATCAGGAAGCAGATCCTTTTCTTCCAAATCTGTATAATACATTACTTCAGTTCCTCGTGTAACTACTTTATGATTTCAGTAATTTAAATTCCAAGAAATTAGTTTCCCTTTCACGGTTCGCAAGGTAATCCTCTTGTAGTCTTTGATCCTCATATACTTATCATGCATGATGCCCCTATGAGAGCCCTCAGCGTTTCGTCAGTAATTTTTGTGTCAGAGTACTCTCGAAGCCAATTGACATTGTAGAGACCATGTATATATGTCCATACAAAGTCAGGATATGAGTATATTTACTGTATTATTGATATGTCGTTTGACCTCATGAAATAGGTCAGCTTTGTATACAAAAAAGTTTGATTACATCTACACGGTTCGATATTTTGCTTGAAGGTAAATTCTGAATTTCAAATAACCCAGTCAGGGGATACTAAAATTAATAACAACAATATGTATGCAACATTTTGAATAAAAAATAACATTGTTTGCACCTTTAATTTTACATTATAAATAAATCTGGCGACCCGCCCCAGCTTTAAGGCGCTATTAACTGCCAATGACCTTGAGTAGTTTCCTTGTGTGTTCTGTGTTGAGCTCACGTAACGCGGTCGTACGTCCACCCAGTAATAGGACTCGCCCATCAAGGAGCGCTGTCCGACCATATACGCATTATTAATGTATTACACAAAAAAACAACAGGTATTAAACTAAAACACTGAGACTAAATTATAAATAATTAAATGATCTTTAAAATGGTGAAGGTTTCAAAAATACGCTTTATAGTTTTTGCGTGATTCTCAATTTTTTATTTACATTAGATATAAATTTACAAATTAATTACACTATGTTATAAAAATATAATTTCAAATATTCTCAGATCAAATTACGATGCAAATTGTCTAGAGTAACATATATTTTTTTCAAAGAAATAAGACTAGTCGTTTAGACGTGATGTTCAATTAAAAACCATTAAAAGTCGTATAACTGCGCCTCAACCGCATGAAAATCCATTCAGTAGATTTTGAGGTTATCGCAAACAGACAGACATACAGACACAGCAGAGGACTTTGTTTTATAATATACTGAAAAAAATTAAATACGGTTAGGCTATAAAATAGGGCAAACGGTTATGAGTTGCAGAAGATATTAATCTTAAATAGTTAAAATACTTCACTGATAGACATCCCTATGCCATTTTTATTTTCACGTAAACGAAGACTCTTTTAACATTCAACAGTTACTGCCTCGCTAAGTGCAAACTTTTTAATGGTGTTAATTTGATAAAAAAATTTAACGACGTGAATTTTAATGGGAATGGCAAAAAAAAATTATAGACAAAATCAAAGTGTTCAACGCTCGAAAGTAAAAACTTCATTAAAAAAAACAACTTTGTTCATAAAATAATAATTTTATGAAAACGACCGGTTGAATCGTAAAAAAACCTTTTGATTGGTTTCAATAAAGTCGTATAGTTTTTTCACTTCGGAAAAAGGCAAATATTTTTTTCCGTGTTCTCTTTTTGTGCACGATTCCGTTTTCAGCAAAGATTTATCTAACTGAAATAACATTGAGTTAACATTGCCTGCTCTTTTTTTAAGGCCTTGCTATCCCGTATTCGTATTTTAATCAATACATAACGACAGCTATACTACGTAATTATGCTAGTGATTGTGTTTGTTTATTGTCGGTAATCGTGTGTTATTATTCCGTAACTAACCAATACCTATAAAACTTAAACTAAAAATGTTTCCTCGCCACCTTATTCTTAATACTTTTCACCTTCTTTAAATTAAATAAAAGCCACATACGGCGTTCTCATCCACTGGCGTCGCGATGAGCACTCAGCAGTTGTAATAACACGATATGGGGAGGTATAATATGAGCTCTCTTTTTGCTCAGGCTTATCTGTGGTACGCCCGCGGTTCCCTAGATGTGTTTTTATTTTAATTTTCTCCTTTATTATGTCTGTGGATAGCTTACGCGATGTGCTGATTGTTTTTTGGTGCTAAATATCGTATTTTTAGGGTTTTGAAAGTCCGAATGAAAAAATGGAACCCTTATAGGATCACTCGTGTGTCTGTCTGTCCATCTGTCACAGTCAATTTGCTCTGAATCTGCTGGACCGATGGAGTTGAAATTTGGTACACACATAAATATCTGTGACCCAAACACGGACGTGTACCCTAAATAATATCTGTGACCCAAACACGGACGTGTACCCTAAATAATATCTGTGACCTAGGCTCGGACGTGTACCCTAAATTAATTAATTTGGAATATGGGGGTCACTTTTGGGATGAAAATCGGAAAATTAAAAATCAAAGTTGGCTTAAAATTTTGAAAAAAAAATACAGAAAGTAGTTCTTTAGTTATAATTTATAACTAAAGAACTATTTTCTGTATTTAAACCTATAAGGTGGCAGCAGTTTAACAAAAACCTGAAAAAAATATGATTTGCTCAGAGCCCTTTGCGCGCGAGTCTCGCTCTTGGCCGGTTTTTTCAGGGTAGTGTGTGTTTTTTTCACGTAGATGTATTGTATAAATAAACTATTTTGGTTTACCTACAGTGCTTGAGTAAACACGCATTACAAAAATTTCTGTAGTGTACAGATACAATGCCGTGTTTCACTGGAATTAATCTATAAAAACACCTCTTGTGTTTTGGGTTAGGCAAAACGAAAAGGCCATGCTACCGTACTAAATTCTGACTAATATCCATTTTAATTGCACCTAAATAGTAGTGAGTTTATTGTCCCATATTACTTAGAAATCACGCTATTGTGTGATGGCTTTATTAAAATAAAACAATTGAGGTTATTCAAGTGTCTTGTCTGTGGTACTATGTAAAAAAACTAATTAAAAAACAATCTAAACAAGTAGCTCTACTGTTTTGACCCCATTTTCAAAAAACTTATAAAAATCCGGCCAAGAAATCTTTTAAAAAATATTGCAACCAATTTGGAAAAAAGTGCATTCACTAACCGAAAGAGTAGGCAATTCCGCTATTCAAACTCATAAAACTTCAACGGAACAATATTCAGTACTCCAATTACGGCTATACCATTCGAGTGGTCTGGAAAGAATATTGCAAAAAAAGCTGGCCAGATACGAGTTCTTGCGCATTAAGGGTTCCGTGACACCAATATTTCTATGAGCAATAATGCCCTTCAAACCCTTATAAGTATTTATGTCAATTTTCTAGTCATGTCTGCAAAAAAGGTAATACAATATTATACACGGGACAACCATTGCGACTTGAGTTTTATTTAATAGAGGCTTTAGTTAAACTGTGAAAAATGTAATTAGCTGGCAGTTCAATTTTGTTCTGACCATGTTTTTAAAGATACAGATAGACTAGCAGATAGGCAGACAACAAAAAATATTATTTAAATACATTTATTTCATATTAACGTACATGGCGCGTATATAACTTTAGAAACCCTATAACTTAAGCCAATTTATAGGGTTCCCTTTTCACCCTCAGCGTACGGAACCCAAAAAAGCTCGGTAGCGCCGAGGGAAGAGCGTGACGTCACGAGCCGTTGCAACAGAACCTAATAGGAAACGCGATCGTTGTCTTTAATCGAATCGGTGTACGGAGGCCGTCGAGTTGAGAAAGCTTAGAACTGGAGCAATACTGGATTCAGGAAATTAAGAGTTTGAGCAATTCAAAGGATTTTTCTTTTTCGCTTTTTTAATGAAAATTGGCGAGGGCTTTTGAAGGTAAGAGGATCATAGCCATTTGGAAGGTTTTTTTTGCGTAATCTTTAAAAAAAATCTGGATGTACCACCTATCTAATTGACCCAGTGACACCTGAATTTAAAAATTAATCTTGAGAGTGGTTTGCTTATAAAAGCACATGTAACTACTCCTAAGAAGTACTAAAATTTGTATTTTAGTACTTCCAAAAAACACAAAAAAATTGCAAAATATTCCAGAAGTCGATGTTTCTTGTTTGGTTTCATCGTTATTTGACATCAACTGCCGAAATTAAAGTTATTTTGCAATTTTTAGTATTTTTTTTTTAGAAGTCGTCGCCTTCTCGGTTGTGTTTTTTTATAAAAAGTTTTTTACCTTTTAAGTTTTTGCACCCCATAACTAAAACTAAATTTCTGCCTGAATTGGTAACACCAATTACATGGAATTTAAACATAAATGAAAAAACTAAAACGTCATCAGTGTATACAGTATGTAACAAAAACTCTGTTGTTCCTTCTACCCACCTTTTAGGAATCGGTATACAAATGTAATAAAGCAAGTCATTTACAAAAAACTGTTAAAAAATAATTAAAATAAATATTTAATTATTAATATTTGTAATGTCTAACTGATTTATTACCTCTGCAATTCTGCATGAAGCGATTGTGAAACCCGTAGGCTATTTAGCCAAATAAAGATATATGCTTGTAAAACCAGATAATATTATATTATTTTATCTTAATTTTATTTTTTGAATGTGTCGATTTTAATAGTTATTTGATTTTGACCTCTCGACTAGCCAATGCTTATATTTTTTAAATTATAATTTCATCTATGTTGTGCTTGTAGGTAAATGTACACATCCATAAAAGGAACACCAGGGTTTTTGTTACATTATTTGCTTTTGTTGATTTTTTCAAAAAGCACTGAATTAGATTCAATAAAATTTATATAGGACCACCTCTAAAGTACCTATAAAAAAAGAATCATCTTATTTAATTCATTATTGGCGAAATAATCGCGTAATAAACATACAAAAATCCCGGAAAAAAAAATCGAATCGACAACCTCGTCCTTTTTGAAGTCGGTTATAAAAAGACTTACTTTGTCTAGCTTTTATGTACACGATTATTTACTAGGATAATTTCGTTTGTCCATTATTTTATCCATGTAAAATCTCGTGCTGAGTCCAAATACATAAAAAGTGAGACAGGAACCCAGAGGGGAACCCCTGTTTGATGGATTAGACTGGACCCTGTTGACAGACGACATGATAATCAAATTATGAGACGAGAATATTGTTTAATAAACCAGTTTGGATAGGTAATATATAAATCAGGTTTTGGGACCAATTTATATATTTACTTATTTTCCAGATGAATAATTATGTTTTTAATTTGATTAAATACAGTGGCATGAAAATTAAAGGAAAGTATGCGTAATTATTTAATTAATAAAACCTAAGGTTTTACCTTAAACCTGGAACGGACTGCCTGCTCATCAAACAGCATTTAGCTGCGAATACCAGCACTGCACACTGCATTAGTGTTTTTTTTTAAATATTATCACAGCATGCTCGTATGCTGAGCTAGGCATACCTTGTTGGTCTCGCACAGTTTTTTTTTTTTTTTATATTGTTTTAATAAATTAAATAAATATTTTGGTTTCGTCATTATAAATATCTTTTATTCAAATTTATACCTCTATCGCATCGATATCGCTAAAAACGTTATTCCATATATTTCCGTTCACTTGGTTTGAAAGCTTGGAGATTTTTTTTTTTGATAAAAATAAAAAAAAATAATAAAGAATCTTTCAAGCAGCTATTTTTTTCACGATTTTAGGTTTCTTAGCCAGAAGCTGTCAGTAAGAGTTTTAAGTGGCCTACGAACCATGTGAGCAAGCAGTGTAGCTTGTATGAGATAGCTAAGTCTGCGGTCATCAACCCACATGGTGTCTTGGTGAGTCTGGTGACAAGAGAAAATAATAATATCCTTATTTGGTGCCTAAGCGCATGGTTTTTACATCTGGAACCTTTCGAATCTTAGAAACCAGGCCACGTACCTGAGCTATTATAATGTTGTATATGAAAAACGGATCGCCACAATTGGCGGTGGGAGGCTTTCTATACCTACTAGCAAAAACAAGTGATTAACTGTTATGATGCTAAATAATTTAAAAGTATTCATTTATAAATATACCTAAACAAAAAACAACCGACTTCCAAAAAACAAAATACACTACAATTTCCAATTAACTTTAATTTCGGAAGTTGTTGTTGTGTTATTTCTTCGTATTTGATACCGACTTCCGAAATTAAATTTATTTTTAAATTTGTAGTGTATTTTCTTTTTTGGAAGACGTCTGTTTTTTTTTGTAAAAATGTTTTTTATTTTTCACTTTTTAGTTGTTATACCCCAGAACTCAAAACCCCAATAACATGGAACGTGGAATTTAAACATACTCGTAATTGGAGAAAACCAAAACGTCATATAAGTGGATACCTAAAAAAATATGTATATATTTTTCGTTTTTGTTTAGTTTTTCAAAAACCGATAATATTATTTTAGATAAAAAAAGAATTTTGAAAATCGGTCCACAAATGACAAAGAAATCGGTGGACATACATAAAAAAAAACATACATACAGTCGAACATAGAACCTCCTCCTTTTTCAAAGCCGGTTAAAAAGTAACGGATTTAATTGATGAAAATAATAAAAGAAATTTAAAGATTTTCCCACACTATATATTATATCCATTTTTTTAAAGTCACTGAAAATATCAGTGCCACCTACCATCCGTTCATCTGATTTCAGTGCAAGGTCTAAAATGTCACTTTCAAAATTCACGAATTTGTGTATACTTACTTACTACTCTTTGCACGATGAAAATGATTTTTACGGGACTGTTTTACTATATTTAAAAATATTTTTCGTGCTTTGCTGATATACAGAGTGTAAGGTACCTTACACCCTGAAATAATAAAATTATTAATGATGAGAAAGAAATACCAATAGAGAAATACAAATAGAGAAATACAAATATTTTTAATGAAAAAATAATTAATTAAATTTTTTCATGTAAAAAAAAATACTTTAAACTGTATAAAATCGTTATACCCCAAAGACATTTTACATGAAAAAATGTAATTAATTATTTTTATTTAATTAAAAAGCCGACGAAAAATTCCAACGCTAGGGGGTCCAGAATCATACAGTACTGAATCACTCCTTACACCCTGTATAGTCTCTTTTTGATATCACACAGGTTATCTGAGTAAAGCGAGCAGTTTTTGGCTTGGATCATCATATTCTATATGTATACTAACTTCTAATAGCACTCGATGTTGCAACGCTGTCGTATCGTCGCATCGCGCCTGCCTTCGGGACCCATAAAAAAATAAAAATACTTAGTTGAATCTATTTGTAACTTCACGATTACTACTAGGAGCTACAAGATAAAAATGGAAGCGACTTGTCAGGCCCGGAATAATAGTAGACATAATTATAAACCTACTTTCGCGTCAGAAAGTTCAGAATTAACCAACTTTGCTTTTAAACGATTAACTCGTTTAAAAACAAAATTACTCATTGAGAAACAATTTTAACTCAAGTCATCAAAATAATCATTGCATCATTTCATATAAATTTGACATCAAAATCTCCACAATTAACCAAACAAGAAACACAGAACAGAGAACATCGAAACGAAATTACACACTAAACATAATTAAAATCACAAAATTTTGCTCCTCATCAAAAGTGATAAAAAGTTATCAAGACATAACATCGTGGCGTATAATTTATCGGACATAAGTTGCTGATGTCTGCACCAACGTTCCTAATTGTACTTAATTTTCACTGAATCATTTCCTCCCATATAATCAAGTATCACTCACAAAACTAATTCCTGACACTCGCAGACGCCATGAGCTTGGCGGATGGGTTAAGTCATGAGGGTACAGCGACTTAAAAAAAAGGAAAAAAAAAAATAAAGAGTGTTCTTAGACTTAATTGAAACTGAAATAGAAAAGACCGAGCTCACAAGTCTCCATTTTGATAATCTATATATAAATACGTGAAGCAAAAACTTTCTATCCCTTTTTACGAAAATCACGCGGACGGAGGAATATGTTTGGCACAGTTATAATTTCTATGGAGAAGGAGTGCAGAAACCTAATATTTTTATATAATATGCGTTACAAATAAATTAAGTGAATGAAAAAAACATTACACACACTACCATGCCTTTGACAATGGTTCACAGTCATGTCAAGTCATGTTTGTTAATGTTACCTCGACCATATTACACTGGAACGTTCGAGAATGTAGTCGAAGTTTCCAGAAGTTTCCACTACGTTCGAGAACATTCCATTGTGGTACTGTGTACAAGTTCATAGATGTTTCTAGAATATTCCAGTATCGGATAGTTCGACAATGTTCTAGAAACTTCCATGACTATGTAAACAGGCCGGACAGGGGCGAGTGAGTCGGTCTGTTTTTGACTACGCATGCGAACGGAAGCGAATACAAGCGATTACGAAGAGAATAGTGATTATAAGCGATTTAGTGTTTGTGTAAATAAGTTGTTGAGTTAATAAAGGATATTTGGTAAATTGATTGGTGTAAAATAATTTATCCCATACCCAGCTCATAACATTAATAACAATCAAACTTAAAATTTAAATATGGATGAATTTTGACCTATGGCCGACCACTAGTTTTATGAAATGCGTACAAATTTCAAGTATTTACTTTTTATGGTGCGCACAACTCTAGTATTTAATTTTCAATGTTAGACATACTAGAAACCTATGTTTTAAAATACTTTCGTGATAGTAGCTATATCAAATTTATTCTTACAAAAACTATCAAATTTTATAGTTAAACGTGTAGGTTACATTATAAGTATGAGTATAATTTACAAGTTGAGTCTCATACTTGTAAATTAAATGCTAAAACCTCAGCAATCGCTAATCGCTCCACCTCTAATTTGTGCCTAAACCGTAATGAGATTTTCTGTCGCCACTGTTATCCCTGCATTTGATACACCTGCTATAAGCCGCTATAAAAGTGTAATAACACTAATGGCATTCGCATGTCTTCATTATATGGTTTCTCGTAAACTCGTTATTTATTAAGGAGTGCTGCATTGTTTTAATTTTAATACATAGTAAAAAGTTTTGCTTTACTATTTGTAGAAGTAATAACTCCAAGTGGTTTTTATGTACCCCTATTTGAATGATTGCTTCGTGTCAGCTTAGTTTATGTTGGTACTTGGATATGCATCATGTTTGACGTGAAATGACGTCCGCATTGTCTATTTTTTGCTTAGAAAATTTTAGTTTAACCTTCACGCTTGTTAAATATCACCTGAATCAGTTATTTTTAGTTATAGGTGCAGTCTCATACTTACATTGTTGATATATCGGGAATGATATCATTTATTTTCAACGAACTAAAAGTAAACCGAAAGTCTCTTCATTGCCTAAATCTAGGTCAAAAATAAAAAAGTCCCGAACAATAGTCCTAAACATAACTCGTGCCTACATTTATGATTAAATCAACAATTTTAACAATTTTTTAACCGACTTCGAATAAATAGGAGGTTTCTATGTTCAACTGTATGTATATATATTTTATGTATGTCCACCGATTTCTCTGTTATTTGTGGACCAATTTACAAAATGTTTCTTTTGATCCGAAAGCCCCCCTCGACAAATTTATATTTATAAATTTTATCGAAATTGCTTCAGCGCTTTTTGAAAAACTGAACAAAAACGAAAAACATGTAGATGACGTTTTGGTTTTCTCCAATTACGAGTATGTTTAAATTCCACGTTCCATGTTATTGGGGTTTTTAGTTCTGGGGTATAACAACTAAAAAGTGAAAAATAAAAAACTTCATTCCAAAAAAAACAACCGACTTCAAAAAAGAAAATAAAAATTACTTTAATTTCGGAAGTCGGTGTCAAATAATGAAGAAATAAAATACAAACACCAACTTCCGAAATTAAAGTTATTTTTTAATTTTTAGTATATTTTCTTTTTTGATGTCGGTTGTTTTTTATACTGTTGAGAATCCCTCATAATGTTGATTTGGACTAGGTAGGTTAGGCTAGGACGACATTTTATGAAGAACGCCATAAACATAGCGCTCTTGTCGTTATTCTTCGTCATATTCAAATGGCTTCCAACAGAGTATAAAATTTCGATTAGAAAACACTACGCCTGTATCTTTGAGTATTTCTGTTCATAAGACTTGCTCTAAAAAACGGTAAGACCATTAGTAAGTGCAGCGAACCATAATCATAAACTTTATATTTCCTCGTTATTAATACTCTCTTGAAGAGAAGAGACACGAACGTGTACACTCATAATACAAAAACTATAATTCTAATAAATATTTATATGGCTCTTCCTATGTAAACGATCCCGCGAATCATCAAAATTCAATCTCCGCCTGAATTACGCATAGAGCCCATTTCATCTACATCGTAAAATGTCACCATAAAACGTTGAATCTTTTCAGTGCGTCGTATTCAGGGACACGCAATCAATCAGACATATTAGCAAGCTTCGGTGGCGGTAGCTGAAGAAACTTGGTTAAATTTATTCAAGGTTGGCAGTCCTTATAACACTTATTGGCATTCATAAGCGCTCGGAGTCTCATAAACTGTAGATCAATATTCTGAAGCCCGTAAGCTGCAGGTACTACGGCAGTCGAATCCTTTGTACTCTTGATTACGTTATTTAGGCAACCATTGACATGTAAATTCCTCTAGGCTATTAAATTTGCATTCTAATTAAAACAAGACACCCGGTATTGGCTTATTTTGTAAATACTGGCTGCTTCTTGTAAGTACTTCAGTTTGTTTACCTAAAGTTTCAGCCTGAAGGCTGGTGTACTTTAACTTTTATGGGGCCTACGCTAAAGCTAACTTAACCTAAATTAAATAATGAAAAATCTTTTTTGGGTATATTTTTTTTTTTGGTAAAACAGTAGATAAATAGGTGAAGACACACCTAAACAAAGTAAGATTTATCAAATTTTTCAGGACAAAGGAAAAACATAAAAATCAAAATCTATTCAAATAGACGCAGCAGTGCTCACTTTTTTATAATGGTTGTTACTTTCCAGCTTTAGGATATATATCCCATATCTACCTGTAAAATAGTAGGTTGTTACACTGACGTACGGCCTACTATAGGTACCTGCATCAAAAGAACGACCTACCGCATAGAATACCTACCAAACATTGAACAAAAACGACAATGCCACAAGAGAACATTTACTTGACAAAAATAACAACCACTAAGAAGCTAACGATGCTCTTCACGAAGCGTCGCCATTAGAAGATCCTGAATTGAAAGCAATGTTTTCACAATATGCTGTGAAGCTTTGTGGCTCCCGACTAAGGAAGGTGTCGTGAGAATCGACTTTGGTATTGTATAAGGACTGTGACGTATAACTCTAGGTACTATTGCTACAACATGCGATATTCTTACAGCAAACAATACAGGGTGTAAAAAGACACATCACAGAGCCGTTAACTACGCATACTGTACGTCTAAGAAAGTAGTTTTGCGGCAAAAATTATTGCTGGGAAACGACTTTTATTTTTAGGTATGAAAAAAAATACTATTTTTTATTGCGCGTAATGTAACGCAAACCCAGGCAAATGGAGTTAACCCTGCCCCTTCGCTCTAAGCCACGTAGGTACTTGTCAGTTACGTTTGATATTCATTGCGTGTTTGTAACTGTAAATGCGCAATTTCAAAATTTTGAAAAAAAAGTTCGAAAATTCAGGTAATGTTTGTAAGGAAAAAAGTTAATTTTCGTAAAAAAGTAAAAAAAAAAATCGACTTTGACCTTCGATATCTCCAGAACCAGTGGATGCCCAGGTATGGTATAGTGGAAAAAAATATCCAAGTAATGGGTAAAATATATGGTGAAACTGTCTTTTTACACCCGTTATACCTTTTTGAAGTTTGTTCCTGACTTCCATGTACCAAAAATTTTACTGCGATCAGCCTGAAGCAAAATATAAACATTGTTTGTGGATATTATTGTTACTTACAAACTTAAGGAAAACATTGGCAATTGGTTCGGCTTTATATCGAAGCGTAAAATAATAGCTCTAAATTCTGCTTGCTGACCTAATTCTTTGCAGCGTTTACCAAAGTTCTCGTTTTTTAAGTTTGTCTTTACGGAAGAGATTAGCCAAGACTTTCACCTCAGGTAAAGCTTAACAATTTATTTTTCAATGCTCAATAAAATAATTTTATCAACTTGCGACACTGAATTGTTTTGTTGTATAAGTGCTAAGCCACAACAAATAATTTTATTCCCGCTGACCGGTCCCATGGCGAGACCCAACGCGTGATAATGCATTATTTATACGCTCTAAGACGACCAAAACGAATGCAGATACTAACGAAAAATAAGATACGGAGGCACAGTCGCCTTTTGTCTCAACGACAAACGTGCCTTGTGAATAAATAACACAAATAAAAATCCTATAAATATTGAACAACAGTATATTTCACACTTTACCGAAGCCACGGTAACTGAGATATATTATGACACGCTTATACCAATGCAGGTTTTTTGGGTGGTTGCTGTTTCACGAATCTTTGTTTGTAAACGAAAGGGAACAATGCGAATTAATTTTTATTGTTATTTTTTACAATGTAGGTCTGTATACATCATTCGTCCAACTTTGGTAGTCGCAAAAAGAGCCAGGAACGAAAAAAATATATATTATGTTCGTTTAATTTTTTACGTTTGCGATGAACAAAATTTTAAATCAAATATATTTTTTAGTATTCAGAAAGTTGTTGTTGGATTTTGACTATTAAAAAGGTTGGGGTGGAATGAAATAAAAAGTCGCGGCATAGTTCGAGCATGCTCGTGTAGATTTGTTTAGTTTTCGATCAATATTTCATCGTCACAGGCAGCCGGTCACCACGTAACGTCAGCGCTCTGCCAAACAGGGACACGGAAAGGAATGGGGACATTTGATTATATTTTTTTATGTCATCCACACATGTCACTGAATGTAGTGTAAAGTTTTTTTAGTCGGTAATTTATTTCTGTTTCAGATTTTGTGACACAAAACGGATATCTGGACATGGACAACAAACAACCAACAGTAACTTATCCAATTGTTCGCCTACCTACCGAGGAAACTTTATTTTTTATTTTTTGGGGTGGTGGGAAATCATCCAATGACTTCTTCCGCTCTGGGTGGAGCGGGAGGGCGTGTCAGACTCTTACTAACTAAAGCCCACCCCTGTTCCTCCCTGCCCTGGATGCCCAGGTTCGAGGTAACTCTTTCGAATTTATCCTCAACCCCCGGGAAGGCATTGCTGCACTTGTTTGCTGACAACTCTTTGAGGCGCGCGTGGAACACTACGCGCCGTCGACTCTCGGGCCTGGTGCTGATCGGACGGCGAGCTACCCATTACTCGCCGTCCGCAGGCCCGAGTCTACGGTGACCGGAGATCGTCTCGCGGCGCCGGAAGCCCCTGGCGTCTCCTGCGGTGGCTGCTGATGAGGGCGTTAGGGCGAGGCTGTCGTTGCAGCCTCTCCCTAACCCGTTCCACCTACTCCTTCGCGTGCATTACTGCTTCGCAGAAGGAGGAGACTACTTCCCATGCCCTCTCGCTCCGTACCATGGCCTGGACCAGGGCCGGGCGCGAGAGGTCGCTGCCGCAGCGGGGCTCCGCCCAAGCGGGGCAGATCTCCACCGTGTGCTCCACCGTGTCCTCTGGGCGATCCTCACACCTACCGAGGAATACGTATTTCTAGTTTGATAAGTTGGTACTATGTAACTTTAAAATAATCCTCCCGACCAATTCGTCGACAAATTTCGATCATAGTGGCCAATCGCAACTGAGATTAACCAAGTACGCAGGAGACACAGGTGCACTCTCTGTTCCTTTACTCTCATAGTCCAATGTGACGGCAATCCGACATGACCGGATCAGGCGCAGGTCTAACGGAATTACGTGCTTTCTGAGGCACGGGGGTGTAATACCACCAACTTCCAAACTCCGGGCTGCTAATGAGTTATTCCTAATGAAAAAACCCAATACCCTCGAGACAAACGAGGCAGATAACTTTATGCTAAATACATAATAGAGATAGGATACTTCTACCACGATTTTAATAGTATTTTAAAATAATTTTCATGAAATAATACAGTCTTATGATACCGACAACTTGCCACTAAATACTAAATGACAAAACTGCAAATTTTCGTATTGCCAGTAGTATTTTAGAAACCCAAGTATAGATTACTTCTATAATTTTGCGTAACATTTGTTTACCATGAGTACGAAGCAAAAACGAGTGTGTTTTAGACCACACGACTGAAGAAAACTACTTTAGCTCCATCTCTTCCGTTCGCCTCATTCGATCACACTTTTCGTAACACTCTCGTCACGCATTCATCAGCTTACTCCGCAAGTCAGGCGTGCATAAAGAAGTTTTACTTCAAAAAAACCGAGTGTGCTTTAGACCACACGACTGAAGTAAAACTTCTTTAGCTCCATCTCCTCTGTTCGCCTCGCCCAATCACACTTCTCATAACGCTCTCGTCACGCATTCATCAGTTTACTCCCCAAGTCAAGAGTACATAAAGAAGTTTTACTTCAAAAAAAAACGAGTGTGCTTTAGACCACACGACTGAAGTAAAACTTCTTTAGCTCCATCTCTGCCGTTCGCCTCGCCCGATCGCACTTTTCGTAACGCTCTCGTCACGCATTCATCAGCTTACTCCCCAAGTCAAGCGTGCATAAAGAAGTTTTACTTCAAAAAAACGAGTGTGCTTTAGACCACACGACTGAAGTAAAACTTCTTTAGCTCCATCTCTTCCGTTCGCCTCGCTCGATCGCACTTTTTGTAACGCTCTCGTCACGCATTCATCAGCTTACTCCCCAAGTCAAGCGTGCATAAAGAAGTGTTACTTCAAAAAAACGAGTGTGCTTTAGCCCACACGACTGAAGTAAAACTCCTTTAGCTCCATCTATATGTACGAGTATGTATATTTATATGTTTTTATATGTATATATGTATGTGTGCTCGCACCTCTCTCTCTTGCCCCTACAGAAATATACGAAACGTAACTCTCTCTCTTTCTATCTTCACTAACTTATATCTCCCTCTCAACTTCCGTTCGCCTCGCCCGATCACAATTTTCGTAACGCTCTCGTACGCATTCACGAAATTACTCCCCAGGTCAAGCGTGCGTAAAGAAGTTTTACTTCAAAAACAGTGGCACTCTGAGAGTGCCGACAGAAGTGAAAACTTGAACAAAAATGCCCAACGTGCCTCGCGATCCGCGACGAGTGCTACGACGCTGTAGTGAATCGCGTAGCGGTCGGACGGTCGGTGACGGTGACGGTGTCGCTCGAGTTCAATTGTTTTTTCTCATCTCAAAAATGCCCAACTTCCTCAAGAAGTTTTCACTTTATAAAATAACTTACCGAAAAAATAACCTAACCACTTGACATTACCGGAGGTTGCGTTTCAAAAACTCCAACAAGTCTCCAAAGTTTTTCTATTACGTACGTGTAAGCGTATGAATAGTGGATATGTATGGCGCAAAACTGCCGGACCGCAATAGCGTTTATAAAGCGTTAATATATAAATCAAAACGTTGTTCGGTCTCGCCGATATGAAAGAACGTTTACATTTTGTACAGTTTTGTATGTGTTTAAATTTGCTTGGATGTATGAAGGAAGGACTTTTCATTGCTTGTTATAAATATTTCAAATATTGCAGGATGAGTTTGTAAAATTAAGTACAGTTTTTGAAGATCACAGTACGAGGTTCACTGGTTCATTCAAAATTACATTGACAGAACGTGAATGTTTAACGGGAAGCTGCGCGGTATCTTCTCGTTCAACATTGGTACGTGGGAAGAGAAGATACCGCGAGACTGTCGTCTTGATGCCGTACACGCTCGTCTCGTTCGCATCGCGTGGATCTCTTCGCGTAGAGGCTCGACACGAGAGCCACCGAGAGACGCGACGCGACGTGACGAGGGCACCATCTACTCGCTCGTACTCGGCCTATCTCGTGGTGTCTCGACGAACGTGTACAGCCGGCATGAGATACTGTGTAACAAAAACAAAAACATACGACAGTCTATCATCATGTGGCACTGGAACGTGGTCGCTCACAATCGGTCTCATCAGAAGGTCATGAGTCACCCAAAAGGCATTGGAGAAGGCTATACTCTAAGTTTCTTTTCGTGATCGAATTGCAAGTGAAGATATCTGCAGGTGAACCAAGGTTATCGACTTAGCCCAAAGAATCGCCAAACTTAAGTGGCAGTGGGCAGGGCACGTTGTTTGCAGAACAGATGGTCAATGGGGCCGAAAATTTCTGGAGTGGCGGCCGCGTACCGGAAATCACAGAAAGGAAGGCGGAAGGCGTCCCGTAAGGTGGACCGACGACCTGGTAAGCACTAGGAAATCCGATGGATGCGAGACGCACAGAACCGGTCGTTGTAGCGAGACTTGGGGAGGCCTATGTCCAGCCCATGTTCAGTATTTCGGCTGAAATGATGCTGATGAACGTTTAAGAAAGTACTCAACGTGTAGGTAGAATTAAAATGATTCCTTCTCTGTAGATAACCATCCGTTGGAACAGGAAATTAGTTCGATCTTTCTAACCGACAGACACATATTTTGTGTGTAAGAGAATGGTAAGCTGTAAAGGTCTTTTCATAAAAGTAATGGTCGCCCGGTGATCTAAACTAGACCACAATTAATTTAAATTTTAAGTTTTAACCTTAAGCGCCAGGGTTTTTTTTTTGTGGGTTGGGAAATCATCCAATGACATCTCCCGCTCTAGGTTGAAGCGGGAGAGCATGTCAGACTCGTACTGACTAAAACCCACCCCTGTTCCTTCCCTGCCCTGAGTGCCCAGGGGCGATATAATTCTGTAAACTGCGAAATTAATTTTTTTTACGTTTTTTTGCAATTTCCAGGACAGTATCATTTTGTTTGTATGTTGATCGAAATATGATTCGCGGCGTTAGCAAGTACGTATATTTACAAAACAGCTGTGATCATTAAAATCATCAATACAACCTTCTAAGTTCATATTGATGTATGAAATGACTATTTCATGAATTCATGATATTTGACATCAATTCTAATTGAGATAGTTTTATTAATGAATTTAATAATGATTATTATTCTCTAAATAGATACTTCCAACGGCCGCGAATCATATTTTAACCAACACACAACCTGACACTGACTTGCAAACTGCAAAAAACGTGAGAAAATTGGAATTTCTCGGGTACCCTGTAAATTTCACCTTAAGGCTTTATTGCTAAGGACCATAAACATGACATGACTGTGAACCATAAACAAAAGAGTATCATCTCCCTAGCCTTTTCCCAACTATCTTAGGGTCGGCTTCCAGTCTAACCGGATGCAGCTGAATACCAGTATTTCACATGGAGCGACTGCCTATCTAACCTCCACAACCCAGTTACTGGGTAATACGATACCCCTTGGTAAGACTGGTTGTCAGACTTTCGGGCTTCTGACGACCCGTAACGACTGTCAAAGATCCAGGATTGACAGCCGGGACCAACGATTGCCGAGGCACGGAGGAGTCCCGGTATGTAAAGATGGTCACCCATCCATGGACCAACCCCGGCAAGCGTAGTTTAACCTGATGGATCGACCCGTGCGGCTGTTATTACTTTAGCCACGAACTCCTCCATAAAAAAAAAACAAAAGACACAAAAACAAAAGAGAAACAAAAGAGTATACAGCATGTAACAAAAACCCTGTCCGATCCTGAAGGGTATTACTTGGTATCGTACTGCGTACACATATACGTCATCATTTAATGGATACGAGATAATTATTTTTCCCAATGAAAATAATTTAAAAAAAAAGATAAACTTATCAAAGGCAACACTGAGCGCTCGACTTTGTTCACCTACTGTTTCGACTTTGTCAACTTACGAAAATTTGCCCTAGTTAGTGTTAAATTTCGCATATTTTATAAAAATAAAAAATCTATTACTTTTGTTTTTTATGAGTTACTTGTTTTACAACTATTTCTAGTAGGTATGTTAAGTCAGGAATACGCCTTTATTGGATCTTGGGTTTTTGTTACATGCTGTATACAAGGTGTAACGGAAAGGTGTAAAGGTACGTCTAAAACGCATGGTAGTCCATCACACTAATATTATAAAGGCGAAAGTTTGTGAGTGTGTATGTTTGTTACTTCTTCACGCTCAAATGGCTGGACTGATTTGGATGAATTTTGGAATGTAGATAGCTTATACTCTGGATTATTATATAAACATATTAGCTTTCTGCACTCCTTCTCCATATGCAAAATTTCATACTACTCGTCCGCGCAATTTTCGTAAAAAGGTACAAAGTTTTTGCTTCACGTATTGATATAGTAATTGTTTCCGGACAGCGAGTAAACAATAAACTAAACAAATATTAGGTTCCCACCTATTTAATCAGCGTTTTGTATGGAAAATTTTAAAGAAGTTGCATTTTTCATACTAACATTTTCTTAATTTATTTGACAACTACGAACACTAATGTTTCAAAACTTTTATCCAATAATGTTTAAAAACTAAGATAACGTATGCCACTTAGATTAAGCAACAAAAATAAGTTTTGGCTAAGTTAAAACAAACAGTGGTTTCATTTCTGCCAACAAAAAGAGGAGTTATTTTTAAGGTACTTTTTTTTTAAATAAAACTATATGATTGTAATAAGGATTTTTTACTATTGGCAGTTGTCTATGACGGTCATTATTCGATAGAATATCAAGCAATTGATGAATATTTTAAGTCATAGAAATGACGACGTTCTCTATTTGTGAGAAAAAAACGCCAATTTCATAGGTGGTGGAAGTGTATACCCATATACCTATGTATGTTAATCAAATTATGTACCAAAAAGAATAGTAATAAAATATCCAGGTGCCGCATAATCAAATAAAACATATGATTGGTCAATCGATTTATTATAATAACCAAATTAACTTTGCATTATCATACATTACCATCCAGTATATTAGTTCCTCTAGTATTGCGCAGTGGGAATATTGGATAAATATTGGAGATGGAACGACTAGAATTTGACTAACGAGGAAACCCGACTATCCGGCCATATTGGTAGTCGGCGACTAGTTGACAATTAGTTGGCAAAAGATACCGACTAATCGTCGAGTTACAGAAAAACAGGAAATAAATCGGCAGTATTTAGGTTTTTTTTTGTGGGTTGGGAAATCATCCAATGACATCTCCCGCTCTAGGGTGGAGCTCAGGGCGTGTCAGACTCTTACTGACTAAAACCCACCCCTGTTCCTTCCCTGCCCTGAGTGCCCAGGGGCGCGGTAACTCTGTTTCGATTTTATCCACAACCCCTGGCCCTGTAGACAAAGTAACATCGCTTCGTAGTGAAACGATATCTAAATTCGTCATCGTCTCTGAGATATCGATAAACATTTCCTAGCGTTAGCGTTCCTTCGTTATCTTTTTTGGCGATCCCGATCGAGGCGAAGGCGAACTCTGAAAGCGCTGCTTGTCTACGCATTTGTATGGGATAAACACGATAGCAATTCGTTTCTTTATGGTTTCGTTACGAATTATAACATTGTCTACCAACTTGCGATAACGATGTCGACAGTCGACTGTGACCATGTGACTTAGCGCGGTTTATGTCAATCTCATACATTTTAGTCTTTTCTAACTTCGTTATCGTTTTTAAATTGTTACTTTGTCTAAGCCCCCAGGGCAGGCATCGGCCATGACGAGCCCCGTCATGCTTTGCTGACAACTATTTGAAGCGCGCGTGGAACACTTCGCGCCGTCGACTCTCGGGTCTGGTGCTGTTCGGACGGCAGTATTTAGGTTAGGTTTAACATTTTTAGGATTCAAATCATTCTCGCAAGAACAGTTCAGTTGACGAAACAGCGGTAGAGTGTGGTACAACCACAACTATGCTGCACACTATTCTAACCTCTGTACCCCAAAACATGTAGCAAATGTGACCTCTACTTTGCCAGCGACGATGTCGTGGAAGTGGCTAAGTTTTGGGGTGGGTGGAGTTACACCATTTATAACTCAAGAACGGCTGGACCGATTTTAATGTTTTTGTATTTGTTTGATTTGTAAGCGTCCCAAATAGCTGAATAACTATTAAAACATCGGAAAAATTCAGGAAAAAAAATTATGAAGAAAATTAATTTATTTGATACGTTTTGTATGGAACGTTTTGTTAAATGATTCTGACGCGGTACGAAGTTCACCGGGTAATAAGAACAAATATAATAAAAAATATAGGCTGAATTCTATTGGACCCCGTTTACAGTCGGCAAATTAGTCGTTCGAGAGTCGGCCACTTGAGGACCGACTATTCGTCTAGTTGGCGAAATCCTAAATTGGCCCATCCGTAACAGATAGTGATTTACCAAATGCAAATACAAATTTATTTTTGTAATAAATATGGAACTTTCTGTACGTTAATTAAGTTAGTTTAGAATATTCGTTGTTAAAATAATGACAGCAAACTAATTACATACTACAGGTTAACTGAGAAAACATAACGTTCACGAAGCTATGTCGTAATAATTTTTTTTTAAACTTAAAATTGGAAGCAGTTTTCTATTAAGTTTTTTTTTTTTATTTGGGACAAGCCTGCCACACTATTACCGAACCATTGTAACTTCTGTAAGCCAGAATTAACAGTGGCGACCACCAGAAAAACGCCGAGGCAATGAAGCTCGACGAGACCCAGAGAAACGATTAACCTGTCTTGGGTCCCGCAACGAAATTAATCAGAAAAGACAGCGGAGGAGTAAGAAAAACATAATTTCCACTTCCATCCTAATCAAGCGGGAGATAGAACAAAGCTAGGCCATTAGCCATAAAGGGGGTATTTACAACTGGGGTAAGTCCAGTTGCCAAGCACCACTGGTTAAAAACACTAATATTATTGGGTCCTAAAACTGTGAGCTGTTACACTTGATTCCAATAATAGGTATGGCAAAAACGCTTGAACGCACGGAAATTCGTTCTAGTTTCCACAAGGTCCGTGTAATAGAAAACTCCAAAAACGTAGGCTGAATATTCTATTTAGGTTAACATTAGTTTCACCATTGTTTTGGTTTATTTTTATAATAAATAAGAATGCCATTTCTATTGTTTCTGTTTTGTGTTCAGTGCTCCCTGCATATAAGATTTGTTTTATAAGAAACCAGCGATGTACCTAATGTTAAAGATATCTACCTAACCAGTGGGTTTTCATAACAGGCACATTACACCAAACTCATTTGCACGACTTACAGTGTTACCAAACTACGTCTGTTACCGACAAATAAACTTAAATCCCCCAAAATTTAGCTCAACCCTCTACATACCCACGAATTTACAAGTTAACCCTAATTCCTGCCTGATATCGCTGGTACTGTGAGCTCCGCGTTTGTGAATTACTGGAATAATCCACGCACGATTGCCTATTATCTGGGTATCCACTTCTTCGCACAATTGGACTTTTTGATCCTATTAATGGTAGGTTTGGACTAAGTTGTTAAATTAAGGGCCTAGAATTAGGAGGTTATTGTTATTTGTGAATCGATAGGAGTTTGTTACAGTGTTTGTTTTGCGTCGTATTTTGTTTTGGGGTGTCGTAAAATTGCAATGTTATCGGTCTGAACTTGGAATAGGATTGTGTTTGGTGAGGCAGCTAAAATTGTGTTCATTGAATCGCTCAAAGCCATACTTATTGTATCTAATAAGAAATACATATTAGATGTAAAAAACGAGAAAGCTTTACAGTAGTCGCCTACGATGTGCAACATTTGACATCTCACCTTGGTAATAAGCAACCTTAACATTCTATCCTGAAAAATAAAATTATAACGTTTAGTTCCGATTTCGACCGCGCGCAAACTTATCGTGGGCACGCTCTTACCATCTGACGGCCTACAACCGCATGCGCTCGTTGGTCAAATCAAATAGCACGCGCTTCTCCGACTTCCTGTTACACACTTCCGTCCCATTTCACGAAATCAATCCCACAGATTGTAGCAAAGCGAGAGGAAAGATGTTACACATCAAAAATGTAATTAAGATGTGAAAACTAAAAAGAAAAGATGGAAATAAAGATGTAAAGACTATCATAACTAAATGAGTAGATACAGTTGTGCAAAAATGAAGTCACACAGTTACACATTTTTACGTACTCACTCTGAAATTTCTCCAGCATTTCATCAAGTTAAAACGCCAGCAAAATTCACTTTAAGCTCATGCAAATACCTAACTAAGTTACCGTAAATCTCAGTCGACATTCAACAGTCAGATTCTATTCGCAACACTAAAACGCTGCATTCGGCAAACGTCAAACTCAAATACAGGGACTGGGTACAGTAGACCGTTTCTAGACCTGTTTGTGTTGCAGTACATTACCATAATTAACTCCAAACACTACGTTGTCGCGGTGACAAGTCAAACATTCGGGGTATCGGTGAAAATTGTAAGCAAATAATATCTATCAGATACAGTATTTACTTACAACGAACTTGAATCAATGTGCGGGCCCGTAAAATGGCGCTTGAAGCTTTTTTAGGCTTCCGAAAGTTCTAGTGAAAAAACGGAACCCTTATTATATTATCACTAGTATGTCTGTCTGTCCGTCTGTCACAGCCAATTTGCTCCGAATCTACTAAACCGATTGAGTTGAAATGTGTTACCACATCTGTGACCCAAACATGGACATGTGACTTAATTTTTTTTTTTTTGGAATATGGGGTTTTTGAGGTGCAAATCGGAAAATTAAAAATTAAAGTTTTTCAAACTGTACCGTGCGACATATCAAATAAAAGCTCATATTATGAGTTTCTCAAATATGTTTTTTTTTTCATAATTTAAAAAAAAAAAAAAACTTATATAAAACTTATAATAAATCTAAATGCATATTTTTTAAATATGCATTTAGATTTATTTAAGTAAATAGATGAAAATTTACCAATCTCCCTCTTATCTCCGAAACTACTAAGTCGGAAATTTGGAAATAGGTATTTGTTTTTAAAAAAACATGTTAAAAAATATAATCGTTCGAAACCCTCAGCGCGCGGGTCCGACTCGCACTTATTGCGAATTGTATTAATTCATAGACTTTTTTTCTTGCTACTTAAATTTGGAGCAGTTTAAATATTATTATAATAATTTATTGGCTAATGTTGATAAAAGCTAAATAAACAAAGGCACAAAAAGAACTTACCATGTCAAACCTAATAAAATTGTATTAAAATATATATTTTCTCTGTCAAAATATTCTTATACGACTATAAGAATATGCATTTTGTGCGTTTTTAATATAAAATGTAATAGAAATATCTCTCCGGTTAGCAAAGCTAGGAATAATGAATTCAGATATTTTTCATTTCACTCCCTAATGCCATTTTCATGTACTCACTAGTCTTAATAAAATTTTCCAGTTCCTGGTTATGAATATAATAACTGCAGGGTTAAAACATTAAGGGAAATATGCAAAGGAATCTATTTCAATTACGATGTACCTGTCTATATATTTGAAATCTTTTTCTTTTTTTTATAAATCTCTAGGCATAGGAGTCATATTCATTCAGCAGCATATAGCGTAGCATAATCAGCCTATAATGTTCCCACTGCTGGGACACAAGCTTTCTCTCTGTGAGAGGGTGTGGGCCGTACCTAATCCAGCACGTGGCCCCAATGATGGTTGGTGGATGTCACATGACTCCGAAGTTTTCCTTCACCGTTTTAAAATCATTTGTGATGAATTATTTTTGGGGTCGCGAGACGATCTCCAGCCACCGTAGACGCGGGCCTGCGGACGGTGAGTAGTTGGTAGCTCGCCGTCCGATCAGGACCAGGCCCGAGAGCCGACGGCACGTACTGTTCCACACGCGCCTCATAGATATCAGCAATATAACGACGGGGCCCGTCATAGCCAATGCCTGCCCAGGGGTCGTGGATGAATTTGAAACAGAGTTACCGCGCCCCTGGGCAGGGAAGGAGCAGGGCAGGCAGGGAAGAAACAGGGGTGGGTTTTAGTCTGTAAAAGTCTGACACACCCTTCTGCTACACCCAGAGCGGGAGAAGTTTTATGATGATTTGCCACGCCCACAAAAAAAAAAGAAGGACCTACAACTTGAAAGTCACGGCCCGTTACCACTGGGCCACCACAGCTCAAGAGCAGCAGCATTTTAGCAGCTTATTAATATCCTATTAATAAGGAAATAAATTCCTTCGGTAAATAAAACGTCTACGATATCAAATATGATGCCGTTAACTTACCTACAAAGTTTTAATGATGTTTCATCTCGAATGAGTTAAGTAACCTAAGTGTAAATATTTAATGTCGATTCATCTATGTTGGAACTTTGCTGAAAGGGAAGTATTTAATGACATGTTTGTTTGTGCTGTTGAGGCAAATACCTGTTAGTGTAAACGATTATAGGTTAAGTATCATGTTTCCGCGAGGTTTATTTCAGCTAGAAGCATGTAATACTCTCCTGAGAATACTGTTCAAATACTTCATACTCGTTCTGGTAAGAATAGAAATAGATTCCAATACTCTAGACTTTAGTAGGCACTAAAGATTATTATCATAGGTACATCAAACACTGTTCTTAATATGACCGATCTAAATATAGCATTTCGAGTTAAGAATGTGTCAAACCTGACTTTAATGCGATAGATTGAGCGGTTTTCAGACTACAATAGTTGTTCCGGATCTGGGTGTCTTGTGTATGTGAAATATACATGTTTGTGAACGCACCCACGATACAGGAATATTCCTAGTGTGGGGTAACGTTTCTAAAAAAAAAAAATAGAATTTAAAAAATACCTACTGAACTTCAAATTCTTAATTCAGGCATGGGGTTCTGCCAGGGTCACTGGATTGTTCGAAATAGGTACCGCGGCCCTGGAACGTGTAGGGCAACTGAAGGTTGAAGGGAACACGGTTGAGATTTAGTTAGTAAGAGCAGACTCAGAACACTCTCTCCTGCTCCACCCAGAGCAGGAGAAGTCACTTGATGATTTAACACCCTCAAAAAACAAGGTTAGAGCGAGAGGGAATAAAAATCAAAATCAAAATCAAAATCAAAAGTCATTTATTCAAACTAGGCTGAGAACCAGCACTTTTTGAACGTCAAAGTTCTACATAAAGACAGTCCCCCAAAAAACGCCCGCCCGTCACCACTTCCTAGTGTTTTAGCTGTGAAGAAGAAGTGGCCAACAAACTCCCCAGCAACACATCTGTCTGTTAAGTTTTAAGAACTTGAATCTATATAATTCTAAGCAACAATCTCAACATTATGTAAAACAGAAAAATAAATATATGTCGTCTAAAATATAATCATAAAATTAAATAATCCGCCACTTGCCAGCTAGCACACTCAATCATGCCATTAAAAACCAACTCAAGCATAAACACTAAACCAAATTAAAGAAGCCTCCATACATAACTGGTGTGCCTGCTTACAAGAACAAAGATTGAAACTATCAAAGGGCTGTGATTCGAAGCCACAAGTGATGAACTAGGGCCATCACACTAAATTTGGTAGACAATTATTATATGAACTCATATAATTTGTTATAACCATAAGCTAAATATGGAGAAAGAACATCAAGTGTAACATTGTCTTGCGTTCAACACAGCGACCAACTATTATTATCTTCTAAGTAGTCGTTGATGGAATAGTATGCTTTCGAACAGAGACTAGATTTAACTTTAGTTTTAAATGAATTAAAAGGCAAGTCAAGAAAAGAACGGGGTAGCTTATTGTAAAATTCGATACCGAGACCCTCAAACGAACCATGAACCCTACGAACACGGTGGGAAGGAACATGAAGTTTATACTTATTTCTGGTGTTAAAATTGTGGATATCACTGGTCTTTTTGTACAAATGTATATTTTGTCTAATGTATAATATGTTTGCAAAAATGAATTGAGATGCCACCGTGAGAATTCCAATCTCTTTGAAAATTTCTCGTAAAGAAACTCTTGACCCTAACCTATAGATTGCTCGTACAGCACGTTTTTGTAAAACAAATATATTTTGTATGTCCGCAGCTTTACCCCACAAAAGAATACCATAAGACATAACACTATGGAAATAACTAAAATAGACTAACCGTGCTGTGTCAACGTCAGTATATTGTCTAACTTTTCTGACGGCGTAGGCGGCAGAGCTGAGCCTTCCTGATAGGCCTGATATATGTGCGCCCCATTGAAGTTTGGAATCAACAGTTATACCCAAAAAAACTGCCGAGTCCACAGTTTCAAGCACTTCTTTATTTAAGATGACATTAGGTCCTAGATTTATAACATTAGGTAAGGCAAACTTTATACATTTAGTTTTCTTAGCATTAAGAACTAAGTTATTTGTCGTAAACCAATCCGTAACCATTGAGAGAGCGCTATCTACGTTATCAAAATCATTTCTATTCCTATCTACTTTAAAGATAAGAGAGGTATCATCTGCAAACAGTACTACGTCACAGATACCCTTTAAAAAAGCAGTCTCATACTTCTGAGAAGCAGTAATCTCGCTCGCGCATAAGGAGGCGGAACGGGTGAGGGAGACTCAACGGATTCTCTCTCACGCCCAAAGCCGCAGCCGCCGCAGAAGACACCCTGGGCGTCGGGGGTCGCAAAACGATCGCCGGCCACCATAGACATAGACGCAGGCCTGCGGATGGCGAGTAATGGGTAGCTCGCCGTCCGATCAGCACCAGGCCCGAGAGTCCACGGCGCGTAGTGTTCCACGCTCGCCTCAAAGAAATGTCAGCCACCACTGACGGGGCCCGTCATGGCCGATGCCTGCATGCCAAGGGGTCGCGGATAAATTCGTAACAGAGTTAGTGTGCCCCTGGGCACTCAGGCAAGGAAGGGACAGGGGTGAGTTTTAGTCAGTAAGAGTCTGACATGCCGTCCCGCTCCACCCAGAGCGGGAAAAGTAATAGGATGATTTTCGAAACCCAAAAAAAAAAAACAATGGGGTAACTCTTCTAACACTTTTTGCTTTTACCAAAACGTCGACGACCAACCATGACAGTAACATGCAACTAATATTGCTCATCTATAAACTCAACCAATACCTAAATAATCAAAAAATCCAGTCCTCCTAATTAAAACCTCCCAACTTATCGGAACAAATCTGCACAGGTACATAAAGGTATATCGATTGACACACCAGGCCGTCCCACTGAACCGATTCTGTTTAATCAACGGCCCGGATTGGAACTATTGGAACTATTCGAAGTGATTGAAGCGAGAACTCCGGTTGACGAGCAATCTTCAACTAATATCCTTCGCGAGAACTCAATTACAATACGGCAGTGCCTTTAATTTCCTCATGTAAGGCTGTTGGAAGCTTACTGATTTAACAATGCATGTTACTATTTGTTGCCGATGCTATCTCGATGGGTAATCTGGAGTGTGCGAACGTGGTGAGAATACAGTGAGTTGGGGTAAAAGAAACTCAAATGCAATGGTTGTGGGTACATGGGAGTTTGATTTTTTATCAATTTACTAACGAATAGTTTCTCTCAGACTTCTTCTGGTTTAACTGATTTCGTTAGTTTGATTGCACCACCAATCTAAAGACTTGTGACAAAATGACGAATAGCATTCGAAACTCCAATAACTAGGTATCTATTTCCAGTAACCTAGGTAGTTATAGAGCGTGCTGCACTGATATTGGATCCAACAGAAGAATAAAGAAGCCACCTGTTTCTCACAAATAAACAAAAAACAATAATCGAAAGCACCACTTTTTCTAACCCATTCTACAAGTGCCTATTGTCAGAATACCCAGGCCATGTAAACATTATTAGTGGTACAAAAAATACAATCTAGTCTACACAAAGCCGTTGTATCTGTGTCTAGTCTGAAACCTATTAACAATAGAACATTTATAGTTATCTCAGAGATCTCCATTCGAATAGATTTGGTTCTAAATTTCACTGCTTTGTCTGTTTTAGTGTCAAGCGCCGTATTTATGTGTTATTGTGTTGCCTTCGGCGAATTTGGGTTTATTTGGCTGGATTCTAGTTTTATTTTTTGCATGATATTTAATTTTAGTATTTAGTTTGCAGCATTTAGTGCTATTTCCCTTTTATGACACCTGCGGCTGAACAAAACGATTGTTAACCTTTAAATTGGGTTTTGAACAAAAACCACAATAGCATCAACTTCTTCTGTGAAACCATATATGAATATTTCTACAAAGCCTTCACACGAGAATTATCCGATGAAACAAGGTAAGTGTTCCAGCTTCCAATCATCTCTTTGATTTCCGGATTATTGTGGAAACTAGGACAGGTTTAGAAATGTACCGAACAAGCAATGAAACAGGCAGCGTGGAACTGCTGAGCGCTTTCAACAATGCATGGAAAATATTTGTAGAAGCAAATCTAATAATTTGTTTCTTTTTACGTTGGTATTTAGTAATGAAGATATGATTCAAATCTAAGCAAAAATCTAGAGCAACAGTAAACTAACCTGCAAAAGAATTTACCCATAAAAATCCCAAACATAATCCACAAAACAAAAAATAAAGACAAACGGAAAGATTTGTAAAGATTTTTGAATAATAAATTCCTTAAGACCTCCGTCCTGGGCGACTACTTAGGCTACGATTCTTTAATAAGAGACAGAATCCTTGGCCATAAATAAGAAAATACGAGTACTTTCTATTGTAAAGAATAAAATAATTTCAGATCTAAAAATTTCTTCTTAATTCAGATGACAGGCCTCGCCAATGATAACTTATAAGTGTAATAAAACCGCTCACTCCAGTATAGAATATTATATTTACAGCTTTATCAATAATACAATATTATAGAGCTATTACTTCTACTAGCTTTAATATAAAATTATGCTAACTGTACACCAATAAGGCAATAGACCAATTGTGTGACCGATCTCGACGAGCGCCAAGGGAACAAGGCCTTTCTTCAAGCCGTTGCCCGCCATAACGCTACACCGACAACTTTCCACAGACAATCACAAATTCAACGTTTCGGTGCTGCCAGCACAATTAGTCGATTGCAATAAATAGTCAAATATAAACAATTAATATTCAGATTAAATAACAAAACCTAACACTCGTCCATCCTGACAACGTGTATGTCCTCATATACGGTATCAAGTAAAGACTAAAACCTAACACTCGACTCAATACACATATTTCAAAATATATACACTAGTGTTAATACAAATAGTGAAGTCAATTACAAATCAATCAATTATAAAGGCTTAATACATCTCTTTTTTTTATAATTTAAAGTCCCCAACTTTTGGAGTTACCCATTATCTCCTGAAGTTACTGAAGTTGTGCAATTTTTGGAGCTACCCAAACTACTCTGATGTTCCCATACGTCTCCAACTTTTGGAGTCCTCCAACATTTACATGGAGTTCCCTAAGCTTCAGTCACCCATAAGTCTCCAACTTTTGCAGTCCTCCAACATTTGCATGGAGTTCCCTAAGCTTCAGTCATCCCATAAGTCTCCAACTTTTGGAGTTCTCCAACATTTGCATGGAGTTCCCTAAGCGCCAGTCACCCCATAAGTCTCCAACTTTTGGAGTCCTCCAACATTTGCATGGAGTTCCCTAAGCGCCAGTCACCCCATAAGTCTCCAACTTTTGGAGTTCTCCAACATTTGCATGGAGTTCCCTAAGCACCAGTCACCCCATAAGTCTCCAACTTTTGGAGTCCTCCAACATTTGCATGGAGTTCCCTAAGCACCAGTCACCCCATATGTCTCCAACTTTTGGAGTCCTCCAACATTTGCATGGAGTTCCCTAAGCGCCAGTCACCCCATATGTCTCCAACTTTTGGAGTCCTCCAACATTTGCATGGAGTTCCCTAAGCGCCAGTCACCCCATAAGTCTCCAACTTTTGGAGTCCTCCAACATTTGCATGGAGTTCCCTAAGCACCAGTCACCCCATAAGTCTCCAACTTTTGGAGTCCTCCAACATTTGCATGGAGTTCCCTAAGCGCCAGTCACCCCATAAGTCTCCAGCCCACAAGTCATTCCCACAAGTCATGCCCACAAGTCATGCCCACAAGTCATGCCCACAAGTCATTCCCACAAGTCATTCCCACAAGTCATTCCCACAAGTCATTCCCACAAGTCATTCCCGCAAGTCATTCCCACAAGTCATTCCCACAAGTCATTTCCACCAGTCAACTCATTATCACTCAAAACAACAACAAACAACTTAACAGTTTACAATCTCTTCTCCATTTTCTTTTTATAACAAACTCAGAAATCACGCAACCTTAATAAACTTCAAACAATTAATTCAATAAACAGCAAATTGACATTATACAACCAATAACTTGAATATTTTATCTACTTATTTGTTCTAATTTTCTTTACAATCATCAAATTTATCATCAGTACATTCACAATTACTACTACTCTCATTAAAAATCTAAAGCAGCTACATGAACCCATGGTAAGATTCTTTTGTTTTTCGAGCTCCTTAATCCGGGAATCGCGGCTAACTTCTGTCTATCATTTCCGAGCGACGCAACTACCCGCTAAGACCCCTACATAGGCCCATAGTTTTTTCTTTTATAAATGTAGTTTTTGTAATCTTTACTAATTTTCCTACTTACGAGCTGGATGTCTATTACTATCATAACTATCCTTTTATCTGCTCGCGAATGGTAACAAGATTAGTCGCGTCTCTATAGTAGCTTTTCATATGTCATTCAAACGTGGATCATTTTTACTATTCATGTGAGTACCGAACGTTACCTCCGCTGGGGTTTCGCGTCATCTTCTGGACGAATTTTGCCAACTTTGGTATCCCCAACCCTTTGTCGTGCCCGAGATTCTGTGCTATCTAAGAACTTAGAATAGTCCAGTTGTACCGTTCTACTTACTCTTTCGATTGTGGGCTAGCGACAGCATTCAACGCATGCTTGATGCCCTTTTCGGTACCATATTTCAGAAAATACAAAATTCTGACACTGCAAGCTTTGTATATATGTATTTGAAACTTATTTGTAAGATTAAATCCAAAGATGCCTTATCATCTGATACTGTTTAACGTAACAGGAGAAACAACAAGCTACGCTGATGCAAAGCCAGTACAGCTCTAATGTGAAAAAGCATAATTATTATGCCGATCCCCGCAAATATATATAAATAAAAATAAATCGCCGAAATGTATGTACGCGCATAACTTCCGAACGACTGCAACAAATTTGATCATTCTTTTTCTTTGTTCGTGTTTGTCAGGACAAGGTCTGTATCAAAGAAAATTATGGGAAATCAAATAAACAAAATTGCAACCGTGCGAAGCCGGGGCGGGTCGCTAGTTTATAATAAAATTTTAAAAATATACGATTAGATTGAAAAAGAAATGAAAAAAAGTAATGTTGCTATAATTTAAATTACTACTTAAATGGCTCTTTGACATCTTAATTTATTCAATTATTATTTACATAATACCTATCACACTAATATTATAAAGGCGAAAGTTTGTGAGTGTGTGTGTTTGTTACTTCTTCACGCGCAAACGGCTAGACCGATTTGAATGAAATTTGGTAAGTAGATAGCTTATACCCCGGATTAACACATAGGCAACTTTTATCACGGTCTACGCGAGTGAAACCGCGGGACGCAGCTAGTATGATTATATATCTTACTGACATCCCTAATTTGAACTATAATTAATAATAGCTGTTTATCACCAATGTAAAAGACTTAACATTTCTACGTCCATGATTGTGATAGAAAGTAGATTAAGACCATGTATCTATTCAACTTGGAATCACCTATACTTGAGTGTAAGCCACCAATTAGCACTACCTACTTAACAGCATAACCATTGAATATTGTGCTTCACTAAACTGAATATCAGTTATGGAATTAGTCCTAAACCTAATTTGTTTTTGAAGTAGAAAAACATTCTTCAGCACTATGACCAACTTTAAATACACTTTGTACACGTTATGAGCGGCTTTGGGTATCTAGAGAAAGTATGTTCCTTTTCCTTACATTTAGGTAAGTTGACTCTAATTTATTTTATTAGGTATTTGTATCAAAAGAAACAAACTGAAATCGCAAACAGAAAGAACTTTTGAAATGCATTAAAAATAAGTAAGTTAGAAACCTTTCAAATCTAGTGCAAGGGGAAACTATCAGTAACAGAAAATACCCAATTGAAGCAGTTAAAAACTGAGGAATCATTGATTTTAGTTGTTGGCACATTTGTTTTATCTGAATCATTCCTGGATTTAAACCGAGAATCAGCTATGCTTTCGCCTACATTGAAACTAAAATACTAAAAGATAAATAATTAAATTATGTTCAATATGGTGAAAGTTTCATAAACATACGCTTAATGTTTTTTTTTTTTTGCGTGATTCAATTTTTTTTTTTTTATCCGCGTTAGACATAACTTTACAAATTAATTACACTATGATAAAACACTACAATTTCAAATATTCACATATCAAATTACGAATAAAATTGTCTAGAGTAACATATTTTTTCAAAGAAATAAAACTAGTCGTTTAGACGTGATGTTCAATTTTACAATCATCAGAAGTCGTAGGCGCCTAAACGTGACGACTTAATTTCGTAAAGTTTTTAGACGGCGCTTTGACGATAAACGACTAAGTGCACTGCTCACCCCGCTTTCCATGACTCTGAGACGCTCTCGTTCTCGTCCCAGCTCCTCCTTCTCGCGTAGACTCAACGACGTAGGGTGCCGGCGAAGACTGCAACTTCGACTTCGGAGACGCCTGAGACCGCTTTGCCTCGCATTGCCTCCGCTACGAGCTCTTGATCTGGCTTGAGCTGTATGCCGACTTCGAATCCGAGGGCGCCTGTTACTGCTTGGCCTCGCACTGCCGTCGTTAGTTGCTATCGATCTGGCTTCAGTTGTATGGTGCGATTGACCCCTCGTCGGCGTCGATAAGCGCCACGAGCTAGTCCCTTCATCGCGTGGCATGGTGCGAAGTTCATAAAACAGAAATAATAAAAAGGGTTTAAAACAAAACACACACAATAAAAGTCACGAAAAGTTTTGCAGGGTATTTTGACAATATCTCTGAAACGGTGCGTCTGAGCTCAAATATAAGCAAAATTTTCACCCCCTTTAATAAACGCTGTAGAAGGATCCATCCATTTTTTTTTGTCGGTTAAAAACTTAAATTTTTAAAAGATCATTTCGTTCTACCCTCACGATTTCTTTGTAAAAAAACAAGCAATAAACGTTGCGAAAAGTTTTGCAGGGTATTTTGACAATATCTTTGAAACCATCAGCTCTAAAATAACCAAAATCTTCACCCATAAACCCCGTAGAAAGAACCATAAAACCTAAATTCATATGAAACGTAGTTATAACACAACATTTTGTTAGTGTAATCTAATAGAATCGTAACCATGATTCTAAAGCGAAATTCAAGCACTTATAAATAGGCGTGTACTTACCACTTCTGAACTGTAATAAAACCGCTCACTCCAGTATAGAATATTATATTTACAGCTTTATCAATAATACAATATTATAGAGCTATTACTTCTACTAGCTTTAATATAAAATTATGCTAACTGTACACCAATAAGGCAATAGACCAATTGTGTGACCGATCTCGACGAGCGCCAAGGGAACAAGGCCTTTCTTCAAGCCGTTGCCCGCCATAACGCTACACCGACAACTTTCCACAGACAATCACAAATTCAACGTTTCGGTGCTGCCAGCACAATTAGTCGATTGCAATAAATAGTCAAATATAAACAATTAATATTCAGATTAAATAACAAAACCTAACATAAGAAATATTTCCAATTAGACTACACCTATATTTTCTGTCTAACGACACATTCCAATATACATGAAACCCTGCTCGAAATATGAAACTGTTTATTTTTATCTGAAGTCTAAGTGAACTTCATCATTTTCGTCCTTGTTAGGGTTCCGTACCCGAAGGGTAACTAACGGGACCCTATTACTAAGCCTTCGCTGTCCGTCTGTCTGTCAGCGGGCTATATCTTATGATCCGTAATAGGTAGACAGTTGAAATTTTCACAGAATGTGTATTACTTTTTAATAAAATCGTACGGAACCCTTCATGTGCGAGTCAAACTAGCACTTAACCGGTTTTATGATTAATATGCTCGCGTTTGAACACTATATCACCTGATGGTAAGCAATGATGTGGTCCTTCTTTTGCCTTTATCATAGTTTGCTACATGCTCTTATATTCATACTTCTCGTCATCGCCACCATCATCATCATCATCATAAGCCTTTTTTAATGTCCCCACTGCTGGGGCACAGGCCTCCTCTCAGTGAGATTGTGTGGGCCGTAATCCACCACGCGGGTCCATAGCGGGAAACTTTTAAATTTGAAGACATGACGTGACATCCACCAACTTCTCTTCAACAACTCAATTTTTTTTAAATAAAATGTCTCAACTAAGCTTTAAAAAGATTTTCTAATTCGCAATTCCAACAGCCATCCGAGTAAGCTTAGGATAAGGAACAGCTCAATATATGTTTTTCGCCCATATCTAGTCTTCATCACAATTTAACTACCAAAACAGTTTATTGAATAAACTGACTCCAGTCCTAGTATAAAGCCGGTTGGGCGAATTTGAATAGAACACGCTATCCGCCGGTGTCGCGGTACCGAATAGGATTGTATCGGCAATAGGCCTCAGGTGGCGATTAGAGCAGATCTCTGAATAGATAGGGACACGCAACTCCATACACAAGTCTACAATACTATTTAACTTCGGATTGTGTTTGGTACTAGTTGGATTGCCGTAGGCAGGTATGTCTTTGAGGGTGTTGAACTGTTTGGGAGGAAATAAAATATTTGAAATGCGGAAGACATTGCTTTTATTATTGCTTTACAGTAGAATTTACTAACAGAATAATGTAGCAGAAGGTATTGGAATTAATTTTATTGTAACTGTAGTTAACAGAGCAAAATTTCGTGAATATAGTTTAGTCGTCATGTGAGTCTAGCAGGGCTCACAATACTGGGCAAGGTGGAAGGAAAACGCTCTCAAGGCTGAGCAGATGTTCTGATAGGATAAAGAAGGCTGTTGGAGGCAGCATATGCCGAGCGGTCCACATTGCAGAAGAACGCAAAACTTGGAGCCGCGTCATATGTGGTCGCGATCCTCAGCAGTGAGGGAACGACGAAGAAGAAGTAGAAGATGATGACTCAAAATTTTATAAAAAATCTGTTTAGTTTCTAGGCTTTGCTAGCATGCCTTGTGACGAAGCCGATAATAAGTTTGGAAGATGAATGATGATTTATTTTGCAAATTGGTTTTCTAGAAGCCTTTTACACATAAATTTTTGTCAATTTAAGGCCCTTCTCACGGTCCAGTGGCGCCCTCATTTAATAAAAAATCGTAGCATAGCACAGAAAATAAATATTAAGAAATCCAACTTCACGTTTGTTACAAAGAGGATAAAGAATTTTTACGTTGTTAAAACAGGTCTCAAAATGTTTCGTATCCAAAATAGTAGGCAAAAGTACCAAAAACGGCCGTTTCTAACACTTTTGCCTACTACTTGGGATACGAAACATTTTGAGACCTCTTTATCCTCTTTGTAACAAACGTGAAGTTGGATTTTTTAATATTTATTTTCTGTGTTATGCTACGATTTTTTATTCAATGAGGGCGCCACTGGACCGTGAGAAGGGCCTTAAACTAGATGAGGCTGTTGTTTCCTCGCTGACTACCCTAAGGAGAAGCACCGAAACAAACTCAGAGGTTTCTTTTGATATTCATGTAATATTGATATGCATGTAATCAAATCAAATAATAATTATATGAGAAAGAGATCAAAAAAATAAAGGTTAATGTCGGTGATAATTTTATGACAAATAAACACAACAAAAAATTGGCGCAATTTAAGTCAGCAAATAGATGAATAGCAATACAGCAAATGATATAACAATACATACAAAAAATAAATGTATTTATACCGAAATTGTGGAGCCTGAAAAATTCAATTTATGAGAATGTATCTAGTAGTTTTTCCTTAAAAATGAATCTTAATTTAAAGCTGCACATCCGAGTTGGCTACTTGCTTGAGACCATATTTAGCTTTTGACGCATTTAATATTTTCTCTTTCACGCGAGGTTCCATAATAATTATCATTTTTAAATTTCAATATTACCCTACATATTTCGACATGTTCTCTCTAATAGAGAAAATTAGATTCCCGCTATAGCGGGAGTCGATTTTTTTTTTTTTATATTTTTCAAACCGATTTTAACCATGCTGACTCAGGTGCTGCGTAAAGTCGATCGCTACTCGTATCTTTGTAAACAACATGCTCTAGATATTAAGTAACGTGTAATGTAATATCGGGTTTATAGTAGAGACTTTATAGGTGTTTGAATATTATTTCGTATTTCGGAATATCTTAGGAGCGGTGCGATTGATCAGAAATGCCGGCGGGAATATTATTAATTGCTGTGGCTGAATTCTGGTCAGAACATATTATTTGAAACGAAATCATCCATGCTACGAAAAAGAAGAATATCTTGATCAGTCAGTATTGATATAGTTCACTATGTAATTTATCAGGCACGATTTATATATTATTAAATATATTATATATACCTGCAAATTGCAAAAAAACGTAAAAAAAATCAGAATTTCGCGGGCTACCCTGGAGCTTTCACCTTAACAAGTGAGATATCACCTAAGTGACTAAGGCTATAAAATTTAAAAAAAAAAAATTTTAGCAACCGCTAAAAGATAAGCGTAGTCGTACTGACGTCATGTGGCATATCAAAGTAAAGAGCATAAGGATACGATTCCAACGATATAACTCACTAAAACGTATGAAATAAAACAATCAAAAATCCCGACTGACAAAAACATCTAAAACGTGCCAAACAAGTCACTTTTCGAGCAGTCTAATACAGTTAGTGGAATTTATTTTAGTTTAATCACAGTTTTGATAGGTACTCGATAACTTTTAGTTGTTTTTTGTCAGTTGGGTTATTTGTAGTAGGTAGGTCCTCCAAAGTATGAATGAACTTCTAGTTAGAATACACGTTCCAGAAACGCATAAAGCCTAGCATCCTCCTTGGTAACGTTTACCAATAACAAAATTTTCCAACATATTTTCGCAACATGATCTCAGAACAATAGAACCAACTTTCTTAAGCCTCGAATAATATGCATTTTAATTACATTTTCTTACTTCTGAATTATGCAAGGAGCAGTCGTTATTCTTAATGGTACGGATAAAATCCTAAACGATTATTTTGCTATTGTGCGTTTTGAGATGGAGATAGCGCTGTAAAGTTGTTCAGCTTTATTTAATTGATCGCGTTAAGTGAGTTCCTTGTGTTAGTTTAAGGTATATTTATATAGCCTACAGCTAAGTAGGCTATATAAATGAAACTAGCAAACATTTTGTGCGTGATTTTGATAAAGTCTTCTGATGTGATGCAGTCTCAAAACAATACAATGATCGACTCACAAAATTCAATAGAATACACTAAAGTTCCTGATACAATAAGCACTCGAGACAACAATCCGATTCACGCGAACATCAAAACAAATCTTCAGCAAGAACTCAAAATATTTCGCGAGAAACAAAACAAAACAAAAGTTTTAAAAACGACACCGATCCAAATAACAGGACGAGATAATACGAAGGGCGATTTAGTGAAACGTCATCAGCAGTCAAGACACGTCCTACACCAGCCTGTGACACAGCCTCCAGATACAGAAAAAAAATAATACACGAACAACTTTCACAAAAGTGGGCGAAGTCATTTATCAAGCTAGCGCTAAGAACTCTCGACAGGGAGAACTTTTGATACAGGATACGCTGGCGCTAGACATTAATAATAAGGATATCGTAGTACTCGGAGTGTTTTCAGGATGTCTTCAACGTGTTTTATCACTTAAAGCTCGAAAACTTTCCTCTTAACGTCACAGCGTTTTTGCTCGCCTCTGTCGTGTCAATCGCGACCTAGATAAAAAGAACTTGTAGCTTTCTTTTATGCATCTAGAATTCTTGTTCTTCAAAATGCTTTTTGTGTTGTGTTATGTTTCTGCTTTTTAATATTCCAAACTGCTATTTGTAAAGTTTCTCCATTAAACTACCCCAAGATTTAACATTCTCACGCGGAGGTTGTAACTTGTAACTTCATAATAGTATCAAAGCTAATATATCGAGAACAAACAACTTCGGTATCTTTATTCCCGGCGCCTGCCTCCAAACTCGGGCCGTATTCTGTACGTAACTAACTTCGAGTTAGACCCGTAAACGACTTTACGTGTCGAACAAGGAAATCAAATTATCAACTCCTACTAACTTCGCACCTCTTCCAGCCCGTACGAGATACTGGAATTTGTTGCCCGAAAACGGTCGCCCTTCACTATTTGAAAATTCTGTACGTTTCTTTAGACAAAAATGTGTGTAGGGGCACGCGACGCCAAACAAGCTTTATTGGGTATCTTCGCCAAAGTATGCGAGTTGGGAATTCAATAAGTGACAGTGAAACGAATTAAGGGTTACCCACGATAGCGTAACCTGCACTTTGGGTCCGATTGTCACTTTTTTGTTTACTTTTACCGTTGATTCAAAAACTTTTACAACTTAATGTTTAACTCCAAAGTTCAATAAAGTAGTCCATAAATCAAATAGATTAATCGTCATAATAAAGGACACATTACGCATTGAAGCGCAGTCAGTAGAACATTTCTTTCACAAACTATTCAATAACACATCGGTCATTCAAAGAAAAACACGACCATGCATCTATTACCATAATTTCAAGACGGTGCGCAGGTTCCTTTTTTAACCCGATGCGGTGGCTCGATTAAGAAAACATTACATAATTGTGCGAGAGCTGTCGGGCGCGCAAGTGGCGCCATGCGAGGGAACGTGTAACTATGTGGGGGTGGTGAGGGTGCGGGGGGTTCGCAGAGGGGCGGCTATGAACGCCACCACTCTCGCCGAACTGACGGACCGATCGCTTCGCCAGTCGCTCATGAACCACGATGAGGACGGCACGCGTCCGCGTTGCCTCCCACAACGATACGTGCGTCGCGACGTAAACATTAACCTGTGAAGTGACACATTAATAATGACTATAATAGAATATTGACTCAAACTCAGTGACCGTTTCTAGTTACCGTTTTCATCAAATCGGTATAGACAAATGTGTTTAGAAAATGTTTCAATTGCTGACTCTTTTGTTAGTGACTTTGGGTGTTAATGCGGCTTATGCTCCGAGAGGTGTGGATAACTGCAGTCGCCTGTCTAAAGGTGACGAGGGCACACTGTGCCGGGTGCGAACCTTAGACGCCGATGGATCCAGTTTAACATCTGCATCTTCTGAGAACACGAAGCGTCTCTCCGTGGAATGCAACCAGCTGCTTCTCTTTGAAAGTTATCTGGAAGCAAACTATTTCCAAAGATTTTCAACGCTTTCTGAACTATTACTCGAGAACTGCAAACTTCTGAGAATACCCGGCAATGCGTTTGAAGGCTTACGAGAACTGAAAAAGTTGTCGATTCGATCTAAAAACTACGATTGGGGCCCGAATAAAAACTTGGAACTCTCACTCGGAACTTTCAACGGTTTGCGGGAACTGCAAACACTCGACCTGGGTGAAAACAACTTGAAGGCGATACCACAGGATGTCTTCTGCCCGCTGGACAATTTACAAGTGCTAAATGTAGCTCACAATAGGATCAAAAGTGTAGATCGTCTCGGCTTTGGGAAAAGCTGTGGTTCCGGTCTGCGAAGCCTAGATTTAAGCCACAATGAACTCAAGACGCTCTCCGAGGAATCGGAAATCACAGGATTAAAACGGCTTCAGGAGTTAAGACTCCAACACAATAATATCACAGATATTTCAGGTGAAACATTCAACGGGCTTATTTCGCTCCGTATACTAAATATTTCTTATAATAACCTTCAGTTTATACCAGAGGGTACGTTCGCGAGCACGAAGGAGTTACGAGAGGTTTATTTGAATAATAACTTGTTATTTGAACTAGCCAGAGGCGTGTTCCACCGATTAGAACAGTTGCTTGTCTTAGATTTATCGAACAATCAGCTCTCGAGCGCTCACATAGACAGTGGTACATTTATTGGCCTTATACGCTTAGTCATTCTGAACTTATCTAACAACGCGTTGACGAGGATTGACGGCAAAACCTTCAAGGACTTATTCTTCCTGCAAATATTAGACTTAAAAAATAATTCTATAGGTTATATTGAAGATAATACCTTCCTTCCTTTGTATAATTTGCATACTTTAAATTTAGCCGAAAACCGCTTACACACCATAGACGAGTTCCTATTTAACGGATTGTTTGTACTTAGCAAATTAAATTTAAACAATAACTTACTAATTAATATAGATCTGAAAGCGTTTAAGAACTGTTCGGACCTTAAAGAATTAGATTTAAGTTCAAACCAGTTAACAGACGTCCCGTCAGCCATTTGGGAGTTATCTCTATTAAAAACTTTGGATCTCGGCGAGAATCAAATACTGGATATCAAAAACGGCTCCTTCAAAAACTTAGACCAATTAACCGGTTTAAGATTAATCGACAATCAAATCGGAAACCTTACAGTCGGTATGTTTTCTGATTTGCCAAGCCTACAAGTGCTCAATTTGGCTAAGAATAAAGTCCAAGCCGTAGAAAGAGGCACTTTTGTTAACAACAAACAGTTAGAGGCGATCAGATTAGACGGCAATTTCATATCAGATATCAACGGAGTTTTTTCGACCTTACTGAGTTTGCTTTGGCTCAATTTATCGGAGAATCATTTAGTTTGGTTTGATTACGCTTTTATACCGGTTAATCTGAAATGGCTCGACGTGCACGGTAATTTTATTGAACATTTAGGAAATTATTACAAACTTCAAGACGAAATTCACATAAAAACATTAGACGTGAGTCATAACCGTATCGTGGATATTTCGCCGATGGCAATTCCTAACAGCGTGGAGTTACTGTTCATAAACAATAACCGCATAAACAGTATTCAAGTGAACACGTTTATGGAGAAGCATAATCTCACCCGAGTTGATATTTACGCAAATGACATATCTCATTTAGATATCAACAGCCTCCGGTTGTCTGCGGTCCCCCTGAACAAGTCGTTGCCTGAGTTCTACATCGGAGGAAATACGTTTAACTGTGATTGTTCCATGGAATGGCTGCCTTTGATAAACAATATGACTGCAATGAGACAGCACCCAAGAATAATGGATCTTGAGAACGTAATGTGCAAAATGACACACACTAGAGGCGTAACACACGTTCCATTAAGCAACTTAAAGTCAACCGATTTCTTGTGTACATACGAAACTCATTGTTTCACTCTATGCCGCTGCTGTGATTACGTAGCATGCGATTGCCAAATGACATGCCCGAATAATTGTTCCTGTTATCACGATCCCACTTGGAATAAAAACGTGGTCGATTGTTCTAGCCAACGTGCAATTGAAATACCAGAGAAAATTCCAATGGACGCAACAGAGGTATACTTAGACGGCAACGACTTTAAAGAACTACAAAATTATGCATTCATTGGTCGCAAAAATATGAGATCTCTGTATGTTAATTCAAGTGAAGTTGAGAACATTCAGAATAGAACGTTTGCGGGTTTAACCTCTCTCATTACACTGCATCTTGGTAACAATAAGCTAAAGCATTTAAACGGGTACGAGTTCGAACATCTGACGCAGCTTAACGAGCTATACTTACAAGACAATTTTATCAGCCATATAGCAAACTCGACGTTCCTAACTTTGAATTCATTAAAAATCTTAAGAATAGATGGCAATAGACTAGTAGATTTTAATGTATGGAATTTGAATATCAACAGAAACTTGAACGCTCTCACACTAGGCAACAACATGTGGTCGTGCAAATGTAGATATTTACAAAAGTTCACATCATACATATCTGACAATGTCGCTAAAGTTGTTGATATAACAGATGTATGGTGTTGGAACACTGACCCGAAATCAACACAAAAGAAGGAACTGAATTTGAATGGCACAATTTGTAGCGACTATTATGCCGGAGATTCTGTTATAGATAACATGTTGGTCTCAAATTACATGCCCATGATGGTGACTACGCTCTCCGGATTCATGTTGATTATGCTAGTCATCCTTGTGATTTTCTTATTCAGAGACACGATTCGCGTATGGCTTTATACAAGCTGCGGTATAAGATTGTTCCCATTCACTGGAGCGTACGACGACACTGATAAATTATACGATGCTTATGTTTGCTACAGCCCTAAAGATGATGATTTTGTTATTCAAACGTTGGCCGCTGAATTGGAAAATGGAAGCCCCTCGTATCATCTTTGTTTACACTACAGAGATATACCACAGCACAATGTAGCCTATATGCAATGCACGTTACCTCTCCCTGAGGCAGCGGAAGCCTCTAAACGCATAATAATTGTTCTCACAAGGAACTTCATCGAAACGGAATGGTCGCGTTTCGAATTTCGCCAAGCATTGTACGAAATCTTAAAGCCTCGTATTTATTCCTTAGTAATAATAGAAGAAAGCTCCGTATTGCCCGAAGCCGAATGCGATCCCGATTTGAGGCCATATTTGAAAACGAGTTCAAGGATAAGATGGGGCCAAAACAAATTCTGGGAAAAGTTGCGTTATGCGATGCCAGATCAGAAATACAAATCTAAATCGTCTACTTACAGAAACAATATCAATTCTTATACGATGAGAAGTGGTATGCAGAATGGGACGATGAGGTCGTTTTCCTTCACGGAGAAAACGAGAGGGTCGGCGGACGGTGTGAGTACAACGCCGGAATTCGTGGAAAATCGTCCGCAGCAAATTCAGACGGGGTCATACGGGCCTGACGGTAGACCGCCTTCAGATCATATTTATTCTTCAATAGATTCCGACTATTCATCGTTAGAGTTAGGTGCAAACAATCCGAATAGAAGACGAGAGTTTAGGCATTGGCCACCTCCACCGCCCCTAATTGACACTCAGTCCTCAGGTCAGGCCTACCTTGTCTAGTCTACGCTTCTCATAAAACTCATGTAAAATCATTTAGTCAAAGCTTAATTGTGAATATTTGTATTAACCGCAACGCGCGCTTTACCAAATAATTAAGATTTTAATCTATTTTTGTAATTTCTCGCCGTTACAAAGGGCGTTTCATAATGTTGGTGTAAATACATTCTATAAGACTGCTGTAGAAATATTATGTGAATTTGTATATAGATTGTAAATAAATGTCCATATAAGTCACGAGTATACTATTTATGTATTTTAATAAAGCCATTGTGATAATTTTTGCTATAAAACATTTATTTTTATTTTTAACCCTTTCACATCAACACTAACACGAAAAACAGAGCTGCCTCATACAATGAACAATCTTTGAATCATCATTTGGAAACATTTTTAATATTTTATCATAGTAAATAATCTTCTATGTAAATTAAAATAATTGTTTGTATGTTTGTCCTCTAATCGTTCCTAAACCATTGATCAGATTGTGATAAAACTTAGGTAGGGTCTTCTGAGGACGCGCACGCGAGGATTTCAGTGCAGCTAATTTAAAATATTCTTATCTCAATATCTTTAAACTAATATTTTATTACCCTTCATACTTTTTGCATAATTTACAATATTTTGTTTATGTCAGTAAATACAACCATGGGTATCTCCCTAATCGTCCAAGATCGCAGAGCCACCAGACATTTCTTATATTCTGATTATAAATAGTTTCTGATTGATTAGTGTTAGTTATTTACCTACTTTGAACGTTAACTATACTTGTCTGCTTGGGCCGACGGTCAATTTGTTTTTTACTCTTGTGTAGATCATATTTAAATAATCAAAGAGGGTGTTTAGCACTCTTCCAAATCATGGCAGCCTTAGATTTTTGTTATTTACCCTTACATTAACTATGCCCAAATTACAGTCAGACTCTAAGGAAAGTGAATAATGTTTATGTCTTTAACTATAGCACCTGGTACCGGTAAATTTGCCGTCAGCCCATGCTTGCAGGTATGTATACTTTCAAAGTACATACTAACACTACTCAATTCCAAAAATTTTGTTAGTCAGAATTTTAGAAATGTCTGACGGCTCTGCGATCTTACTCTATAACTATTAAACCAACGTCACACGTTATACAAACTTCCTTGCTTGGAAAAAGTACGACTTTCACACATTATCGCGTCTAAAAAAACAAAGAAACGTAAACAGAGTTTATAATCACGCCATGGAAATTGTGTAAGCAGATATGGTAGAAGTATAAACTTAGGTGAGTATGACTATTAAGGGGAATATAATATACTGATTTGATTAATAATGACATCTATGAACTGTGTTGCAGGAAAACTTACAAGAAAACACTCCAGTACAGGTCCTAAAACATCCAAACGATTACATTTTGCCAAACAATCGGTGAGTTTGCTCGTGCAGAAACGATCACAACTACAGGGTCAGGTTATCTTTCCCAAATAAAAATACTAAAAAACAGGCTGTTTCTGAAGCACATGTCCTAGAAGTATACATTCAAAGTCATGTGACATCCACCAAACCGCACTGCGCCCGTGTGGTAAATTACGTCCCGCTCCCTCAAATAGAGGAGGCCTATGTCTCAGCAGTGGGAAGATTGTAGGATGATTATGTTATTATTATCATCATCATCAGATCTATGCGAACATAAATATAACATTGGTTGTACTTTGGGGAGTGTGCGACGGAATTGCATAATTTAATTCCGCGAAGCCCGTTCCATCATTTGACCACAAGACCGGTACATCGTGGACGTCCCACCCATACGCACAAACCGTTTTGAGAACACATTCATTGTGCGTACAGCTAGGGAGTGGAATTCCCTGCCGGAGTCTGTGTTTCTAGATAGCTACAACCTGGGAGTTTTTAAGTCAAGAGTGAAGAAGTTACTTTTAGGCAAGCGTGCTCGATGTTCGAACACATCATCGCTTACCATCAGATGAGATAGTGATCAAACGCGTGCCTATCAGAAATGATTTTTTTTAAAATTCAGAGTGGAACTTTCAGACTCATGAATTTTCTTAAATGCATGAGTATGAAAGTTCACCTCTGAAAAATTGCGAATGAACTATAAGTCACCCTGTGTAGGTAAGAACTACACTAAAGAAAAACTCGTAATAAGAGGTGTTCAACTGACATTTCTAGAAACACAAACAAAAGTGCGTGTTAATTTGGATTAGACTTCGCACTATTTTGTATACAAACTTTTGTGGCGCACGCACTGGCATAACCTTATTACACACGAAAAGGTTCGTGCGTGGAGGTTTGAAGGTTTTTTTTAAACTAAGGAATGCGATATATTTAGCACGTGCCAGGGTGTTGACTTCAGCATAGTATTTTAACTGTAGGTCTGTACCAAATATTTTACATTTTTAATGAACATTGTTTTGCAGGGAACACATAATTGTTGTATTTCCTTCTCCACATAAAAACCTGTATATATAATCTTATTTTAATGGAATCTAAACAAAAAGTTATTCGAGAGTGATTTAAAATTCAGCAAGGCTCTTACTTTTTTTTCTACTTTTCAGAAAGAAGTCAAAATACCCAGCCTTATCTAACACAATCTTAGAGAGCGAAAAAGAAAGATAAGCTCCCAAAATGTTTACATTAAATATCACAAAATTAAAAAAAAAAAAAACAATAGGCTTAGAGGCACGGGAGAGCTACCTGCAGCCAAATCTGACAAAGCTTGGCAAACGTGACTAGAATACGGTGGTCATCTCTTCCATATCATAATCGGAGGGACTCACCTACAGAATTTTAAAATCTGAATCTTTCTTGCGTAACCTCAAAGGGAACTTTCGCATAATCCTATTTTTTTTTATAGAATTTTTTTTATCTACGTGATGTAAGAATGGGTTGGCTGCAACTCTTTCTTTAGACTTTTTTATTTCGAATCAAAATTATACATGTATTATTATGTAGATTAACGTCGTCCCTTCTTATTAATTCTTATTTCGTGTCTTCACTAAAACCAAGTTACTCTTTTCCTTATAATTATAACGCTGACCACCATGAAACGTTTATCTTTCTCATAACGCCATAAAAAATTAAAACAATACACTGACCAGCACACATCACAACCTGCTAAAGAGTTTACAGCTGAGCCAAGCAAACAAACCTCCTTTGACTTGGCCGACATCCGCGGCCGAATTAACTTCATAACTCTTTTCCCTTCCACGAGTCCCGAGTCCCTTATATCCTAATTCACATGCTCTCATAAACTGTTCTCTTGGTATCGTTGTTCTATCTCACCGAGGCGGATTGGTATTCGGATATCTATGGTATTCGATGTGTTAGCTCAATGGTGTTATGGAAAATAGCTTACACACAGGATAATGTACACGTGGATGTGGAAAAATATTATTAATAATTTAATCAAAAAACCGGACTGCAAAAAACCACTGAAAAGTTCCAAACAAGACACTTCTCAAGCAGTCTGTTGCAGTTGTGGCATTAAATTTATTAATATTTAAAAAAAGGTTTCTACACTTTAGTGAGTTATATTTTAGGGATCTCCAGCCCTTCACTACATAGTATAAAACAAAGTCGCTTTCTCTGTCCCTATATCCCTATGTATGCTTAAATCTTTAAAACTACGCAACGGATTTTGATGCGATTTTTTTTAATAGATATAGTGATTGAAGAGGAAGGTTTATATGTATAATTTGTACCCGAGCGAAGCTGGGGCGGGTCGCTAGTTATAAATAAATAAGACCTTAAATATTTACCATTTACCTGGTGGTCTTTTGAGAAGGAAGTTGACTGAGTGGTTAAATTCATTGTCATATGACGCAACTGAAAAAATTGTGGAAACTTAACTAGCTCTAACACTGACACACCTAAACCCTCACTCATACACACATACATCCCCCACACTCCACACAAGCACACCATAACACTCACTTACACACACCCATGCACTCTCACTCCCACCCATACACAAACTCTCACACACACACACACTCCCACACACCCCGTCTTTTCTACTATAGTTTACCCAAATGTAATAGTTTAAGTCTGGAACAATTGTTTTCTTGTTTAAATGGGCGTTGATAGCTGCGACACAGTTATAAACTTTTGTAGCTATCTTCGTTTTCTCTGTGATTGAGCCAACTGTCTATGTTCCAAATAAAACTTTTTATACTTTTATACTTACTTATACTTTATTTTGATACCCCATATGATCATGTCACAAAAAAATACGACCTCACTAACCTAATAGTGGCCGCCATTTTGTTTTTTTTTCTAAATAAGTATAGCCTATGTCACTTTGGGAGACAAATCCAACCTACTGATACATTTGTTCATCCAGCCGTTTAGGCTACAGTGCGTTCCAAAGAAACAGACATAATACATAGCTTTTTTTTCTATACTCTCGAAAAAAACATTTTCCTCCTTCAGGCGCAGTCGGGAAAGAGGATTAATCCGCTTTTGTGAAACAGAACAACTACATATATATCTTTTCCGGTTGCCAAGATGTTGGGGGCTAGTGGGTCAAGGCTAATTTAAATATGCGAAGCTTTAAGTAGTGTTAGTGACTGGTCATCTGTTTCTAGTACATTAGCCTATTTAGCGCCATTAAATTTTATTGGCTGGGAAGATTGTCATGGTGATAATGTTGTGTAGTCTTGGTGAGTATATTAGCTTGACAAATTGATTTGCTCTTGGAAGCGAGTGGTCTGTTTTGTTTAGTAATTGTTATTTTATCAAGCAATTATTTGATTGGCTTTGTGAACAGTAGTTAGGTTATTGAGATACTTAGGGTCAAGTGAAAATATACATTCGAACGAACGAGTTTTTAACTTTATGTTTAAAAATCTTTAAATTTTATCAAATTAATGTAATACGAAACACAAATTATTAAAAATATCTATTGTACCTGAATGTGTATAAAAAGCCCATCGCACAATAAATCTTAACAATAAATTACAGATGGCACGATGAAAAATGATCAAAATATACAATAGGTATATTAAATCACTGATTGAAATCATAAATGAAAATAATTATGAATTTACAGTAAATTTACTTTAAATTTCAATACATTTCAAATGAAATTACAATTCCTATTGAAGCGAATAATAGAGAATAGAACATAAATTCATTAAAACAATACAACAGATATTAATTAATGCAGTAACAATTCTATTACAATACCAATTTAAATTAAATGTCGCTGTGGAGATAATAATTTATTATAATTTTCTATCTATCCAGCATATTCAATTACATATTAATGAAACAATTTTACTTTCGCTCTGTAATGTAATCTGGACTTTTATTTTCATAGTTCTTTTGTTTTGAAAGATTACTAGAATGCGTTTGTTTGTTCCCGCAATAATAATATTGTAAACATGTACCAATTTCTAACGATGTTGCTCGCTCGTAGTAACTTTTATTTTTAGTGTTTTCAACGCCCAAAAGGTGTCAAACAGACCCAAGAACACTGACACAAGTCTGTCAGTTCGTCTGTCTGTCCGAATATCAGGATTTACGGTGTGTACCCGTACTTTCGTTAGTCTCGTAAAGTAGGTATATAAATTCTTCATAGAGTAGGGAAAATTCTTATTATACGATTCAGTTTACTATTGTCGTCTATAGAAAACTGTGACACTCAGAGAGCGAGTCCAACTCTCTGTCGCCACTACCCACTGGGAACACTCCCTAACTGTCTATGAAAATGTTATCCGACGATGATTCATTGCTCATAGACCGTTGTAATAATCTCACGCTGGTATTCATCCGGCCACCATAGGATTAACACAAATGGATCTAATTGAACTTAGTCCTGCCAGGAGATCAGGTTATGGGGAGCAGATAATTGAATCTAGGGAATTAACCTGTGAGGTCTAGACACTTTGGTCTAGTTAACTTCATCTTCATCGTCATGTATGGAACAATCACTGAAGGTAAAGTGGTACATAGGGTTGGTAGTATAAGTAGTATATAACTAGTATGTGCGAAAAAAAATATTCGAAGTGCTATAGCTAACCGGCGCTGTGGGCAAAGACCGTCCTCCATTCTTTATCTCGTTCCAGATTCTACGCCACTTCTTGGCAAATCGAAGTCGTCATAACATACAGGTTTTGAAGAAAGTATATTTTATTTTTCATTTTTAAGCATCCTTTAATTTTTGATTACCATTTAAACCACAGAACTTACATCAGTCTAGTTTTGTATAATTTTATAAGTTAACAGTGATTTGTTGGTATCAGCCTTTTATTACTACACATTTTTTTTTTTTTTTTGGGTTGGCCAATCATCAAATGACATCTTCCGCTCTGGGTGGAGTGGGAGGGCGTGTCAGACTCTTACTGACTAAAACTCACCCCTGTTCCCACCCTGCCTGAGTGCCCGGGGGAGCGGTAACTCTGTTACGAATTTATCCGCTACCCCTAGGCATGCAGACACCGGCCATGAAGGGCCCCGTCAGTGGTGGCTGACCAATTCGCTTTGAGGCGCGCGTGGAACACTACGCGCCGTCAACTCACGGGCCTGGTGCTGATCGGACGGCGAGCTAGCCATTATTCGCCGTCCGCAGGCCCGGGTCTACGGTGGTCGTAGATCGTCTCGCATTTTATTACTACACCAAAGTTATGTATCACAGCAGCCTAATCACTTTGTAAGTAATACTGAATTTCTGATAGCTACAAATACGTTAGGCGTGATCAAGATAAAATATGTATGAGATTATTAGGAAAAACAGTACCTACCATGTTCCACAGATAACGTGTCCCATAATAAACTATCTCATTTATACACCAGCGAAAGTGACTCATATCAAATAGATGTAAGGTGACACACATGTGACCCAAAAACCCAGCCATGTTCTGGTTCACACAAGTCTTATGACATCTAGCAATTAATATGAAATTATAAGGTGATTCAAGTTTCTAATACAGTAAGGAAATGCCACTTATTGATAACATACATGACGCAGTTGATACAGCTGTTTGCTTAACTGATTCAGAGCTTCAAGTAGCATAAAATCAGTTACATTGATTCGTCATAAGTTGTAGATATTTGTTCGATATCGATACACAGTATTGGTCTCTTATTATCATGTTCTGAATGTAGTATGCGTCTACACAAATCGTAGTGACATATTGAGACGAAGGTTCCATATAATTATTTCGAAATCAAAGTCTCACAGTATCTACATAAAGATGACGAAGATCATGACAAAAAGTTTCTTATTTTAACTTCAAAAAAGTATTAAGCTTTACGGTTTCAAGAACTTGAAATTAGTAACTAATTTACCAGGCGATAGAATGAAACCGACATACTCGTATGCTGTATGGGTTATACTTATCAAATAGCAAAAACGACTCACATACATGTATCTGGTTAGACACCAAGATATGTTTGAATCATTGTTTTCAAGCATGATTCAAACAGATCTTGGTAAAGAAAAAACACTGCTAAAAAAATTTATACGAATAAACAAACATCTGGTTTGACTTTGAGATACCATAGAATTTATTACTACGAACACAGCTATCTATATCAACGACGAATAAATATTCAATTGCTTAGTCATACACCTTACAGCACAAGAGCTATTGTGTCCTATTTCCACTCTCAAACTCATCGTTGCGGACGTCGGCCGTCATTAAGAATTACTGTGGGAGAGTCGTCGAAAGCTGAACAATTTTATGTAACATTTGTCATACAATGATACTGCCCATTAACACCCACTCCTTCACTTATTTCATCAATTAGAGTATCACACCCACGGAGACTGTTAGTTATTAACGTATTGTTTATTTCTCGACCCCTTAAGCGAATAATTGCTTAATACAATTTATTTCATCTTTATTATTTTGGTTCGTTCTGTATTATGACTGTTCTCATGTGGTATACCTAACAACAGTTATTTTAATATTAAACTCCGTTTTACATTTTTATTTCTTACTTATTTTTTATTACACATTTTTTTTGGCTTTAGAAACTGGATTTTATTTAAGCAGTATGTTTAAATCCAAAGACATGGAATTTTCATATTGGCAATTTTATTTTATCCTAAAATCTCCAGTTTTATTACAGTCTTTATTCCTTTGATGTTTTTGTGCCTTTTATTATCTAATATAGCCTAGAATAGTAAAAGTACTCTAACTTCTACTGTCAATACAATTTTTATATTATATTACCAAGTTAGAATTTCGTGATTTTTTTTTCTTTCGTTTATTTCTTCTATTAGGTTACTGATTACATCGTCAAACTAAAAATCAACTAGCATAAAAAATCAACGCAACGAATATCTAATTCCATTGTCTCCAATATTCACAGTAGTAACATTCTCAAAAGGCATAAAAGAGAAAAAAGTTTCCAAATGCCCATAAAACACATGGAAAGGTTATGACTCATTGTTGACTCCCTATTGACATAAATACGGTAGTCGTAATAAAACGGTCTTAGAACCATAACATAATTTCTCCTAAGTATGTCTCTGTACCTTTTGTCATATTTTTTGTCCCATAAATATCACGCAAAATGTTTACTTTGTCTTATTCTTAGTTTTTATTATCCTCTTTGTTTTTAACAATGGGCTCATGTTGATTGACATTCTTGAAAAGGTTTTCCCGACTGCTTGATATTGCTGTCAGCAGGTTTTTATTGTTGGGTAGTTTCGTTACGTTACTTAGCTAAAACCTTTGTCTTTTTTACGAGCAATGTCTCACGGCTAACATACAGCAAAAAAATAATGGTCAAAAGGGCCTATCGATTTTGCAAATGTTCCGTTTTCAATGAAAAATTCAATTGTTATCTTCTCATTTATGATGGTGTATAATAAATGTTAAGCAAGTGCCTGTCGTCGTTAGTTACGGGCTCAACCAGACACGTATGATGCCCATTAAATCGTACCATCCTACGCACTACAACATCAATCGATTTAACATCAGCCTCATAAACTATCAACTAGCTTGACATCACATTTTATAGCTCATCCATTCCAGGTGCTATAAACAATGTACTTAATGACCACATTATTTGTAATCAATCCGCAAAACATCCTAACCTTTATGGTAACATTAAGTTAAGATACAATTTCGCATTACGCTGTAATCAATCAAGACGAACTTAATCCGCATTTAAACGTACAATGTAACCGCTAACGATGTCTCTATGATATCATCGTACTATGTCGAAATAATTACCTTTATGGGCGTTTGATTATATGCGAATAACGCGCCTGCTTCAATTATATCATTCCTACGCGCGAGATTACAGAGACTGTTCAAATAAATGTAGATGACGAGAATAGAATAGATGTGGTAAGTGAAAATTGTGGATGTGGTGAATTACACGGTTATGGCTCACCACCAATGTCGAATCAATATTTATGGTACGCAGGTGGCCCACCTACGCACAATAAGCTCTCCGCTTAATAAATAAATATTCATTTATTTTAATGCTAGGTCTATGTTTTTGTCCAATTATAAGATCTAATGAGAAGTACTAACATCTAATAACATAAATAAATGCTTCGTCTGCGCCAGAAAAAAAGACCCTTTTAAAAGAGTACTGGGGCTTGCACATTGCCTAAACAAATTTAGAAGATTACCAAATCTAATAAACCGTAATGATTTACTTTTAGAAAATAAGGTAGTAGTATGTTCGTATAGCCACGTGGTATTACGTAGACACAACTATGACAAATTATATATTAACCAAATACATTCTCAACAGTCGAAAGATGAGCTTTTTTAATGATCGTATCTACCTCCACTCTACACTAAACATTCATTCTAGACTCAACTATCCAACCGATTAGACCAACTAAAACATAGCCTCAAACAGCTGAACTTATCTAAGCACACAAACTTCAAATTGAATAATCTCTCTAATTAATCAAATAATTGTGGCAAAGACATTGAAGGACGAATGTAATTCGACGATTACATCACAATAGAACATTCTGTTGAACCTGATTGATTACACTTAGTTAATGGGAATTTCAGAATGAACAATCTGACTAAATGTTACGACTATCTGTTAGTAATTGGTGTACAAACAAAGATATCTGCGTTCGCGGCATTAATTTCACGTTTGAGCTACGTTGTAATCATAACATGAATTCGTGTTTCAGTAATGCATTCGGATAGAAATTTGACAAGGCATCCTTGTTTACTGATGATAATTTGTGTCTCTAGGTTGAATTGTTAACTAGAATTACTTATATGTTATCCTCTGTAGTCCTGTAGCTTAGTAAGTTTGTTTGTTTCTATTGCCACGAATGTTACACTCATATTTTTATCTGACGGTGTTAGAACATATTATAGTGTCTTATCTATGCCGTCTACAAAAGTATTTTTTGTTTGTGGACTCTCAATCTTATTTTAAGTAGATATTGAAACTCCTTTAAATCGAAAACGAAACTATCTATGATAGCTTTTAATTCAATGTAGTCGGAAGACCTGATGAAGTTAAGAGAAAATAACACACATATAATACTCGTACGAACTTGATTATTTTGGGATTATAATCCAAAATCAAAAGTCATATACAAACTAGGCTGAAAGCCGGCACTGTTTGAACGACAAAGTTCCACATAAAGATAGTCCCGCCAAACGCCCGCCAGTCACCACTTCGTAGTGTTTTCCACTTCTTACAATTTTTCGTTTGCAATATACTTACAAAATACATATTACATAACAGTTATTTCGTAGATGTCAATAGGTAACAATCACTCCCTCACAATGCGGTACGCTCAAACTCATTTCAACCACTTCAATATCTTCATTTTCGCTTACAACATTCTCATCTCCTTTATCATTATCAAGCATTCATTCATTAATTGTAAGTTAAGGTTTAAAGACGTTGATTTTAATTACACAATGGGCCAACACTTCATTAAATTGTCACTCACGATGGTTCTTTTCGTAATAATCTCTAAGATGTGACGTAATACGTTCCTACTGACTTTTGACATCATTGTGAGTTATTGACTTTTGAAGACGCGTTTCATTTGAATTGGATAGACTGTTTGAGATTCTATGGTTTTATTATACATATTTCGAGTGTTTTATTTGGAGCAATTTGTTATGTAAATATATTTTCTTGGCATTATTTATGAACTGATTAGTAAATAAACTCTATTGGCGATTTATGAAAGAGAAAATGGTCACTTGTCTTGTAGTCATTTTAAAATATTTGATAAATTATCACTATTGCCATAATCCTGATTTTATATATACGAACACAAATCAAAACTATCAACCCTCATAACTGTCCATAAAACCTATAGTGAGTAATAAACGTAACTTTTATAGCTGTAGATAGTACACCGTGTGGGAGCGCATGCAAACACAACAGCACCGTATTTTTCTTCCCCATGACGTCACTCAACGCTTCACGATTTCCATAATCGACTCACAAAGCCCATTCTAACCTAAAAACATACCTAACAGTACCAGTAGCTGCCTAGTCGTAAACAACGCGTCGTGTTTTTATTAAAATTCCTTTAATAATTTCGCCTCTTTTGCTCGGCAAGTGGGTCATAGGACTTGTAAATAGTTTGTTGGCAGTACCACAGGCTTGCCGGTCACTAGCCCGTAAAAGGGGGTTTGTGGAGAGATAGAAAATAGTTTTAAAGAGGACTCGATCGGTATTCACTACGGACGGCAAGCGGGAAGCCTGCCCTAGTTCGGATTTCAATTATCCACCTCAACCATTTGTTTTCTGAACGTAAAACGAAACAAACATCAAAGCTCTGAATGTGTTACCGAAGAGCGCATATTTTCAGAGGATTTTATTCGACTGGAGATAAATACGGTTGTTTTTTTATACCGTTTTTTTACCAGCAAAAGAACAATTTGTTTAGGTAGATACTGGCGCCAATTCTCTTGTTCAATAACTAAACTAAAATTAGAGAATCGCTATCTTTTACTAAAAAGCAGCGCGAGAAAAGGACCGCTATAGCTATGAACTAAGTTAGAGATGTCAAACTAGTTTACGCCTTGCGCTTCACCGTGTTTTTAGTCGACATGTTTTTACGTGTCGTCTGAATTTTTCTGGAAATGTTAGTTCAACTAAATTTGACAGCTCTAATTTACGTCCGTCTCTTTCTTGTTTTATTAGAGAGAAAAACATAGCAATAACCTAAATTAAGTTTAGTTTGTGCCTAACAGAATTGGCCCCACTGGCTTAGGTTTCGTAGGCCCACTACCTTTTAGTTCAGTTTAAGAAACCTCTATAGTTGATTGAAATAATCCGAAAACTTTCACTGTAACGACTCAGTCAACTTATATCTACTATTCCCAGTAAAGTCGATTTTACTTCAAATTTTTTATGTTATGATTCCTATTAAACTGTATCGTGTATCTTTTCGGTCCATCTCATTTTGTTTTTGTTTGCTAAACTTATTTTAATATTCTAGATAGTACAGGACTTTAAGCATTCATGTCTTATAGAAAAGCAAAAATTATGTTGTATAGAATTTGTCCAACCTTATATTGCTTTCATTCATGATTATCCTAATAATATTATAAATGTGAAAGTTTGTATGTTTGTTTTTGTGTTTCAATTACGTAAGAACGGCTCAAAGGATTTGAATGAAATTTTGCACGCAGCTAGCTTATAAACTGAATTAAAACATAGGCTACTTTTAACCATGCTCACAGAAACCGCTAGCAGAAGTTAGTCTGATAATAAAGTTGAGTAAACGATTTTCACCTTTTGTCGAGTGCGGCTTCTCCGGGCACAGGTGTTTTCACACTTAAAAGGAGCAGTCAACCTCAGTATTGTTAAACCAATTTTTGTTATCGAATAAATATTTAGTATTAATATTTATTATTATTATATTTAGTACACAAAAATTAGCTACCCTCAAAAACCTTTATCCAAATCCCAACTCATTGTCAGTATTATTCTCAAACCTCTTTTTTCTTCTGATAAGATTTTGAAAGCAGTCTCCCGAAGCAGTGTACACTCAATTGTCAAACTTGTTTATATAAGTTTGAACACACTTGGAATAACAATCCTTTGTTGACGGTTCTTTTGAGCCTGCCCGTGACAAACTCAAAGGATTTGCTGCGAAGCGTGTCCACTCAAGATGGGAACATCTGTTATATTAAATTAAATGTCTTCCGTTGGACGTCTAAATATAGATTTATAATGTCAGATGTAAAGGTGTGCTGTGAGGGTGGGCGATAATTTGCAATGCGATGCGAATATTGTTTGATGCAGTTAGTTATCACGTTGTGATTCAGAAAAACTGGCCAAGTGCATGTCGGATTTCGCACTTTAGGGGTTCCGTACCAAATAATGGTATTTTTTAGTAAAGTATACGTAATAATAAACATTATCACCAATTTTCAAGTATCATAGTCAATGGAAGTTAAAAAATACTTGATAACAAAATTTTGTGACAGACGACAGACACGTGATGTACAACAATAGCTCCGTTTGGACCCTTCGGGTACGGAACCCTATAAAACGTTTACATAAATGAAAAGTAACTTTTAATTTTTGTAAAGTTGGCATTTTTGTAAGTTTTGACGACACGGTTGGCGCAGTGGTTGAGCGTTCTGCTGCTGCGCTGCGTGTCGTGGGTTCGATTCCCGCACGGAACAAATATTTGTATGGCCTGCAGATAGTTGTTCTGGGTCTGGGTGTCTTGTGTATGTGAGTTTTCATGTTTCAGAACGCACCCACTATACAGGAAGTACTTAATTCCTAGAATGGGGTAAAGTTTAAAAAAAAAAAATAATAAAAAGAATAAAAAAACTACTCCTAGATAAACCTCAGTTATTAAAAAAAGATACACACTAAGAATAACACGTAAGCACGTGAGTACGTGTGTAGCGTTGATTATTTCGAGGAATATGGAATATTAACAACGCTACTAATTTATACGAAAATTAGTCCCAAAATAAAATATATTTCTCACAACAACGACTAATTAAACAAACACAAACGCTGCGAAAATTAGATTCTAATTAAAGGAAATGTTCAAGTTTTCCATTGGCACGACACAAGCATTCATTAGTTGGTAAAGCGTATCATTTTGCTCGCAACAGGCTCTGAATACTCGAAAACGGCTAATATGTGGTAAGAAAGGGAGCCACGCACGCCGAGTCACAACCAGCCAAATGAAATTTCGCTCAAATGAAAATTAGATGGTGAAATAATGTACCCATTTAAGGTGTTCAACAAACCGTGAATGAAAATAATAGTAGCTCCCAAGCAAAAGCACCGAGAATGATATTATAGTAATTAAGAGCAAACTACCAGAAAATTTTGTCACCGAACAATGTTTTTGGTACAACAATGTCATTAAATAAATACCGGAGTTTGCAGCCGAAAGACGTCCTACTATTAACCAAATAAAACTGTTAATTAAACTCGCGATTTATGCTCTCGCGGTTTTTATTCATTGCGTTATAAATTCGCCCTCGTTCGAGATTTTACAGCTGAGTCCGGGAGATTTACTGGGGAAATACGTCGATTCCATTCCAGATCATCCCCCGAACGCGTTTGACTTAAAAATACAAATTGAGATTGTATGTTAGTCCTCTTTTGTTTGATTATTTTAGTTAAAAATGCCACCATATTAAAAAAAAATCATAAGTACAGCGATATTTCAAGGGGTTAATAAAGTCATACGTATTTTATAGCCCATCGAGACATGCGGACTTCATAGACGTATCCATGCGTCAAGCTCCCCGTATGCGGGTTTCACATACGCATAACAAAAATTATTATGCGTATATGTAGTATGAAAGTAATGTTATACATTTATGAAAAATACCAGCTTCTGTCAACGGCTTTGTCAGCGTGAAAGTCGAATATTATCCCACGGGACCGTACTAATAAATACAAATAATATAGTATTGTCTACCTAAGTACACGTATTTAGGTATACAATATCCTATGTTCTTTTCCAAAGCATGGTCAATCTTGATGTTTCAAATTTCTCGAAAAGCATTTCAGCCGTTGAAGTGTAATTGATGAAAAAACATCCGAAAATACAGACTTTTTTATATATTAAAAACTAGCTTTAGCCAGTGGCTTCGCCTACGTGCAATTCCAGACTATAATCCATATCTGTGCCGAATTTCATCCGAATTTCAACAAACATTCATTCCAATCCAATCTTTAGCATTTAAAATTATTAGGAAGTAGGATTACCTACCTACATAGTAGGAACTAGGATAGTTGGGTGGGTAAGAGAGTTTGCCCACTGTTCGCATGGAGGATGTGCAATAAGGCCAACACTCCCATAATTATTATATAACTCTATAAAAATGCTCGCCACGTGTAATTTCATTCATATATTAGAGTGGTAGTGACTGAACTATCGAATAAATGAACCGTGATGATCCAAATTAAAATGTTTGACATTCAATGACCATTAATATAATTTGTACTGTTGCCTTGAACTTTAAAGGTCGGATAGTAAGATAGGCTTTTAAAACCATGACAGAGTTCAAGTATGTGTATAAACACAGAAATAACATTACTCTCAAAACTAGGTTACAGTACTAGCTAGATATATACCAATACTCTCAAAACTCGACGATAGTACTAGCTAGATATACCATTACTGCTCAAAACTAGGTGATAGTACTAGCTAGATATACCACTACTGCTCAAAACTAGGTGATAGCACTAGCTAGATATATTCCAATACTCTCACAAACTAAGTGATAGTACTAGCCAGAGAGATACCACTACTCTCACGAACTCGGCGATAGTACTAGCTATATGTATACCACTACTCTCAAAAATAGGTGATACTACTAGCTAGATAGATACCACTACTCTCACAAACTCGGCGATAGTACTAGCTAGATAGATACCACTACTCTCACAAACTAGGTGATAGTACTAGCTAAATAAATACCACTACACTCTCACAAACTCGGCGATAGTACTAGCTGGATAGAAACTACTACTCTCAAAGTCTCTACGCCAAATCTTGCTTAAAAGTAAATTGAGTGTTGAATTTTCTGTCTCCTATGTTTTGTTATACAAAGAAAGAAAGCAACCTATTATAGCAGTCCTCTCCACTTTGCTTGCCAACATGCTCAATCTTTGACCACTCAAAAATTCCCACATTGCAATGAACGATTCACTCAATGAAGACAATACATAAACATTTAATGCAAATATGATAAGAGTCCAGACGTGCCTCGATATGTTTGACTTTCCATCTCACCTCATTAACATGGCCATCGTCAAAGCATTCCATTCATTATGACTGAACAAACATGACTTTACCAGGTGTGTTAAATGATATCAAAAAGGCTTCAGCACACGAAAGGCGATAGTTCTGTCATAATACGATTAATTATGTAGGTATGTGTTCTTGGTACCGAATAGAGCCCGCAAAAGTGGGTTGTAGGGATTTTCTTGGCAGTTGGTAGGTAACGTTACCTACAGGAGTATAAGTAGGTCCACTAGTACTAGCAGATAAATGCTTTAATATTTGTATAATTGGTTACGAGTTAATGTCCCTGATAATAAATGATGACACGCAAAAGTGGCACATTGGATTTCAGAAAAAAAATTATTAATGATCACCTGGGTGTGGTTAGCGAGAAACGCGTAACTCAGATGAATGAAATTATTTATTTATTAAAACTTCATTATCATCATCATCTGCCTAGCCTTTTCCCAACTATCTTGGGATCGGCTTCCAGTCTAACCGGATGCAGCTGAAAACCAGTATTTTATTTATTAAAACTTCATGCAACACAAATGTACAAAGGCGGACTTAATGCCTTAGGCATTCTCTACCAGTCAACCAAGGATGGTGGAGAGATAACATGGCAGGTGCTGCAGTTTTGGATGTGGATAAAGAAAAGAGTATATTCTTTCCATTTGCATCCAATTTTCACAAATATCAAATTATGTACTAGCTTCTACCAGCAGCTTCGCTCTCTCCATAAATTAGCTAATGTGCTATTCCAGATTATCAGTTATCTCTGTGCTAAAATTCATTCGGATCCGTTCAGCCGTTTTGGCGTAATTGAGTGACAACATCAAAAAAAAAATATATATATATATTTCCATCTAAGTTCAAGTTCAAAGCATTTATTTCAAATAAACCATTTATAGGCACTTTTGAATTGTCACGTCGCGGTCGGTCAGTCTAAACTTTCGCATTTATAATATTATTATAAATAGTAGGAAAAGTATAGTAGATCGCGCTCTGCTACCGCTTCCAAACCGCCCCACTTCGACCTCAGCCTGTCATCTAATTCATAGCATCGTCAATGTCTTGCAGTATAACACGGTCCCAAAATAATCGTACGAACGCCGTCGCCATGTCCACACCTCATAATTTATTACCATCTTCCTCATTTCCAGGTAGTGAAAGTCTTAAACAAAATGGTTGACAATGGGCAAATAAAGCTTCATCTCACTCTATAATATGCCCCATTTTTTCCCAGGTTTGTTCTTATCGTGGGCCAATATTTGTTTTTATAACAGGTTGGACTTTTGACGGCTTATGTTTGAAGTTGTTTAATGTTGGTTGATATTAGTATTTATCTATAAAAATCCTGTTTTTGACAGTGAGTAAAAAGGCTTAGGCTAAAAATTAAATACCTATAGCTTTTTTGGCAATTACTGAAACATTCCCCTAATTATCTGTTAAAATAAAATTTACGTAGTAGTATGCAGAATTATGTGTAAGCAATTTTTAGTAGCTATTTAAATTTATCGAAAATGGCTTGCGGGCTAGGTCATAACATTTACGAAAAAAACTAGATCGTAATTTATCATTTAAAGCCAGCATAAAGGCAAATATCAAACCATACGCAAATATAACGCAAATTCAACGATATTTTTTCTGTGAACGCAATAATATAGCATAAAAAAACTAAAGACCAAGAGAAACATAAACGTTTTTATTTTTTTCTCTGTCGAATAACATTGTACCATTTGTACCTATTAGGTACGCTGTTACTGTAAAAATAAACCGACTCCGCACGAGGTTTGCTCTTAAAACAATTGAGTACCTACCAACAGATTTAGTTTTTTTAATGAATAAATTAACGAGGAAAACATTGACGCTTTTGTTTTTATTATTAAATTTTGTTTTTAAAAGCTTTTCTAAAAACAGCAAATTGATTCATCAGTGTTGTATTGTAAGAAATTTTTCATGTCTACATTAAAGTCAGCTATTTATTAGTTGTTTTGCCACACATTCACATTTAAGACAATCTACAAACATCAAAAAGAACCGTCCTTTGACTCAAACTAAAACAATTCCTTCCCGAAAAAATAATGTCTTCACCAAACTTTTCTATCCAAAACAATAAAGACGTTAGTCATTAAAAAAAAAGTAGTTATCGTGTGAAAAATCGTTCCAAAGCTTCTATCTTCGTAGTGCCCAAAGCATGTAATTTAATACTTTCTACTAACTTAAATGGTACATTCGGAGAAATAATTACATGGCTGCTGCTTATCTGACGAGACTTTGACAGCTCAATGTGGGTTTGGCAAAACATTACAATGTATTACGGACAGAAACAAAAGCTACCGATGAGAAGGAAACAAACGTTTATATGTGACTGGTAATGACTGATATGAGGTGGAATCTGTGTCAGGAATCTACATACATAATATTGTGTTTGTATCCGTCCTGTCATTTGTGAAGGGTTAGGCGATGTAGCAATGTGTGTGCTGTCCCTTGTAATAAAGGCTATAATAGAATAAACTTTATTGTATACCAAAAAAGTTACACAACTTTATACACGAACTCAAATATATATGGGTACAATGGCGGTCTTATTGCTGACAGCGATATCTACCAGATAGCCTTCGGATGGACTTAAAGGACTAAAAATAAAAAGGAGTAGTCAGTGGTGCACTGTTAATAAATAAAATCATACCTACATCGAACCTATGCCTCAATCACCAAATTGATCCATAGTATTATCCGTTGGTATTTTTAACTGGCTTCAAAAAGGAGGAGGTTATCAATTCGGGTACGTTCGGGCGTAACTCCGACATATATTTATGGATTTGCAAAATTATTTTGGTTCCAAAGGGGTTTATTCCGAAATGGTCCTGTTTAAATTTCATATAGATGTGATGATGAGTTTCGGAGATACACAGTGTAACTCTTCGATAACTAACAGCAAATGACTCGTGATCACTGCGAAGGTTTGTCTATGTATTGCCAGCACAGTTTAATGGGAAACCACAACTAAAAGTGAAAAACAAAAACCTTTATTACAAACATAATATAATAGTAACATAACATAATAGAACCGACTTCAAAAAAAAAAACCGTGCAAAATAACTTTAATCGCGGAAGTCGGTGTCAAAAAACGAAGAAACAAAACCAGAAAACACCGACTTCCGAAATTAAAGTTATTTTGCACTTTTTTATTTTATTTTGGAAGTCGGTTCTACTTTTTGTAAAAAAGGTTATTTTTTTTAATTCATCGCCGTTTTGTTTTCGATATCTGCATAGCGGTAGAAAAAAAAATACCGTGTCTTGAGATTTGACTCCTGACCTGACCAAACATTCCTGCCATTATTGACTTCCCAAAAACTCGTCCACAAGTTTTTATTTTACAATTTACATATTTTTTATAAGGACTAATTAAAATATAAACATTTTTTCTTAAACACATACTAAGCGTGAAAATCGTAAGCTATAATAATGACGCCATTAAAACAGTCGGCAAGAACAAACCAAACAGTTGCTATTATACCTCAAACATGCATATTTCCTACTACTTATGTAAATTGATTCATAATAAATATTTTGATTCCACCTTAACGAGTAGTTGAAGTTGAATCGCTCGTTAAAGCGGAATATAAACTTGTATTAACATAATATTGTTATTTATTGCACAACCCTTTAATATTCTATGTTAAGTTGCTAAATAAGTTGCTTGATTTCCATCTTGAGAAGACGTAGAGAATAAATAGATGATGGCGGTGGAGCGCAAGTTATAAGTTTCAATATGAAAACATGACTTTCTACTCTCCAATAATGTGGGAATATTTTTAATGAACACATTATCTTTTTATTCGGGCAAAGAATCAGCATTGCCATTTAAGTGGCAACACTGCCAGTGTTTTGGGCACTTTTCCCATTGAAAACCATGTGAACGAATTTATCGATGCCCAATGAGTTTTACGCCTTCCATTTTTATGCCGCTTGTACATATTTTATTTATTTTCTTTTAGCTTGTTTACACATCAGTTCAAATACCTAAAAGTCATACAAACCATATTTTGAACACAAGAGGTCCTCGTAAAGTATGCTAAAAGAACATGACAGTAGTTGCGAGTAATAAAGAACGCATTTTTTTTTGTGATATGGGAAATCATCCAATGACATCTCATCAGGGCGTGTCAGACTCTTACTGACTAAAACCCACCCCTGTTCCATCCCTGCCTGAGTGTCAGGAGTGCGGTAACTCATGTTGAGAATTTTTCCGCTACCCCTACGCATGCAGGCACCGGCCACGATGGGCCCCGTCAGTGGTGGCTGACGTGGAACACTACGCGCCGTCGACTCACGGGCCTGCAGGCGTATTTGCTAACTCAGTTGCCATCAATTTGATAGGCACTTTGCCGTACATTGCTGCTTTGACTTGTAAGAAAACCGTAGTGCCTTTATAATCGATGTCCACCGATCAATGTACTGCATAGTGCCTATCAAATTGAGGTCCACTGAGTGAGCGAATACACCTGCTGGTGTTGATCGGAAGGCGAGCTACCCACTGCTCGCCGTCCGCAGGCCCGGGTCTACGGTGGCCGGAGATCGTCTCGCGACGTCCTACGCCCAGTGCCTCTCCTGCGGTGGTAGCAGCCGAGGCCGTGAGGGCCACTCCGTTGAGCTTCATTCACGCGTCCCGTCTCCGCCTTCGCGAGCATTAACGCTTCGCAGAAGGAGGAGACTGCTTCCCATTCTCTCTCGCTCCGTGCCATGGCCTGAACCAGGACCGGACGCGAGAGGTCGCCGCCACCTATCGCATCCACGAGGACACGGCGGTGCTCCACCCAAGCGGGGCAGACCTCCACCGTATGCTCCACCGTGTCCTCTGGGCGATGCGCGCAGTGGTAACACCCGGGCGTTTCCTCCCGCCTGATCTGACGCAGAAACCGCCCGAAACAACCATTTCCGGTGAGGACCTGCGTTAGGCGGAAGGTGAGGACGCCGTGGCGCCTCTCCAGCCACTCCTCAAAGAGGGGCACTACCGCCGCAATGGTGGCGTGTCCAGCGCTGGGAATATCAAATGCTAATTTGACATTCCCTTATAGCTGTTTCAAAACGGCTCCAATACCTTTTAACAAACGTACGGGAAGTGAAGAAGCAAGATTTGTAAGATTACACAAATCCATTAGGTGTTACCGCTGCTGAATCGTACATTCCTTTCCATCATCATCCATTATCACTCTTTTGACGATAGATAAAAATAAAGATTAATATATTCACACATTTCACACGCTGTACGACCATTCTTTAAGACACACTTTTATAATAGAATCAAAATTCACAAAGAAAACTGATATCCAAAGTAGTCAAAGATATGCAACGCAAAAATGTAGTCATATTTTATTTTATATGCAAAGTCTACATAAAAAATACAGCTCATGATATATTCGCATCCTTTTGAATAAAAACTTGAATTGAAAATATAGCATACGCCTTAAAATAAAAGTAACGAGCCTTTGAGATTGACAGAAGAGCTTGTTATTTCTCTAATTCTCTGTAAAATTCACTTTATTTTGACAAGTGTGTGAATAAAAACAGTGACACTTTTATTTTTCTTTTGTGTGTAAACAGTCCTTTAAATGGATTTAGCATATGTTTTGGATCGGTTATTGTGAAGGTGTACAGTGTTTTTGCCTTCACTTAGTGAGAATTTGGAGATGCTTTTACTAAAAACGTGTCAGCAAGAGAACACAATAGTATTTAAAATATAAAAACACTTTTTGTCATCGACACGCTAAGAAGTAGAACACAATAGTGAACTTACCTGAAAGAAATCTTTAACAAATTATCTAAATCAACTGAGAAGATATCTTTGTTATTCCAGCAGAGAAAAAATGATTTCGAAACCCGAAATATAATGTACGAGTATATGCGGAGGAATATCAGTCATAATAATAATGGATTCAATTTAACACTGCAGGTTCAAGAATTCGGCTCGAAGGGCCAAAACCGCTTTTTAATCGAATGACGACACACTTTAATTACACACATTTTTTTTTAGCCTTCGTTGTGTCTTACTGCTGGGCAAAGGACATTCCTTTCTCCTTCCAAAACGCCCTGCCTGGGGCGATTTCTGGCCAAGTTTTTCATGCAAACATGACCAGATCGTCACACCACCTTTGCTGCTGTCGACTTCGAAGGCGACGTCCTCCTTCTACATAACAATACTCACTAACAAACTCGTTATTACCATTAGCAGTTTTCATCACATTTACCACTTCACAATATTAATTAAACATTGAACCATCGCAATGACAATTTTAACACACGTAAGTGCGTTTATTTTTAATGATCATGCATCCTACTCAACTTTTAATGAAAACAGGCGTGATGATAAATCAATAGATACACTTGCATCTGTCATTTATCTCAGCAGTATAACGACCAGCATTTAAATTGCTTCTCTACATGAAAACCATTTTGTCCAATTAAATGAGTTAGCGAATTTTAATGAATCGAGTTGAGCATTGATTCGATGTTGTACCGAGTTCTCTGTAACTCGAATAAGAGTAAAAGCAATTTAGTAAAGAAACAAATCAATGCTGAGTCAACGAAGTTTAAAATGTTGATGTTCATTTTGCTTTCATCGAAAATTTCCACGTTACTGTAAAAGGAATTTCTCGGGAAGCATTCCATTTTACTTTGGTAAATATGTTTTCTGTAAACAAGAAGATAAGTTGTTTTAATAGTGTTTATTTAACATCTGGTATTTCTCTGAATCTCCATATTATATTTTGATTTTATTTATTTACATTACACTTACTCGTTCTCAATTTGGAATTTCATGTACATTAGGGTGTTAAAAAATTATCTCTCGAAACTTTAAGGAGTGCTTTGGACCATCGAACGAAAAAAAATCGGTTGTTGCCTACATTTATGTTCGCAAAACTCATCAAAATGTAAGGAACAGCTGATTATTTTTTCGCGATTTCAAAGTTTGTCCCATAGTAAAAGTTATTCAGTTCGATGGTCCAAAGCACTCCTTAAAGTTTCGAGAGTTAATTTTTTAACACCTTATATTATGTAATAGTATCCCTCTCTTAAAGAGGACACCTGATTCCCAGCAGTGGGAACATTTGTAGGCTAATTATGTGTATATTATGAAATCGGGCGCTATTATTCTTCGGTTCATCATGAAGACGTAAACCAACGCCGTACCACAGAATACAGTCTACAGCCAACATACCAGCAAACCTTTTAAAGATAAAGATATTTCTAAAGAAAATAGACCCTTCAAGGTCCCAGATTTTGAACCAACAATCAATCACCAATAACTAGCTCTCGTTAGCACATACGCCACCGATCGGGGTGAAGTAGAACACACAGAAACTACAAACCAAGGACCCGCGACGGATAAGTTAGACGGATATCGATCCATTAACCCGAGGCGGCATCAATCACCCACGGCAAACATTTGGCCCATTATATTGGACAAACACCGCCGGCCCTACGACTTCTGGGCTTATGTTTGTTTCTTATAAAGTCATTTGAAATAGTGAGGTTTTGTTTTGATAGTACTGACCAATGTTTGGGAGTTGGAACTTACTTAGTTGGGCTTTTTGATTAGGTTTGTTTTGAGTTATGGGTTGATTTGGACGTGATTAATGTTTAAATGTAGTTAATAACTATAGTAGCGCGTAAGCTCGTAGTTAATCAAAATAATAATAGAGAAAAGTAACAAGAAACAACACTATTGATTAGATTTCCTCTGAAAGTAACTGAATGGTGAAATAATTGAGATCGGTGTATTTTGATCTATTGACGTAAATTCGAATAAAATGAATACTATGAAAATTTATTTATATTTTTATTGAAGTCAAGAAAATAAATTTCTAAAGGCCACTTATAAGAAACCCCTTTTTGGGTCTAGTCCTAAAGTACCTGCCTAGACTAAGTAGGTACTAATATAGCAGAAACCTCAATAAATAATTCCCAAAAGCTATTCAAAACTAATGGAACCACATTATTCTTTGGTCTATTAATAAAGCACTTAATAACGCCAACTTTAAGATTTATCACAGCAATATCCTTTGTATTAAAAATTGAAGGTTTCATATTAGTGAAAATCTGTAGTGCGCAATATCTTGAAAGTTATTTTAGCTCGAGAGGGTCTCTAATAAAAAATATGATATGACATTGGCCAGGCTGATAAAATTTGTTTTGATATTTTCTTTGTACCAGGCTCTTGTATTATAAAGTGCAATGTAAAGGCTTGTCTAGGTAGTATAGGGCATGAAATACAATTTTTGGTAATATTTTTAACGTAGGTGTGTAATGTACCTTTCGCGCCCGGCCCTGGTCCGGGTCATGGTACGGAGCGGAGAGGGAATGGAAAGCAGTCTCCTCCTTCTGCGAAGCAGTAATGCTCGCGAAGAAGGACGCGGAACAGGTGAGGGAGGCTTAACAACAGAGTTGCCCTAACGCCCTCAGCAGGCGAGAATCGCCCAGAGGACACGGTGAAGCATACGGTGGAGGTTTGCCCCGCTTGGGCAGAGCACCGCCGTGTCCTCGTGGATGCGATAGGCGGCAGCGACCTCTCGCGCCGTGCCCTGGTTCAGGCCATGGTACGGAGCGAGAGGGAATGGGGAGCCGTCTCCTCCTTCTGCGAAGCAGTAATGCTCACGAAGAGGGAGGCGGCACACGTTAGGGAGACTCAACAACGGCAGAGTCGCCCTAGCGCCCTCAGCCGCAGCCGCCGCAGGAGACGCCAGGGGCTGCGAGACGATCTCCGGCCACCGTAGACCCGGGCCTGTGGACGGCGAGTAGTGGGTAACTCGCCGTCCGATCAGCACCGGGCCCGAGAGTCAACGGCGCGTAGTGTTCCCCGCTCGCCTCAAAGAGTTATCAGGAAAGGACGGGGCCTGGCACGGCCAATGCCTGCCCGGGGGTTGAGGGTAAATTCAAAAGAGTTACCTCGTCCCTGTAGTCAGTAAGAGTCTGATACGCCCTTCCAGTCCACCCTAGAGCGGAAGAAGTCATAAGATGATTTCCCACACCCCAAAAAAAAAAAAAACGCCCTCAGCAGCAGCCGCTGCAAGAAACGCCCTGGGCGCAGGACGTTGCGAGACGATCTCCGGTCACCGTAGACCCGGGCCTGCGGAGGGCGAGTAGTGGGTAGCTCGCTGTCCGATCAGCACCAGGCCCGAGAGTCGACGGCGTGAGTGACAACAATAGGGCTCTGGTACGGAACCCTAAAATCGATTTTTCCTTATAAAATAATCGATTTTTCTAATCGATATTAATATAACTAAAACTCGATTATTAAAAAATCGTTTTTTTGTATCACTGTCGATTTATTTTTTCGTCCGTCTTTCGCAACCCTCCCGACCGACTAAGTCCTAACCAACCTATTCGAATTATATCAATAGATATGAGCAGCAAAAACGTTTTATTACTTTTACCAACGAGAGTATGGAATTATTATTAATAATCAAATCACCGATAAAAGTGATTTATTTCTTTCTTTTTCCACGACTTGGTTATTAAACTTATCACACTATTCGCAACCTAAGCAGAAGAAAGAAAAGCAGGCATTCTTTCAAATAATAGGAATAAAGTCGATTATGCCCAAATCGATTATTTTGTAGAAAACAAATCGATTATTATTGAAAAGAGAAAAATCGATTTTTAATTAATCGTTTTTTTTCCTCAATGTAACATCCCTAGTTACGGTACATAAAATCACAGCCAACCTTATTATAGCCAATGTGGATGCGGCCTTATACAGCCGTTATCGAATGATAGCCAATGCCTACGCATAAGACGGCAATGGAGACGTCTGGATGGCTGTAATGACGGCTACACTTTTATCTATTATCTCGGACAGTTTCTTATTCGATACGGGTTCAGAGATATGCGACAATATTGAACAGGGACCTTCTAGAGTGGTAAGATGGGCACTTCGCAACTTTTTAATCATGCAATTTTTTGATAAGATTACCTTCTTTCAATACAGAAATTCGTCATTATTGGGACTGAAGATGCAAGTTTAAAATTTAATTAAATTATTACCGGAGGTTGGAACAAGGTAGAGTTATTTATGTACTTGCATCGAAATGTTGATGTTGATATGGATCTTCCCGGGATTTCTAATAGACAATCCCGTGTGGCCAACAATATTACAAATAACAATTAATAAAAACCTCTATTGTTTTCTTTTGTTCTCACAAGCTATGTTGTGTGAACTACAAATGGGGCAACATCGCGCGTGTGCGCATTGGAATTTTGCAACTTCGGATATCCGATGTCGTTGATTTAAATTTGTCAACATCGCGCGTGCAGTGGTTTAAATTGTGTAAAAGTAAATAACTTTTTTATTTAATAAACCAAGGGATTTTTCTGCTCTTTAAAATTAATCTCGGGATTTGAGGCATATCCACTTTATTCTTTCGCTGTATGAAATCATTGTAAGTACTACATGAATAACTCTACCTAATTACAACTTCTGGTTATTAGAGTCTTTTTGCTAAGGTCGTTTTCAACGTATTGGCAATGTCTTTAGTAATCACTTCCCTCCAGTTGTGCTGTCTGAAAGCCTGTTTCTAATAAAGTATCTATTCCATATTTACCAACTACTTTGTACGATCATTATAAAGGTTTCTTTCTTTCATTGCGTTTTAAGAGTACCGTACCCGATGGGTTTTTTTTTTAACCTATTACTAAGCCTCCGCTGTCCGTCCGTCCGTCTGTCTGTCAGCGGGCTGTACCTCATGATCTGTAATAGGTAGACAGTTAAAATTTTCACAGAATGTGTATTTCTGTTGCCATTTTCAACAAATAATAAAAATAAATTAAAACTAAACGGGCTCCCCTACTAGAAACGTGTGTTTGTGGCTTTTTTTGCTCGATCTTAATAAGGACGCGTATACTGTTGTAGTACGATGATACGGAACCCTTCATGCGCGAATCCGACTCACACTTGGCCGGTTTTTAGTATTTAGAATATTTATTTATACTAATTTAAGGTATAATAAACCTTAGTAGTCCTGATAAAATTACTGAATCTCTTGATAATCACTTAAATGGGAGACATTTTTCGAGCAGCAAGAAACAACAATCTTACCTCGAAACAAAACATAATTTTATTTTACTTCCTCCCAACGACATAATTCAAAGTGACGGTAGAGAGATATAAACGGGAGGACGTCCAAATTTCAGTTTTATAGTTTTAATTTAGGAGCTTCTGAAGTACAGGTGAAGAGATTGGATGACGTAATAAACGTCGTGGCGAATTTTCATTTACTTAGAAGCTAAGTGAATGTGTTTGAAATTGTAGGAAGCAGTGTTTTTTGTTGAGGAAAACTCTCAGATGATTTATCATTGGTACCTAATTTATTACAGTTAAATACAAACTCTTACACTACAAAGTCTAAACAAGCATCGCATTGGGCTTAGAAAAATTCACCTACGTCACTCTAAATCGGAAAGGTGCCCAGAACACTGCCAGCGCTGCCACGTTGAATTAATAGCTGATTCTTTGGGCAAAAGAAAGGCCAGCCCTCCAGTCAAATTAAGAGTCGAATAACTGCTTGCTGATGATACGAAAAACTCGATGAGCACTCAGACCCCTCTAGTGTTTCAACCCCAAACGGCTCAAACATAACTCCCAAAGAGGTCCCTAATTCCTAATTTGACCCTCAATCAAGCCCATTCAGGGAATGAGTTACAGGAAACTTGTTTGAAGTAAAATTACAAAACTGTACAATGATTTAAATGCTAGTGATTGTACTAAAAGAACCATTTTTCGATTGTAAGTGCAGCTTTTTTTGTACAGCGGACGGCGAGTAGTGGGTAACTCGCCGTCCGATCAACACTAGGCCCGAGAGGCGACGGCGCGTAGTGTTCCACGCTCGCTTCAAAGAGTTGTCAGTAACGCATGACGGGGCCCGTCATGGCCGATGCCTGCCCGGGGGTTGAGGATAAATTCGAAGGAGTTGCTGGGCATTCAGGGCAGGGAGGAACAGGGGTGAGTTTTAGTCAGTAAGTCTGACACGCCCTTCCGCTCCACCCTAAAGCGGAAGAAGTCATTGGATGATTTCCCACCCCCCAAAAAAAAATAAAAGTGCAGCTTTTTGGGTTACTAGATCACAATTATTGAAATTGTAACCCATACTGAATAGAGCAATGGTTTGACTCGAATCGTGCTCTAGTGCAGATGACAAGTTACAAGAACATTCATACTATTTGTTCTCAGACAAGTACACTAAAATCCATAGTAATCGGCACAGAACATGTTCTTACATAACTTCTAACAATTTATTGAATCCGATTCAAACCTGAAATCAGCTTTCAACATCTTATCCGAAACTGCATTTTGTATAAAATAGTGTCGCAATGTACGAAGATAAGATTGTTAATGGTCGTACAAATTGTTTCAAACATTTACATTTAAATCTGGTTCGGCCAGAACATGCCCATTCCAGCAGGTTTTGTTACATTATCAAGGCTTTAATCTTAACGAAAATGTTTTTGTGTTACGTCTCTTGGAAATTCTTCTTGTTGAGACTCGATTTCAGCTAGAGCTTTTGGATAGTGATCGAGAATTTTCATGATGCAGTGTGCCTACCACTTTATTATTTATTATAACGCATGATTAATACCAAAACCAGTCAAGTGCTAATCTTGTAAAGAAATTTTTCTTCCACCGGCTAGCGTCAAAGATAATTTATGGCATGAGACCCTAGTTACCTACGAGTATCTTCGGGTTTATTGCATGTGGTTTGTCTATAGTAAATAAGAGTCCTTTGATTTGGCCTTCACTTTTCACATTTATTGTTAACACTGCATCACACGAGATAGTTTTCAGTACACAGAAAATTGTATGTTGAACTTACAATTTATGATGAATCACTTTTACCCTATCGTTCGAAGATCGAAGATTAAAGGTCCAGTGAGGAGATCCACAAGCAGTATCTAAGCCGTGGTCATCTAACCTTAGTCATCGCTGGACACGTGGACGTTTGTGTTCCAAACCTTTTGCTAAGACCGCATTGTTCTTCCAAAAATAAAGTGAGGTTTATGATCCGATCATTTTATAAAGTTTTTTCTTATATAAATTAAATGTAAAGTAGGAACCCTGCCAACAAGAGAAAGATTCGGTGAGACTCATAAATGCCACGCTAAGATTTAGCATCATTACAGAAAAATCCCAAAAAGATTACTTACAGCGTCCTACATCCCAATGCTTAACACATTTGAATTTAACTCTGGTTCCAGCTGCCCTTCGAGACATCAGAACTTTTTTCCAATAAATAAAATTTAGAGGCAGACTCGCTCTAGATCAAGTTGGAAAAAGAAACGTCAAACGACAATCTGTCAACTCGCAAAATAACGCTCCATTCCACGAATCTAAATTTATTCTATTTTTAAGTGTTACAATCTGACTCGCTTACAAAGGGTTCCAAAAAAAATAATTATATATTTTTATTTCTTTTTAAACAACATCCCGACTTCTTATACGTTTTCTTGTAATCTATAAGTAGGTACTATACAACTATTTTTCGTTTTTGTTTTAATATTTAAGACTTGTACTTAATAGTTTCAGCGATAAATGGTAAAGTTTTTTTTTAATACTTTTAAAACTATTTATATATTGAGAGTCTCAATTTTATTTTTAGAATTTTTAACAATATGAGACAAATACATTTGAGACTGTCAAAATAAATATGCGCGGTGTAGTTTGAAAAACATTTTTTTTTAAATTATACTTGCTTTATTTGCAGCCTAATAGCGACCCCCATATTCGAAATTCATTTATTTAGGGTGCCCGTTCATATTTGGATCACGGATTCATTTATTTAAGATAAACGTTCGTGTAGATCACAGATATTACTATATGATTAGAGTGTACCAAATTTCAACTCAATCGCTGCTGTAGATTAGGAAAAAAATGGCTGTGACAGAAGGACAGACAGACACACGAGTAATCCTAAGGATTTCGTTTTTTCATTTGGACTTAAGAAACATAAAAATGATACAAAACAATATGACAAATCATAAGGACACATCATCTTTACCGCACGTAACAAAATATGTAATCAAAAACAAAAACAACATAATTCCAAAGAAATTGCCCTCACACAATGATCCACCCTGCAAAAATAATTCAGATAATTATGCGGCTTACTGCAAAACAATAATATACTTGGCTACACGCTGAGATTAAGCTAAAATAAATTGCAATAAGACTTAGACCTTAACATTATTATAAACTTTCTTAATGAGATTTATTTGACAGACAGGCAAAGCCTCATATTTTTTAGGGTTCTGTACCCAAAGGGTCCAAACGGAGCCCTATTGCTGTCACTCACGTGTCCGTCTATCCGTAGCCTGACATAAAATTTTGTTTCGAAGAATTTTTTAACTTCCCATTGACCTATGCATTTGAAATTTGGTGATATGTTTATTATTACGTATATTCTAATAATAAATACAAATATATTGATAAATCAGATTTTTCTTTGAAATTTCCTCAATTGGTACGAAACCCTAAATGCGCGAACTCCGACACGCACTTGGCTGGTTTTATTTTTGTACCCACGCAAATCTAAGGGCTGAACTAACCTACAAGTTTAAGAGCCCTAACATTATTATTACTAAACTTGGAGGCTTATAAATGGCTTGTCGTGATCTACCTTGATACTGTTTTATATTGTAAGCTGTAAGCCACCGTATAATTATTATTTAGCCTACACTGTCCCACCACTGGGCTCCGAAGCCTTCCAAGAATTCTTTTCACGAGCCCCGACGAACCAGCCCTTATGAAAGGTAATATAGTCTCCACAAAGTGGGTGCCTGAGATTAGATGACTCAAATATAATAAAATAAAAACTGGTGAAATCATATTTTTTTCAGGTTTTTTTTGTTGTTGTATTAATGTACTTCCTTCTTATAGGTTTTCCTGTAATCTATTAGTAAATAACTACTTCCTGTATTTTTTTCAAAATTTTAGGCTCAGGGTTTTAGAAAATAAGAGGGGAATGGTAATTTTTCATCCATTTTCGAAATAACGACAGAAATATGAAAAAAATACATTCAAGACCCTCACAATGTGCCTTTCATTTGATATGTCTCACGGCACAGTTTGAAAAAATTTGTTTTTTGTAAAGACAAAGTCATAAGCTACTCAAAATTAATATGGGATATCCATTTTTTTTTTCGGAATTCTCTGACTTTCTTGAAGAAAGTTGTTCATTTCTATGGGCAGACGCAGTATTTAAAATATTAACCATTTTCCGTTACACCCTGTATAAGTACTTCTGGCCTTAATGTTCCCTCTACTAATTTTAACACGCTTTTTAACCAAGTTGGTTATAAAGCGTGTTAAAATTAGTAGAGGAAAGGAAAGAAGGAGGTTCTCAATTCGTCTGTATGTTTTTTTTTTTGTAGGTTAGTTACGCGATTTCGCCGCCACTTGTAAATAGATTTTAATGATTCTTTTTTAGTTTGGTAGGCCATACTTCAGAGGCGGTCCCATATAAATTTGATCGAAATTGATTCAGCAATTTTTGAAAACATGACATGTATGCACAGATGACGTTTTGGTTGTCTTCAATTATGCTCAAATTTCATGGGGTTATCCATTTGGGCATAACTTTATTATTTAGTTTTAGTTCTGGTGTAAGTACAACAACTAAAAAGTGAAAAAATAAAAAAAAACTTTTTTACAAAAACTACAACCGACTTCTTGTTGGTGTCGAATTGTGAAGAAACAAAATACAAACACTGACTTATTTTGCATATAATTATTTTGCAATTTATAGAAGTCGGTTGTATGTTTTGTAAAAAAGATTTTTTATTAGATAAATAAGTAAAAACTCTTAGAAATTAAATATTAAATTAATTTTGCGTACATGTTTAGTTTGGATGACAATGGTTCCGATTATGTTAGGCACAAAATAAACTTAATTTAGGCTATTACTATCTTTTTCTCTCTAATAAAACAAGAAAGAGACGGACGTAAATTAGAGCTGTCAAATTTAGTTGAACCAATATTACCAAACAAATTTAGGGTACACGTAAAAACATATCGACTAAAAACACGGTAAAGCGCAAGGCGTAAACTAGTTTGACATCTCTAACTTAGTTCATAGCTATAGCCGTCCTTTTCCCGCACTGCCTTTTAGTAAAAGTTAGCGATTGTCTAATTTTAGTTTAGATATTCAACAAGAGAATCGGCACCAATGCATGGTTAACTTAGTGACGTCATTCTAATTCCAATGTGGCGAAATCTAAAAGATGGCTTACTATGTAGTTGTATGCATACCCATGATACGCTAGTATTATATTATCTGTGCCCATGATATGGGTTTGCTGGAAAAAAAACACGAAAAAAAATTAATAATTGTGTGTTTTTTTAGTAATTTTAAATTAACCCTTCAGCCCCAGCGGACAAACCCGGGTTTTCAAATGAAACCCCAACGACAACCAGGGTTGACAGCCGATTATTTTTTTTATTAAACTTAAATAATTTTTTTTTTGTCAAACACCGGTGAGTTTCAGTGAAATTTTACTTGACAAATCGAAGATGAATATGATTTTGTTTTCTTAGATTCGGATGACACTAGTGAAAAAAAAATCATTAGGTAAGTAACTGTTTGTTATCTGCTTAAAGCTTGAAACGTTTCTCACTTCTAATAAATAAATACGTTTTATATCGTAGCATAATACACACACAGTTTTTTATTTTTCATAATAATTATTTATTATAAGTGAAAGTGCGAGGCACAATTGCATATTTTTTCTTTGTTTTTTTTTTTCAATATAAAGAACTCGTTGAGGCGTAAATACAGCTCAACGTCTTGTTTTGATCTGTAATATTAAACAAAACTTTTTATCTAAACAATCAGAGTCGAACAAAAGTAAAAAACTACACTTAATTTGTATCTGCTATGAAGCATTAAAATTAAAGAGTCAACGTCAACAGTAGTACATTGATCCCAAACGGAGCGGCGTCGGACCGCATCCGGCAAATAATTAAAACTTTTACAAGAGCCAGTGAAATGTGGAAGAAAGAAATAAATTTTCTACCCGAACGCACACTTTCGTTTTTATTCAAGCTTGTGATTTATACCCAAAACTTATTTACTGCTGTCCAAACAAACATTCTTCGATATTTCGTTTTGTCTTTCCAATAATAATTACCAATTCTCCTTAAAAGCTTTTCCATCGCAAATTAAAGTGGTTCAGCTTTCGTATTGAAATGTTCAGTTTTTGCTATATATACGTGTAATCTGTCTTTTCTCATTCAAACAAATTTCCAGGTTCCGGCTGCCTTTATTTTTTGCTCTTAAATCCGTTCTCTAAGGTCGATTAGTGGATATCTATTAAAATCTTTTTTAAACAATTTAGCTTCATTAAATTGAAGTCAGGAACTAAAAGAATTTATTTATTAGGGCGTGAATTTTCCGAGCAAACCCATAGGCAAGATTAGAATCCAGAGGAAATTACTGAGGAATTACGGTGGCTGGCCTGAGCCGGGGTAAGTCAAAGAGAAGTCGGGATTCAAATAGAAATAGAAGTCCTTTGATCTATAAAATATCACTGGCAAGCGATATTGATGAATCGTGAAATGCCGGTGCACCATTACTTGATATTAAAATAATATGCCAGCGTTTAGACCTTTGAAATGGATTTAAATTTAATGAAGGTATCTTTTATTCATGGATATAAACTGCGATACAACTCATACAGCACTGAAGCATAGTTAAGGATGTTTGAATATTTTCTAGAGTTTAAAAGGTTCGCATAATAATGATAGGATTGTTTTCAAGCTTTGTGATCATGAGAAGGAGTTGTCATTTTTAGGTTTCTGTACCAGAAGGGTCCAAACGGTGCCCTATTGTTGTCTCACGTGTCCGTCTATCTGTACGTCCGTCGTCTATCACAAAATTTTGTTACGAAGAATTTTTTAACTTCCCATTGACCTATGAACTTGAAATTTGGTGATAATGTTTAATAGTACATATACTTTACTAACAAATACCAATATTTGCTACGGAACCCTTAATGTGTGAAACACGACACGCACTTGGCCAGTTTTTTTAATTGCAAATCATTGAATTACAGCTGCGGGGTTCAATTTATTGCCGGAGTCTTTATTTCTAGATAGTTACAACCTAGGAGCCTTTTTTTTTTGGGTTGGGAAATCATCCAATGACATCTCTCGCTCTGGGTGGAGCGGGAGGGCGTGTCAGACTCTTACTGACTAAAACTCATCCCTGTTCCTCCCTTGCCTCCCGTGTCCAGGGGAGCGGTAACTCTGTTACGAATTTATCCGCTACCCCTAGGCATGCAGGCACTGGCCATGATGGGCCCCATCAGTGGTCATCTCTTTGAGGCACGCGTGGAATACCACGCGCCATCTACTCACGGGCCTGGTGCTGATCGGACGGCGAGCTACCCACTGCTCGCCGTCCGCAGGCCCGGGTCTGTGGTGGCCGGAGATCGTCTCGCGAAGTCCTACGTCCAGGGCGTCTCTTGCGGCGGTTGTGGCTGGGGGCGTGAGGGTCACTTCGTTAAGCCTCCAGTTCCACCTCCCCCTTAACTCTAGGAGTCTTGAAGTTAAGAGTGATTAGGTGACTTCTAAGCAAGCGTGCTCCATCGTCGACCACATCATCGCTTGCTCATGTGAGATGGTGGTCAAACGAGAACCTAAAAATGATAAAAAAATGGCTGCACATAATTCAAAAGTAGTTTTTCTTTGCCATCAAAATTTAATGACCAATTAACGGTACCTGATATTAATAAAAAACTTTTTAAAAATTTAAAAAATAACTTTAATTTCGGAAGTCGGTGTCAAATAACGAAGAAATAAAATACAAACACCGACTTCCGAAATTAAAGTTTTTTTTTAATTTTTAGTGTACCTACCTAAGTATTTTCTTTTTTGAAAGTCGGTTGTTTTTTTGTAAAAAAGTTTTTTATTTTTCACTTTTTAGTTATAATTCCTACCCCAGAACTAAAAACCCCTATAACATGGAACATGGAATTTAAACATACTCGTAATTGGAGGAAACCAAAACGTCATCTAGGTATATACGTATTTATCGTTTTTGTTCAGTTTTTCAAAAAGTGCTCAAGCAATTTCGATGAAATTTATATGGGACCACCTTGGGAGTATATTCTTCCGGATAAAAAAAGAATTTTAAAAATCTGTCCACAACTGACGGAGAAATCGGTGGACATACGTAAAAAAAAACACACATACAGTCGAACATAGAACCTCCACTTTTTTCGAAGTCGGTTAAAAACAGCATAGTTAATCATAATCTTACTCAATATTTGTTATTCCTATGTCAATTAACATAACGAAATTATATACAAAAGCGATTTAAGAGCCAACAAAACGCTCAATCAAGACATGTCCCTCCAATCATAAACATTTAACTTATTTGTGGCCAGTAAATTTTATTTTAGTGGTGTAATAAACCTTTTTCTGTGATTGCCATCATGGACCATGGTGGACGTGGGAATACCAACGGTTCCAATAACTCGATTGGTGTCCAATATTTTTAATATCATTTGTATTGCAATGAGTTTTATGGACTAAATTTTGTTTTGATTGACTCCAGCTCATCAGTCAAGAGGCAGTTTTCTTTTTTTAATTTTCAGTATTCACAATCTCTTCAAGATTTTAAGAGATAATTTAATTGAATAAATAATATAATTGATTTTAAATGGCCTATCTAAAGGTACCCCACACTATAGGATAGGCGAGAAAAAAAACATTCCCACTACCACGCCACTACATATGTAGGGGAGGCACCATAATGTTTCTTTTTCATGATTTTATTTACGTTTTGTCGGCGTGATTAATATTTATAGGTATACACATGCAAAATGACAGCTGCCTAGTACTAACAGTCTCTAAACTAAGACACGGACAGACGAACAGAGCGAAACTTTTAGGGTTTCTTTTCCTATTTAGAACTACGGAACCCTAAACACGCCTTTTTTTTCGCCTTAAAACCACAAAAATGTTTTTTCGTTCATACAGTTTTTTATCAAAGTCCGTATGTAAATGAAAAATTTTTTGTTTACCATTTTTCATTTGAACACACACAATGAATGGATATCATAACTGTATGTATACAGATACTGCATAAATATCTGTAGGCTGTAAATAACACAGATAGCACAAGCAATTTTCAGATTGTCATTTTCACTGTTAATAACACGAAACTCATTTTAATTGGACTTCAGATTGACTGACGTAGGTGCGCTGAACGTGGAATTAGCTGCACAGCCTAGATTGCCATCCATCACCTGTTCTATTTTAGACCCAAAATTAGGTCATAAGCGCAGGTAACTATGAATATTGTATGAAGTACCAACACAGTTGTACCTGTTTCTCCATTTCAGTGTTCACGTTTTTTTTTTATATAGGGTGTGAATTCATCAAATAACTTCTCCCGCTCTGCCAGGGCCGCGGTGACCTTTTCGAGACCCTGATTGGCATCGGTCCTAGCGGAAGGAGGTGACAGCTTCCCATACCCTCTCGCTCCATACCCATGGCTTGGACCAGGGACCGACGCGAGAGGTCACCAGCACCGATCACCTTCACGAGAACACGGCGGTCCTCTACCGAATGATCTACCGTGTCCTCCGGACGATCCACAGAATGGCCGTTGTGTCCGTTGTCCCACCGTGTCCGTTGAGGACCTGCGTCAGACGGAAGGGGAGGACTCCGTGGCGCAGTTTTCATTTCTCTTCAATATCCACATCGAGATTTGTTCCACAAATAACGAAACGTTCTCTTGTTTACAAAAGAACATAATATTAGCTCGATTATTTACATAAAGTGAAACGGATCACAATTTTTAATACAGTCTGATACACAAATGGACAAGAAAACCTGAATTCTATCCTTCTCAACTTAAAGATGAAGTTGGCATGGACTGTCGTCAGTGTTCTTGATAGTATCAATGTTGCCTATTTCTTAGAGGTCCTTGCATTCATGCCTACATATTTTATTTCGTTTGTTCCTATGAGAATAAATATTCGTGATTTCAATATTCAAGTCTATATCAATGTTGTCTTCCGCTGTTTCCTCTTATATATGTCATAAGAGGAAACAGTGGAAGACAACATTGATGCTAGGTTCAATTCAGCCGGGTAATCTCATGCGTTGAGTTTGCTTAGCATGATACTACTTGAATAAAGTAGAGTAGATATAACTCAAGGCGCAATTATACGATTTTTAATGGTTTTTAATTGAACATCATGTCTAAACGACTTGTCTTATTTCTTTGAAAAAAATATATTACTCTAGACATTTTCCGTCGTAATTTGATTTCAGAATATTTAACATCATTTTTTTATAACCTAGTTTAATTAATTTGTAAATTTAGGTCTAACGCGGATAAAAAATTGAGAATCACGCAAAAACTATAAAGCGTATTTTTCTGAAACCTTCACTATTTTAAAGGTCATTTAATTATTTATAATTTAGTCTCAATGTTTTAGTTTAATACCTGTTGTTTTACGTGTAATAAATTAATAATGCGTCTAATTTCGGACACCGTTCATTGATGGGCGACTCCTATTACTGGGTGGACATACGACGCGGTGAGCTCGGCGCACAACACGCAAGCCAACCGCTCAAGGTCGTTGGCAGCTAATACCGCCTTAAATAAAGATTCCAGCTTTTTAATCTACTGTACCTTATGTATGCAACATCTAATGTTACAAAATGTGTATTTCCACGAAGCATTTATTTTATTTGCTTACAATAATAAACTCCCGTGTTATTCTCCTTAACAACTAAAAACAATCCCCGCACACAATATACAAATTCACGGTACATTAACATTACAAACAACATAAAGGTGCGTACACAACGTCGGATTACGTTGGCGCGCGGTATCGAATTACCACCATAATTGGTCGAACCTTCACTGTTGAACGTATGGCTAATGCAACAATTTACGCATCAGCTAATCTGCAAATTGGTGCTGCTTTGTCGGCCGGAGGCCGGCCGTGTCGTCGGCCTGGTCTGTCTGCAACCGGCTTTATATGGCCGATGATTTATTGATGGACGCCGCGGACTTCAATCGCTGCTATTATGCTCGTAAGTGGATTACGTTAGGGATGTTATTTACTAGATAACTGGCGTTCTTTATTAGTAAATGGTAACGTGTCAAGAGCTTTCGTATTATGAAAGTAGGAGTAACCACAGCGTATGAGCGATTGAGCAAAACGGTTTAGATCCTTTTTATTCAAAGTTGTATATCTAAAGCAATGGTGGTCCAGTGGTAACGGCCGCGACTTACAAGTTGTAGATCGTGAGTTCAAACCCAGGCAGGCGCTTTACTTTGTGTAAATATAAAGTCATTATCACTACTCTTAAGACGGTGAAGGTAAACATCGTGAGAAAACCGGCATGTCCTAAAACCAAAAATTCGAAGACATGTGACATCCACTAACCCGCATTGTGCCCGCGTGGTGAATTACGGCCCAGACCCGCTCACAGAGAGGAGGCATGAGCCCAAGCAGTGAGGACATTAAAAGGATGATGATGATACATTTAGTGCATGTTCCGAAATGTTTGCAAGTAATATATCTGGCAAAGTTTCTTTTCATGTAAATGAGTCACATTTCCTGTATCTCAAATGCCTCAAAATGCACCTAAGTAATTTTCGAAAAAACACAAAAGAATCCGTATTATTACAAAGTTTTCGAGAATGTGCGTGACCGTAGAACAATCATTCTTATAATGACGAGTACCTGTCAATACTAAAATTACTGTTACTTTTCAATCCTTTGAGCAAATGAGCGCGTGCTGTGAGGCTTTCAATGATTCTTCTGCTGTGTGGGAGGGCTCATTATCTGAAAAGAAACAAAGATAACTGTTACTTTTTCTTTGTATCTTTATTTTAACTGCTCTACAATAAATAATACATTCATGGTACGAAGTCTTGAAAAATTGGCATAAATAGGCCATAAAATATTGTCATTGGGCCTAAATAATAGACATCAGTTTAATAACAAACCAGGTACCTAACCCCTATCGTATTAAGACACTTCTTAAGGGTCTACTACCGGCCAAATGGCGCCCTTATTGGATAAAAATCGTAGCATAGCATACAAAGAATCCAACGTCACGTTTGTTACAAAGAGGATAAAGTATTTTTGGTCTCAGAATGCTTCGTATCCAAAGTAGTAAGCAAAAGTGTCAGAAACGGCCGTTTTATTCAATGAGGGCGCCACTTGGCCGGTAGTAGGGCCTTAATGCGTAAACTACTTACATTTGAAACGCATTTACTCCGTATTTTTTACAAAACAAGTTTAACTTTCTCAGGAATTGAAAAGATGTGGCACAGAACTCAGAACAATAGAAATAATAAAGGGAGAATTTTGTTAAATAGAATAATAATAATAAGTTTAACTAGCAACCCAAAACTCACTATGAACATCGTTATCACTCCAGTCAAGTCCTATAATTCCGGATCCTGATAAAAACAAAGCCGAAATTTCGTTTCAATAGACAGGTAATCTATTACTCCTGTGGAATTTCTCAAATCAATCCGTCGTGAAAAAGGGATAGTGCTACTCGTCCTGTGTAGCTCCTTCTCTATCTCTCAAACCGGAATCTTGATGATTTTAAAACATCATAGGCCTCAGTTGACACTTTTTGGCTCGCTCCTCTCATCTCTATGGTAGCTCCCTCACTGAACCGGCCACGGGCCGCGGCGGTTTTGTTTGGTCCACTTCCACTGATAATTAATTTAACGCCAAGTCTGTACGTCTGTGCATACCAGTTCTTGTACGCAAATAGACCCAAATTATCTTGTTAAAGGGAGAGGAAAAGGTTTCGTTGTATTTTGCTTAATATTAATAGACAGAAGGTTTTTACGGTAAATATGCTGCGACTTTAGATATCTAGATAAAACTATTTTAGTATATTTTTTGTGTTCTAATTAATCGTATTGATTGATAAGATACGAGGTATTACCGTTTGTTGCGAAAATATGTCATCTTAATCCAGAGTGATCATCAAAAAATAAAACAAGTAATTATTTGCGTAGGAAAAGATCTTTCAAATATCACAAAATACCAAGTACAAAAATAAAACCTAAAAGGATTGTTCTAACAGAATTAATTTCATTAAAACATTTTTGGTCAGATTATACAAGTTTTAAATAGCTTAGCGCATCAAAGTTGTCAACTAAAATAGCTTTGAAAACCTTTCTCATTTTGTCAACTAATCCGCGGTTTGGGCAAAATTTAATGTATTTTGGTCTAATAATGAGATGCTTGAAAGAGTTTTGGCATACATGACCACAATTCAGTGGTTTATGGTATGAGAACTAAGCAGACATCCCTAAGATTTTCAGGTTTTTGCTTCAAGTACTAAAATTTATTAGAAACTTTGAATTCAATATTAGGTACATTGGGTTATTTAACTAAATAATAAGAATTATCGAACCGATTAGGAATTTAACTTAATGTTGTTTCTCGAGAATATTATTTATAAACGAAAATTTATAGTATCGAGCCACCTAGTTAGTTACCTCATAAAATAAAAATAGGTACAAAAGAAAAACTAAAATCATGTTTTTCTTTTTAAGACGTTTCTTAGAAAGTGATAAAACCTGAAAGAATAGAACAAAATCAGACCCATAATAGGATTAAGAATATCTACACTTAAGACAAATGACACGTGAAATCAAAGTTTGTTTTCTTAGTCCTAAGAACTTTTTTACCAAAAGGGTACTATAACAAAAACAGATCCCAAAAAATAACACCTCTCCATAGTTCATACTCCTTGCAGTTGGGCAAAATAATCTTCCGTTATACTCAATTAAAATACGTTTAGAACATCACCTGGCGAGATAAACATCGCAACTATAGAAACTCGAGAATTTCAAACCTCAATTTTGACAACAAAAAGGCCATAATCGATTTTGGGGTATACAAAAGGAGCATTATATTTGACAAGTCGACTGTACAAACGTTGTTTGTGGTAGAGATTATTTCGGTTCAAATGAATGAAAGCAAAACACGATCCTGTGAATATGTTGGTTGGTAATTGAAATACGAACAACGCCCTCAAGGGTGGTTTTTTAATTTTTTTTAACGTCCGCGGACTCGATAGGTTCGAGTGTCGCTGTTGTCTCGAGAAATCGAGTTTATAAAAAATATTTTTGGCTTAAAATTCGTGGTGGTTTATTTTTCTTTGAATTGTAGAGCCTTATCTTTAGGCTAGTAGGCGATTGAAGGTTTGGTTATTACTTCGTATTTTTCATTTTGTAAATTTTTGTTTAGATTGGCTCTTCAATCTTCATTGTACTAGAAAAGAAGATTAAGTAATGTTACAACAAAATATTTCATTAAAATTATTACGATCACAAACATGACCAAAATCTAAATTACATCCCCAACGTTGTTAATTTGGGATACAATACGGGTTTCTCTTTTATTACTATATAGGATGCATAAAAAAACTAAAAAACAATCCTTTCTTCAATACATCATAAAACATGTTACCCTCTCATTGTGGTTTATTGATTAATAGATGAAACTTTCAACACAAGACAGGAAACGTATGGTAATAGAAAAACCCACCCGCAGGCACTCGTCATTACGCCTGTTGTTCGAAGGGTCCAGTATAAAATAATGATTAATTATTATAATTTAGCCCATGTCATCGGACATCCACATGGCAGCCCCACCCGACAGTTTAATCTTAGTCCAGGTGCTGTTTATCTGATTGTAGCGTGAAAGGGTTTAAATTCGTAGTTAGTAGCCGTAGCTTCGATTGTAGGTATCTATATATATATTGTAGGTAATCTAATAGTAACATAAAGTTACCGTTCGAAGCCCTCCTTACCGCAAAGACCCCACCAACTTTTAAAATGACAACGGTAACCTGACGGTGCAATGGAGCGTCACAAAAACTGTGCAACCTAATCCCAAACAATAGAACATGGATGCAACAAAGCACAGACATATATCAAACAACAAAAACACTGCTCTCGACGGCCGTACGAGCGAACGAACACTATCATTTACGCAACGATTTGTCATCGAGATTCGGGGGTAGAGGGGCGGGACATTTTAGCTGATCCCTACGACTGGTTCTCGGCTTTTATATTGATAATCCAAATTCTTTGTAAAATAAGCCACATGATGAAGCTACTATGACAACATTAATTGCATTTAAGCAGCTGATGAACTTTGTATAATTCATAATTTAAGTATTTATTATCACAGTGGCAGTTGATTTCATTTGCTCCATCGACTACTAGGTCATGCCAGAGACGAAAAAAATCTTCTTTGGTCATAAATCACACGAAGAAATAAAAGAAGATCATTCGTCGAAAAGAAGATCGTCGAAGAAGAAATATTTAGCTCGATTTCACATTTCCAACCACAGATCTCCGATCAACAATGCCGAAAATTTGCAGCCATTTGAAATCGACATCCAAACCGCTAGTAATACCCCGGAAACTGGATTAACGGTTGTCAACTTGATGAACGATGTGCGTAAGTTACACGACAATGGAATGTGGGCATCCGTCCCATTTGGCCCGAATGTCCGATACGCATCGCGAACATTAATTAATTATGAATCGCTTTTGAGTTTTTCAAAATACGGCATTTTTGTTCAGAGAAATTGATCAGCGGGCGGTATTCTAGCACTGTGGCCCGATTCCACTATTGTTAGTTCCATAGGGATACATTAAATGCCTTTTTGTTGTGTTGTTATATTTTTACACGGTTGTCTATTATAATTACGTGCTTGAGCTTCGTTGATAAAATTCTTTCTTTCCTTAATGATTCTTTCATGTTGCTAAATATAAAAATCTGGGCTCCATTCTGTTAGATTTTTTATCTTCAAATAAAGAATTGGGATGTTTTATTTGTTGATTTATTTGATTTTCCAATGTCACATTTATAATAATTATCTTGTTCATCCTCAGTACTAATTGAAATCATTGATGTCAGTCGGACAACAGAGGTTTAGTTTCAGTAACAGCAATGCTGGGAAATAAATGGCAGAAGGCGTCTAATATATTTTTATTTTTTGCGGTGTTTCGCAGTCATAAATATGTGAATTACTAATAAACAAAAAAAAAACTCTATGCTTTACTTTTCAAGTCATTGCATATACTGCAATATACATCGATAAAATATATTACAACAACATTGCCCAAAGCTAATATGCCGGAATATTCTTAAGGCCCGGCTCGCCACGCTGCTCCCTTCTACGATTTATTGTTTAATCACAAGCACTCAGCCACCGTACTATTGCGTCGGTAAATTGTGGCAAGCACCGAAGGTTAAAGATGCTTAATCTTGACTGGAAAGGACAGGAAAGTTGTGTTTTTGTTAATAAATAAATTATATTTCGGAAAGTTAAAGCAAGATTAGTGATGATTCAAACATATTGTCAGTTTTACGTTGCTTTAGCATTATTTAGTAATGAAAAAAAAAATCTTTAAATAATAGTAGTTGACTTATCTAAGCGTAGGTACATAACCAAATAGAAGGACATTGATTTTTTAAAAAGAAATAAAGGGGAAAAAGTACCTACCTAATTAAGAAAAACTACTGACTCTTCCTTCACCTTAATTCCGTGTATATATAAACGTCGTTCGCTATATTGCAGTTCGATGTGACGTAATAAATGCTCCATGTGTGTGAACCCAAGTCCTCAATAACTCTCTCAAACAACTTCATACTGGCAATCACTAAACATGAAACATACTATTTAACACTCCCTTTCTCACTCACACAAAAACTAAACGTTTTTTTTATTAATTTATTGGAATCCGTAACAGTGTGTGGTCTTTAATTTTTTATTGATCGTATCTACGTCACCATTGTTACCCAGTGAGGGTGGGTAACTTCAAATTCCCGTGGCCAAAAAACTCACACCTGAAATGGGAATTCTACGTGTCCTCGTCATAGGTACATTAATCCTATTACAATGACATATGACGTAGGTTAAGACAGACGTCTAAAATGATGCGTCTTATAATAATCGCCTTTATTTGTTTGACATTGGCTTAGAATTAACATATGAAGTTAAAAATTTAGGAACCTAAAAAAATACCTTCTAAGAGCGGTCGTTAACAGCGGTTACTTTCGTAATAAACATAACTTCAATTGAAGGCAGTAAAAGCCCTGATGGTTTATTATTATTATTTATAAAATATTGTGTGATTCATCAGATTTATTTAGCTTTTTCAACAGAAAGGTCAAATTATTTCATAAAGTTTTGTGAAAGCTTCAAACGATTTTACTGACAATTTTTTTTTCCAAGTACTTATGACACGCTGGATTGATGTGGGCATTTAACGTTCTTACAGGCAGCAATAAAAAGTTTGTTAGAACTTAACAATTGTCTATAATCCGTGGAAAATTCAAAATAAAAAAATGTTTACGCGACAAATAAATGACAGTGCAATGAAAATGGAACAATATCACCGAGTAAAGCTACATTCAACCGAAAATTGGCGTGAAAATTGTCTCATTTTGCGTCACTGTGCACACTGAGCACTGTCAAAAACTTATTGTAACACACTACAAAATATAGACGTTTCTTTTGTCTTTTTACAACTTTCCGAGAAGGAGAATGAGATCCCACTGGGTGGAACAATTGCTAGCTGCATTTAATACAGCGCCTTTGAGATTTGGAAGCGTGCCACATTTTGTCACTCTATTGTCGAAAACAGTAGCAACTTTTATTGTTACAGCATTGAGACGTTTTCGGCACGCTCCTGTTACCTGGGTGGCTTGAATCTGAAGGGTCTATTGCCCTAATGACCCATAAATTGATGCGTGACGACCGATTCATTTGTCCATATTGTCCAGTTTGAAGTTACTGAAGATTGATGGTAGTATAGTCATTCAGCAATTATGTTATATCTGATAAATGGGTAGACTATGTAGAATCGACCCATTGTGTGCTGATTTGGAAGTCGATAATATGCGTTTGAAATTAAATGGGATATTGAGATTATGGGTCGAGTAAACCTCAAACATTTGTTAGTTTTAAATAATGTGTATTCACAATGATGAGTATTTAAAAAAAAACACTGTCATTAAATTGTTGTATCAAACATAATATCGACAAAGAGATAAAATAAGGATTTAATTATTTCAAATGAAGGAAATAACAATATAATTAAGACACCATAATAATTAAGCCTCTAAATGAGCACACGTCGAGAGAGTACGACATAAACAAACACAACATCTCAATATAAGGAGTCGGGGCAACGTATTAACATAAACATTGATTCGATAGCGTTCCGAACATCTCTCCGGTCACAGTTTGAATACATTACGGCCGAGTTGTTTTTTATTACGTCAATAATTTAAGAATTAAACTGTTCTTGCTCTGTTTATTGGTCCTTTTCTGCTTGTTCCGAGACTTTTCTAGTCGCTCCCCGCGGATGCTCATTCGAAATGGACACGCACGCAATGGCCCGTTGGTCCTTAGGTCGTAAAAATCGATTACTTTATTTTCTTACAAGCTCATCATTATAGAATAAAAATGTTCAAGGTTTTTTTGGACCACATACAGCTTCATGGCGATACTAGAAATTTTCGATTGTAAGTAAAATATTTTACTGATTGTTCCCAGCGCTAAAATGTTTTAAGTACGGTGTCGAACGCGAGTTAAAAACGTAACATTTTGTTAAGGGCTAATTTAAAAGCCCATTGTCTTCGTCGGTTCACGGTCACACAGGACGACAGTCGGTAATGACCCATTAACATTTTGTTTCACACCATCCATTAATACTAAAAGACCTGCAATTAAAAAGGAAACGCCGCCGCCACTAATTCCGAAGCACTCTCACTTAAAACGTTACAACTTTACTGCATTCAAACATCTGATAAGGGACTTGGCAACCGAAAAATAAAAGGAAAAAAGTTGCCGTATCACAACGGTAGCTTTTAGAATTTATAGACGGAATATCTCTATTTCGTTTCGGTGCTATCAGTATCGGGATATTTATCAGCGGCATCTAATGATCGGTCAGTTTATAATACAGGCTGTGAGTGTCAAGTTAATGAGAATATATTCCGACCTGGTACACAATAAATTAGAGAGGTTTCGAATAAAACGGCATATTAATTGGACATTAGTATACGTCAACACCTCCGAAGAAAAGTGTGGCCGATAGGAACGATTAAAGTACGTGAATGTATCTAAGAAGTTACTCGGGAGACTATAAAATTAGGTGGGTGTAAATTTTTAACGTTGGCTGGGGGCTATTTCTGTAAATGCGTTGTGAATTTAAATTTGTTTTTTAAAAGCTTTTGAAGCAGTTCCGTTTTGTTTCGAGTAAGGAAGTAACGATGGAGGGGTCCGGCCGTCCGGGTGCTCAGGAAAGATGAGGGCCTTTGTTTAGATTAAGGCGGTTATTGTCAGTGTGGACTGTATAATCATTAATGTTTTACAAAAAAAAATGTTCCAAGTCCCAACACCGAATTTTATAAGCCAGACACAATTTATTATCTTCAACCAAACGAAACAACTATAAATAAGTAAATTGAAAATATACGAAGTAAACCTGCACTTGACGGTAAACACCTAAGAATTTAACTCCTTAAATTCACAGAAAACTTAGCAGCGCCAGCTCCAAAATTTCGGAACGAAGCAATAATTCAATGGTGCTTTAGAGGAAGACATTACTTTTGTCTAAGCAAATTGAATTCCACAAAATCTCCTCGAGAAGATTGACTGACCACAAATTGGGGATTCGTTGTCAAGCGAGATAACATCGGAGGAATCTCATTACAGTTGAACATTCGTCCCAGTTCGGTTCTGCTTTTACGTGTTGCCTCCAACTTTGGTTCAGGAATCTTCAGAGATTCTAGATTGTTTCAAGTTTCTGGTGGTAAACATTGTCCTCCCAACTTAAGACGTGGTATTTTGTCATTACTTTTTACGGACTATCTGACTCTTTGATTTGGAAATATAACTAGTAAGACGGCCTAGAGAGACGGATGAAGCTTGAGGAATAAATCGATGTTAGTTTAATTTTTCTAATAAGAGTTCATGTCGCCGCAAGATTGAATCAACCGCAAACTGTTAAAGCCCCGGCAGCCGGCGGCGAACGGAAAATTAAAAAGCAAAGCGGGGACCGCTTCCTAGCCATTCTTTTTAATTCTCGACGTAGCATTGGACGGTGTGGAATCATTAAAATTTCCTCCGTGCCCGCCACCCTTGCAGATTTATTTGATATGGAATGATAAAGTTAGCAGTCTTATAGAATTCGCAATGAGTACGCATTAATCAACGGGACAAGTTTTAACACTTTTTCTGACGATAATTACTATAAATATTTGCTCACTCATTTTGTTTTTTTTTTATTACCTTCATTAGCCTTTACGATTGTAAGAAAATTAATCTTAGGAACGATGATTGATGGGCTGTGTTGTGTTTAAGATTTTTTTCCAATACGCATCTTGTAGACACATTGCGCAGCGAGACTTTTTAATGTTTTTTGCTAGCTCGTGAGTCGAGAATAGCACATGATAAAAAACATTTTATACTGGAAATATAATACAGCCTTTTATAACAAAATAATGTTCGTAATAGATTGCTCTGGCCTGGATTAGTACATTTAATATTCAAATCCGTCCAAACTTTAGTCGAGCCGAAATTAGATTGTCAACTTAGTAACTCTATTAAAGTAAAAAACGACGTTATACCCATAATCACTTAGTAAAAACTAGTGTGACAAATCCTTATTTGCGAGGCAGTTTATAAAATAAATGAAATCGAAATATTTTTTCGACGGCGTACAAAAATTATGACATTATAACGTAACAAAAAAGCAACATTACTCCCCATAAATAATAATTAATCCTCTTAGCATAATATTAACGCTAAGGATTTAGGCGTATACGAGTATACGTAGCTAATAAGACTAAATGTTAATAAATTGTGTGCTATTAGCAAAGTAAACGATTCTACTAAACAAGTCTACTGACGACTATTTCAACCGGTTGAGTGTTTGCCGGTAAAGTGAAGTAGGTACACACGCAATCGTATCCGCTCTTCCGAGACATTCCACATTTAAATATTAAAATTACCGTGTGGAAAATAAATTTTCGTTCAATTCTAAATGAACTCGTCTGTTCTTCTTGGGATGGAGTAGAATTCCGTACGGTATACGACGTTCCGCCTACGACAGTTTTACTAACCCGTTTCACACAGTTGAGTCATAACTTATGTGCAATATTGCACGTCATTGCGGCATTCTTCGATTGGGATTCACATTGGTTCACCCGAGTTGGCTTGATAGGTACATAAATGAGGTAGGACTATGAGAATAAGAAGAATTTCGGGCACCTACACATTTACTTTTGAGCTCTTGTTTCTCCCATTCTGCCCAGGGAACGGGGATAAATTCGAAACAGAGTGGCACTCAGGGCAGGGAAGGAACAGGGGTGGGTTTTATTCAGTAAGAGTCGGACACTCACTCCCGCTCCAATCAGAGCGGGAGAAGTCCTAAGAATAGAATAGAATAGAATAGATTAGAATAAACATTTATTCGACACAGACACAACACAACAGCAACGATTTCCCAACCCAAAAAAAAACCCATACATGTAAAGTAACAAGATATTGTAATGTAATGTATATTAACGTTATGTAGACAGTTATGGTTGTTTGACGGTGCCCCCGAATAAATCATTATAATTAAATCAATACACTACAAAAATACGAATCTTGGAAAAACACATGCTTCCAAAATACATAACAAATATAAAACGAAATAAAAATTTACATATACGAAATAAAGTAGCGAAGTAAATATAAAACGGCCGATTTACAAATCATCAATATGTGTAATGTCCTTCTTCGTCTCAACACGAAACCAATCGACAGAATGTAACATCCATACAAAGCTTTAGTTATTAACTATCATTAGTGAACCGCGAAAGGCTCGCGCGTAGGTGAGGCGAACAAATGCGATGAATTCCTCTAATTTATTGTTCATTCAAAGTATATAAATTGCCAATTATATACGACTAGTTTTAGTTATCTTTCTAGCGAATCCAAACTGGGCGTTTGCGCAAATTATGCCGTCTATCTCACAAACAACTGGACCGAATTTTACGGAATAAACGTAAATTAATTCTAAAAAATATTTATTGTTTTAAGACCAATAATTCACAAATAATTGCCATGCGGTATTTTTCAATATTTCAGACAGATTATGTCAATAAAGAATCTATAAAAACTGGTTTGACCATTTTAGATCTAGATAAAACATTCTAAATAGGACTTAAATTCATATTTATTTGTTTTATCTATAAAGAATGCTTAAGATGTCAAAGGCCAGGGAACGCCCAACACAATCGTTCTTTGTGTAAATTTTTAATGATAAAATATTGCTCATAAACTAATATAGCCAAGTTTTATTTGAAGCAAGATATTTCTTGACCGCAGCCATAGGAATCCGTAAATATTTAAAATAAATAAAGTAGGTACTAGATTAAGTTAAGAGGAGCTCGTGACTAAGTAGGTAATAACAGCTGTAGATCGCCAAGGTTGAGCAATGCTTGCCTAGGTCAGTCTGTGGATGGGTGACCATCTTAACGTACCGAGATTTTTCCGTGCCTCGGAAAGCAAGTTAAGACGTTGGTCTACGCTGTGATTTGTAGATCTTTAACGGTCGTTACGGATAGTCAGAAGCCAGGAAATCTGACACTGGTCCTGCCAAGGGTTTTCGTCTTACCCAGTTACTGGGTTGTGGGGGTCTGGTAGGCTGTCACCCCATGTAAAATACTGGTATCTAGCTGCACCCAGTTTGACTGGAAGCCGACCCCAACATGCTGGAAAAAAGCTAGGTAGATTGAAAGTACTAGTAAGTAATTAAGTTAAGGCGTATATAGCCGCCAAGTAGCGCCCTCATTGAATAAAAAATCGTAGCAAAGCGTAGAAAATAAAGATCCATTTCTGGCACTTTTGCTTACTAATTTAGATAGGAAACATTTTGAGTCATGTTTTAACGACATTTAAATACTTTATCCTCTTTGTAACAAACGCAACAAAGGGTTCTTTAATCTTTATTTTTTATTCTAAGATACGATTTTATATTTAATGAGGGCGCCACTAAAGCGGAGGTAGGCCTTTAAGTGGATAACAATTAGTTGGAAATAAAGTTTTATAAAGTGTAGTTAAGTAAAATCGAATCTATTTATTATCCTACTAATATTATAAATTTGAAAGTTTGTGAGGATGTATGTTTGTTACTCTTTCACGCAAAAACACAACCGATTTTGATGAAACTTTACAGTAATATTGCTTAATACATCAAAATATCACAAAGGCTATAATTTATATCGGGAAAAGTGCTAATACCACGCGAGCGAAGCCGCTTTCAGAAGTTAGTTCTATTCTATTTTTAAAGCTTCATAATGGAAATCAATACTTGATCACGAGACTATGGCCTTCTTGCACCACAAATCACTAATGCATTACAATATAAGCATAATTAGCCTTATAATGTTCCCAGTGCTGGTACTCACGCCTCCACTCTAGTGGGAATGGGCCGTAATCTTCCACGTGAAGTACGGGTTGGTGGATAAATGATTTTATTTTTGTAAATAGGTTTTAACAAAATTTTTATTCCTCACACTCTGGTGCCTTCCTTCCACCTTTCCCTATAGGACAAGGTGTTCGATAGAGCAGCTCTCGTACCTAGAGACATGCCAAAAGAATTTTAATATTCAACTATCATTATGTACTACCGACATAAGACGTCCAGCAGGTGTATTTGCTGACTCAGTTGACATCAATTTGATAGGCACTATGCAGTACATTGCTCGGTGGACATCGATTATAATAGGCACTACGGTTTTCCTATACGTCAAAGCAGCAATGTACGGCACAGTGCCTATCAAATTGATGTCAACTGAGTTAGCGAATACGCCTGCTAGAGTATAGAGATGTTGATTCGAAATTCAGTGCACGAGATCGATTTTGTCAATTATGCGACAGTTAATGTATGGCACTGCTCATTTTCTTCTTGATATTTTAGTTTCAAAATAAAGTAGTTAATATATCTTCGTTTTTACACAACCTGTATAACCCTGATGTAGGAATAAAATTTTAAATGACACTGTCTCCGCAATATCAAGCCCGTGGCCTTATTAAAAACTGTTAGCACAAAGTGGCACATGATATTCCACACAAACAAATAGAATAGCTGCAGTTTTGTTCCAAAAACATTTCAAAACAGTACATTTGGGCGCTATCCAGGGCATTCATACGACACCAATGTTTGGCATTAGCGGTTAATATTTTGCTATACTATCCCGTGTGCCATCTGTTTGGCAGCTGTATCCAGTGGCCCACTTTGACAAAACACGTGTTTATATGAGAACTGTTCGTAAAAATATGGTTTTAATAGTTAACAGTGATATCAGTAGGATGTGGTAATGAGGGCAGGGTAATGTTTCTAATTTCATGATAGCTACGAAACAAGTATCATTGTTTGATTTGTTGTGAATTTTAGTTTTATAGTTGTCATGGGTTGTTGGTGGCTTTATAGTTGTCATGGGTTGTTGCTGGTTTTATAGTTGTCATGGGATGTTGGTGGCTTTATAGTTGTCATGGGTTGTTGCTGGTTTTATAGTTGTCATGGGTTGTTGGTGGTTTTATAGTTGTCATGGGTTGTAGGTAGTTTTATAGTTGTCATGGGTTGTTGCTGGTTTTATAGTTGTCATGGGTTGTTGCTGGTTTTATAGTTGTAATGGGTTGTTGGTGGTTTTATAGTTGTCATGGGTTGTTGGTGGTTTTATAGTTGCCATGTGTTGTTGGTGGTGTTATAGTTGTCATGGGTTGTTGGTGGTTTTATAGTTGTCATGGGTTGTTGTTGGAGTTTATGGCCTGCTGCTGCCAGTGGCTTCGCTTGCGTAGAATTTGTACTGTGCCGAATTTTATCAAAATCCAAACAAAACGTTTTTGTGCGTACAGCTAGGGAGTGGAATTCCTTGCCGGAGTCTGTGTTTCGTAGCTACAACCATAGTAGCTTCAGAGAATAAACCACACAGTTCACACGGTTCCACGGTTGAACTCATATTCTAAAATTATGTTTTTTTTTTAGATTTCATGAAAAACGGCTATAAATGGATATTACCTTAAATACAAAACCCAAAATAACAAATGAATAACTAATTTCGAAAAAGGAATATTTAAGTTAAATGAACTTTTAATTCGAAGTCAATACGAAATTATCAAAACTCAAAGTGATCCGTGTTATAAAACGGTAATTTCATATAGGTAAAGCAATAATATTAGTAGGATTTATACAGCATGTAACAAAAACCTTGTCCGATCCTGAAGGATATTATTTGGTATCCTACAGCGTACACACGTATACTTAATCATTTAATAGATACGAGATTATTATTTTTCCCCAATGAGAATAATTAATTAGAAAAAGAAAAACGTATCAAAGGCGTGTTGCCCTTGATAAGTTTTTCTTGAGCGCTTGACAACATTCACCTACAGTTTTGTGTCAAAGAAGCCGCCTGAGCGAGACGGTCTTTTTGATTCTTTGTTAAAGAGTGCTTACAGCGCGACTAGTACCCTACACTAGCCGCGCTGTAAGCACTCTTTGGTTTGAAAAAAAAATAGGTAAAAATGAAAATATTTCGCTGGCCGGTGGAGTGTTGGCAATTTTCGCATATTTTATTATAAAAATAAAAAATCTATAACTTTTGGTTTTTTTTTTACTATTTTTTTCTAGTACGTATGTTAAACCAGGAATACGCCTTCATTGGATCGGACCGTGTTTTTGTTAAATTCTGAATTTTGCCGTAGGATTCATTGTATTCATTGACATTTACATACCAATTTATTTGAGTACTGCTACCTAAGTGTACCTATAAAAGAATGAGTAAAACGTCTTGATATTGGTGGAAAGACCTTTACGTCTCTCATTTTGATGTTAATCACAAATCAAGGCCATGGCTGATTTTGTATGGTTCCGTATTGTTTTGCTTTGTTTTATTTTTTTGTTATCAACATAGCTTGAGTTTTTACTAGGGATGGGCCGAATGTGGTTTGAACCGAATACGAACTTAGGCTGAACAGTCGGTAAAAATAAAAATTAATAAAAAGTTCGGCAGAATTGTCCGAAGTTCGGTTATTTTCACCGTGTATATCAAGTGACACGTCGAATCTTGTTTTTGCATAATAACCCGCCCTTTTTAAATTTTAAATACTAGTGGGTAATAAGATTTCATTTAAACTTTTATAAAAATTAAAAATGGTGTTTTTTTTTTTCGCGGTAATTATTTAAATGTTTAGATGTCCAAATTCTGATAATGTTAAGAATACAAGAATACCTCTTGCGTGTCTGGCGGACAGCGCATGGGCCGTAAATAATAAAAAAAACTATTTTGTCTGCTAACTAGACGCGTGACGGGTATATGATATTATTTTTCTGGTTTAGTTTTATTATTTTAGACTAAACAGTTGGGTTATTTTAATATTTTCATGTATCGAATGTTCGGCATTTGAAACGAATTTCAGCCGAATGACGAAGTTCAGTTCAAACCACCGAAGTTCGGTTAAACCGAATATAAAACGAATTCCGGCCCATCCCTAGGTTTTACTGAAAATAATTGCATTAATCATCATTAGAGCCACTTCTTTTTATAAAACTCTAAGTCCATTTACATCTCTTGAATGTTTGTTTAATAGAGATAACTCCTTGATCGAATAAATGCGAACTAAGTAGAGGTTGATGCCTCCAGTCTCCTTCATCATCCTTTTTCATAAACAGTCCATTAATTGTAGCTCCTCAAGAATTCAGTGATTGATGTAGACAAATCTACAATGCAGAATAAATGAATAACTTTAAACCCACTCGTGATTACAATTTAAAATATTTATACGAGTTATATTGCTGCCACAACTTAAATACTGTAGAGCTTGCAGGGCTCCAGGGGTGCTGTTGTAGCTTTGGGGAGCTGTCTCACTCACTGGCTGCGAGAGTATCGTGTATTCAAGTGTAATTTAACTGGGTAGTGTACTGAGGTAAACACGGAGATAGCGCAGGGGACTTTTATATTAATCAAATGTGTCCTCTTCGACCGGCGAGCTAGACTTACTTAAACAATGGCAACGTTCTAATAATCTATTCTAATACAGTTGACGACTAAAAAAATCTTATTAGTCCGTCAGTTAGATTATCAAAAAATATTGGACGATTTTTTCTTTTGTCACTTTAACAAAAAATGAAGACGATACAGTGAGTTGAAATTCCGGATGACATCACACTTAGGTTAAAATTGTACGACTTTTTACTTAAAAGTTACGTAACAAGCCCCCACTCCTGAACTTTGATGCGTTGTATCTTTGTTATTTTTCATTAATTTGATAAAGCAAAAATATTTGTCCAATATTTTTTGATAATCTAATTTACGGACTAATTAGAATTATTAGTTTTAACCCTGTCGTCATCCCTATTCTTAATATTCGAACGACTCTCTAATAGTTATGAGCTGCCAGCGCCATTCATACGTGTGGAGTCTAAGCCGAGAGCACACACGCCACAATACAAATTAACTCGAAAGCTGTACTCTCCACCAAATCATTAGGCGATTCATAGTTCATTCCACATCGTCATTTTACACAACAATTATCAATAAATCATGCTCGCAAACACTACAACTTGTCCCGAGGATTTATTCTTCTAGCTCTCACATCTTTGAACTGAACACCGAAGGGATTTAATAACATAAATGCTGACACATTTTTCTCAATAATTTATGTGAATAAGCTCACACGCGACGAAGTAGGCTCATAATTTATACCGATGTTCGCCAGCCGACAAACTTCGGGACAATAAAGCACTATGCAGCGACATTAATTACAAGTTATCGTAAAACATGGAGTGTGCCAGCGCACTGCATGTTTCCCGTAACAAACACGGTGCGACACTGTGTTTAGGAATCGGTGCCAAATATATCAAATTAGACACACTGTGTCATAATGATGGACACGGTTTTTGTGTTGTGTGTGATAATGTACTCTGTATGTGGGTCTCCTTATGGATACATCCTGAAAGCAGCTGGTACGGAGTACAATATAGCTCCTGCAAAATGTGAAGCAGGTAGTCATTTTATAGGGCATATATTATATTCATGTTAGTGCTTAGGATATGTGCGCAATAATAAAACTTGGAGTTTAATTGTGCTATTAACCGTGTTTAAAAATAAATTCTGCACACGTGTTTAACGGTAATTACAGGCTTTAAAATCCAATCACAAAGATTGAAAACTGAAATACGTGTGCATTTGTTACTGTTTGTTAGTTTTCAGTAATATTTTATGATTGACTGAGATCCAGAGTAGACTTAAATGATTTTTAGCAGTAAGTTAAGAAAGAAAGCTTATCTAATGACAAACTAAAAACTGACGATAAAACACATATGAATTAGGACTTTAGATTTGAAAAAATAATGGCATAGCAGACTTCAACGATTGTATCAGATACTTGATCAAGTATTCAGCCGAATACTGGACCAGGCAGCGGATTCGACACGCTAAGAAGAAGAAGAGACTTGATTATTTTTCAACTTCATTCTTGTATTAATCATACTTCTTAAAACCAAAAAGACACAATATCCTATAAGCCTATTGGCTTTTGGAAATTGTGTAATTTTTTTTGCAGAAGCTATTTTACTTATTATAGTCTACCACAGCAGAAAACACTACAATAAATAAATCCTTGATATTTGCGTGGTAGTCTATATCGGTAATTATGAATAGTTACAAGACACGATATAGACTGAGTTATAGTGTCTTATGGTTGCACGGTAAATCAGTGATGTTCTTCTGATTGTAAACTTGGATAGTGCACTGGGTTTGGTTGGTGTGAATTGATTTAATGCAACTGTGGTTTATCCTACAATGATCAGTTTCAGTCCAGTTCCAGACTTGGTTATTAATCACCAAATATCGTAAAAGCGCAGTTTTTCAGTGTTTCAAGATGATAGACAATATAACGAACATACTGAGAACTAAACCTGCAATACAGAAAAAAATACTGTAGGCAACTCAAATAAATTACACAAAAATATTGATGCAGACACACAACATTAATTATTGCAATAATTACTAAGAGGCTATAGCTAATATATAGCTATAGCATCTTCAGTAATTATTCCTTAATGGATTTGCAAAAAGATTGCCCGATTGATGAAAAACTCTTCCTCATTACTATCCACCGCTGGACAATATTGGACATGGATCTCTCTATTGACTACCTCAAGAAGAAGAATATCCCAGTCAACAGATTCACTGGCACATCCACACAATTTCCTACCGTACGATAAAACATAAATAGCGCTAATTTCAAACGCCTGCAGCTAGGTGTCGTCTCCTTTGATTAATAGACTATTAATCCCGGATTATACTTCGTGTTGTTTCGGTTTTAATGCTTGATTTACGTGGGGTACTATCTTCGGATGTATATCAACGCAGTTGTGTGAAAATGTGTGACTAACTCATTTTATACGGTTTTCGTCATCAATTTGTATTTTGATGTATTGTGATTTGTCTGGGCTTTTTTTCTACGATTTACCAATATTTTTTTAAATATTAGGTCGGTCTGTCACTTGTAAGTTTTTAGTATTTTGCATGTCTTTGATCTATCAAACGTCAATTCTTTAAGTTAATTACTTATAACACTGCCTACATTATAAAATCTGGAGAACTATACCTACACCTGTTAGGTACTCTTCAGGAAATACTAAAGGTGTTGTTATTTTGATGTTTATTTTGTATCATTGATTTGTTTTTTTGACTTGTGATATTTAAAGTTCGTCTCAGTCTTCTTCATATTTGCTTTCGTGTTCCCTTCTATTATAGGTATATACTTTTTACGTCTATATAAACCAATGTTCAGCCAATACCTGATTTTGAAAATAAATTTTGCATTCATGAGTAACCACATGATGAGTTATGACTACCAATTAATTATGTTATCGAATCAAATCCACCAAATATTTGATTTTAATTATACAGATGAGGGTTAGTGTTTATCACAGTATTTTATGCGGTTTTAATTATTGGAATGGTTAATTGGTTTAATAAGTGGGCCATTATAAATAATAATAGGATTATGAATTAGTAAATTTAAACATAAATATTTTCAAATATTAAGTAAATAATATAAGCTTCACATGTGGCTGATGCACTACATAAGCAAGGTTCGTTGAAATTGGTTGATAATATTAGCTGTGCTATTAACATATAAATTGAATCAGTTTGCTGTACGAGCGTATAAAAATTTACCTGCACCAGTAGGAAAGCCTTGATCACCAACGATCAGAGCTTTTAAAAATATTTTGTAACATCAAAATGTTTTATAAAGTTGGTATTATTGAAATCATACAAATTGTTAATTTCCTCTATACATTGCAGTCTGTAATTTTATGCAAAAAAACTTGAGAGGTGTCAAGGGACACCCGGATGGAACGAAGTTCCTTTCGATTAATTAGTGAAGGAATTGTAATATAATTTTATTTTTTTTAATTTATAATATTTTTTTTATTATTAACTACGCACACACGCACGCACGTAAGAAGTTATACTTCATCATCTCATCTCATCTCATCGCAGCTCAGCTCAGCTCAGCTCAGCTCAGCTCAGCTCAGCTCAGCTTAGCTCAGCTCAGCTCAACTCAACTCTGTAGCAATAACAACAACTATAACAAATAATGTTTGATAATGCTTGATCTGCTTGCAAACTTTGTACCTACCCACCAAAAATACAAGAAGTTTTTATTAGATTGTTTTTTCAACACAATCTTTTTAGATGGACAGCCTCATTAGTGTCGTGACAACTTTTCGTAAAAAAAAATTCCGTCTAGCCCCCTTTCACAACGCGCGATAAGGAACTTCGTTCCAAAAATATGAATAAAGACATTTCTAGGTCTTTTTCTCAGCATGAGATTACGAATAATGATACAAAGAGACAAAAACTAAAGAAATAAAGTCAGGTCGGACCGCTATATGTTAAACGGAGGCTGTATTAAATAAAGAAGAAAAGAAAACATCAAAATTACAAGTCACGGATAAATAAATGAAAATCTGATTGCATTCGCGGTGGCGGAGTGTACCTAATTGAAAAAAATGTCCCTTGAATTGTTTGCAACGGATCAGAACCACTGTAATAAGATGGGATTATATTCCTTCTTATTTCTTCGGAGTAAGTTGCTTCGAAGATAAGTAATTTCGAAGATTACTTTTTTAATGTTAAGGCTATTATTTCTATGGCAACTGTAGACTGACGGTAATGACTTGTAATGTTTAGTTGCAGGTTGGCAAGTGATATTATCATAATACGAGTATCTCGATTTCTTTTGATATATCATGGGTTATGTTTCTTGCCAAGTTGTTCTTTTTTCTGAAACATTTAGGCCTAGTTTATTTAAGCACTACATTTATAGGATTCCGTACCCGAAGGGTCTAAACGGAGCCCAATTGCTGTCGCTCACGTGTCCGTCTGTCCGTTGTCGGTCACAAAATTTTGTTTTGAAGAACTTTTTAACTTCCCGTTGACCTGTGAACTTGAAATTTGGTGGTTTTTTGTTTGGTATTTGTTTGATGTTAATATCAATACATTGATGAATCTGTTTTTTTCTTTGATAATTCTCACATTTGGTACGAAGCCCTAAATTTGCGAAGTCCGACACGCACTTGGCCGGTATTTTTGGTTAAACTTTTTATAAAAAAGTCTATTATTATTGATTATTTATCAGGAGATCTTCTACTTTATTTGCTGATTTTCATTGCTGAAAATACAGCACTTAAAATTTTATCAGAATCATCTCTTGAGTGAATAATAATTTTGCAATAAATCTTCTAAAACTATGTATTTACATTAATTTCTTGTTTAATATTGATGTTGTCAAGTTAATTGCTGTTTGGAACTTCAATGGTACTTTCCTTTAATCTTAAAGGCCCTACAATATTTTGGAGTAAAATGTTTCAAGCGTTTTCGGCTTAACTTAATAGATAGGAAAAGTTATTATTAATTATAATTTCGGAGTTTAGACATTTGGTACAAATAATGTTTCCTCAAACATTAATGTTTCCATTACAAGTTGAATCGAGATAATAAAACAATTTGCTACTGGAAGATAACGATACAAAGTATGAATGTAATCGGTAACACACAAATGGAGTTATCACTAAAAAGCAAAATTATCTTTACGAACATTGAAAATTATTACATCACCTTGATTTAAAAATTAAATAAGAAAATATTAGAGTGGGCGGCATAAATTTAAATGGAAATATGCATAATTTTAAAGCCACTCAATCTGCTCTAATATTGATGAACACAAATATGAATTTCTCGCTAGATCTCTGCAATCTCCATCAAAAAAATAGTGTTGAATGATCTCAAAAGATATCGAAAAAGAACAAAAAATACCTACAAACCTAATATACCAAGCCAAACTCAACATCAGTAGGTACGACACAATCCAGCCGACAGACCAACAGCAATTGCAAATAACGATGCCCCAGATACAACAAGTGCATTCGTATCGGCGATAGTAACCGTCTTCTATTGTCATTCTAACTGGCGGCCATTTGCAACAATTAGCGATACTCAAGCGAAGTTAACGAGCCAATTGTACGGAACGAGTACTAATAATGAATATTGTTGATCATCTAAATGTTTATCTGTTGGATCTAACGGCTCTAGATTGTTGGGGAGATAAAATTAGTTTTCATTATTGCTTTTGTCGTCTCTATGTTTGGGCTTTGTCTAGGTTTTTTTTGTCTACGTTCTTTTACTACTGCTGCTTCATTTTGTTTGGTATTTACTTTATCAAAATACTCTTATATTTCGACTTGAACGAACGATGGTAAGCGTATACTACTAGATTTTTATTAAAGCGGTACTTAAAACGATTGTACTGTTACGTGTGAATACAATTTCTACTTTATCCGTCACTGCCGCATAACCAATTTATCTACCAAACTTGATGGTTGTGCCAATGTTCCAATATAGCGATCATTAAAAGCCCCATGTTAAGCAAAATACGTTTATGGATTAATTTGATAATAGCTTAATTTGATGCAAGCCAAGTGTGGTGTTAGTCAGCCCATTGGTATATACGAGGAGTCACTCGTAGATGTCACAGACTTACCTATAAACAGTTGCCGGTCGAAAAGCACTTGATCACGCTTGAAGAAGCGAGAAGAGCTTTACTATTGGTGTTTCCACGCATAGACTAATCTTATCAGACATGGAAAGCGTGTTAGTGAGTGTCATCGTTTTTTTCTTTTTTCTTGCCTAGTTAGTGTGTCGGCCTTCCCTTTACCCCTCACAACCTCTCTGTCTTTCACGATCTCTAGCCAAGTATGACCCGCAAACGTGATCAGAGGTCGACCTCAACAGCGATGTCAGCTCCCTCAGGCATCCAGTGAGTGACGATTTCGCCCATCCCTAACTGTTTACTCTCAGAAACGGCTCAATGATGTGCCAATACTGACTATGGCTATGACAGTAAAAACTCGCCCGGACAGGAATTTTTATTATCTGTTAACTAATGTTGCCTCTAGTCACTGCCAGCAGAGAGATTCTGTGCTCTGTAGGTGATACAGACGTGCGATGGTGATTTTATTGATATCCAAATTATGCAGGAAGGTATGTGTCACAAACAGGTGTCACTTATAGTAGGTACCTAACATTTTAGTTTCCTCATTGACAGCAGCGGAACCGATAACCATCGAAACTTTTATCTCACGAATCACGTTTCTCGATCGCCGTGACGATAAAATTAGTTTTCATTAGAGTTAATTAGAAAGAGTTATATATTACTACAAACTTGGTGCCAAACGAAGTATTAATTTTGTCACTTTCATCTGTCAGATTTGATAAATATTGTGGAACTGGATGATTAATAGATAAATGATTTACTTAATTATGATTAATCGAGAGAAGCTTGCGGTTTGTGATAGGTATTATGATCGATTCAAAGCTTAGTATTGTGCCCAATTATACATTTATGTTTTTTTTTGTGGATTTATATAGGCTGATAATGATGATGATTTATTTGATCATAATAAGTAGGTAGGTACTGTGACGACCTTATGTTGGCGACCTTATGGTGGAGACTGGCACGTTGGAAGTTTGGAACTTTCTAGAAACTCTTGGAACGCCAATTGAGAATTTAGAAAAAAGAAGATTTTAGTTTTTAGGTGGACTTCTCCTAGCCCGTTCGAAGAGGGCACTTGTATTAATTTTATTATTCAATATAACATATTAGTGTGCAAGTCCTCTTTCTTTTATAACACAGCACCGATAAGCAGTCACTCTTATACACCGCACTCTCGCACCGCTAGCGAGTAAGACAAACCCCCAGGAATGTGAAAGGAATCTCCAGGGACCCTAGCACTAAGAGAAGCTGCTCCGGGTCCCTATAGTACCTACGTCATTGGTTACTATTCGTATAGTTAAACATTTGATGGATATTTTCATAATTCTCAGTTGGATGATGGTGAGATCCGTAGAATATAAGTTCTGAAGTCACGTTAAACTAAATGCTAACTCAACGCTAAATCGTGTATTTGTAACAAAAACGGCCGTTTATGTTTTGAATGCACGATTTAGCTAAACAGCTATATTTCAAGTGTTGATAAGGTGTTATACAATTACGTTATTGCCTTTTCCACACTAATAATAGAACATATTTTGTATTTTTGATTCTATTTACGAGTTATGACATTTTTTCGATTGGCGGCGCTAGTGGACTGTAAGAGGCCTCTTAAAGAATCCAACGTCACGTTCGCCACTTGGCCGGTAGTAGGGCCTTAAGCAAATAAAGAAAATATTAATTCATACCATATATAATATTTTAACAACAGACCGAGTTGTAAATGACATATGAAAATTGAAAACTGGATTACAAATAAATTGTTTTTCTTTAATCTATTTAGTATAACTTGTCTCATTCTTTAATTGCGTTTGAAGGTCCTAAGTTTATGAAAAATAATGTTTTAACTTTTCTAGTTTTCAATTTAATTCTGTAATTGCTTTTTTTCAATTTGCCATTAACATCATGAATTCATAATATTATTTTTCAACAACGTATTTTTTGTTTCTGTTTTAGAGTTTTACGAGTATTATGTTAAACTTTCGCTATAGCTATAAGTTGACAACAGTCGACTACGAGAAAAACCTCAAGGTCCAAAATACCCATATTTATACTAAAACCAAGTAAACATAACATAAATTCAACATTCCTTTACTTTATTATGAGAACCAAATCAAGAACACATGTATTACCATAACTTTTCTACACCAGATTAGTTTACAGCATCTTCACCTCTATTTATATCTCTATTAGAAACGGCAATAGTATGATGACATTAATTAGGACCATTCTGATCGTTAACCCATTTTCGCTAAGACGGAAGAGAGATGGACCAATCATTATTCTCTTTAGTCAACTCAATTTGAATTGTGAACATTTTCTTAACTCCTTTTAGAACTTTGTCGTGACTTCGTTTAGAGTTTTGTTGACTTAAGTATTTTGTGACTGAGATATATGTTTTCGTGTTTTCGCTTTTTGAATCCTAATTCCTAGTATTCGTATTTAATGTTAAAAATGTGAATGTTTGAATGGATAGATAGTAGTTTGTTTCTCAATCACGCCAGAACGGCTAAATTAATCTGTATGAAATTTGGCACAGAGATAGATTATAGTCTTGAATCGCACATAGGCTAATTTTAATTAAGGGGAAAGTACTAATTTCACGCGAAAAAAGCCGCTAACAGCCAGTATGCCATATATGACTGACTAGCTTCCTGCTAGCGGCTTCAGAAATGATTGTAATTTGTCATGGGTGTTCATTATCTGATTGCGAGAACTATGTAGGTCGTTATATTTGCGTAGATTTTATGATTGTCTCGCAGTTTGAGTACTTTTGCGGCCTACCGAAATGTCCTTACTTTGGCATTGTTCGTCAGTTCGTTGAACTCCTCAAAGTAATTCTGAGTTGAGCTTCATGATAACTGACGATTGCTTGCACTGTCTGGACAGGTCTACTCAAATCTGAGTGTTGCTTTCCTCAAAAGCTCAACCCAGACATTAACGTACATGGTTCTCATAGTCATATGATTTGACCAGTACACATTGTATGGATTTGAACACTTTAAAAGAGACTTTGACCTCTGAGTTTGTTTCGGTGCTTCTACTCAGAGTAGTTAGCTAGGAAACACCGGCCTCATCTAGCTAAAACTGACAAAAAAAGTGTTAACGTGTAAAAGTGTTGTTAAAACCTACTTATATAAATAAAATCATTCATATAATGAACACCCATGTTAAATTTAAATCATTGTGACTCACACCGTGTTGCATGTAATGTCTTATTCATTATTTCACTACCTATTTACCTATTTATTTCGGAACCTAACCTAAAGCAAAACAAAAGTAGCAGTGATGTAGTAAGAGTTACTGTAACATAATTGTTCAAATGCAACTCAAAAGCGCAACTAAAGTGAAAGTAGATTGATAACTTTTCTTAATTACTCGTACTTTATGAATTACCTTGACTTTACAAGTCAGTCTAGTAATTATAATGATAACGAACATCACTTTACTCCACACTTACATCAAAGAGGTCCCATTCAATTAACAGCTTATCTCTAATGTCCTTGTTAACACACACTTAATTACCTTTAACTTAACAATGTTTTTAAACAATATATAGGGTGGCCAACAAGGATCCATACATCTATTTTCATCTTTTTTTGCCGCCTTCTCAATTCAATTAATTTTTGCAGTTCTTTGACATCCATTTTTAAGTTACAGACTTTCAATATTGTTTCGGGTAGTTTTTATTAAGATTAAAATTAACTTCAGTAATTGTAGGTACTCTAAAGTTCTTTAACGTACATGGTTCTCATATGATTTAACCAGTACATAAGGTATGGATTTGAACACTTTAAAAGAGACTTTGACCTCTGAGTTTGTTTCGGTGTTTCTTCTCAAGGTAGTCAGCTAGGAAACACCGGCCTCAACTAGCTTAAACTGACAAAAAAAATTGACGTGTAAAAGTAGAATAAACATCATTTATCATTTATCGTGGAAAAAAAAAATTGACTAAAAAAAATATGCAACGAATCAATTATTCCCGAAACTCAGCAAGATTCGATAGATCCTGAATTATACTTGGGTTATCAAAAGGTATAGTAATGTGGTCGATCTTGAATATTTGATACTTTTTTAGTGAGATACCTAAAAATGAATCCGAAAATTTGATGAAAAACATGACAAAAACCTATTGCAATTTAATGCAGCAATACGTAAATATTTAAAAGCTGGTGTTTGGTGCATCTGTACAAAATTGCCAAGGCTCAATATTGTCGTGTGATAAAAAAAACCTTAATTTAAAGTTGTATAGCCAGAGTTGACCATCCTGTATATTATATCGTGTCCTCCTTATCTTCGCCGCCATTAAGGGCTATTATTTGTTGTGTAAGACGTATAGTGTGCAAAGAAAACAATTTAATGGTAGTCGGTGGTCGATCACTTAACCGTAACCTGAGAGTTACCGAGTTAAACCGATGGGTTATGTTGTGTTTGGTGTAACTGAATATTCTCGACAGAAGCTCCTGCGTTCCATTTTATTATTTGCTCAACGACCGCAAATAGGTTCCTTTTAATATTTTTGTGTTGCTGAGAATGGGTTTTTGAAAGCGAAAATTTTGTTTTATTTATTGTAAATGAAGAGTCATAATTCTTACTGCCTTTATAACTTAAAAAGAAGTTTGATTAAGTAATTAAATTGAAAATTTGAAACTAATGAACAGAATAATTTTATAATAATTCTTTAAAATGCCAATTAATGGAATTAAATTTATTCACATTGTTTGAAAAATAAATTGCTGGCTGTTTTGTTCCCACAGTCAGCTGTTACAAACCAAAAATTCAAAAGCAGAAATCTAAAAAAAGTAATTTCTTTTATGGCCCAGACTAATAAACACTATTGAATTTGCTTATACAATCAATCTCTATGGACAAAAACTCTGCGAAACAACTTTAATGAGATAGAAATACTTGAATTGTTCGACAATAATTAAATTTAGGATTATTGAAAACCCTATGCGTATTCTAAATTCAATTTATATTTCATTATGAAAACCACTAAATAATATTATGGAAATAGGGTTGTGACAATTTAGAGTCCTTAATTCTATTTTGGACTCTAATGTTCCCTAATCAAGTTAAATAGTTTATGTGTACCATCAGCCACGCGACTTCTCACATTAGAGATAAGGAACCACACATAAATTTAATATTCTATTAGATTCTCTAATCGTTAATCTGGTTGGCTTATAGACAGTATCTAGCAAGGCATAAATTATTTAGCGTTAAATAAGCCGTCCCTTGTTATAATTTTATGCTTCGGATTATGTTATATATTTTTATCGGCCGCCCCAAACTCGGGGTCAGAAATCACATCGCTATTGAATTATCATTTGAATATGATATATGGGGTGTACTCAAATCCGGGGTGCAGACAATCGGTGTGAAATTGTTTTGGGGAACGTTTGATTAGATAAAGTGAATTATTGCTTTGATGTTGAAGAAAACGAATGTTCGCTAGCGTGATTGTTTGTTTGTGTTCTCATGAATAATAAAACAAATTCCGAGTTTATATGCGACACGATAGTTTATTTCTGTCCAAACTGACGCCAAATATCAATCAAACTTTATTAAAGCTGTAACATAGCAAGAGCATTTCTATTTAAATTGTATATGTATTCAGTTTTACCTATGGTTAAATATTGAGATGACCCGTATATCACCGAAAACTTTTAGGAATCCTGAACAGCACTTCAGGTTTCCAAGAATAAGCGTATTTTATATTATTGAATTTTAAAGTGTCACGGTACTGTCCTCTTATTTTGAATTCATTTTCTTCAACAATTTCAGATTACACGTGCGGTACGACAATCATTCTAAAACTAAGTTTCTTTCAATCCTTAATAACCATGAAATTACTTCTATTAATACAACCGATTCTATGAATAGACGAATACCCACGCCAAGTTGATCGGCGCCATATCACCAATTTACATTCACCAAACAAATATATCTTTGAAAGCATACGACAATAAAGCAGTGGCAGCAAAAACTAAACTTTTCCAATAAATTTTAAATTTAGGATATTAGGGAAACAGTGGAGCAACTTAAAAGCAATTTGTCTGGAAATAGCTCAACGCGATAGGCGCATAACAGCTGCGAAGACTCCAACGAGACCAACAAACAATTAAAATATCCGACTAATGGAGTCAAAGGAATCTTGAATATGTTAATGAACATGTCTTCTTGTCCTCTATTAGTTCACACCGCAAAGATTTTGAAAAAAGGTCTCATTAATTAAAAAGTTCGACAGGCGTCAGTCGAGTGATGGTGGGATATCCTCATTACTTTTTTCACGTCAATTAATTACCTGTTCGTCAAGTTTTCGTAACTGACTTCTATGTTGCACATTTTAACAGTTGACATAATCTGAAAACCGCTTAAACTTTCTTTGGTGAAATATTAAGTATATATGTTACAGTTTAAATATCAGCTAATTAAACTGCAACTGTAATAACAATATATGAGCTTTCAGCACAAATACCTGGACAAGTTAGGTCAGTCCAAAGTAATTATTCAAAATAGGACCAAACAAAAAACATAAAACCAACCAAGAGAGTCCAAAAAAAATGCTCTTAATCCTTGGCAAATTCACGCCACACAGCATTGCAACAATATCACTATACAATACGCTTCCACAATAACCTATCTGGCGGTTCGCCACGTGTTGATTTTGGAGCAAACGAGGGTCGTATAGACCTCAATGACAATAATAGAAATATGCAAATAACAGCGGCCAGTAGAGATGATATTCAAACAAGATTACGTGTGTAAACGTTGACAGACGAAATGTGAATGTTCATAAATCTAAGGAACCCTGGATAAAGTAAACATTAGGAAAGGGCTACGAGATTTTATAAAATTTAAGCTCTCAGGATTTAGAATGATTTAGGTGGTTTTAAGATTTGATTTATGGAGGATGTGTTATAAGATTTAGTGCTCAAATATTTAGTACGGAAATTAATTTGTACATTATATCTTTTTCATATCTAATGGAAGATTGTTTAAGGTGTCATTTACTTCTTAATTAGGTACTTGTATTAAACTGACTGATCAAAATCTTCAAGGTGATATGGAACTTTCTTTTTGCACATTGATTTTAAGTGACTTGATTTCACCGTCAAAGAATATTTACGGTTATAGTATTAAGTAAAGGACACGGCTGTTTACGCCCCAATTTGAAAAGTTCATGTGTCGTATAAAATTAAAATCAAAAATTTCATAGCCGGTCAAACGTAAAATCCAGGACATTACGTTGATGCACGCAAACTGCAAGGAACGAATAATTTATTATAGGCCCGTTAATACTTTAACCTACATTAAAATTTATTGCACGCTCATATACAGTATTGGATAAATTCTTTTAAAAAAATGTGCTGACAATATGGCTTTTGAAAACACGCTTCAAACTTGTGAAGAAGTGCTAAGTTACGTGAAGCTTCCATCAAACGACGCTAAATCATTGAAATCAATTGCAAATGATTTGTAATTGAGGCCAATTACTAACTAGGCAGGTATAATTAAACAACCTACGTAACAACAAAAACAGAACAGGATAGGTTCTTGAACCCATCAAATTATTTACCAAGTTGTGCGTCATCATCATATTGCTGGTACAACTTAAAGGATTAACGCAACAAACCAGACCAAAAACAAAGATGAGATCATTGACTTTGAACCAAATCAAAACATGATTTTATGTAGAACATGTCAAAAATATGCAAATTAATAATTTTCGGACTTAACAGTACCAGGGGCATGCAAATACAGGACAGATAGGAACAAATAACGAGAATGTTTGTGTCCTCTACGAGCTTTAACGCAAATGTATCCGTAAGCCGTCCGGAGAGCAGAATCTCTTAATTTACGCCCCAAAGGGATTTGCTAAAGCCAAACATTGTTCGCTAATTATAACGAGACGCATGTGCTTCGCGTCCCACGAGGATCTTACCAACTTAACGAGTAGCGCTGTTGTCCGTGTGTGAAATATTCAATTGGATTTTAAATTATTTTAAGTTTTTTACCATGTTGGTAGAACTTTTTGGTGGTTTTGCTCTTTCACTGTACGTTTATAAAGTTTATATCACCTTTAGTTACCTATCTATCATTTTAAGCCGAGTTATTATTTAAGCAGGTAAGTGTTTTAACATTAGTAGACACTAATGCTATCTTATTATTTACTGCTACAATGTTGTGTTTCAATTTGTTTTCCGTAAGTGCTATATATCGCTCAAACAGCATTTATTCATAGCTACCTACTTTGTATAACTAAAGCATTCTACGTAAACTGGTTCTTTTGATCTTGTCAATCGAATAAGTTTCTGAGTAGACAAACTTTCATCCTTTTAGTAAATTCTCCCTCATTTTGTATAATAAACTCTCCTGAATACAAATTCCAATCAAAGTAACATCAGTTTGAGATAAAAAATAAAAGCATCAAACTCCGCCACATTAGCACGTGGTAGGATCACACCCCTCTGTCGCCTCAAAAATTCTATAACCACCTATCAGACAAACACATCTGCATACAACATCAACTTCTTACAAGCTCTGCATAATTTATTCGAAAATAATTCTTAATGCACAGTTATAAAGTGTTTGAAGTGTCGTTATGAGCAGCAGATCTAAATTTGCTAATAGGGTGAGCTAATCTGTCAGCTGAGCCGCTGGAGATCGTTTAAAAGCTGTGCCCCCTTCTAGCTATTGTTTATTTAGGATGGCGATTCGCGGTGAAAGCCCGTTTTTGAGGCGTACTCTAATGCGATTGTCCGTTAGCCACGAAGTGGCATGAAGAGCAGAATGATATGCTGATAGCACTCAGAAGTGGTCATTGCGGTAATGACAGGGGCGATTGAGATATTAATCCGATAAAACGACGGAAGGGTTTAAAATAAAGGTATAAAATTAAATGAGAACGTTGACACATGATTTTGTTTCGGGTTTACATACAGACTTTCAACACTGTTTGAAGTTACTGAAGAGTTAACAATGAGTAAATTATTAAGCCTCTTATGAGATTTTGCCCCTTTGTATTTTAATTAGCTCATCACATGAAATAATTTCAAGTAGAAGTAAGCTGGTTGGTATGAAGGATGTTACGGCAACTAATGAGGATGTTAAAGTGCTCTAACTAAAGACGAAGTAGAAATTCAAAGCAAGGAATTGTTTAGCTAAATCCACCCTATTTGAACAAAATCCCGTAACTTTAACAAGTGGAGAAGATTTAACCGGAAGGTAAGTCCTGACAAAATCTGGAATTTTTGACACTAGGACAAAAGTTGTTTTTTTTTTAAATATGTGTTACTAGTTTAGAAAAGAATTAGTACTTCCCCTATTATAAATTATAGCTTAGGTGATTTTCCAAACTGTAATCTACGAGTATCTCTGTGCCAAACATCCAGATCCGTTCACTTGTTCTGGCGTGATTGAGAAACAAACATCCAGTTTGGTGTGTGTCCACCGATTTCTCTGTCAATTGTGGACCGATTTTCAAAATTCTTTTTTTTTATCCGAAACAATATACTCCTGAGGTGATCCTATATACATTTTTTCGAAAATACTTCAGTGCTTTTTGAAAAAAATGAACAAAAATGAAAAATACGTATAGATCTAAGATGACGTATTATGTTTAAATTTCACGTTCCATGTTACTGGGATTTTTAATTCTGGGGTATAACAACTACAAAGTGAAAAATAAAAAACTTTTTTACAAAAAAAACAACCGACTTCTTCTTTTTATAAAAATTGGAAGTCAGTTGTTTTTTTTTTTTGTAAAAAAGATTTTTTTTAAAGGTGTCTTACGCAACCTAAATATCAGGAATACAATTTTCAAATGACAGTATGCACGAACTAATTTCATTCAACCTTTAGTGGGTGTTAACATCTCAAAGCTATTAGGCGTAGGCTAAGCTCTAATTCGTATGGACGCTTATGCTAATATGGACCGTGGCTTATGCAAAAACTGGTTTCAAATAGGCTGACAGTTAATTACTCGTTAGAATGTTTGCTCATATTATTTCGTTGGATTAAATTGTTTCAAAACATACCAACATAAAATAAAGTACATAGCTGGATTTGGTTAGACAAAAAAAACTTTCTACAAAATAAACAACTGACTTCCAAAAAAAAAATACATAAAAATTAAAAAATAACTTTAATTTTGGAAGTCGGTGTCAAATAACGAAGAAATAAAGTACAAACACCGACGCCGGTTGTTTTTTTTTTGTAAAAATGTTTTTTATTTTTCACTTTTTAGTTGTTATACCCCGGAACTAAACATTTCAATAACATGGAACGTGGAATTTAAACATAGTCGTAATTTTAGAACACCAAAACGTCATTTACTCGTAGCTATACGTATTTTTCGTTTTTGTTCAGTTTTTCAAAAAGCGCTCAAGCAATTTCGATAAAATTTATATGGGACTACCTCGAGAAAATCGGTCCTCAATTGACAGAGACATCGGTGGACATAGATAAAAAAAAAAAAACATACATACAGTCGAACATAGAACCTCCTCTTTTTTCGAAGTCGGTTAAAAAGTCACCCCCAAAATTTTTGGGAGAAGGCTAGGCAGATTGATTCGTTACTAACTCTTATTTTTACTAAATATGCTACAAGACTACTTGCCTCGAAAAGCACGTCAAGCCGTTGGTCCCGGCTGTCAATCGTGGATCTTTGTCAGTCGTTACGGGTCGTCAGAAGCCCGAAAGTCTGACATCCAGTCTTACCAAGGGGTATCGTATTACCCAGTAACTGGGTTGTGGAGGTCAGATAGTCAGTTGCTCCATGTAAAATACTGGTATTCAGCTGCATCCGGTTTGACTGGAAGCCGACCCCAAGATAGTTGGGAAAAGGCTAGGCAGATGATGATGCTACAAGACTACTTGTATCATAATCGGTTCGGGTGGTAGAAGTTATGGTGAAAGAAACACACATTTACAATAAATATGACCCCAATAATATAACTCCTTTTTTTGGCAATCATGAAATAAATACTTACACCATGATAGGTTATTCAACTGACTGTACGTTACAAAACAAATGAAATGTATAAACGGAACATTATTTGGAATGAAGCAAAAAAGGAGTTTTTTCTTCTAAATTTTCCGAAAAAACGAGGCGTAACGGAACAAACCATACCAAAGGTTATATTTGTATGACACAAGACGGAAAATCAAAAAACTCTACTTTCACAATAAAAACAGACCAAATTAAGTCTACAACATACAATTCTTTATAACTAAAACGTTATAAAACCTTTTGCTTAAAAAAAGATTAAAAGATATAATTTTCAAAGAAGATGCCGAAAGTAAGTCAGCTATTATTTGAGGAAATTAAAAAAAATGATGGAAACCAATTATTATAATATTAAACATGTGTTGAAATGAAAACAGTTTGAACATGTGGTTAACTTTAAGGTGGAGACAGCGCACAGTGCCACATTTCTGTTGTAGTAATAATATTGAACACGATATTATTGCTATAAAATTATCTATTTTCGATTCATAGTTGCGACGTGCACGCAAAGATCTGCAGATGATGCAGCATTTATACGAATGTTTCCACAGAAATAAATTTGTTTAATGACTTAATAGATGGAACTATTTTGTGATGACTCTTGGCGGAGGTTCCCAAAAATGGTCAAAAAGGTGGTTTTTTAAAGCAGTGTATTTATAGTTTTGAGAAATAAAAAAAATGTGATATTTTCAAGTCCTACTTGCATACAGTGATGGAGCTAGAAACATAATTTAACATACTTTAATTCAACAAAAAAATCTTCTAACATACCTCTAAATTATCTTTAAAAGCAGTTTATCCCTTCATTAACAATTATAATCATAATAAAAAATATACCATAAAATTTCAAATGCTAAGTTGCATCCAGTGATGGATTATTTTTTATAAATTTAGTAGTAAATCCTAAGTAAATCGATAAAATACTTCATATTTTGCAATAAATTGCGACCATTTGTCGTAGCGCATCTCTTTCTTTTCTATGCAATCCGAGAGTGACCGCGCTTTATAGACATCTGGGCCTTAATGCCTTAGGCCATGGTCCGGTCTTTTTACTAAGCAATTATTACCTGTTGGTAGCAGACTTTGGCAAAATTGGGTTTGGACTAACTGGGGCCTATTTAATAAAACCGAAGGGTGACAGGTGACAAACTAACTATCAAAATATTTGTAAATATTTTTCAAACATTTTCCTCTTTATTGAACAGCACCTGTAGCAAAAATTTGATGGTTGTAAAAAATTTTGACAATGTCGTGTTGTCAGTTATTTTAAATGGGTTCCTGATGATAGTCTATTTCTAATTTAACATTCAATTGTTTTATTCGAATGAATAGGTACCATTGATACCTGAGGGCAGTAACCTTTGCCTATTCATGTTACAATATTGCATATCGTAGAACACGACCACCTAGGAAGTGCCCTATTCATTTGTCTCAGTGCATTTTGCTAGTGACCTTAAAGACGATGAAAAATTATAAATTAAAGTTCTGTTGAATTTCAAATTGGTAACTCAAAATAAAACCTGCCAATTTTTACACAAATCAAATCAATCTGCCTAGCATTTTCCCAACTATCTTGGGATCGGCTTCCAGTCTAAATTTTTACACAAATAGAAACCAAAATATATCAACCCCGTCAGGCCCTAGAATAGCAGACACTGTCGCGTCTCCGATTAGAGACGCACGGGGCCTGATGGATTAATATAAAAACATTTTCAAATGTACGAAAATTACTGAACCCAAATTTAAATTTCATTGGAGACGAAATCAATTTCGTACCATTTCGCATGTATATTATTTTAGTCCCGAGTCAAATTCAGTGGAAGTTGGCCAATCACGGGCCGCGCCCTAACAACGGACAAAAGCACAATTAAGTACAGCAGGGACTGATAACAAAAGGCCGGAGAGCACACAATTTGTTGCAGCCCATCTTTATCTGGCCCACTATTGACCCTTTACCCTAATTCATAAAGTGTTCAACCCCCTTTGTGCTGCCCTAGTAGAATAAGCACCACACAAGAGCCTTCACATACTGATATTTCGTGCAAAATTTTGTACGGTCCATTTTTAGTCTGTGGCGCTAGGGTCGAGCAAGCGACAACAGCAGCAGGCCAAAAATTTATTATTATTCTTCGATGTGAACAAAACATGTGGCCTGAGTTAGCGTATTATTACGCTTTAGCGACATTTTGAGAGTGATTCGCGTATCTTTATTCTGTGGGGACCCCTCATTGCTAATGATACGTCGTTAGTTTCAGCGCGCACGTGTATTAACGGACTTAATGTTATTAAGTAACATTTACATTTAAATTGGTTCTTTTTGCTAATCCCTCGTAGAAGTAAATATTATTGGAGCGCGTTTATGAGGATTTGGAATAGGTAATCTAGACGGTATTTTGAATGTCATTTTATTCATAATGCCGCAATATATCGACTTTATCATTAAGCGCATAAGAGCTTCGATTTAAATAAGAAATTATACGAAGACATGTGAGATCCACTAACCCGCACTAGGCCGGCGTGGTGGATTAAGGCCCTACTACCGGCCAAGGGGCGCCCTCATTGAATAAAAAATCGTAGCATAGCATAAAAAATAAATATTAAAGAATCCAACGTCACATTTGTTACAAAGAGGATAAAGTATTTTTACGTTGTTAAAACAGATCTCAAAATGTTTCGCATTGTGTCAAAAACGGCCCTTTTTGCTACTTTTGCCTACTACAGGGCGCCACTATAGAGTGCCACTTGGCGGGTAGTAGATCCTTGTTTTTTTTTTCTTTTTTAAGGCACATATTCTCATTAAGGCCATTTCTCGCAGAGAGAAGACATGTGTCCCCACAGGGGGAACATTAAAAGGCTAATTGTGTTTATGTAAGACATTATAAGCAGCTCCATTAAAGAATAATTAATGCACCTTTGCTAACTACATTTATGTGCACGTCCCTGTACCTCTACCCAACGTTATTCCAACACGTTTTTTCTCCAAAAAAAGCGAGCCATCCGCACTGTCACCGTAGCGTTTCACTCCACACCTTTGCATTCGTTCCATCACCACTCATTCCGCGTCAACGCATGCACTAATTAGGTGACACCCGACACCGTCGCACGGAACACGCTGCTAGCTCCCATAGGAAACTTTGGACGCAGAGGGAACAAACCAGGTGTGAAATTGAGTCACTCTCTCTTTTTATTTTTTAGAATTCTTTCATGTTTATGCCAGAGTCATAAACATGAAACCAACTTTTGAGATTAAAAATTCAAAGGTAAGATTTGCTGAAGTGATAAATAGATAGATTAATTTAACTTTACTGAACACCAAAACAGTAACATAACTCTTGTACATTAACTTATATCTATGGGTACAATGGCGGTCTTATCACTGACAGTAATCTCTACCAGACAACTTTTGGATGGACTGAAAGAACTTAAATTTAAAAAAAGACTGGTCAAGTGCATGTCGGATTTCCCACATTAAGGGTTTCGTACCAAATATTGGTATTTGTTAGTAAAGTATACGTAATAATAAACAATCACCAAATTTAAAGTTCATAGGTCAATGGGAAGTTAAAAAATTCTTCGTAACAAAATTTTGTGACAGACGACGGACGGACAGACAGACAAACGGACAGACGGACACGTGAGTGACAACAATAGGGCTCAGTTTGGACCCTTCGGGTACGGAAACCTAGAAAGGGTCTGCGGTGTACTGAAAACTTATCTCACCAAAAAAATTACATTCATTCATTTTTTTTTCAATCATTATTTATTTATAGTTAACATTTTCTTGTTGTGAGGTACAAATAAATATTTTTTCATTTTCTTTCTTTCACGTACATTATATGGCTACATAAAAATCAGAACATAAAATTATAAATTTACATAATACAAAAAGTGAAATGATTATGGAAAGATTCTCATAATTGAGATCAAACAATATTTTAATTACAAGATTTTCATAGAAACAATATACTTACGGACACTTTATTGAATTTCATTACAAAACACAAAGGAAACTTAACAACAGAGGAAAAGTGCTACAATCTTTTATCAGTTCAAATTAGAGAAACTTGCATTGCATACAAATTTATAAAAAGTTTAAACATTACCAACAAAAGGCCACAGTTTCACGGTGGAAAATAGAATAGAACAGAACAGAACACAAAGCATCGCTCGTTATAGTGTCGCAATCGCAAACTTGGCCCTTTTGTCGGGTACTGTTCGGTTCAACCGAATGTACTAATTAGTCCCCCGACTTATTTGCTGAGTGCAATGGAAAGTTCTTGAACGGGCCCGGTTGACCTGCGGTGGCAGGCGGCGTGTTGAATCGTTCACCTTGCCACTGTCTGGAGTTGGGCCGGTGGTTTCCTTTGTTTTGCTTCCTATGGCATGTTTAGTTACTTGTACTTGACAACATACTCGTAGATCCTCTTTAGAAGTTCTGAGAAGCTTTATGTGGGAAATATAGTCGTTTGCTTGGCGTAACTGGCATCTGAGACTGTTTACGTGAATATTTTGTGCTGTTAACATGAATTTCGATTAGTGTTGCCCAAATGCAAGACCAAGACGAGACTTAGGCCAGTCTTGGTCTTGGTCTTGCGTCAATACACCTGGTCTTGGTCTTGGTCTTGGTATTGCGCTCTCAGTCTTGGTCTTGGTCTTGGTCTTGCAGCAAGAGTCTCGCAAGTCTTGCAAGTCTTGCAAATACCTATTAGCCTATTGCTGTTTATTGAACACGTTAGTTTAGATTTTAGGTCATGATTCGCGCTGTAAGACGTATGTAGTTACAGAATTATAATCATCAAAATCATCAATACAACCTTCCAAGTTCATAAAGGTCAAGAAATTATTTAAAAAAAAAAGACTTTTTCAAGGTCAAACTCATTCCTCGACCTTTGAACTTGGAGGGTTGTATTGATGATTTTGATGATTATGATTCTGTAACTACATACGTCTTTCAGCGCGAATAATATTTTAATCAACAGACAATCTAGCACTGGCCTGCAAATTGCAAAAAAAATAAGAAAATTTGAATTTCGCGGGCTATCCTGGAGCATTCACCAATGTACAATGTTAATCAACCAATAAAAGAAGACTATAGGCAAAGCCTACCTATGCGGCCAAAATAAGGAAGTGCGTGTGTGTTGAGATTAGCAGATTTCATTACAGTGTGCGTAGGTACATTTTTTAGGCAATTTGTCGTACTCGTGACTGGCGCGCTTTGCTACGTAGGTACTGTCGTAAGTATACGTGTAAGTAAGAAACGATGTAGGTACCTACTACAACAAAATTGTATTCCTTAGAAAAATAATCGTCGTACCTACACGAAGATTATTTTTATTTATTTAGTAAATCATCGCTGAAGACAATAGTCTTCAGCGATGATTTACTTACTAATAATAATTCGTTTGTTTAATGGAACTCTTTGTCGGCGAATGCGGTGCTCAAACAGTGTCAAATGCTGTGATACACTTGTTGCAAACCGCGGAGTCTTTGTCGGTAAATTATCAAATAAGTAGGTATATAATTCACCGACCGACCAATAGTTCATTCGCAGTACGTCACATTTTCCCAATCAACCTTGAACCTTAATTCTTTAGAGATAAAGTTTAAAATCTGTTAAAGAAATTTGACAGATTATAGTAGCTCGATGTGCTGGCGTCTGTACCATAACATTGCCTGCCGTAGAAACTGTTACTAGACCTACTCGACTCGCTGTTAGTTTTAAATTTTGCCGAATAGAAAAATAATATAAACTTTGAAACATAAAAAGGTACCTACATAATGTTTATATAATTTTGTTGGCTATAATTTTAAGCACATACAACCTACGAGTACTAACGTTAGATCTGCACATTAGACATAAATAAGCATAATATATTATTATAGGTAGATACCTACAAGGTATGAACTTTGCTAGAAAGTTATTCTAGGTACATTTTATCACATGGGATGATGGGAACAGATTTGTGAGTATTAACACGCTACCTACTTAATAAATAGTTGAAATATAATAAGTACTTACCTACCTAATCAATACAATACCTTTTAGGGTTCTCACAGACGAGCGGCACGTTGCCAACTGCAGATACAACTGCAGCCCTTAGTTTAGTGTTATGACGATACCTACGGTTTTGATACTGGGGAGCGTCTCTCAAAATCGGGTTTGAAACCAAATACCTACTTAATAACGCCCAAATCTCAGTTTGTCTTAACTGCAAGACGCAAGAGTCTTGCAGGCTTAAGTCTTGTCTTGCTCAAGTCTTGCAGGGTTCAGTCTTGGTCTTGGTCTTGCTACAATAAGGCGGTCTTGGTCTTGGTCTTGGTCTTGCGGAAATGCAAGAACAAGACCAAGACTGCAAGACCAAGACCGATTTTGGGCAACACTAATTTCGATGTTAAAAGTTGTTTGGATCCTTCCGAGAATTCGTCCTAGTTCTTATTGTGGACTAAAAGTTGTCATTAGATTATTTAAATGTTGAGGAAGTTGAAAGTTGGTTAATGACTGGTCCCATTCCCAAATTGGCCTCAATGATTAGTCCTTATTGGCTTAATTAACAACACTACTGTGTGCATAATCTTAAATGGGTCACCGTTTAATACGAGTATTATGCACATGATTCTTGACTTATATGTCAGACCTAGTAGGGACCATAAAAAAAAACCGGCGAAGTGCGAGTCGAACTCTTAAACCTAGGGTTCTGAAAATCCGTCCAGATTTCGTTTTAAGTTAAAGCAAAGAATATTTCTCCAACAAAAAGATAAACTGATCTGAGGGACAAACTCAACTTTGCCGTTGGAAAACTGTTATCTGCATACATCGAGTAGGTTGCGGCCAGTTAACAAAAAAATATGTCGTAATTTAAAATTTACGGTTTCCAGATTTTTCCCTGTTTGGCAAGAAGGCAAATTTCATGATTGTAAGTCAACGGGAAGTAGCCTATAGATTTTGATTCCCTTACAAATGTCAAAATACGCAATATGTGACATTACCAGCTGTATCTTTTGATTGCGTTAACTAAGAAGTTTGATTTTTTTAACAGCTCCAAGAGACTGCAGACTTGATTATTAGATTTTTGCTAGATAATTTCAACTTGATATCTCCACGCGTTCTTGAGAAAAACGGTCTTGACAGTACTCCTATACGGGTTCCTTTTTTCTTTACGAGGTAAGGAGCCCTAAAAACAAATGGGTGATTCGCATAAATCTATTACGATTGCCAAATTGAAAAGAAAACTTCATATCAGAGTACATAATTATTTACACAATTTTCACAGTTGATACAAACCATCCCTAAAATGAATAAACAGCTCTCATACTTTTCAAAGTAGTCATCACGTCCACGAATCGATCAATATCACTTAAAAATAAATCCAGTTTTTCCTTGCCAATTTTCTTTACAAGTTGCAGCGACCTATTATTCCTTACCGTCGATAGTTGTCGATAGATTATGGTATATAGATCGATGCAGCGTGAAATTGTCAGCACTTTGCATACATTACGCGTTTCCCACGCTGTAATGTGAAAAATGAGTTCTATGACGAAGCATTCTATAATGGATTTGATGATAAAATGTTGATGGAATCATGTAGACTTTTTTTAATAGGTATCACCTCATATTATATATACATTTTTTTTTTGCAAAATTGGATTTCAGGAACATTGCATTGCAGAAATTGGGCAGTCTGTAAATTCCTTGTGGGATTGAAGAAACTTAAAGTTGTTACCAATATTTTCAGATTTTACCTACATATTTTACTGTCTTCCAATCAATCAAAAGTATGTTTACGTATGTTCTATCGAATACTGGGCACAATTTACCCAGTATTGCCAGTACCCAGAATTCGAAATGACAAATTTCTAGGCTTTGTCAGCTAAAAGCCGATAAAACATTTAGGTATTCCCAAGAGTCTACGTACTGACTGTTTACGGTACTAAGTACGTGTTACCTTCTAAAACACTTTATGAACAACTAAAAACAATATACGCAGCAGTTTGGGCTATTTAACGACTACTCAGATAGTCTAGACAATTTTTTACTGCCTTGCCTCGAGTCTTAAAACCACGAGAAGCTTGAAAAAAGGAGTCTGCTCAGTACACCGTATCATATCATAACCGTTCTAGGAACGTATCAAACACGTAAAGAAACACGACACGTTCCACTCACGCAAGAATCATATGCGGTTATAACCCGTATACTTCCCGTTTCACCAACTGCGCGCACCTGTTTGTTATGCATGTGTACGCTGTCGTTGCCGATACGCTCCGTGAATGGCACGCGACGGTGTTCGGCGGCGACGGAACGGTGTGGTAGGCGTAGTCTCATGGCACGCTGCAATTGCGGTGGTAAGGCCCCTCTTTGAGGAGTGGCTGGAAAGGTGCCACGGCATCTTCACCTTCCGCCTGACGCAGGTTCTCAGCGGACACTGAAGTTTTGGGAGGTTCCTGTGTGGGATAAGGCGGAGGGAAACGCTCGGGTGTCACCGCTGTGAGGATCGCCCAGAGGATACAGTGGTACGCTCTCCAGCCACCGTAGACGCGAGCCTGCGGACGGCGAGTAGTGGGTAGCTCACCGTACAATCAGGTTTAGGCCGGAGAGTCGACGGCGCGTGGTGTTCCACGCGCGCCTCAAAGAGTTGTCAGCAATGCATGACGGGGCCCGTCATGGTCTATGCCTGCCCAAGTGTCGTGGATAAATTCGAAACAGAGTTACTGCGCCCCTGGGCACTCAGCGCAGGGAAGGAACAGATGTGGGTTTTAGCCAGTAAGAGTCTGACACGCACCAACCAAAGCGGGAGAAGTCATAGGATGATTTCCCAACCCCAAAAAAAAAAACGGCGTAGTCTCAAACTTTTCAATAAGGAGTTTATTTTTTTGCCTGTCACGTTCCTACCACGGTCATGGTATGATTATAGTATGGTACGGTATAATGGGCAGACTGCTTTAGAGTTCAGTTACTAAAGGTACCCAAACGAAACCTAAACACGCCCTGAGTTGAGTGGCCGTTATTTTTAATGAGAAATAAACTGCAGGCTCTGGTTAGACCGTTCTCTTAACGAAGTCTGCAGCCAAATATCCCGCGTCGGCATCGTTCCCGCAAGTGTGTAATAAAAACCTTCTAATTACGGACCTTATAGTAAAGAGTTGCTATATTTTTTGGCTGGGGTTTTCGGTGACTGGTTACTTAATTTTTTTGGATGTGAGAATTTTGGGTTGTAATAGGACATATTTGTGGTAGTTAAAAATATTTGCGAAGGTGTATACGAAATCCAGAAAATTATGCTGCAATGTTGTATTTGATTTTTGAACTTTGAGATTTTATATTATTTTTCTCTTTTAATTTTTCCACTGGGTGACGTAGGATTTTAAAAATAGGTAATATAACAGAGATCTTCTTAAAATTTAGAAAGACACACACAAGAAAGATCAGTTGACATGCAAGACTAAAAGTTAACAATTATATTGAAAAGCATAATTATATGATCATCATAAGAACTGCCTAATCCCAATTTATTTGGGAAATAAAACAAAGATGAAAACTTCTTAAGAATGTTGTTTCCAAACCTAAAGTATACGAGTACGTTACAGTTCCGTTTCATCTGTAAGTACACTGCAGGTATATTTGGCCTAGTTACAGAAATTCACTTCACGGAAATAAATATTTTAGTTCAAAAAACTAAAAAACACACTTTAAAGTAACGTCATTTAATCCTTTTATTTGATACCCATATGATAGGAATCCATGACAATAATTAGTCCGCCATCTTTGGGCGTCTGCCATATTGGATTTAGAATAATGTCACTCAGCTTCTTCGTATCGCTGTCACGAAAGTGTACTATATTTTGGCCCAAAACTTTCCTCATCCATTGGTGCCGATTCCCTTGTTTAATAACTAAACTAAAATTAGAGAATCACTATCTTTTACGTGTTTTTTTTACCCCAGTTCACTGTTAGTTATTATAATACCCCAGAACTCAAAACCCCAATAACATGGAACGTGAAATTTAAACATACTCGTAATTGGAGAAAATCAAAACGTCATCTAGGTATACATAATTTTCGTTTTTGTTCAGTTTTTCAAAAACCGCTGAAGCAATTTTTATAAAATTTATATGGGACCACCTTGGTATATTCATTCGTATAAAAAAAAAATTGAAAATCGGTCCACAAATGACAGAGAATACATAAAAAAAACATACTTACAGTCGAACATATAACCTCCTCCTTTTTCGACGTCGGTTTAAAAGGACGGCAATAGCTATGAACTAAGTAAGAGATGTCAAACTAGTTTACACCTTGCGCTTCACCGTGTTTTTAATCGACATGTTACGTGCTCCCTTAATTTGTATGGAAATATTAGTTCAACAAAATTTTACAGCTCTAATTTACGTCCGTCTCTTTTTAGTTTTATTAGAGAGAGAAAAGATAGAAATAGCCTAAATTAAGTTTAATTTGTGCACAACAGAATCGGCACCATTGTCATCCAAACTAAACATGTACACAAAATTTCAGCTTAATTGGAAACCGGGTCAAATTTAACTTTTAAGATTTTTTTACATAGTAACAAGTGAAACTAATAACAAAAGCGTGTTAAAAAGTTTCTTTTAAATATCACTAGCTAATATAATAATATACTAAGTATAAAAAAGTACAAGCCTTACGTCAGCACAATAACGACTAGTAACATAGTAGGCGAGCCGGTCACAGTTCTACCGTAGTTCCTAATTAGAGGTTGTCCTACGCAGCGCCGGCGGTTTGCAGTTTTCAATAGGAAACTTTTAGTTGCAATCCAGTTTATCTATAGTGTGGTCGGAGCTCTGATTTTGGGTTAGAGTTTGTTTATGCGGCAATGTGGTTTATTTTCCAAAACTTTATAAATCACTTTAACCTTTATAGTCCCGATGACAACCCGGGCTGTCACCGGGCTTATTCGACAACCCAAGGTTAACGTTTGCTTGGAAAAAAATTTAACCTCTTAGGATCCGAAACTCAACTGAGTTTGAAAACAAAAAAAAAACCAGCCTACCTCTTAAGATCCGCGGACAAACCCGGGTCGTCGAAGAAGCCCGATGACACCCCGGGTTGTAATCGGGACTATAAGGTTTAAGGCGGTACTACCGGCCAAATGGCGCCCTCATTGAATAAAAAATCGTAGCATAGCATAAAAAATAAATATTAAATGCTGTCGGTGTCGACAGCTTCAAACGGTTGATGTTGGCCGATCTGTAGTAGTAGTAGTAGGCAAAAGTACCAAAAACGACCGTTTCTGACACTTTTGCCTACTACTTTGGATACAAAACATTCTGAGACCTGTTTTAACAACGTAATAATTCTTTATCCTCTTTGTAACAAACGTGACGTTGGATTCTTTAATATTTTTTTTCTATAAAGAAAAGAAAAAGACATGTTGCGCCGACCCCAAATAAATTGGGATAAGGGCAGGAGAATGTATATAAATACAGTGTGTTACGGCCAGTATGCAAAGTTTAAGTACTTATACCGGCCACTTGGAGCAGTCTGCGACCAACGTGAAAAGTGAGACCAACTGCACGAGAGCAGTCGTGTTGCGGTCTCCAATCTTCATAGTCAGTACATTTTTTGCTACGAAAACAAATGAACTGCTTGAGCGGTCCGTGTATGGCGATCGTCAGTTTTTGAATTGAAACTGCAGATCGTCCAACATCAACCGTTTGAAGCTGTCGGCACCGACAGCTTCAAGCAGTCCGTCTATGGTGGCACTTAGCGGATTCTAAATTCAAGATGACATCGTCTCATCACATTCAGCTGTCTATAAAATAAGACAATGGTGCCGATTCCGTTGTGCACAAACTAAACTTAATTTTGGCTATTGCTATCTTTTTCTCACTAATAAAACAAGAAAGAGACGAACGTAAATTAGAGCTGTCAAATTTTGTTGAATTAATATTTCTATACAAATTATGGGTACACGTAAAAACCTGTCATCTAAAAACACGGAAAAGCACAAGTCGTAAACTAGTTTGATGTCTCTAACTCAGTTCATAGATAGACCTCCTTCGAATGAGTAGAAAAGTAAAAATTACTGAACTTTTCCACCGACATCCATCCTTCTACCGGGTAGAAATTTTGAATGAAGATCCCACTAAACAGTGTTTATACTAACTAAATGAATATTTTTTATAAATAAGACCCTTTAGGCACAAATAAACTTGTAGATTACTTGCGTACATCAACCGTAGGTAAGCTGGGCTTAAAGATTATGTAAATAAGAAGAAGATTAAGCAATAAAGTCCTTTATGATCTATCATGTTTTATTAACCGACGAAAAAAAAAAGACGGAGGTTCTCATCAACAACAAAATATGTAACTCATTGATTATCATTTTAAATTGTTTTTACCCGACTACCTCAGAAGGAGGGTAATGTTTATAGACAAAATGTATGTATGTTTGTATGTCTATTTCTTTGGCACGCCTAAATGGCTGGATGGATTTTGACAAAAATGAGGTATTAGATTGGTCTTGACAGCCGGAGTGACATGGGCCGTAAGAATTAAAAAAAAAAAAAAGTGTTAAAGTGTGCTCGTTTTTTTTTTGATAAATATAACGCACTAAAATGTCTGATGCAAGCAGTCTGATACAGATTGAACTAAAACAATTAACACCAGCAGCATCTGACTGTTTGAAAAGTAACTTGTTTGGCACTTTTTATTTGATTTTTCAGACGGATTTTTTTTTAAATTTGTTTTTTTTTATTTAATTAGCAGAAAGTTTAAGCAAGAAACTTTCTTGTACACATTTTCTGTTTATTTATGAGCACCTGTCACAATAGTATGACTATTATGTCTGATTTCGACAAACATATTATGTAAGTACCAAATTGCAATTAATGGCCATTTTATGGCTATACTTAGATAAAATTTAAGAAAAGTTGACAGCGATGTGGACGAATTTTTTGATGCACTATGAGCTTTACTTCTACCGGATCTTTTATGCCTCTTGTACATATTTTATTTATTAAGTTATTTATTAGTTTAGTATAATATGGATTGTAGTTATAGTCTGTTGAAAATAAATTTACCTATCACAGAAAAGTTGAATGTATCGCCATCAATTCAAGTATTGACTTAGCGTCGTGTATAACTTTTATACACGACCCTAAAAAAAAGTATTAGTTGGAAAGGAATTTAACGAGACATGTGTTTTATATATATACATTAAATATTGTTTTATATGACAAGTTTGCTGTTGCAAAATTTTAAAACTATCCCGAATTTAAAATTCTAATATAGCTAATCAGCTATTCGTACTTCTGACGGGATCCGCTAGGGCCAATGCCTGCCTGGGGTCGCAGATAAATTGGAAAGAGAGTTATTGGGCACAGGAAGGAACAAGGGTGGGTTTTAGTCACTAAGAGTCTGACACGCCCTCCCACTCTGCCAGAGCGGGGGAAGTCATATAAAAAGCTTTACGCACAATGAATGTGTTCCCAAAACGTTTTGTGTGTATGGATGGAATGTCCACCATGTTCCGGTGGCGTTTCGCCGTACGTCTAGTGGTCCGATGCTGGAACGGGCTTGGCAGAATTATTCCGACATACGTCGGAATTGCATAGATAATTCCGCCAAACCCGAAATGATGGAAAACCGACAGGCTAACAACTTGGCATAACAAAATATGTATACATATTTACGTACATATTTACAAAATATCGTATGAGAGGTATTACTGGAACAATTAATTGTGCATTAATGTGGGGGATAGTCGTTTGAATAAATGCTCTAAAGTACCATTTAATTGACGACTCAACACGCAACAATTGAGAAATATAAGTAGGTTAATTCTGTTGCTCTGCCCGCGTGATTGAAGTACCTAACGTTTAGAATGCCTAAAGAATATTAAAATTACAATTATGAAAGAAAAGGCCTTTTTTAGGGTTCCGAAAGTCCAAATAAAAAACGAAACCCTTATAGGATCATTCGTGTGTCTGTCTGTCTGTCTGTCCGTCTGTCCGTCTGTCACAGTAAATTTGCTCCGAATCCGCTGGACCGAGGGAGTTGAAATTTGGTACACACACGAATATCTGTGACCCAAACACGGACGTTAACCCTAAATAAATTAAGTTGGAATGTGGGGGTCACTTTTGGGGTGAAAATCGAAAAATTAAAAATCAAAGATTTTCAAACTGTGTCGTGCGATATATCAAATGAAAGGGCACATTGTGAGGGTTTCGAATATATTTTTTCCATAATTTTAAAATATATAATTTGGAAGTTATTTAAGAAAATAGATGAAAAAGCCCCCCCTTATCTCCGAAACCACCTGGCCTAAAATTTTGAATAAAATACAGTAAGTAGTTCTTTACTTACAGTTTACAGGAAAACTATAAGGTGGAGGCAGTTTAAAGAAACCTGAAAAAAATATGATTTGTACGGAACCCTATGCACGCGAGTCCGACTTGCTCTTGGCCGGTTTTATCAAATTTATCTTAGTCCGTTAAATTTTATTAGATACTTACTTAGTATTCAAAGGGTAAAGCAAAGTTCATTTAGTTTTAATCTATAATTTGAAATTAAAATGCATTATATTGCTGCCGATTCTGTTATGCACATACTAAACTTAATTTAGGCTATTACTATCTTTTTCTCTCTAATAAAACAAGAAAGAGACGGACGTAAATTAGAGCTGTCAAATTTAGTTGAACCAATATTACCATACAAATTTAGGGTACACGTAAAATCGACTAAAAACACGGTAAAGTGCAAGGCGTAAACTAATTTGACATCTCTAACTTAGTTCATAGCTATAGCCATCCTTTTCTCGCACTGCCTTTTAGTAAAAGATAGCGATTCTCTAATTTTAGTTTAGATATTCATCAAGAGAATCGGCACCATTGTTGTATCTTTTTTAGGAAGTAGAAAGTAAAATGATATTAGAAAGTAGTCTGTAGGTACAGTCAATAAACTGAACTTAGAAAATACTGAAGTTTTTTTGTGTATCTACAACAAAAATGTCACAGTCGCTTTCAAAGACCAAATAAATAATAAATTAAGCATTTTTTTAAACTTCATACCCTCGTCACCATGTGTAATGTAAAGTAATCATAATAATAAAACATACTAGCCCAAATTCAACTGTCCTACCATTTTCCATCAGGGAAAGTTCTAGTTCCCACGAGGAGCTCGTGGCTAAAGTAATAACAGCCGCATGGGTCGATTCATAAGGTTAAGCTTCGCTTCGTCCATGGATGGGTGACCATCATTACATACCGAGACTCCTCCGTGTCTCGGGAAGCACGTTAAGCCGTTGTTCCCGGCTGTCCATCGTGGATCTTTGACAGTCGTTACGGGTCGTCAGAAGCCCGAACGTCTGACAACCAGTCTTACCAAGGGGTATCGTATTACCCAGTTACTGGGTTGTGGAGGTCAGACAGGCAGTCTCTCCATGTAAAATACTGGTATTCAGCTGCATACGGTTAGGCTGGCAGCCGACCTCAAGATAGTTGGGAAAAGGCTAGGCAGATTGATTGAGTTCTAGTCCCTACATCCCGGCGCCATCTTCAGATCAGTTCAATGGTATTGTAGCGACATCTATGACGCAAAATACGAGCTAAACTCACAAATCCTGCATCGCGCAAGCAGAGTTATCCGTGCGATTTGAACATATACAACAGTCTGAAATCAACCATCGGGCAGTTGCTAAGACCTGATCCAAGAACCGTCTAGTCGGAGGATCCTCCCTTTTCAATTGAGGTTTGCGGGATTTTACACCCTGTTTAGCATGCCTCTAAACTGGTGATCCTCGACTATGAACGTCAGCATCACTTCCTTCAAGCTCGTGAACAGGTGAGTCATACAGCCAGTCGGAACCAATAGCTTCTATGGGTATCCTTACCACCAGCATGCAGCAGACGCGCATTCCTGGTCAGCATCCTTAGCCTCTTTCATCAACTTCACCGGCGATCTTGGCGCAGCGAACTGCACTTTCAGACGGTCGAAGAATCTCTCCTGGCCGACGCCAGCAGTCAAACCACTACGTCGCATAACACTACTCTGACTCAATGCAGCTCACAGCACTACTCCGACACACTGGAGCCTGCAGCATCATCCCGACTCACTGGGACATCATCACCCCAACTCACTGGGGCACCATCCCGACTCACCGAGACAGCACACGCCGACTCACTATGGCATCACCGCAGACAGTATGAACTTACCGAGAACTGTGCGGCTTCTCATCGACGACGACTCATAAAGAACTATCGATCTCCGATCTCCGGAGGTGAGTCATGTAGTGACATCTATGACGCAACGTACGAACTAAAGTCTTAAAACCTGTATCGCGCAAGCAGAGTTTTCAGCGCGATATGAACATTTAAAACAGTCCAAAAGCAACCATCAAATACAACACCCGTCTGGTCGGAGGATCCTCACTTTTCAATGGAGGTTTGCGGGACTTTACACCCTGTTCCGCATACCTCTAAAGCATCTTAATAATATTGCAATGTTACCGGACTTACATAAGTATGCCAAAGTTCAGCTCTATCGGAAACGAATAAGTAGTCGAAAAATGATTTGCAAATTTTGAAGTGAACAACTTACCTAAGAACATTGCCAGTTAAATAAAACCTTATAAAAATACAACCATATTCCCTACAAATCCAATTTCATCCTTTGTCATTTTAACAGTCGTAAGCATCTAATTACAGAACAATATCAAAGGCTAGTATCAAGACATGTCACTGCTGATAAAATTACTATCCAAACCAATTTGATTACACGATAGAACTCTTTTATTCCCCTTGACGAATGTCAAAACAGTATGTAATCCAATTCAATTATTGTCTAGCCCTCGTCATTATAATTGTACGCGGCGTACTGCGAAACTAGATATTTAAATGGATACTTGAAAGACATAAGAATATATTTTGCTACTTTGAATTTCGATTTGACTCGCTTTGGGTTATTAAACTTTAAACTGTGGTCTACACAGTTCATTTTTCATTGCAACTGAAATTTAGTTGCAACCTTTTTGACACTTTGTGTTTTTCAGAAATCAACTTAATACAAATGGATATAAAGTAGACTTTTGTGTAAGTTGGAATATGTGATAAATATTTTTATACACATTTAGTCTTCGAGGTTTCATGTAATTTTTTCATGGCTCCTGACAACGAATTAGTCACGTGAAAGGGTTTTTATGTCTGTAATGAAAGCATTAAGTGTTTTATGTTGAGTGACGCCTCAACATAAAACACGTAAGTGACGGAAATTCTGTTAAAGTTTTAAATTACTTACAATTATTTAGTGAGACTTTAATGTTACCGTTTCAAATGTAAATATTAGACGGAGAGGATAGAAGAAAGAAACGTACTGCAACAACCCCCAGGTAACTAACAAGGGATATGGGCAGGAGGTCTTTATGTAGAACTTTGACGTTCAAAAAGTACTGTCTCTTAGCCTAATTTTAATAGATGACTTTTGATTTTGATGATTATTTATATATCACATGTAAAGGACATTGGAAATGGCCCCAGGACCAACAAACCTCTGACATACTTAGTAATTATAAGTATATTGCGAATATCTGTATGAAATGGACAGTCTGCGTTCTCTATTGGACAGTTAAAAGAGCTTAAACGTTTTACGACATCACAAATCAAAAATGCTGCCATCTTTGACAATTAGATTTGAGATTTGACATGACAATTAGTGATGCTCAATCTTTCATTTCACACACATCGATATGTTATGAAAATATGCAATCCTTTATAATTACTTATCTTTTTCTATACAATAGTATATTCGATTCAATTCATGTTTTTTACGAACAGCATAAAAACGGATCAGAATTCACGAATGCCGCTGTGCACTTACTCATAGTCGATTCGTATTCGTGATTAGTTTTGGAGAATTTTTCATGGCCCGTTTTAAATACATGAATACGTGAGTCCACGTGCACCAATTCGAGATTCGAATTCGAATCGAATATGAGTGCACAAAACACCCTATATTAAGCATGACGGCTACTTCGATCCGTAAAAACTGACTCGATGTGAGAAATCCACGAATATTAAACACGAAAACGAAGCAGTGCACAAACAACCACACATTTATTATGAAGGCTATTTCGAATCGTATTTTCACAAATACGAACCGAATACGAGGTACGGCACACAACTAAGGCGTTGAGATGCATTGTAATATATCAAATAGAATAGCACGCTGGGTACTGAACGGTATCGATTTTTTTTAAATATATTGATACGGATTTAATATATGGGTATCCCTAATCTTTATCATGTCAAATGTCAATCATCTCAACTGTCTCCTGTCACTCGCTCACATTTCTTCGTGCTGCACAAAAATAACAAAATGAAATCACTACAGATTTTATTTTGTTATTTTTGGAATAAATTTGACGACCTTGCTATGTATTTTTACGGACTCTGATTGCTTTTATTAACGTGTTACCTGGCTATGATAATAAATAACTTTAGCGACAGGCATTTACTAGCATATTTCTAATTATTGAAGGGATTAATTTTTACTAAAAATAACCTCAAAATCTTTGTTTTCTTTTTAAATAAATGCTTTATACAAGGTGTCCGTCATTAAACATTGTCTTCATGGGCATATACTCGTAGTTTATAATACGCAAAGTAAATTTCCTTGACTGTTAGATTTGGGGCGAAAGATGTATGGATGCAGAACAATCTCCTTTAGTTATCAAATTGTAAAATGAAGTGCTCTATAGTATGACGCCATTATTTTAAATAAATTTTAAAATTTGAGACTTACTTCAGTAAAGTATGCAAAAAACGGATCAACTTTATATTAGATACTGAGTTGTCTCATAGTCGTGTCACATCTGTGTGTTAACCTTAATGCTACTTAACCCTAGCACATCAAATATCATTAAATCACAAATTACTACTAACAGGTCTAACAACCTAATAATGTCGTCAACGGTAGTGTTCAGCAAATCGATTTGACATTTACAGAAATGTCAACTGAAACATGTAGTCCTTACCTACTATTATAATCGTATTTATAGGTATATGTCTAGACTAGTACAATCTTCATGATTATAAACTATTCATGAGGTGTAAAATTCCTTGAAATATTCCTTGTTTTTACGTTTGTATTATGTAATATACGTTCCGTATTGTTTGCTGTAGTGATGTCCTAATGTCATTGTCATTGATCGAGGCGTCATAGACCTACGTTTCGTCTATGGCGCGTAGTGGTGCACCGCACCAGAAACGATATCACTAGGCATTAGTTTAGTTTTATTTTATTTTTTCTTGGATACTAGGCTTTTGAAAATTAATGTGCGTTTTGTAATCTGTTTAAAATAAATATTTTTTGTTTCTTTCTTTTAAAAGTATTCCTTGGAACCTATTTACTGAATAAACATCATTTATCATGAAGTCTTACTTATCCTAAATCAATCTGCCTAGCCTTTTCCCAACTATCTTGGGGTCGGCATCCAGTCTAAATAGATGCAGCTGAATACCAGTATTTTACATGAAGCGACTGCCTATCTGACCTCCACAACACAGTTACTGGGTAATACGATAGATACCCCTTGGAAAGATTGGTTGTCAGACTTTTGGGCTTCTGACGATCCGTAACGACTGTCAAAGATACACGATTGACAGCTGGGACCAACGGCTTAACAAGGTTTCCGAGGCACGGAGGAGTCTCGGTATGTAAAGATGGTCACCCATCCATGGACCAACCCCGGCAAGCGTAGCTTAACCTGATGAATCGACCCGTGTGGCTGTTATTACTTTAGCCACGAGCTCCTCTTACTTATGCTAGTAATATTATATATGCGAAAGTTTGGATGCATGAATAGATGTTTATCACTCAATCACGCCAGAACGGCGGAACGGATCTGGATGAAATTTGGCACAGAGATAGATTATAGTCTAGAATAGCACATATGCTATAATTTATAGTGGGTAAAGTACTAGTTCTATGCGGGGGAAGCCGCTGGCAGAGGATAGTTGTTTATTGCATTCTGTCAAATATTTTATTAAATATTTTAAATACGGCTTAAGGCCGATTTCACCAATGAAACTAATCGCGATTAGTTTTAACTAAATGAACGTTCATGCGTTTAATTGAGATTAGAGCTTCATTTTGCGTTTCACCGAAAACTGGGCGTTTTAAATTTAAACTAAGTTAAGCTTAAACTAGTTTAGTTTGTAGTGGTGACACGCAAAAAGAAGCTCTAATCTCGATTAAACTCATAAACTGAGTTTAGTTTAACTAATCGCGATAAGTTTCATTGGTGAAATCGGCCCTTAGTCTCATTCTCCAAACATTTGAATAATATAACACTATGATTGTATTGTACGAGTATGTAACTATGTCAAACACATCTTACATTCGGGTATATTACAATACAGTATTATGTGAAACAGCTTTAATCCAGACTGTTTTAGCAATAAACGTCCAATAACATAGAATTTAAAAACGTATTATCATTCCTTTGTCGATACATGATGTATGTATCGACAGTTTTGAGATAAGTCTTTATGATGTTAATTCTCTGTTATCTGGGTATGATAAACTTCGACTTATAAAACTTCAGACTGTTGGAAGTATGTAGGCGTAAACCCTTTTGAATTGAATGTTTGACGACAATCTTGTTGACATTTCCACAGAGAATGAAAAAAGTGTCGTGGACGGCTTTAAGCGAGATTATATCTCAACGAGTGCTTTGCAGAAAAACCATGGTTTGATACAACTCAAAGACTCGCCAAACTGAAGTGGCAGTGGGCAGGGCACATTGCTCGCAGAACAGATAGTCGATGAGGCCGATAGGTTCTGGAGTGTCGACCACGTACCTCGGAATGTCTCCCACAAGGTAGACCGATGATCTGTCAGGGTCGCGAGAATCCAATGGATGCAAGACGCACAGAACCGGTCGTTATGGTGACATTTGAGAGAGGCCTATAACTAGCAGTAGAGTGCAGTGTGCAGCTCGCCTAACCTTATATTTGTAACTGCACACACTAATCAATGCCATTATTACAGAATCATTGAATTGAACAGTTCTCTTTTATTTTGCCTACATCACTCCAATACAAGACGTCATTCAGCTGAAATGATGACCCGCCCGCCCGGTTTGTGGCAGTCAGCTCGCTTCCTATTACACGGGACTTCACATATCTGGCAGAATGTGGATGTTTCTGTATGTACTCTTATTATTATACATTACCTTAATCAGCTTTTATAATTTTCCCACTCCTGGGACACAGGCCTCCTCTCTGTGAGAAGGGGTGAGTGGTAATCCACCACACGGGCCCAATGCAGGTTGGTGGATGTCACACGTCTTCAAAGTTTTGGTTGTGGCTAGGACATGCTGGTTTGTCACGATGTTTTTCTTCGCCGATTTGAGAGCAATGTGATGAAATAATTTGCACAAAGAAAAGCACCTGGGTTTTAACCCACGTACAGCTACACTACTGCCTAACACTTAAGGGAGTAAACACATGACGTTTTGTTACGACTGGTACCTAAATCGCACAGTAAATAAGCTACCAATTTTTCTCGGTACCTACCTAATTCTATTATTTTGAGCACCTGAAAAAACAGATGTTATTATTCTATGCAAATCTAGAAGTTCTTTGGCTCGTCTGTCATTTTAAGCTGAAGTTGCTAACAATAACAATGCTTGTTTTAATTGAAAACAATTGAAAGTTTTCATTAAGTCAGTGTTATCTTTAAAATAATTATGAAGATGCAGCAGTGATACTCTGTAGTGGTGACAAGGTATTATTATTAAAGTGAAACTTCTCAATTTTTGAGTTAGACAAGAACTGAGAGTGAAACAAAAACGAGTCACGTTTAGGCACATTTACATGAGAGAGAAGGGAAATATTACTCCTTCATGCTCTCAATAGAAGTTTCACTTTTGATTAGAATAGAATAGATATAATAAAAAATAGAGTTACTTTAGTGTACACCAAAAAAGTTTTTACACGAAGTTAAATCTATGGGTACAATGGCGATATTATTACTGACAGCGATAGGTATCCACTTGACAAGCTTAAGATGGATTGAAAGAACTTAAAATAATAAAAAATCGGCCAAGTGCGTGTCGAACTACACACATTTAGGGTTCCGTACCAAATATATTTTTGACTATGGGTCAACATGATGCTTATACTGTGAAAATTTGAAGACAGTTGCTCCAATCGTTTGGCTGTAAAACCTATGTAACAGACGACGGACAGACAGACGGACACGTGAGTGACCGCAATAGGGCTCCGTTTGGACCCTTCGGGCACGGAAGGAACCCTAAAAAAGAGGTAGCCTGCGGTGTACAGAAAAATAATTTTAACAAACAAATCAATTGCCTATTGATGTAACTCTTATAGTTATTTTCTATTTCAAATAATGAATATTTATTTCTTACAAAGTATTTTCTCTTAGTTTTCAAAGAAAAAGACTTATTGTGGAGTCTCTAAAACTTCACAAAACTCTTTAAGAAACCGTCTAATATTTTAAGTTTCAAAACGCTTACGGTCGAAACAAAAAGGTTATAATTTGTAAGCCTTGAGACCCATCCAGAGTGAATGTGCAGTGACAAGCGGTAGCGGGAGCGGCAGCGACAGCGATTAGGTGGTCACAGTAAATTGCGAGCTGTGTAGTGAGCAGAAGAGGGTAGAAAATATATCTTTCCACGGGATAAAACAATACAGTCACTCGCTACCTACAACGCAAAGCTTTGTCTGCCTCGTTGGTCTCGTGGTGGCAAACGCGACTGATGAGCGTGAGGTGATGGGTTCGATTTCCGGGTCAGCTAAAAGTGCTGTTGAGTTTTTCCAATATTCTGTAGCAGCAATATTCAGTTTAGAATCTGGCTGTTGGTTTGACTGTTGGCCCTGCGCCTGATCTCTCCCCGGTCATGTCAGATTGCCATCCCGTTGGACTATAAGAGTGAAGGAACAGAGAGAGCACTACACTATAATATTATCCTGAGTACTTGGCTAATCTCCGTTGAGATTTGCTACCGTGATCGAAATTCGGTCGGGAGGATTATGTCACAAGTGCCCGTTTTCTCTAGTTTGAGGCAAAGAAATGCCATCCGTAAACTGTTACAAGCAACAACTCCCGTTTCGCCATTCATTGTGCTGAAGGAAACTCGTAAGGTTTTTAAGTTTGGTATGGTGTCTGATAATATTGTTAGAAAGCATTGCCATTGTCCTAAAATCAAACATTCGAAGACATGTGGCATCTGCCAATCCGCACTGGGAAATACAGCCCTCTGCCTCTTAGAGAGAGACGACAGTAGGAACATTAAAATTCTGATTATACCTATACTGCCAAATCGATGTCGTAACCTTAGGTATGATCTAGTTTTCTGTAAAGTCGAACAACTCACAGTTCAAATAATGTCGCTTCCAGTCCAGTGTCGCTCTAGGTGCGGCTATCTTTAATCACTTCACTAGGACCCCCCCCCCCCTCCTCTTACTCGCGTCGGTTTCCGCATTGCTGAGGATTGTGATCCCGTGAACGTGGAGTAATCTTTTTCTTGATAATGTTGCGCCAGCTGTTCCTATCTTTTCTTATCTTTGGACTCGCGGAGCGAATCAAGAAGCTTGGTGTTCAGCGTAGAGCGGATTTAGTCCAACCATATGAGTGGACTATGACCTCTTGGACGTTTGCTCTCGATCGCACTACAATAGGACACAAACGCCGCGCGCCGGTTTCATACTTTAAGAAACTTCGCGCCCGCCTCAGCAGACGCGTAAGCACATCACCCAGACCTTACCCTAGTCGGCGCACAGTAAACTGTATGAGAAGTTGTGTGAGCTGTGACGTCCAATGAGCTGCCAGCCAGGCTGTGATTGACTGCGCATTGCTGGTAATTGGAAACATCGCATTATTGGCAGCGCGGTTCGATTTGAAGGTGCGGTTTAAAGTTTTGAGTTTAAAAGTTGCAGTAAGAGTTGACTTTGTGAGTCATGGGATTGGGATGTTTGGGTATTTAAATTACTTTTAGGTACAGCTTTCTCGTTTTAGCAAGGCAAAAGCGATTACCAATGACATCGACATAATTCTGTAATTCATTTTCACAATTTTGCAGGCACTGGCCTCTAAGCAGAATTGAGATCCCTGAGGGTTGGGTTTACACTTTTAAATTTTTTTTCAAAGTTTCTCTTTTTTATTATTTTTATTCAAAAGTTTGCATTTGCTGCCAATTTCTTTAACAAACTTTGTGTATTTATGTAAGTAATTGCTTTGGGTTGTTTTAATCTTTGGAAGTGCTGTGCACTCCTGTAAGTGACAAGTTCACCATACTTCAAATCATCTGATATTTTTCTTTTTTATGTAAGTATTAGTGAATAAGTCGTTGGAGAGCCATAATTAAATAAATAAATAAATCACTTGTCCTTTCCCTAATAACTTTTCCTAGGACCTCGAACAAAAAACTATATTATATCGTTTTCCGTAAGGTAAGTGTAGAGTGAATAGGTTACTTCTAGGAAAGCATGATTCAACGTCAACCAGATCATCGCTTACCATCAGGTAAGATTATGGTCAAGCGCGAGCTGATACAGTGTGGAGGTACGTGGAACAGGGTGTAAAGTTCCACAACCTCCATTGAAAAGGGAGGATCCTCCGACCAGACGGGTGTTGTGTCTGGTCCGGGCAACTGCCCAATGGTTGATTTCGGACTGTTGTATATGTTCAAATCGCGCGGAGAACTCTGCTTGCGCGATGTAGAATTCTTGCTATTTTTAGTTCGTGTGCGGCGTCATAGATGTCGCTACATCACTCCCCTCCGGAGATCGGAGATCGATGGTTCGTGATGAGTCGTCCATACATCTTGTGATGCTTGCCGGGCCAGTGGAAGGTTGGTTCCAGTGAGTCGGAACCGGAAGAGCCGCATAGTTCACGGTGAGTCGGAACTGTCTGCGGTGATGCCCCAGTGAGTCGGGGTGTTGCTATCCCAGTGAGTCGGGATGATGCCCCAGTGAGTCGGGGTGATGATGTCCCAGTGAGTCGGGATGATGCCCCAGTGAATCGGGTGATGATGTCCCAGTGAGTCGGGATGATGCCCCAGTGAATCGGGGTGATGATGTCCCAGTGAGTCGGGATGATGCTGCAGGCTCCAGTGGGTCGGAGCGGTGCTGTGCGACGTAGTGGCTTGACTACTGGCGTCGACCAGGAGAGGTTCTTCGACCGGCCGAAGGTGCTGTTCGCTGCGCCAAGATCGCTGATGAGGTTGATGGTGATGAAAGAGGCTGAGGATGCTGACCAGGAATGCGCTTCCGCTGCATGCTGGTGGTCAGGATACCCGTAGAAGCCGTTGGTACCGGCTGGCTGTATGACTCGTTGCTCAAGAGCTTGAAGGAAGCGATGATGATGACGTCACGCTGAAGTAGCTGCACGAAGGCTGCGCTGACGTTCATGCTCGAGGGTCACCAGTGTGGAGGTACGCCTCAGGCCATCGGGACCACCAGTCGGGGTCACCAGTTTGGAGGTACGTGGAACAGGGTGTAAAGTTCCACAACCTCCATTGAAAAGGGAGGATCCTCCGACCAGACGGGTAAGTGGTGTCTGGTCCGGGCAACTGCCCAATGGTTGATTTCGGACTGTTGTATATGTTCAAATCGCGCGGAGAACTCTGCTTGCGCGATGTAGAATTCTTGCTATTTTTAGTTCGTGTGCGGCGTCATAGATGTCGCTACAACAGTACGATTTTATGTTTCTTCACGAAATTCAGAATGCCGATATATTCAGGTGGGTACTATTGCCATATTAAAACTTTAGATACAATTCAATAAGTATAGTGTCATTGGTAAAATGCTTGATGATTTTTAAAGATTTAATGTTTATCTTGAAAAGTAATACAGCTAAATATAGAAAACTGGAATAACAATGAGCATAAAACACACGAACACGAGCGCACCTATAATGATCAAAGAAACGCACATTAAGATGCAATTATACGACTTTTTATGATTTTAAATTGAACATCACGTCTAAACGACTAGTTTTATTTCTATGGAAAAAATATATGTTATTTTAAACAGTGTTTTCGTGGTTTGATATAAGAATATTTGAAATTATGAATTTATAACATAGTGTAATTAATTTGTAAAGTTATGTCTAACGCGGATAAAAAATTGAGAATCATGCAAAATCGACAGAGCGTATTTTTATGAAACCTTCACCATTTTAAAGAAAATTTAATTATTTATCTTTTAGTAAACTTGTTTTAGTATAACACTGCTTGTTTTATGTATAATACATGAATAATGTTTCCAATTTTGGAAAACGCTCCTATAGATTTATAGACAGGTGGGTTTTAGTCAGTAAGAGTCTGACACCCCTTTTGCTCCAGAGCGGGTGAAGTTATTTGATGAATTACCACCATCAAAAAAATGTCGGGTGTAAAAAGACAGTTTCCAAAGCCGAAAGCCACATATTCTACCCATTATTTGGATATTTTTTTTCCAATAGACCATACCTGGGAATCCACTGGTTCTGGAAATATTGAAGGCCAAAGTCGCAATTTTATTTTTTACTTTTTAACAAAAATGAATTTCAAGTGTTATTAGTATTACTTAACTACTACTAACATTTTGCCAAACGAACATTTCTTGAATTTTCGATGTTTTTATCGAAATTTCTAAATTACGCATTTGCAGTTACGAAAACGCAATGAATATCAAACGTATCTGATAAGTACCTACGTGGCTTAAAGCGAAGGGGCGGGGTTTAAATCCACTTGCCTGGCTTCGCGTTATATTGAGCGCAATAAAAAACAGTTTTTTTTTTCATTCCTAAAAATAAAAGTCGTTTCCTAGCAATAATTTTTGCGCAAAGCTACTTTGCTAGACGTACAGTATACGTGTTTAACGGCTTTGTGATGTGTCTTTTTACACCCTGTATATCATATTTATTAAATACTATATCAATTATGAATAAAGATATTTATTCATAGAAATTCCACTTCAAAAGTTTAAAGCTTAGCTCTCAAAGAAGAAGCCTAACTAGAAATATTTGGAACATAATTTCGATAACTTTGCAACTTTTACAGCTCTCAACAGACTCGAGTCAATTTTCTTTGCAAACATTCTTTGGTGGAGCGTTACTCGATGGGGACAAGTGTACTTATTGGCATCTAACGCGCCATTGTCTAGACTACGGAGACAAACGTCTGGTCGTCCGCGGAATGGAGACACTTGAGAATCTTCAACACAGTCGTTATAGTTCCTTTCAATATTATGTATTTAATGTTAAGGACGTTATGAAGATGGGTTTTATTACAAAGTCGTAAAAAAAATGTGGTTTCTCTGTAACTAGTCCAAGTCTGCATAATTACCATTAACATTTCAGTCTTACTAGCTGACCCGGCCAACTAATTCATACAGCCTCAGAATCAATAAATGAATCCATTCTCGAGATATCATTAAAAATCGGGCCAAGTGCGTGTTGGATTTCGCACATTTAGGGTTCCGTACCAAATATTGGTATTTGTTAATAAAATATACGTAATAAATAAATATTATCATGAAATTTTAAGTTCATAAGTCAAAGGGAAGTTAAAAAATTCTTAAGAACAAAATTTTGTGACAGACGACGGACAGATATACAGACGGCCAGACGGACAAACGAACACGTGAGTGACAGCAATAGGGCTCCGTTTAGAACCTTCGTGTAAGGAACCCTAATGAGCCGTTTCACACAAAATGTACATAAGAGAAAATGAATTTTCTTAATAACTCTTTTTTTCGTGACTTTTTCCGATGTTTTATTATTGCGATCCGATGGTTTAATAGTTCAAAGGGTCATGGCCATTCGGCTCATCCGAGGATACCACACGGTCTCCTGTGAGGCGGCGAGCCTCCTTGCCGGACTGTCGCCATGGGAGACCATCTGGAGGCCCGGGTCCTCGCGCTGCTCTGGGAGTGGCGCGAGAAGGTCAAACGCCGGAGCGAAACTCTGCTGCCGCTACACCTCGCGGCTCGGCGGACGGAGCTCCGGCAGAATCTCATGGCGACATGGAGACAGCGACTGTCGCAACCAAGCGCTGGGCACGCCACCATCGCGGCGGTAGTGCCCCTCTTTGAGGAGTGGCTGGAGAGGCGTCACGGCGTCCTCACCTTCTACCTGACGCAGGTCCTCACCGGACATGGTTGTTTCGGGAGGTTCCTGCATCAGAGAAAACGCCCGGGTGTTACCACTGCGCGGATCGCCCAGAGGACACGGTGGAGCATATGATGGAGGTCTGCCCCGCTTCAGCGGATCACCGCCGTGTCCTCGTGGATGCTATAGGTGGCGGCGACCTCTCGCGCTCGGCCATGGTTCAGGCCATGGTACGGAGCGAGAGGGAATGAGAAGCAGTCTCTGCCTTTTGCGAAGCAGTAATGCTCGCGAAGGCGGAGGCGGGATGCGTGAGGGCAGCTCAACGGAGTGGCCCTCCGGCCCCGGCTGCTACCACTGCAGGAGAGGGACTGGGCGTACTGGGCGTAGGACGTCACGAGACGATCTCCGGCCACCGTAGACCCCGGCCTGCGGACGGCGAGCAGTGGATAGCTCGCCGTCCGATCAGCACCAGGTCCGTGAGTCGACGGCGCGTAGTGTTCCACGCGTGTCTCAAAGAGATGATTGTCAGCCACCACTGACGGGACCCATCGTGGCCGGTGCCTGCATGCCTAAGGGTAGCGGATAAATTCTGAAAATGAGTCATCGCACCCCTGGGAACTCAGGCAGGTAAGGAACAGGGGTGGATTTTACTCAGTAAGACTCTGACACGCCCTCCCGCTCCACCCAGAGCGGGAGAAGTCTTTGGATGTTTTCCCACCACCCCAAAAAAAATGGTTTAATGGTTATTTTGTTATTTGAGGAGGAGAAAAATTCATCAAATCAAAAATCATAAAATTGGTCCAGCCTTTCTGAATTATAAATTGTGTAATTAACCCGATTTTGTTAAATAGAAATACGTTTTTTTTTTAAACTTACATCAAAATAAAGTAACCATTAAGCAAACACTACAGTTCATTTCCAATTTATTTCTAAACGTACCTGCGTTGTTTACCAAGCAAGCAAGATAGTGTGTAAATGTTTTTCCAATTTAGCGAACTAATCATGATTCTCTTATCTCTCTTTTATATTTATTTGTCTCGCTACTTCGACCCAGACCTCAGACTATTATTTCAGATTGACAAAGGCTAATAATAAGGTGTTTGCTCTTTCTATCTTTTGTCTAGCCACTAATTAAACTGCTATCAGCATCAAAACATTCGTCCGTGACTTGCGATCCTGCGTACTCAGGTAATAAAATTATACGGAGGATTTTTTGACATGGGAGTTTAGGATGAATACCGAAACTGTGGTCAATTTATGTTTTTAGAAAGTAAAAATTAATTTTGGTTCTTGATTAGGTCCCCAGTTCTGATACAAATGGATAAGTAGGTATGCTTTATTTTCATACACATATTTCTTACATCTTCTTGTCTGACTGACTTTATGTTGGCGACCTTATGGTGGAGACTGGCACGTTGGAAGTTTGGTACATTCTAGAAACTCTTGGAACGCCGATTGAAAGGAAGACTTTTTTTTTGGGTTGACTTCTGCTAGCCCGCTCGAATAGGGCACTTGTATTATTTTTATTATTCAATATAACGTATAAGTTCTCCATTCCTCTTTCCTTTATAACACTACACACATAAGCAGTCACTCTCGTACACCACACTCTCGCGCTGCCAGCGAGTACGACAGCCCCTAGACGCGTATGGAGAATCTCCAGGGACCCAGCACTACGAGAAGGTGCTCCAGGTCCCTATAATATCAACACACAACCTAAACCGCTGGTCCTAGAGACATGAAATTTGGAGGGTGTGTTCTTTGTGAAAAGTAGGTAATCACTAAGAAAGGGTTTTTCGAAATTTAACCATTAAAGGGGTGAAAAAGGGGTTAAAAGTTTATAACGGGGAAAGAACTGAAGCCGCTGGCTGAAGCTAGTACCTAACAATTATTTCAGGAGGCCACACAATATGAGCTGATGATGATAATATGCATGTTGTTGTTGTTGTTTGTTGTTGTATGTTGTGTGATATTTATGTATTTAAATAAATATTCATCGCATTGTTTTTTTTCGCACCTACCACTATTTGTCTCTGCATAACCCAAAGGTTGACTGGTAGAAAATGCCTGAGGCATTAAGTCCACCTCTGTACTTTTGTAAATGAAGTGTCATTTAAATAAATAAATATTTTACTTTAAAATTTTAAGACTCGTCTCAATCATTCATCCTGAATAGACCTATTTCTTTTTTTGCAGTCAGACCCAATACTAAAAGCTTAATATAGAATTCTGATATTACTCATTTTTAGTACAATAAATTCCGTCGGTCCATCTCATTACTGCGGCCCATCCATAATAAAAACGGGCTTATTTGCAATTTTTACGGCAGGACCTCCTTTGTTGGACCTATGTAACAAGATATGGAGCCCTTTTGTGTGATAAAGCAATACTTCAATTTTATAGTTCATAGTTCACATGGGCCCATATCGAAGTGCAGAGGAAAGGGTTCTAACTATTAGATGATTTACAATGGTCATATAGTCTGGATAATCGGCAGTTAGCACTTAAGGCTTTGCTTTTAAATGCTGCGAGAGGTTGTGTGGTAAGTTATACTGTGAATAAATGAATTAAAACTTTATTATTTGATTACAATATTGATGGTAACGAAAAGCGAGGTGACAGCTTAGAGATGTAAAGTGACCAACTGTCAACCGATGGCAGGCTATATAGGATGACTGGTTATTAGTGACAGATACTTAACACGTGATTGTACTCATGATAAAAAGCAACTTTTACTCCATAGTAAAAGTTGCTTTTCCCAAGAAGTTGAAGCAAGAAGAAGTTGAAGAGTTGAAGTTGAGTTGTTGTTGTTGGTTGTTGTTGTTGGGTTGTTGTTGGTTGAAGTTGTTTTTTTTTTTTGTTGTTGGTCCCATGACCAAACCTGAAATCGCAAAAAAAATCTGCGTTTCAGTACATTATATGTTCGCCTAGTGACTGGTCAAAATGTACTGTACTGCCTATTTTATTCGCGATTTCAGGTTTGATCCCATAGTAAAAGTTGTTTGTTATCATGAGTACAATCACGTGTTAAAGTATCGGTCACTAATTACCAGTCACCCTATATAAGGAGGCACGTGGTGCGGCAAAGCCCCCTGTTTTGCTTGGACGGCGCTCAGAACAGACGTGTTATCTATAATAGTGTGCTCGGTTATTTTTAGGTTATGTTTTATTCGTGTACCTACCGATTATTTATTTTGGCCTGTGTAATTCTTATTTGATTAATATTTACAATGTTTTGATACTTTTATAATTTTATGCAGAGTAATCTAAAGGGATTAAAGATTGTTTATTTTTTTATTTAATTTCACTTCTAATTCCAAACAATATACATATTATACATAATAAAGTAATAAATAACTTAATAAATAAAACATGTACAAGTGGCATAAATGAGGGAGGAGTAGGTACAACTCATTGGGCTTCGAAAAATTCGTCCACATCGCTGTCAAAGGGAATGCACAAAAAAAACTTGGTTCAAACTCAGATATATAAAATTATTTAAGCTAGCTGTATGCTGCTTCTGACATTTTAGTCTAAAAAACTTTCACCATAATTATATTGAAAACATTGGCTGTGTAGGTATTCAACGAAAAATAAATTAACGTAATCAGCCTACCAGGGCCTGCGGACGGCGAGTAGTGGGTAACTCGCCGCCCGATCAGCACCAGGCCCGAGAGTCGACGGCGCGTAGTGTTCCACGCGCGCCTCAAAGAGTTGTCAGCAAAGAGAAGGGGCCCGTCATGGCCGATGCCTGCCCGGGGGTTGAGGATAAATTCGAAAGAGTTACCTCGCCCCTGGGCATTCAGGGCAGGGAGGAACAGGGGTGGGTGAGATTCTGACACGCCTTTCCGCTCCACCCTAGAGCGGAAGAAGTTATAGGATGATTTCCCACCCCCAAAAAAAAAAACAAAACGTAATCAGCCTATAATGTTTCTACAATCATTGGTTTTAGAATACTTTTTTATCTAGGTAATTGTCTAAAGAGCTGGCGCTGAGTTCACGGAGAAAACAGTGGTAGGCCATTATTATAAATAAATGCACAAAAGCCACATAAAATAAAACGCGCCAACTATATTACCTCACAGGTGGCGTGGAAATGTACATAATACTGCTACAACACTACACTAGAGTCAAGAGCAAACCCATCTAAAATTTAAATTTTAAAAAAATGGGGAAAACGAAGTTTTCAACTTCTTGAATAAAAAAAGGAAAATGTTATAAGAGCAAATTTTATAGATAATTAAATGCTCTACAATATTTGTCCGAACTACTTTTATGGTAAAACTTACCGTTTGGCCGACAAATGCAAAAACCCATTTTTTAATACTCTGATTTTGTTTTTTTTTTGCAGACGTAGGATCGATGGGGACTTTTCACGTTTAATTTAGAATGATATTCTGAAAATTCGTACAAATTTTCAGCTCAATGCTAAAACCTGTAACCTAACATCTATTTTTCAAGCTAACTTGACTGGACTAAAGCAAGACTAAAAGTAGACTTTAGGTTACTTCTAGGCAAGCGTGCTCAACATGGACCACATCATTGCTTACCATCAGGTGATATAGTGGTCAAGTGAGAGCATAATTATGAGTGATAAGAAAAACATGCTCCAACGTTGACCACATCATCGCTTACCATCAAGTGAGATGGTGGCCAAGCGCCAACATATCATAGTTAAAAAAAAACCCACAAGGTCCAACCACTACTTACAGTCCAGCATCCTCGCTTTCATTCAAGTCAGAGAATATTTATGCTCGTACGACGTCATCTGAAAGGAGCCATGTTCGAATATTTATGCTACGGATTTCTTTTTTCAGTTTTATTATGTCATCTCCTGATTAGTAGTTGTTAAGTTATAGGATCAGACTTGCTCGTATGCTGTTGTAAATCATTTCTTTATGTCTTGTTCTTTTTCATACTTTTGCTTTGTTACTTTCTTTGGTCGTAGTTACACTAAACTTTTAGTTGAAATTGTTGAGTGTCAATCTTCATAGCATTATCTATGGGACTGTTGAGACAGTCTCCAGCATTTTGTGCAAAATAATCACTCCAGTTTCGAGCAACCATACTGCACCTTCACATAAATGTCTTCAGTTTCCGAAGTCGAAAGCCACATATTTTACACATTATTTGGATTTTTTTTCCACTAGACCATTTTTTTTTCCAGGAAACCACTGGTTCTGGAGATATTGAAGGTCAAAATCGCATTTTTTTTTTACTTTTTTACGAAAATGGATAATAAGTGTTATTACTAAACTTTTTTCCAAACAAACATTACCTGAATTTTCAATTTTTTTTTCGAAATTACGAAATTACAAATTTACTGTTACGAAAACGCAATGAATATCAAACGTATCCGACAGGTACCTACGTGGCTTAAAGCGAAGGAGCGGGGTTTAACTCCAATTGCCTGTGTTCGCGTTACATTGCGCGGAATAAAAAGTACTTTTATTTTTCATACCTAAAATTAAAAGTCGTTTCCCAGCAATAATTTTCGCGCAATACTACTTTGTTAAACGTACAGTATGCGTAGTTAACGGCTCTGTGATGTGTCTTTTTACACCCTGTAGAATTATCATAAGCCAACTCAAGCACCTTTAACACCAAGACACTATTCAAGACTCTATCTAAATCAATATAGACACAATGACTCATCTCTAACCGTCTTGCATCGTGTCAAGAGATCGTTCTATTACCTAAGCCTCCTCCACTTTGCCCCATCTTGTGTATCTTCGATATTGGATTGCTGTATGTTATGACAGACTACGGCCGCATATTGGTAAGCATATAACCTTATAGCTACATAACCTTACACTGTCGTCCTGCGAATATGTAAATATTGAAGAGCTTCTTACGGTTTTGATGTTGTGAGGCATCAGTGTATTCTGGTATACATTGCTTTGAAAGGGTTGGAATGTTAGAATCTGAAAACTTCTTGATACATTTTGTGAAGGATTATTTTTAGATTTTTGTAAAAATGTCCGTAAATGAGTTAGAATCGAAAAAATTTTACTACTGTTCATTATGAGGTTATTGCTCTAATGATACCTACACAAAATTCTTCTTCTAATCTAATTAGGTTAGCAAAAAATAAATAAAGTTCCACCTTAATTTCTAATAATCTGCATTCTATTTAAATAACCTACAATATTTTAATCAAACGTGCCACCTTTTACTATTTGCTATAACAACACAGTTTCACAAAACAACATGTGTTTATCGTCGTTTTAAGCCGCCTTATGTAAGCACATGGATGGACCTACGAATAGTATATTAAATTGATGCTCCTCTCAGGCTAACTGGTGAAAATGGAGTTATATAACACTTAATTACAAGCGATGGGCTAACAAGTTGTTCTACTTGGAGTCTGATATAGCCTTTATGGAGTACCAGTATAGTGCTTAGTGGGTATGTGGCTTCGAGAAGCGTATCAGTTCCTCACGCGTCAAGTCCCTCATTAGTAGACACGATTAAAAACCTATTGTTATGGCGACGCGCGGGGCCTGACGCGTACCGTCTAAAAGCATCCCTTTGCATGCAAAGAAAATATGCGTAATGAAAAGTGAATGTGTAATGTAATATTCATGCTGTTTTTTTATTTTTTTATGTTATACAGATGGATGGATAGAAAACACAGCTGATTTTGCAGTTTGCATCCAAAAAGTGACCCTCGTATTCTAAAAATCTTTATTTTCGTTACATGTCTGTGTTTGGGTCATAGAAATTCATGTGTACCAATTTTCAACCCGATCGGTCCAGTAGATTCGGAGCATATTCGCTGTGACAGATGGACAGACAGTCAGACGCACGAGTGATCCTATAAGGGTACTTACCGTAAAAAAATGTAATAAGTTTATTTGAAAAATATAATTCTCGCCCCTGGGCATTCAGGGCAGGGAGAAACAGGGTGGGTTTTAGTCAGTAAAGTCTGACACGCCCTTCCGCTCCACCCTAGAGCGGAAGAAGTCATTGGATGATTTCCCACCCCCCAAAAAAAAAAAAGCCTCCCAACATAATTAGTTGAAAACTACACCCAATTAGTGAAAACGTCTGTCGCACACAATGAATTACTTCGAACTAAGTATTCATTAAAACTTTCTCCCACATCGATAAACACGTTGACTCTTCGTTTAGACTTTCTTAAGTATAGCATATCTATTTAATCCTACTTAGTTCTTAATTAGGTTTTGAAGATTAATCTTAATATTCGTGTAAAATGTTCTCAATGAGTATAATTAGTTAGGTAGGTAGAATCAATTGTCTTCAACAAGGAGGAGTAATTTAATGTAATGAAGGTATTAAATTTTTTGACGTTATAGGTACACACACATCACATTGATTAATGTATCATAGTCACTTTAAAAGATATTACTTTTATGTTTTTTTTTTTGGGGTGGGAAATCATCCAATGACTGCCGCTCTGGGTGAAACGGGAAGGTGTGTTTGACTCTTACTGACTAAAACCCACCCCTGTTCCTTCCCTACCCTGAGTGCCCAGGGGCGCGGTAACTATGTTTCGACTTTATCCACGACCCCTGGGCAAGTATCGACGGGCCCCATCATGTATTGCTGACAACTCTTTGAGGCGCGCGTGGAGCACTACGCGTCGTCGATTCTCAGGCCTGATGCTGATGGGACGGCAAGTTACCGACTACTCGCCGTCCGCAGTCCCGGGTCTACGGTGGCCGGAGATCGTCTCGCGACGTCCTACGCCCAGGGAGTCTTCTAAGGCGGCTGCTGCTGGGGGCGTGAGGGGGACTCCGTTGAGCCTCTCTCACCCGTTCCGCCTCTTCCTTCGTGAGCATTACAGCTTCGCTGAAGGAGGAGACTGCTTCGCAGAAGAAGGAGACTGCTTCACATTCCCTCTCGCTCCGTACCATGGCCTGAACCAGGGCCGGGCACGAGATGTCGCTGCCACCGATCGCCTCCACGAGGACACGGCGGGGCTCCGCCCAAGCGGGGCTGGAACTCCACCGTGTCCTCTGGGCGATCCTCACAGTGGTGACACCTGGGCGTTTTCCTCCGCCTTATTCTACATAGGAATCTCCCGAAGCTTCCATGTCCGGTGAGGACCTGCGTCAGGCGGAAGGTGAGGAACTCAGTAGTACCGGCCTCGTCTTGCATAAACTGAAAAAAAATATTATACGTGTAAAAAATGTTATTTATAACCTATTAGCGGTCCGCACCAGCTTTGCACGGGTAAAGAATATACACCTGAACCTTTCACATGCATCACTTAGTCTCTTGGTGAAAATCGCATAAAAATCCGTTCAGTACTTTTTGTTTTTATCGCAAGTAGGCAGACAGACGCGGCGTAGGACTTGATTTTATAATGTAGTGATGATTTACAAGTTAAAAATCATTTGTCATGGTTTATAAGCCGAACTACTTGATTCTTGTCGTTTTAGACTCTTATTTATCCGAACACACCTGCAAATTGGTGTCCCGTAGAGACACTAATGATATCATTTATGAGATAACCATCACAATAAAAGGGAAAAATAACAAAGCAACAGAAAACACCCAAATTATGTTCTGTTCAACTCGAAACAATTATCCGTATAAATAACAAGACATCAGCACCCGCGGTACAGAATAAACAAACACAAAAGGCCGTCATGATAATTATTAATATTTCCACGGTGTGATAATCAAGCTTTCAATACCTTCGTAATTAAAACAAAACATCAAAAAGGCGGTTTACTTTGCTGACGGTACGTTTTTAAATTACATATCATGCAAGTTCCGTGTACAAAATTGGGTACAATGAGCAAAAAAATATCGAGATCTATTCACGAATTACTCAAATTAGTCATCGCTGCTAGCGATCTCATTTCCCGAGGTCTCTTATTATAATGTTGTTAGGCACATTCTAGTTTGAATATAATAATTTGTATTAGCATTTAATTTTACGGGCCAACGATCGTGCTGTCGAACCTGATGGGTTCCCAAACGTTTGACTTTAAAATTACTATCTTTTGCCTCACCGTTATGTTTAGAAACAATTTCGAGTGTATATTCTAACCCTTTGTACCGTGTGACGATGTATTTTTTCAAAATTGCTTTTTAATTAAAAGTGATATTGGTTAACGACGCGACGACCGACGGTGAGAATTCGATCCAATAGGCCTGCTATTAAATTCTAGTTTGAAGTTCGCAATCATTAAATTACATTTACCAACATTGTTTTATTAAAAGAAGACCTTGTATTCGTAATTCAAATTATACAAATTACTGCATGAGCTAATTTATAGTGTATAAGATGTAGGATAAAAAAATGGCAATGCTCCAAAGTGGTTCAATTAAACAATTGTGTTTGTTTTTTAATTTGTTTTAGTAACATTTAGTCTCTCACTGCTGGGCATAGGCCGTCCCGACCTTTTGTTGCGCCACCTCAAACCAGGCTTCGTGGTCACGTCGGTTGCATGCATGGTGACCGCTGGAAAGTCTCCACGCAAAAAAAAAAAAAGAAAGGGTGCCAGAGGATGGACGACGTCTCCGAGGCCGGCCCAGAAAGCGGTGGCATCATGACTTGTTATCTTGATATTAAGGTATTTAGAATATTTATATTTTTTAAATAAAAACCCCCGCTAACAAGTGCGACGTGAACGTGACAGTGCGACAACGTATTTTCATAGAAATCGTTCTTTAAATCTGTACAACAAAATCTCCAGTGTATCATCTACAGTAGATACCATTATTGTTAAAACAAACGATCTTACTTCATCTGACTGACACTGTACAACTCAACAGTCATTAATAAATCATCTGATTTTATCCTCACGTCGACCCACAATTAGGTTTTTGTCTTTTGTGACTCCCCGAATTCCGTACCCTAATTATAAAAATTAGCCCGAGTAAATGATCCTCATTAGCATTATCATGACCACGTCGTGATTCATATCAATTCTGGAAATCGCGCATTTAAATAATAAGTCAAAATTATTTCGCTAAATACATCCTCCAGCGTGATTACCATAATCAAAACACGCTTAGGTGATGCCTGATACTCATTCATGGAATCGACCTTCACCATTTTTGACTCAAACTTAATAAAGTATGACTAAGAATTAAGAAACTACATACTAAAGACTATGAAAGGTTATAGACGGAGTGTCAAAATCCAGCAATCTGAAGTATCAGAATGAGAAGCCGGCTTGTATCTGTACACGCCAAATAAGCTCACATAGACAAAATGAGAAGCCGAAACGTCATCGTAACGTTCATCAAGGTCACTCACACATTTTAACGATCCTGCTTCATTTAATGTCTAATGATGTTCCGTCTATAACCTTTCATAGTCTAAGCTACATACTCAATTGATCGGATTGTTAAACGGTTATTACAGTTAATCGAGGGTGTAAGCAGCCATGGTCCATTATAAAAAGATACTTAATTCGTATCATAAAGAATTTAGATTCATAAAACGGTTGATGACATAATGGGATAGGTAATTTCGGGGCTCGGTGCAAACGCTCGATCGCATGTGAAGATCAGCGATGTTCGGCTCATGAATAAATAATATGGAATCACAATTTAGGGTCGCCATTAAGCAATTATGCTGTTGTTACCATTATGATGTTTTCGAAATGCTTTTAATTTTTTATTAGATCAAATTATCGTGGAGGCCAAGGTGTCCGCACGACGCCAAACGGTCGCCTATTAAATATCAATCAGGGAAGTTTACCATTTTAAAAGATGTTAAGGATACTGAGTCAATAAATGTTACGATGATCCAAGAAATGATTAAGTAAGTGTTATTATTTTTTTGATCTGATAATTTTGAACGTTTTATTCTTTACAACTGTTTACAAAGCAAAAACAAGAGTTTTAATTTCACAAATAGTTTGCAAAGCGGAGCGTCAGAAGTAAAAGTACTTGACACCGACCCTTACTTAGCAGACCCTTAATTCCTCGTAGAACGCAACATTGTTTTAAGCAAATTACCCTGTAATCGTGAGTAATCCAGAACAAAAGAACGTAACAAGATTAAAGTATCTGCCTACCTAATCTTAGACCATAAAGTAATAAAGGATATTCCCAAGACCCAAAATATTCTGTAATAAAAATAATTAAATGGAATTAACATATATTTTGGACGGTTCACGAAGACCTTTTGGTATAATGATAGTATTTTTGCTCCATATACCTGGTGGATGTCCCAAATGAGTATTTTTCCCGGCCATGAAGAAATGGGCATTGAAATAACCGCTTTCCGGCCAAATCGATGGACGTTTTGGACCATTTACTTGATCACAGTTTTTAACATTTGATCGTTTAGTAAATCGTGTCGTAAGTGAGGGTTTCCTTGGCTCTATTAATATGGTTTATTTTCGAAATTATTTATAATTTTTCTTCGTCTTATATCTTCAAATCGTTGTTGTTGTCTTCAATGTTAATTATTGGTTTGTGTAGTGGTTATTGAATGTAAATCTCGTCGCAATGTTGACACATATAAAATAGAACTTTGATTTGTAGAAATGTATTTGTAGTCTATTTGTATTTTGCATATTTTTTTTTACAAATTTTATTTTGAATTTAAGGATAAAGGCCGCAATCACAGGTACTCTTTCCATTATCAAAATGTTTATTGTTACTAGTACCTTTCCATCATTCAAGTACCTAAGCATTGTCAATATTGATAACAGAAAAAAAAACCTAAGTATTTTTGATTTTCACTGAATTCTCAAAAGGATCCACAGAATACCAAATAAATATATCGAGCCTTCATTTTAGTATCAAATAAATCTGTCACTTATTTCACAATTCACAGGAGACAACAAAAAATATTGAATTCTGAATCTCAGCGATAAACTCGTATATGGAATTTTCTTTTTTTCTTTTCTGTCGTTCGTCGTGTAGTGTTGAATACGATATCATCTAGTAAGGGTACAATGTAGGCGCGATAATGATGTCCATGGATCGCCGAATTTGTCCCCTTGTGAGCCTAACCTTCACGTTGACCCATGCAGAAATTTTAACGACCACCTTTTCCTGTTTTTTTAGAGACACGTGCCTCTAACGATGTAGGTACTTGTGTTTCCTTTACAATTTATCAAATTAAAATGTCTTTACATACAAGCTCCCCGGGTCGCGTGTACAAGTTGTCTCGGTAATCTTGAAACAAAGTATGTTTAAAGATGATTACTGTCCGTCGAAATAATAAAACGGTGTGGAAGCGGAGTTTGTACATTATATTGAATATTTTTAAAGCAATTTCCGGTTGCGTGATTGGGGAGGCGATGATTTTTATGTGTTTTATGGTAACGGTAATTTTGCTGAAAGAATTTTGCAGCTGGTGATTTTTGGTAAAGAAGCAGCAAATTAATTTGATGTGGATAATGATGAGTGACTCAGAAACTCAAAAAATATATATATTCAGGATGTATTGGCTGTTTCAGTAGCTTGCATAAAAAAACGAACTTAAACATTTTAAGAATAGTGACCAACTTTTTCACCACATAGGAAATTCAAAAGATGTAAATACGGGGGAAAAGGGAACCCATCTCAAATAAGCTCATTAATTACATTAACGTAAATCCACAACGCATCAATCATTGCGCTAGGCCTAAAGGAAAGGAGATCAGCAGCGCTGCCGATAGTCCGGTCCTTGTGAAGGATAAAATTGTAATCCTTTTAAGTAATGAGCACGTACAGGACCATAGAACGACGAAATTTTAGAAGGTTTCAAAGAGGAATTTAAATACAGGGACAGTTTTTAATTTGAATTTGATGACCGTGGTACTAAATAACTGAAGCAGTATAAAGCGAATTAAATTTTCTAGAAAATGTTTCAAAATTATAATAACCGTGATGATATTACGCAGTGATAAATACTTACCAATTCAAAAATACGGATGGAAATGAGTTAGGTATCTGAAACCATACGAGTAAATACTTATTGAAAAATATGATGGAAATAAGTTAGAAACCACAAAAGTATGTACACCTACAACATGGCGAAGACAAAATCTCCACCTTTATATTAATACAATGATGTTTTACAAATTTCTGAATATGCTAATGTTATCAAATCGTCTCACAAAACTTTCAAAGAACAAAATAAACTGTCAAGACTTAAAACCAAATTGATATTAGTAACACTAGTAACTCGATATTTTCGGCATCGTCGCCCATCTATGGCTTCCTATAACAACCTTGCATTCCATTAATTCTTTCTTGTCCTACTTTCATGACAGACGTATAAGATATTACGTTTATATGTTATTTATTCTGTTTTAATTTTCCTTTACAGTTTCTTGGCCTGTCACTAACATTTGGTTTTCAAAACAAACATGGGTTTTGCTGTGCAAGCTACATTATAGTAGGTATTTGTTTTTGATAGCTTCTCTTATTTATTCTCATTCAACTGTTTCCTCAATCGTGTTTATTATTGTTATTGTGTCTATAAAGTCCCATTTTAAATGAATCTATGTCCTGGACAACTCAAATTTTGTAAGACCAGTATGTAGTTACCTGGATAGCTTTGTCGTTGCTTCTTTTAAATCATGGAGTTAAGAAAATATTTTATCTCACTTACTTACTACAAGGTTACCACTTGAGAGCAAATAAATGTCTTATACACAAATAGATAATACTTATACTTCTACCTAAAAAAAAACCCTCAAATGATTTCTACCGGGCACATCTACGGAATTAAGCCCTCTACATCTCGGCCCAAGGGTTCGCTTATCAATCTACATCATGATCCTTCATTATTAAGAGTGATGGGACTCGGACCGAGTGTAGATTTGTCTGAGGTTTAGCCTTTAACGATAGATGGCCTGCAGGGAAGCCGAAGGGTGTCGAAACTGAATATTTACTCCATACAGTACTCGATCAATGTTGTCTGCATCTATTGTGTTGGTGTTTGGGATATATCGAAACGTCTTAATGTCGTTACTTACGGTACGAGCTTCCGATATTTGGTGAGGATTTAAACAATGGTGGTATCAGAAGTGGAATGAACGATATAAGCTTGAAATTGTAGACTTTACCTGCAAAAACAGTTAGTGGGTAAGTAATTTATTATCATCTGAATTACTATTCAAACTCAGAAACACAGGCTGCCTTTCTGAGGAAGGGCCTTGGCATTAATTTAGCTCGCGCTAACACCACGGTCAAGGGCATGATATTCAAGGACAAGGTTATTCAATATTCGTTTCAAAGAATTCAGTGGATTGTATTGTAACTTTAATTAATTTTACGCAAAAGCAGATTTTTATTTTGAAAAAAAGGAATAAACCTTGTCTTTTAAAGTCTCCCACATTACATACACAAAACAGTTTCATAAAGACTTTACCTATCTTAATGTCTCGATACCCGAGCAAACTTAAGCCGTTTACAGACAGTCGATGCATAAACAATGTGCCACGATTGGTAACGCTTCCTACTCGAACCAGATAGTCTACATTACACGACAAAGGTCCTCTTACACATTTCTTTATGAGCATTCCGAGTTAGAATCTTACGGGCATTTAAAGTGACAATTTATGTGACAATGTCCTACAGTATATTAGCCTCTGCGCTAAAGCCGCGGTTAAAATACAAGAAGCGAGCTAACGAGAGCGTATAGAAACGGCTTAAATAAAACTTTACGAGGTCGATCGGGGAATCAGTGGTGCTACTTGTAATCTGTTGAATTTATTGTCAGTTTCTTTGAATGTGCTGGTTAACAAATAATGTCATAGGTGTTAGGAAGGAAGTAAATTGTTAACTAAGTGAGTTTTACATCAGGAATGCATGGTGATGCTGGTTAGAATGATTTATGTAGACTTACTAGATAACCTTGTTTAGTTTTCCTGTTGAGATAAAAAAATTAAACGTGAACTAAAACGTATATGCCATCAAGTGAGACGTACCTACAGGCGAAGAGGTTTAATGTAAAATTGGGGTTTTAATGTAATATGTTATGAATTGTTTAATTTTAATTAAAGCATAACTTAAACTTCATACGTAGTGAGTCTAACGTCAGTTGGCTAAGATGATTTATGTAGAATGATAACCTTGGTTAATTTTCCTGTTCAGATATTACTTTTTTGTCACCGTGGGCTTAACTTTAAACGCCATAAAGTATGACTTAGAGAAAAAGATTTGGTTTTTAATGTAAAATGTTAGGAACTGTATTAATTTTAATTAAAGCATAACTTAAACTTCACACTAAGTCAGCCAGAGGCCACGTTCCGTTGTAAATACAAACACCCTAGAGGCCAAGAAACAAATGTGCCTCTCAGACAAAACAAATTAAGACAATTTCAAATTAACAGAGACTGCAAAGTCTGAAATATGTGAGCGGAAAATTGTAGCCACACAACGCTCCAGTACTGCGAGATACTCGCGACCTAACTGCCGTGAGGACAGGTACTATTATTGCACAGTACACTCACATCTCCATTCTTTATGTTACAGAATGATATAACCTCGAAGAAAAATTGGTTGAATAATCCAGCGCATCAATTTCAGGGAGCAACAATTGTTAGTCTGTGACGTAGTAGTTACACGCGCACACGGATGGCTCTCGAAAGCTGAAGAACCCCTTTTGCTTGGGCTGAGTCCCCTCAGGCCCCTTCCTCGCAAGCGGGGTCCCTAATGAGTCGCCAGAGCACTAGAGTTGTAGGTCGTCTTGTGTTAAAACTTACTCCCCCTTTCCACTACATGGTTACGTCGTGCGGAAAGCGCGGCCGGATTTTTCTTTCGCTTTGTTTTCCAGCCTGTATTACACCGAGTGGGATTATTTATTAAAATGGAACCGATGATATCTGCTTACTTATTAGAAATTCTGCGATTCGGCAAATATTGTTTCTTGTAATGAGTTTTTGAGATATTTGATAGCTGAGCTTTGTTTGTTTGGTAGCTGAGGTTTTTGTGTTATCAAAAGAAAACAGTTTACTTTTTATCCTTATAATACAATACCACTTTGCCCGCGGCTTCGTTCCCGTGACCTATCTCGTGGGAACTGTTACTTTTCCCGGAATGAAAAATAGCCTATGTTACTCGCTAATAATTTAACTTTCTATTGGTGAAGAAATGGTTCAAATCGGTCTAGTAGTTCACCGTTTCATTTGATACCCCTATCATGGCAATGCAGAAAAGAGAGACCTATTGGACTTAGAATGAATAATAATAATATTCCACAAATGATAGCTATACATTGGTGCGGATTCTCTTGTTCAATAACTAAACTAAAATTAGAGAATTGCTATCTTTTACTAAAAGGCAGTGCGAGAAAAGGACGGCTATAGCTATGCACTAAGTTAGAGATGTCAAACTAGTTTACGCCTTGCGCTTCGCCGTGTTTTTACGTGTACCCTTAATTTGTATGGAAATATTAGTTCAAACTAAATTTGACAGCTCTAATTTACGTCCGTCTCTTTCTTGTTTTATTAGAGAGAAAAAGATAGCAATAGCCTAAATTAAGTTTAGTTTGTGCACAACAGAATCAACACCATTGTCATCCAAACTAAACATGTATACAAAATTTCAGCTCAATCAGAAACCGGGAAGTCGTCATAACTTTTAAGATTTTTTTCATAATTACGTAGTGGATTCCATTTTAACATAATTTTATTAGTTTCAAATCTAATAAAATTATGTTAAAATGGAATCCACTACTGTAAACAATAAAAAGTCGAGCATACCCGCATTTCATCATAATTATCATAAACAACCTTCTGCCAGCGACTCCACCCGCATGATAAAAAGTAGCCCGTTTATTAATCCAGGTTATAATCTATATGTGTGAAAAATTTCATTTAAATCCCGTACCCGGGCCTGTGGACGGCGAGTAATGGGTAGCTCGCCGTCCGATCAGCACCAGACCCGAGAGTCCACGCGCGCCTCAAAGAGTTGTCAGCAATAAAGACGGGGCCCGTCATGGCCGATGCCTGCCCAGGGGTTGAGGATAAATTCGAAACAGAGTTACCTCGCCCCTGAGCACTCAGGGCAGGGAAGGAACAGGGGTGAATTTTAGTCAGTAAGAGTCTGACACGCCCTCCCGCTCCACCCTAGAGCGGGAGATGTCATTGGATGATTTCCCACCCCAAAAAAAAAACCCGTCAGCCGTTTTTGCGTGATTGTAACACAAACATACAAACTTTCGCATACATAATATTAGTAGTATTCATTATACGAGTATCATCTCCACAATAAAATTAAGACCAGAAACAAATGAGGCTCAATCCGCAAAGGCTCCAACTTTAATAAGAGTACTAAATAAGTAACACGAATAACTTACTGAGGCCCTGAGCGGTCTCATTAGGCCCTTTATTTTGACCCTACGTGGGAGGGCGGAGACGGAGGGTCCCTCTTTTATTTATTACACCGATTCGCGTTTGTTGAGATGTTTTTTAATAATTATGTTCGCGTTATTCTTTACATATAATGTATTGATAAATATGATGGTCTTCTGTGGTGGTTGGGCTATTGTTCGCAAGCGTTACTACTGAGTCCTGAGTTCGATTGCCGGGTTACCTATTGGTTTGAATATTTCAGTAGCAGCCTTGACTCGAGCCGAAGGGTTCTGGAGTGTCGACCGCGTGCTGGAGGACGTAGCGTTAGTAGGCCTCCCACAAGGTCTACCGATGACCTCTTGAGGATTGCGAGAAAACGATGAATGCGAGACTCACAATGGTGTCTGTGTTGTTATGGCGACCGATGAGGCCTACATATGTCCAGCAGTGGACGTCTTTTAGCTGAAATAATGATCCGGAGTCTAGATTTGTGTTTATTTAATTTTATTTTGGAAAACAAACAATTGTACATTTTGTCTTACATCTAAATATGCAATAAAGTAGGTTAACGTACAATCAACAAGGTTTTCACATATTATTATAAATATTATTTACTTACATTGTGTACCTACAGTATGGATGAAATGTATGGCTAATTTTAATATTATGCTAAATTTTATGATTTATAAGTGTATTAGCTAATTCTTTTTTAAATACGTTATGAGATAACGCTAATATGTCTATTTTAACAAAATGTTGGTTGTATATTTTGACTAATCTGTGGTTAACAACAACAAGCTTCAGCTACTACTTGGGACTACAGAACATACTGGCGAAATGTGGGTATACTAAATATGAAGGTATGTAAGTACTCATCTGGCGAACCTTTCGGAGAATCCAGGTGTGATGTTATGTTATGTGTTTTGTAGATCATTAAGCCATTTCGGTATTTTTTCCCCACATCAATAATAATATGAAATTCTAAAAAAAACTTTCCATAATGTTATCAAACCCATATTTACGACAGTAAGTTCTAATTCATATTCCCAAATAAATTACGAACTATTCATGTTGGGTGTCCAGAACCAACACAACTTATGCCGCTCTCACAGTCCATCCAAACTTCAATGATAATAACATTATGAATAATCTAATTCCGTTCGGAATTCATGAATACCCTAAAAGTTCAATAATCTACAAACTGATCGAAATTACAAATACCGATGTACAATCAAACACAGCATCTTCATGACAGTATTCATTTTTAGTTATTTATATTCATATCGGCTTTCATTATACATTCATTAGATCGACAATGCACGTAGGTGTCGATAGATTTGATACAGATCAATGCGGGGGCGATATAACTTCATTGTTGCAGTGTATTACGGGTAAACGAACTGTGCGCGAGTGTACTAGTATTTGGACGTTTTTGTTTGTGTCCAATATGCCCTACATTGCTCGGATGTTTATAACTTTGATGTATCTACAAACGGGGTGAATTGAAACGTGGGGTGAATAGAAACAAAACTTTGATTATTATTTAATTTTTTTTTATTGTTGATAGGCACGCGTTTGACAACTATCTCACCTGATGGTAAGCGATAATGTGGTCGAAGATGGCATACGAGTTTCTAACAAAGCAACGATTTATTTTTTATTACATTTCATTAATAAATTGAAGTCCCATAATTAATATATTATGCTGAAAACAATGTCTAAATAACGTGAAAAACTATTTGAACGTTTTATTTCTGCGTTCCAATTCACCCCATATGACGGTAATAAATAGCTGGCAGGTTATTCATAGTTATCTGCCTAGTCTTTTCGTAACTGTCGGGTTTAGTTTCCAGTCTAATTGAATGCAGCTGAATACCATTAATTTGGTACACGAACCTTTTTACAAGCTTTTATAATTATAACTATAACTAATAACTATAACTAATAACTAATAACTAATAACTAATAACTAATAACTAATAACTAATAACTAATAACTAATAACTAATAACTAATAACTAATAACTAATAACTAATAACTAATAACTAATAACTAATAACTAATAACTAATAACTAATAACTAATAACTAATAACTAATAACTAATAACTAATAACTAATAACTAATAACTAATAACTAATAACTAATAACTAATAACTAATAACTATAACTAATAACTATAATTATAATTATAACTGGCAATGTTTGTATGTATGTTCCGGTCAAATCTTGCAAGCTGAATTAGTACCAATTTTCTCTTATCTTACGGAGTTGAATTTTCACGTGGTGGTGCAGTTCCGATGACAATGCATTTTTATGGTAAGCATGACCAGAATTGGCATTTAGGATTAGCTCATCAGCGATAAAGAAACTCTTCAATGCTTAACAGCACAACAGAAAATTTTGACTGTATTTTTTTTTATGTGTTCAACGATTTTGATTATATTTTTTTTTATTTGAAAGCTGGCGCTTTACATGTGGTCCCATTTCAATTTGGTGCAGATCTGATGAAGAACTTCGGAGATACACAATGGAACTCTTCAATAAATGATAGCAAACTTTCCAGAATTGCTGCAATTGCATGTCTGTATATTGTTTTTACTACTTCAGAACATTACATCACGCTGCTACGCTCTGAAGGGGTATACAGATTTGTACAGTCACCCTGATACACCCTAATTTCACCAACTATGTTCAAATCCCTATTTTTGGGGCTATCAATTCGAGCATAACTACTATTACTTAATTTAGTTTTAGAATAGGGAACAACTAAAAAGTGAAAAATAAAAGACTTTTTACAAAAAAAATACAACCGACTTCCATAGATCAATACTAAAAAATGCAAAATAACTTTAATTTCGGAAGTCGGTGTCAAATAATGAAGAAACCATACTAGAAACAGCTACTTCCGAATTTAAAGTTATTTTGCATTTTTTAGTTTTGATCTATGGAAGTCGGTTGTATTTTTTTTTTGTAAAAAGTTTTTTTTATATTAGAGGGAAACCTTCAAAAGGTGCCTGCAATTTTAGGGAAAAGACCAGGGATTGTGGAATTCTTACTTAACTTAAACCACCCTGGTGATCACCATTAGCACATGGAAGGGAAGAGGTAAAGGGGCCCCTCTTTACCTCTTAAAATACCCCTCTGTACAACACCTGTTAGGGCACCTCCGCGAGGAGACTGTAATGGGATCTCCTCTAAGCCTCGCTGTTCACACGCACGTGATCACTGCGCCACCGTCTTTCCTGAGTTCTAGACCGAAGCTACTGCCTATTAGCATATTGACACAGCTATTTTTTTTTTGGGTTTTGGTAATCAACCTGTGACTTCTCCCGCTCTGGGTGGAGCGGAAGGCCGTGTCAGACTTTTACTGACTAAAACCCACCCTTGTTCCTTCCTTGCATGAGTGCCAGGAGCACGGTGACTCTGTTTCGAATTTAGCTGATTATCAAAAGTCTAAAAATCTGACAACTAGTCTTCTTGCCAAGAAGTATCGTGCTACCCAGTAACTGTAGTGCTGTTCTGTAAAATTTCTCATGAAAACTTAGGTGAAGTGACCATAAAGCGAGCCGTCAATCCGTACAATCAAGTTGGAATGACAGGCGACCAGAGACAAAATACTTTTCTGTTAGTGTTCACGCTGACGCTTAGTACAAAATGTGTGGCAATGACAATTACCTGGACACAGTAAACGCGTATTTTTAACGGAAATTGGTGGTCATATTTTAAATACTGCTTCACCGTATTTAAATGAATAACTTTCTTCAGAAAGCCATAATTAATCCTGAAAAAAATATTGGACGTCACATACTAATTTTGATCAGCCAATATTGACTTTGTACGGAAAGTCCAATTTTTCTTTTGGGAATTTATTATGACTTCCTGAAGAAAGTAAATAAGTAAGTAAGTTACACCCTGTATAATAACATCATCATTATTGATAGATCTTTGCCATTGTTGTTTTAACACGTAATCCTCGACCCATCCTTGGACCGACTTCGGCAAGTGGTTGCTTAACCTTAAAGACAGACACGAACTATTTTAAAACAAAAACTCTGAAAAACCAAACTAGCTGCATTCTGTTTCCTGTGTTGATGACTCAAGTCATAAGTATCATCATCATCATCAGCCTTATAATGTCCCCACTGCTGGGGCACAGGCCTCCTTTCTGTGAGAGGGTGTGGGCCGTAATTCACTACGCGGGCCCAAAGCGGATTGGTGGATATCACGTGTCTTCAAATTCTTGGTTCTAGGACATGCGGGTTTCCTCACGATGTTTTCCTTCACCGTTTTGAGAGCAGTGGTGATGAAATAATTTACACAAAGTAAAGCGCCTGCCTTGGTTTGAACTCACGACCTATAACTTGTAAGTCGCGGCCGTTACCACTGGGCCACCACTGCTCGTTAAGTGTAGAAACACAAATACCCCTCCGTAATATCTTGACCGACATCGTTGAAAAACTCATCAACAGCTCAGCACCCTAAACATTGGCCACACATTACCAACAAACGAACAAGCGAACAAAGCGATAACACTTTCATCGCAGTCACCAATCGGGCGCGACCATCAAAAGCGTCATATTCAAAAGTCGTTAAATCCAACCGTGTCCACACATCCTCCCGTACCTAATTGAGACATTTTAACACGAAAGGATGTGATTATGGCTGAACATAAAAGTCCGTATTATTTCGGTGTGTGTCGAACCCTGAAAGCGGAACTTTAAAAATAGAGATTTGAGGGTTACAAAATTTCGCGGTTGTTTGTGCGCGCGCACGATTCCAATAATCATTTTCTTATGTTGGTACTCGTCAATGATAATAAGGTTTTAGTAATTAATGCTCCAAAAACAGGCAAAATGCGACAATGCGACAGCGGTGCGATGAGTTTTCGGGTATATTGATTTTTTATTCGTAGAAAAAATATCTTTGAAATCTTGAATTGCATTTTCCCTCCCTTCTACGGGAGCCCATAAAAATGAAGAAGAACAAGTTACTTTTTAAGTAGTCTGATGCAGTTTGTGGTTTAATCGCAGGTTTAATGCCACAAACTGCATCAGACTGCTTGAAAAGGAATTTGTTTGGAAAGGAGAATGCACAAAAATGTCTGAAACGGACAGAAACTACTAATAGTCCTTAATACTATTTAGAATAAAATAGGTAAAATGAAATAATTCTTAAGTTTGTTTAACTAGGGTAAAAATATACCGATCACTAAATATGTTTCACTTGATGTCCGCTTATATTTATATGGAGGTTGTGTTTATTTGACATGAGCAGTAATGTCAAACTGTCACTAAAGCAAAGGACATGTGGTTCATAGAGATACGTTTTCTATTTAAAAAATAATTATTTTGAATTAGTATTGACAAGCATATATTATTTTAATTAGATTTACGGTACATATAGATCGTATAATACTAAATTAATGATAACTGTGCACTAAATGTATAAAATAGTTCCATATGGATTATTTGATGATTCCTCTTTGGCTGAATATCACCTACTCATGTCAAATAAACACGACTTCCATAAAAATATAAGCGGATATCAAGTTAAATATATTTAGTGATCGTTATATGTCGGCCGCACTTTTGTTTATTTTTTTTTTAATTCATAAAGCCTATAATGTAGATAGGTTGACAGATTACCATATGTCACTTTGGCGGTCAAGACCAATCTAGTGATATCTTATTTGTTGAAATCCATCCAACCTTTTGGGCTTCAGGGTGTGCCAAAGAAATAAACATACCTACATTATGTATGTATGTACATGCTTATATATAAACATAGGTACTCTCAAAAAACACTACCCTTCTTTCGGGGCAGTCGGGTAAAATAATCTTTGAAAACTTGTCTTCGCGTTGTCCCTCCCTTCTACGAGAGCATAATGTGGACGTCCAAGCAACAAGGGTCCAGTAGTAAGGTATTGTGTTAAGACTAGAATCGGTATCTAGAATAGACAATTGATAATCAGTGTACATTCAGTTCTTTCAGGGGATTAATAAAAATATTCAATATTTGATAACAATATACATACTATACATAACTAAACTAATAAATAACTTAATAACAAAAATACATATGTACAAGCGGCATAAAAGATCCGGTAGGAGTACAGTATCGAAAAATTCTGACAAAAGCTTGAAATGAGAAAAAGCATTGAAAAAAAGATATTTAAGCAAAAAAGAAATTTCTGGTACTTAAAAACATCTACAGTCATTTACTATATTGCAGATAATTGAGCATTAATTAATAATCAATCAAAATCGCGTAATGCAATTTATCACCTAATTTTACAAAACTGCGTAGGTACCTATATCTATAATTACATTAACTCAAAAAACACAAAAACAAAGAAAGAAAGAAAGAAACAGGTACAAATTAATAACAACTCGATCACGACTTACGGCAAATAAAACATACTGTTTGAGGGAGTACAACTTTACAACAGCGTGCCTAATAACATAAAGATGTGTGACAATCTAAATATTTACAAAAAAAAAACTAAAATCACATATTTGCAGTCACTATTTATAATGAGATGCTGCTGAACAGATTGTGAAATAAAATTATATAGTGGTAATACGAGTATGAAACTTGTCGGCCTAATCTAAAACTGTATTAGAATTTAATAAGATATTTTTGTGAATCTCATTTTAAGTGAACTATGTTCTTATGACAAAATAAAGTTCTTTAAACCTATATATCTTGGAAACTAAATGCCGAGAAAAGGACCCTTTTTGCTTGGAATCAACAAAGTTTATACGTTCTATTTTTAGTTCGCCTCATTAGACCGAGAAAACCAACATTACTGATACAAATAACCCATACCTTCTTAATGACCGCAACGAATGACAATGAATGACATACGTAACAAAACAGTCCGATTCCTGTCCCAGTTTCCATCAGTTAACCCTTCCGAAGACAATGTATGTAGTTATGTACATCGACTGGTCTCAATGACACCAAATAGGTAGCAGTTACCAGAACAAATGGTAGAAGATCGTAATCTGTGTGTGATTGATTCCGTTGTCTGTGAGGGACGTTTTAGAAGTAATTTTGTGAACAATCAGACCGTTCTATCTTTGTTGAAAACTGTTTTGTTACGGTAAATGATACTCGTATGTTGAAATTCTTTGTCCAATGTACCAAAAATATAAATGTGTAGAACAGTTTTTTTTTTGTCACAACCCATCTTTAGAACCGTATTGATCAATTAATTGATTGACCCTTAAGGTTGTAGCCGTAAAGCACGATCACTCTCAGACTGCATACAAAAGAAAGAGATTCGCGACGATACAAAGCTAGCAATTTATTGAAAAATATGAAGCATTTTATCGATTTACTGAAAACTGTGTAGAGCTACCCGTCAGGCCCGTCAGGCCCCGTATATATATATATATATATATATATATATATATCATATATAATAGCAGACACAATTAAAAACCTACTGTCGCGTCTCCGATTGGAGACGCGCGGGGCCTGACGGATTAAAAATCTAATACAACTATGTTTTGCATTAAGATTCGATTCAGTATTATTTTGTAATTTAACCGACATGTAAAACATGAATGCATGCTAGTAATGCAGCAAACAAAGTAACAGGTCAAAGTTAGAGATAAGTGTGACGATCATTTATATCGAGGATTTTATTTTTAACTTGTCAAATTTAACATATATTTCTTGCAGCTTCAAATTGAATAGATTCAAAACAAATTTAGAAAACCTGAAATTTTTGTGTTTTTGCGAATAACAGCGTGAGTATTCTCAATGAGTAGAGACTCACCTTAAGGGTCTACTACCGGCCAACTGGCGCCCTCATTGAATAAAAAAGCGTAGTACCGTTTCAGACACTTTTGCCTACTACTTTGGATACGAAACATTCTGAGACCGGTTTTAACAACGTAAAAATACTTTATCCTGTTTGTAACAAACGTGACGTTGGATTCTTTAATATTTATTTTCTAGGCTATGCTACGATTTTTTATCCAATGAGGGCGCCACTTGGCCGGTAGTACAGCCTTAACGCACGGGAGGCTGCGGTTTTGAAACTAGTGGACTGGGGCGAAACATTACACAGAAACTCTATGCGGTATAGAGTGTTTTGTTCGAAAACCACTATTTTGCTAAAACTAAAATTGCAACACACAGCCTTCTGCTAGGGTCATGGGAGTGATTGAAAGAGTCACTACGACCCTGGTACAGGCAATGAAGGAACAGGGTTTTAGTCAGTAAGGGTTTGACAGGCCCTCCCCACTCCACCCAGACCGGGGGAGGGAAGCTATTTGATGAGGATTTTTTCATAGGGAAAAAAATCCATGAACAGCCTTATAATCTCCCCACTGCTGGAACTCAGGCCTCCTCTCTAAAAGAGGGAATTGGCCGTAATCCACCACGCGGGCCCAGTGCGGGTTGGTGGATGTCACATGTCTTCGAATTTTTAGTTCTAGTAAATGAGCGGTTTTCTCACGATGTTTTCCTTCACCGTTTTTTGAGAGCAGTGGTGGGGAAATAAATAACACAAAGTGAAGCGCCTGTCTGGGTTTGAACCCACAACGTACAACTTGTAAGTTAGTATCGTTAACACTGGGACACCACTGAAACTTTGTACGGACTACCTAAGCAAAAATATGATAGTTTAATTTTATTTTTTGCTGAAATATTTAGCACATAATAAAGACTGTAAAACAAAGCCAAACTTAACCTTTAAACATAAAATGGATAGGACCAAAACATAATTTATATTTGAAGCCGTGAATCTTTTATCTTCCACTTAAATTTAATCTGGAGAATGTCACAGTGGAACGCCTTGAAGACATTCTCGAAATGATCAAACGGTATGATATGACACCGCTAAGGTATAACTTCGGCCTAATTCACACCGGGGTGAGCGACTTGGGCGCTTTGAAACACGAGACCCTGCCTCAAACCAATTTTAATGAGAAACTATCTGTGAAACGGGAGTCGGAACACTTTTTTATTTTTAATTAAACGTTTATTGCCAGCCGCGGGCTCGTCCTCTTGACGTATGCCAGTGTAATTGCGGCTTTCATTAGTGCCAGTTTGCAACTCATATTCGCACGTTTTCGCGTGGAAATTCTGTTAAATTTTAAACCTGTTTTTACGTATTTCCGTAGCAAACAGGGTGAATTTTACAGTAGAGCTCCCACTAAAAGGATATGTTGAGTAAGGCTTACGTTATACAAACAAGGAAATAAAGTGTTAATTACATGACTGGCTTCACAAAAATCACACCCAGAACACGTTTGAACTAAAAATATCTCTCGTTATTAAATATTTTCAAAATGGGTATTAACTGTGTGAAGAAGAATAATAAAAGAAACGAGTGTGAGATGAATGTAAGTAAAAAAAGGATAGTAATTATAATTCCAAACTGAAAACAGTATTAAATTCAACTCATGTCTCTTCCAGCAACTGGCTGTTAAAAGTTCACAACTACTCATTAAACATGCAAGAATGAATAAAAAACTTTTAAACATTAAATACACCACCAAAATAATTTACTCTAGTTCCTGTAATCCGTATTCACATGAATGAAATCCGCAAATGAATACGACCGCAGCGGCGAGCGGCCAGCAATTTTCACCTGTACTCGAAAAAAGTAAACCACAGTACGAGTACCCTACAGGACAATATCGGGCTCGAGAACTGAAGAGCCTTGATTGGACGGTTCCACTCATACAAATGTACAGTCGCTCTGTCCTTTTTCAACGAACATTGTTAGCGCATTAACTAGTTAATGGCGGGTTTATTTTTAGTTTTATTTTTGGGCACGCGTTCGGGGTTGTCATTTTTTTTCCTGCTGTTACACCGGAGTGTAACTTGGTTAGGTTATGTTACGCTTAAGTGTATTTTGTGCTACATTCGAATATTGAATAAAATGGAGAAAAAACCATTCTATTATGTTTAACTAATACATGTTGGTAAAATAATAAATACCTAAAATAAACCTACTAACTCAAAAATTCGCCAATGTATGTGTTGAAGTCTTTAGAATGACATTGGTGCCGATTCTCTTGTTCAATAACTAAATTAAAATTAGAGAATCATTATCTTTTACTAAAAGGTAGTGCGTGAAAAGGACGGCTATAGCTATGAACTAATTTATAGATGTCAAACTAGCGCTTTACCGTGTTTTTAGTCAACATGTTCTTACGTGTACCCTTAATTTGTATGGAAATATTAGATCAACTAAATTTGACAGCTCTAAATTACGTCCGTCTCTTTCTTGTTTTATTAGAGAGAAAAAGATAGCAATAGCCTAAATTAAGTTTAGTTTGTAAGTACAAACCAGAATCGGCACCATTGTCTCATTTTTACGACGAATTATATTTTCATAATTTCATAATAACCAGCTAAATCAATAACACGCCAATCTGGAAGCAATCAAGGCGGTGCCGGTGTGACGGACACCCCAACTTAAGGGGTCGGGATGTTTTTGCACCCATTTGGTAGCATATTGGTGAAGCACGCGCTCGCCACGTGCGCTGATGTGTCCGGGCCTTTATCTCAACTTGAAATGCGCGTTCACGACTCGACGCGCTCCTGATGAGTTTGTGATTGGATTACTACTGAGATCAACACCGACCAACTTAGGTTTACTGTTGAAAACTACGCAAGTATAAGGTTTATGTGGAATTAAACGAAAGACGGGAAGATACGCCAGCTCAGCCTGTCATAAAAAGCAAATGGTTTTCTCTCAGACTTTTGAATGCATTGATCTAAAATAATATTGCTGCATATGCATCATACTAACAGCTTACCATCTAGAAACCCGAAGACGATGATACTCGTATAAGTGTATGCTGCTTTAATGCATTGAATCAGTTAACAGTATCAGTACGCATTCCAACCACGTTTTGAAAATCTGTAGTAGGTATCTCGCTAAGAGCTATACTCAGCCCCATCGAGAAAATCAACAGGCAAATATTATTAAAGATAGAAAGGAAGTAAGCTTTATTTGTATTTTGTGTTAGAAACATGCAACGATGGCGTCGGTAAAATTAAATTTGTAAAACTAGGGGAGAGTTCCCTCTGTAAGCAAAACGCTTAGATTTTTGTGTATCAGCACTTTAAGGATTTGGAATGTCAACGTAAGAGCGTTTCGAGGAATGTAATTACTCGAATGAGGATTATAAATTGTGATTGATTTGAAAGGCTGAGTGGTTCAAATACGAAACTTGATATTCACTTTAAATATCGAATAGATATCCTTATTAAAAAGATAACGGTATATAAAAATCATAATGTCTCACACCAAACGTATCAAATATGTTTAAATGAATTAAAAATCCAATCACAATATGATTTAAAGACGAACACAGGTCGTTAAGTATAACAAAAATGTCTTAATTTGTTTTTTGTGTTACCAGTATTATTGCTTGTGATTGGTTAGAAATTAATAAGCGTCTATTGGCTAATGTCTTGGTTATTTGATCATGATTAGACGGGCAGTTCTAGAACTATTTATAAAATGTTTTTTGTTTTATGTTTAAAATCACATGTTGCTATGCGACTTTTTTTGTCATTTTAACGAATTACGTTTTTTAGTCACTTTTGTGGAGCCGAATTTCATATTATTATATTTGGGTGTCTCACAGCTAATAATATAAAAATAACAACAAGGTAGATCACGACAAACCATTTAAAAACCTCCACAATTAATGAAGTATTGTTGAAGCACTTACAAATATACAAAGTTTACTCAGAATTATAAATTGAATTAAACAAAACGTGTTTTTATAATTCTTAAATATCCAAAATGCCCGTGCGTAAGAAACTACTTACCTACTTATAGTAGTAGTAGGTACGTTTATTGTATCCAATGGTCTTTATAATTGGAATACAATTTCCAGTTCAGAAATAGTTAATAAAGAGGTATACTTACTCAATGAAAACACTATACAAAAGCGCGTCTGTCTTATTTGATTAATAATGATATTTTAGGGCTTGACAGGGGTGAGAGGTGAAACACATGCTATTTGTCCCAAAAAAAAGTAACTATATACCGTGTCAAAAACACGCACGCCATATTTCATAATCGGATTAGCGACTTTGCGACACTTCCCTTGGCTTATTTAGGTATTAATTTTTTGTACATTTCTGGAAACATGGAATAGTGAGAGTTGAGCCCTTTTACACCTCTCAGGTACCGCGGCGTTACCGACCGGTAACGCGACAATAGGTTTTTAATAATAATAAATATAAATTCTAATTTTAAATAAAAAAATTTGCACGGCCTCACTTATGAGGCGTAGAGCGATGATGTGAAGAAAACCGTTTAAACGCGCGTCTGCTCGAACCGACCCACAAATTAGACAGTTTGTCGTAGGCGTGTGGGTCCGCAACTTATTAGCATAAATTCAAAATTACGACCAATTCCCCTGAATTGTTTTCTCGAATCGATACTTAAGTTTAATTTACGTCAACTTTTTTACATTTGATTCCAACAAGATTAAAAACTTTCTTAATAGCTTTGTCAGCCATTAATGTGTGATAGCTAACAAATAGCTCTATTATTCATTGTGAAATGTGAATTAGAACAATAAAACTTTGATTTAGAATGTGACAATACAAAATTGGAAAGGCAATATGTCTATATACAGGAAGACGTACGGCCATTAAATGATCATAAATTTATTAATGTTGGTCATGTGTGACTCGACTTGTTTTGAAGACCTTACTTGTTATGCGTACCGTATTTTTATTTAACGGTTTTCTAGAACCGATAATAGCTTTTAAGGGTACTCGGCAGAATCAATAATCGTTATTTAACCCTTGCATGTAAATGCCTTTTTAAACAGATGTACGCAGTTTAAATGTTTTATCATTCGCTTTAAACTGTGAACACATACGTAAATAATAAATTTTAAATGAGAATTAAGCTGGGACAGGTTCAGCCAGATGTCAGAATACGGGTACACAATATATTAAAATGGAAGAAATAATTATGAACTGATTCGAATAAAAAAATTCGTCGCCGCGGTGGTTGAGCGTAATAAGTTAAATAGTAAAATTATTTGTATGGCCTACAGATAGATGTTCCGGGTCTGGGTATCTTGTGTATGTGAGTTTACACGTTTGTGAACGCACTCACGAGTAATTCCTAGTGTGGGGAAACGTTTATATATAAAAAAATCATACATTTTTCATTAAGACTTGGTAAGTTCTCAAGCAGGCTACAATTACTATTGATATATTATTCGTTTTGGTCCAAACTCTGCATATTTAAAGTTTTCTAAGTTTCACTATTAATCACACCTATGATTGATAAGATTCTATTGTTACATGTCCACATCGTACCATTTCTATTTTCTCTTCTCTTTATATTGTAAATTGTGTACCTATTCATCTTCACACAATCCCGATTGATCCTTTGTAAAGTTCCTTAACGTCTTTCCAACGTCACGATACCTGTAAAGCATTGTGCAAGGTGTAATATCTGTTGCTATCACTTAACCTTTCATAATTTACATCAGCAACAATGCAGGGATACTGCGATATTCGCCTGTCATAATGGTTAAGTGAAATTCACGATCGACCTCAGAGAAATGAACCTGAATAAGGTCCTGGCATAGTTGGCTAGAAGACGCTGCAACTGGAAAGGAGATAGAAATAGTTTATTTTGATGAAAGTGGGGAAAGTTTGTCATTGTAGCCGAGGCGAAATAGACGACCATGCCGTACCTAGGCGAGGTCGTTATGGACCTGAGAAACTGCAATAACAAATGCCCTTGTGTCTCAAACGACGTTTTTCAACACACGTTCTGGAAAAAATAAATAAAATTTAATAAACATCATAATTATTTAGATACATATTATTGTGAAAAATTATTGACTCGCGGATTATTTTCGTACATCAAGGTCGATTTTCGTGGGGGTGACCTGGCGACCTGTGGGCCTGTCGGGTGACCAGCTTGATAAAATAAATGTAACTAGTGGTCGCCCATGACCAAACTTACGACTTGACTTAAGTATCTAAAGGTTTTTGGTTTCCGTACGTCACGTCATAGGCAACCACTGAAAATCAGCGCCGTGCTGTGGGTCCCCCACGGTATAGCATTATGGTGAGTGGAAGCCTTCTTGCCACAACCACGACATGCATCTGCTTTTTATTTATTTATACCTGCTTACATTTTTTTTTTTCTTTCCTTTTTTTTTGTTTTGTTAAACTTGTTACTAACATAGAAATATAAGATCTACTAACACTATCGATAAGGGTTAAGTTAGCAAAATCATATTGTTGTGTATGTCGTTAATTTGTAGCAAATAAATTCTTTTTCTTTCTTCTTTCTTTCTTTCTTTCTTTCCCATAGGTCGAAATTCGACCCCATTTAAATTTTAAGTTCGAACGTTATTGAGGTTCTATTGTCAAAGACTATACCCATAAACATGACATGACATTATTGACAGTACATGCCAAACGCATGGTAGGTGGGTAATGTTCATTTTTGTTTTTTTAATTTTGTTTCTAAGGTTTCTGCACTCCTTCTCCATAATAACTATACCATGTATCTATAATAATACTACTACTATAATACGTTTATTTTCATCACAATAAAATTATAACAGAAACATTTATATATTTAATTGACCAAGTAGTATAACACTGAAAATATGTACTACTTGGTCAAATAATGCTCTTCCGTCCGTGTGATTTTCGTAAAAAGAGATGGAATGTTTTTTTTTGACGTATCAATACATAGATAAATTGACCACCGCAGTTTTTCACACTAGTGCAAAATACACTACATTACAAGCCTACATCTAGTCCATATCTAGGCTCATATCATCACGAGGGGTAGAAGCGGGTGTAAGCGGTGACGTAAGCCTTCCCTAAATATCAACATCGACTGGTGCATAGGACCACGTCCGATTACACGTCCAGCAGGCTGATTCCCGTGCCCTTCACCAAGTCCAGTTCAATAGGTATGCTTTATGCTTAAATGCTCTTTTACTTAAATATCTTTAGAAAAATCTTGTTTGCCCATCCAAAAGCAAATATTTTCTATATCGTCCCATGACATAGATATCTTATCTATTTTATATAAAAGCTGCCACCATTAGATGTTTAATAAACCCAACACGTCATTATAATCAGCGCTTCAACCTTGTTACAGGGACGTATAGTATCCTGGCAGTTGGATGCGTTTGTCCATTGTTTTGTATCATGAGGGAAAAGGAATAAATAACGTTAATGCTTGAAAATGACAACAGCTGTTGGTTTTTTGGCGGGATTTTTTCGAGAGAATTTCAGTGGCTGTTTTAATTTCGTAAATTGATTCCTTGTGGATATTGTGATGTAAAATTGGTGTAGTGTTGTGTCTTAAGGCGCAGTTATACGACTTTTAATAGTTTTTAATTGAACATCACGTCTAAACCACTAGTTTTATTTCTTTGAAAAAAATATATGTTACTCTGGACAATTTGCGTCGTAATTTGATCTGAGAATATTTGAAATTACATTTTTAATACATAGTGTAATTAATTTGTAAAGTGATGTCTAACGCGAATAAAAAATTGAGAATCACGCAAAAACTATAAAGCGTATTTTTATGAACCCTTCACCATTTTAAAGATCATTTTATTATTTATAATTTAGTCTCAGTGTTTTATTTGAACTGTTGTTTTATGTATAATAAATTGATCGGCGAGTCGTCCACCCAGTAATAAGGTGGACGTACGACGCGTTACGTGAGCTCAGCACAGAACACGCAAGCTAACCACTTAAGGTCATTGGCAGTCAATAGCGCCTTAAGTGTCTATGCAACTGGACAATATGTGGAATCGCTGAAACAGGCGCGATCTGAGAATTTTATTGTAGTATTAACAACGTCAGCGAAGCTTGCCGATAAGGCTGACTCGATAAATTTAGTGCCAAATACTACAAAAAACAGTTACATCCGGATTTTATGAAAAACAAAGTGACTGTATGCCATTACTGACACTAGGGCGGCGGTAACTCTTTTGAACAATCCCGCTATGGTTACCTACTCTTGGACTTCTGCAACAACTGCTGTTATGATGTGTTATTGAATACAGAGTGTAAACAGACACATTACATAGCCGTTGACTAAGCATACAACAAAGTAGTTTTGCGCAAAAATTATTGCTGGGAAACGACTTTTATTTTTAGGTTTGAAATAAAAAATATTGCGCGCAATGTAACGTAAACTCAGGCAAGTGGAGTTAAACCCCGACCCTTCGCTCTAAGCCACGTAGGTACTTTTCGGATACGTTTGATATTCATTGCGTTTTTGTAACTGCAAATGCGTAATTTAGAAATTTAGAAAAAAAAAAACGATAATTCAGGTAATGTTTGTTTGAAAAAAAGTTTGATAATAACACTTTTTTTTTTTTTTGGGGGTGGGAAATCATCCAATGACTCTCTCTAGGGTGGAGCGGAAGGGCGTGTCAGACTCTTACTGACTAAAACCCACCCCTGTTCCTCCCTGCCCTGAATGCCCAGGGGCGAGGTAACTCTTTCGAATTTATCCTCAACCCCAAGCACTTGGAATTGAATTTAGTTAAAAAGTAAAAAAAATAAATTGCAACTTTGACCTTAAATATCTCCAGAACCATTGGATTCCCAGATATGATCTAGTGGAAAAAAATGATCCAAATAATGGGTAGAATACGTAGCTTTCGGCTTCGGAAACTGTCTTTTTACACCCGATATACCTTTTTTTTCGGGGTGGGGAATCATCCAATGACTTCTCCCGTTCTGGGTGGAGCAGGAGGGCGTGTCAGACTTTTACTGACTAAAACCTAGCCCTTTTCCTTCCCTGCCTGAGTGCCCATGGGCGCGGTAACTCTGTTTCGAATTTATACACGACTCTTGGGCAGGTAATTGAATATAGCTGAAATATCATAAACTTGGCGACATAGCGTCCTATGACTGTATTGATTTCAATCATCCACAAATAAAAACAAACTTAAAAAAAATATTATAAAATTGAAAGCCCGAAACAGAAAATCGTCACATCCACCTGGCACGGAGAGGTGACAATGTCAAGAACCGAAAACATGATTGTATTCTCAGTAAAAACACAATACACTCACAAAAAATAAATACCAAGAAAACTTGTCAATTCCTACAAAACTTGACTTTATACAAACAAGAGCTGGTGTATGTATATAAAAAAAATGTTTTGACGTGGAAACACTGACGTGTCGTACGAAACAATGGAAGCGTGAGTTAGTGGCACACAATATTCGCGAGCTAGTAAACAATAGTGGCGCATCTCACCCGCGTCTCACGTTTGATGCACCGATACACTATCCATAGGGTGGTCCTTAAGCTCGGGCTTTTATTTTTCAGTCAGAAAATAGAGGAGCAATTTCTAAATAATAATCGCCGTCGCAATCTCAAAAGACACCTCTATTTTGACAAGTTTTGGACGTTGATTGTAGATACCTATTTGAATTTGAATGATTTTTAAGTACGAGAAGTGGCCTTGATGATGTTATATCTTTTCTTTAGTTACATTATTGTGATTAAAATCGCAAAATGATCAAGTCTTACATAGAAAATGACCAATGTCAAGAATACAAGAACGGAATACTAATCATGGAGACAGTGGGACCAATATTTTTTTTTTCAAATTTTGAAAGAAAAATCGTAACCCATGGAAAAAATGAAGGTAAAACTTTGCCAGCAGTGGGATAATTCGGGATGGTAATAAAAATGTCAGAAAAAGAGTTACAAAATAAAATGTTACTAGCTTAAGAATACATTCAACTCGTTTTAAATTACATCCAATAAAAAGAGTATTTTAAAAAATCAAGAAAACTTTAAAAGGATTCATTATCTCCATAATTTAGTTGAGCTACCATTCCTCATACAAACCAGCCGTAAAAGACAAAAACTTATTACTTCAATATAAATCTCATTACAAACTGATTAATGATAATTAGAAAAAATATTTTTAACCAGGACTATGAATAACTATCATCGGAGCGTACTGGTACAGTCGATCGCACGATGCCGAGAGTCAGAGGCTACGAACGTCACATCATTCATCGCCCTTTTGCTCTTATATGTACCGTGCCCTTTGCACTATTACACCTTCAACCACCTTTCTTAATTTCAACCCTATAATGTAGGAGGAAAGGTCAATTTTTGTAAGACACCTTGTCCTAAATAGCTTGTCAGACTACACTCAGAATTGTACTTCAAGTTTATAAGTTAGGGTTGGTTTTCGAGTGTATCTAGGCTAAAGGTGGTTACACGAAAACCAGCCGCGGTAACGTGTCGGTCTGTAATTCAATAAGGACTACCTAAATTGACTCAGATGCGTTCAGAGTTTGCGGGCCTGCTAATTTGTTGGCAAACATATTGTTTGACGGACCGCCGTGTCTGGATACCGCGAATGAATGGCTATTTAATTGAGTTGTAAAAGGTTCCGACATCATAATTATAAACAGTATAGTTTTATAGGTTTTGGATGGTCGATTTTAATGATAATTATGAAGTATTAAATAAATTTGATTTGAATGGTTGATGGCAGATAACCCCGGGGTTTGGACAGAATTACCTACTTGAATTAGTTGTCATCAAGGACCAGATTGAAAAAGGGGTTCATTGTAAAATAACACCACTTTATAACCCTGAATAACCCAGTCACTTATTGACTTATTATTTATTTAAACTTCATCTACAATGGTGGTACATAGGCGGACTTAATGCTACAAAACATTCTCTACCAGTCAACCTTTGCGAGGATCGCCCAGAGGACACGGTGGAGCATACGGTGGAGGTTTGCCCCGCTTGGGCAGAGCACCGCCGTGTCCTCGTGGATGCGATAGGCGACAGCGACCTCTCGCGCCGTGCCCTGGTTCAGGCCATGGTACGGAGCGAGAGGGAATGGGAGGCCGTCTCCTCCTTCTGCGAAGCAGTAATGCTCGCGAAGAGGGAGGCGGCACACGTTAGGGAGGCTCAGCAACGGCCGAGTCGCCCTAGCGCCCCCAGCCGCGACCGCCGCAGGAGACGCCAGGGGCCGCGAGACGATCTCCGGCCACCGTAGACCCGGGCCTGCGGACGGCGAGTAGTGGGTAACTCGCCGTCCGATCAGCACCAGGCCCGAGAGTCGACGGCGCGTAGTGTTCCACGCGCGCCTCAAAGAGTTGTCAGCCAAGGGAAGGGGCCTGCCACGGCCGGTGCCTGCCCGGGGGTGGAGGATAAATTCGAAAGAGTTACCTCGCCCCCGGGCACTCGAGGCAGGGAGGAACAGGGGTGGGTTTTAGTCAGTAAGAGTCTGACACACCCTTCCGCTCCACCCTAGAGCGGAAGAAGTCATTGGATGATTTCCCACCCCCCAAAAAAAAAAAAAAAAAAACCAGTCAACCTTTGGGTTAAATAGACTATTATCAATGGAACCTACCTACTATTATTATGGAACTAACCTATGGATACAGAGAGACACGTTAAAATTTGATTGAATGCCGCTTTGCCTTGCTAAGACCCGTAAAGCGGTCAAACAAAAACAAACAATACTAAATCTTTCTGCATTGGTCAGGAACTGCGTCTAATTACAAGGTACAGCAAGCAAGTTCCTCCAAGCAATTATATACCCTATGGACACAGAACGCAGATTTTCTGCTTATTCTTTAAACCTAACCAAATTGCCTATTTTTCTCAGAAAGTGCCATCAATCAACTTTTAATTTTAACCGTTTTAGGATACAAATGACGTTAATGTAAATTAGTTTTTGTTTAATTATGAGTTTTACAGAGTGTGATTTATTGTTAGGTTTTGAGAGCTTTGAACTTCTTTTTAAATTATGCAAAGATTTTTGGTTTATTTCTCTTCGTTAATGAACTTTACCTTTAGACGGGATGGCGTCATCAGTCATTAATATTTAAAACTAATATGCAGTCAAGATTATGAAATTCAAAGTTTTTAGGGTTCCGTACCCAAAGGGTTCCACCGGGGCCCTATTGCTGTCACCCACGTGTCCGTCTGTCCATCTGTCGTCTGCCACGTAGGTTTTAAAGCCAAATGGTTGGAGTTACAGTCTTAAAATTTTCACAGTATAACCATCGTGTTGACCCAAAGCCATACAAATAGTCAAAAAAATATTTGGTACGGAACCCTAAATGTGCGATGTGCGACACGCACTTGGCCGGTTTTTTTTAATCCCTACTTTACTAATATTTTTTTTAAAGTTTGCCCCAGTTTAGGAATTACCTATTCCCGTAACGTTGGCGCGTTCACAAAAATTAAAACTCACATACCCAAGACACCCAGACCCGAAACTGATACTTCCATACCATACAATTTTTTATTACGTACGGGAATCAAACCCGCGACACGTAGCGCAGCAGCCGATCGCTCAACCACTGCGCCGACCATGCCGTACCGTGCGTCGTGCCGACTCGTTACTACATTCGTAAAATATTTTAAGATGACCTACGACGCGGCTGGTTTTTCTCAAGCAGATTTAACAACCAACACGAAATGAAAGCTGCCCAAATATTAATATTCAAAATTGGAAAAGTTACGACTGTTTAATGTTATAACTATTTTTTGAGACACAAAAAGACAGACGTCTCATAAAAATCAAATGCGTAAAGATTTACAACTAAAACCTTTTGAAATATAATAACATGTCAGTTAAAATTACTGACCAAGTGTAATGAATTCATTTTTACAAGTTCATCCTTTGAAATAAGGACTTTTGAGTGTCTGGAACGATAATTTTATTTGATATTTTTCGCTGTTCTTAATTGGTGAGTGGCAAACCAGTATTTGAGTTATGCATTCCCCATTTCCTCAAGACACATAAGGATTATTCATGCTTCTTTGAAACGTTTAATATTCGGTGAACTAATAAAATGCCTTTTGTCGAAACGCAGTCAGAATTTGGGCGTTTTCATAACCACATAAAATCCCTAGTAAACTTTAATACATCTCCACATCAATTTTCGAAAAGAACCATCTCGAATGTGAACGTCAATCATTTAAAGTCGACCATTTTTTGCTCTAACCCTCTAAAACACATGTCAAAGATGGACACGAGACCCGGAAACCGGGATCTCATCTTCCCGTCCTTGATAAATAGCATAGAATTTTTGTTTATAAACACTTTTTACCGGCCGAAAAATTTCGGCCGTAGACCAAACTCAATTTCACTGCGAAATGAACGAAACGACAAAAAATGCCCGAACAACCGAACCGGTGATTTGTGGGGCACATTCATTGCAGTGACAAGCTTGTTCGGGTAAGGCCGGACCACACGACTCGCTTTCCGAATTACGTTGCGTTACGGGACTATATGCAAACACCGAACGAGTACGAACAGTGACGTTACTTGTTAAATCCATGTCGAATCCGATTCGGATTGATGTTGATTGAGTTATGCGTCCAGTTGGCGGGGAATGCAGATTTTAAATTAAAACTGATACCGACGACACGTTTAGTTTGCACGACCCGATGTTGGATTGCCTGTTTTTGGGTAAATAATCCTGTAAGCAATTGATTAGGAAATTATCGCACATGACCGAACACAGTAATTTTTAATTTTAAAGAAGAAAAGAAAGAAAACTAGTTTATTTGGCACATACAGATACACAATTTAAGTACAAATAAAAATCAACTTAATTTTAAAACAATTATATTATGTGCCCCGCGGCTGCGCCAAATAGGTCCAGTTCAGCAAAATGCCAGACAACTAGCAGTTGCCTGACGCTGGTTTTCAACTGAACCTTACGTTGAAGTGTACGGATGTAAATCAGTTTTAAGGTGTTAATTACACAGTTAAATAGATAAATGTTAATGTGTGTAGTAAACGATATTTACTATGTATAATAAATAAGTTTGAGCGACTGTCTATCTGACCTCCACAACCCAGTTACTAGGTAATACCCCTTGGTAAAACTGGTTGTCAGACTTTCAGGTTTCTGACGACCCGTAACGACCTTCAAAGATCCACGATTGACAGCCGGGATTCCGAGGCATGGAGAAGTCGCGGTATGTAAAAATATCATATCATCATCCATGGATCAACCCCGGCAAGCGTAATCGACTACAGTAGGTCCTACATTGCTGTTAAAATAAAATTACCATTTTAACAGTAACAATTCTAGAACAACACCCAATATAAAACGAAATACGGCGGGCAATGTTATCTTTTTCGCATTACAATAAATTCCCTTACCCGATTTCCACGTTTATCCTTCACGAAGTACAAACAAAACAGGCTCGCTAATTTGTTTACAATTAATTAATTCCAATAAAAGGTCGCTGGGCAAGGAAAGGGCGAAAAAATACGCCTAATATGTACCGGCTTACAATTTATTTTGGCCCGCTGGTCGGCGAGTGCTTAGTTAAGAGTATAATAGGTTACAAGTGTGGGACATGGAGGAACGTTTTTATATCATCCTCTTGCCTTTAAACAATGGACACTTGTGTAGCAAAAAAGTAAGCTGCAGCAAGAGGGTTAATTAGTACTGAATCAAAGCTTCGATATGAATACTGGATAGGCTTTTTAAAAAGCTCGGGGAATCTGTGAAAAGGGAATAGGTTTGCAGTTCCATTGTTCTTTTTGGTTGAGTATTTGAATTTTCAGTTGGCTCAATACATAAAAATTGGTTGCTTCATTTAAAGGAGTTCTGTTTTAAAACAGAAGGATGATGAAAAGTACTCTTTTCAGAAAAAAAAACCTTTTAAGTACGTTTGGAACTAAAAAGCAAACGTTGAACATAAATAAAGATGAATATCGCGTGGCACATCCGTTTCCACACCTAAGTAATAAGTGCATAGATTAAAATGCATTAATCAACTTTAGCGGGATTCCGCCGCAAACCACAGCTGTATCACCCTGTCTTCGTATTGAAATGGGGTTCAGTTGAAACAAAAAACTATCTACCCTCGACTCATCATCGCTAAGTACTTTTAAAAGGTGTTTTTACACTGCTAAAACACTGATAGCACATTTTTTTTACTAAAAAAACCCAGTTACTGTTGAAACGCCGACATGCGCGGCTCACGGGTTGTATTCAATCATAACAACCGCCCGGGGGAGTCATAAAAAAATCTCGTGTGAAAATTAACAACACATTCTTGCTTCTTGAAAATGTGAGGTCGGTAGAGACTGGAAGCAGGATTCAGGTACCGAAAGAGCGATAGCGGATTTATAACGTCATGGGAACACATTTATTGTGCGTATAGCTAAGGAGTGGAACTCCCTACCAGAGTCTGTGTTTCCTCATAGCTACAACCTCTGAGCCTTTAAGTCAAGAGTGAATAGGTTACTTCTAGACAAGCCTGCTCCATCTTCGACCACCTCTTCGCTTACCATCAGGTGAGATAGTGGTCAAACGCGTGTCAATCAATGAAAAAAAAATACCTCACAAGTAAAGAATAATTGTCATATTTCGCTTTTTGACACGTCAGTGATCTTTGGCAACACGTTCCAAGAACGATAAATGACATTCTAGTCAATATTAGTCATATCGTAAAGCCAAAACTAGATATTATAACATTTTATAAGCTGAACAGTAAGAAATAAATAATTTAAAAACTTTTTTTATAAAAAATATGGTTCTATTTTTTGTAAAAAAGTTTTTCAATTAGTACTTACAAAAAAAAGAAAAAAAATGCAAAATAATTTAATTTCGGAAGTTGGTGTTTCTGGTTTTGTTCTTCGTTTTTTGACACCGACTTCCGAAATCAAAGTTGTTTTGCAAGTTGGTTCTATTTGTTGTAAAAACGTTTTTATTTTTCAGTTTACAATACATTTATACAAATGATCGCAGTAATTGCGAGTCATTTGCTGTTAGTTATTGAAGAGTTCCACTGTCTATCTCCGAAGATCTCCATCAGATCCTAACGTATTATACTACTAAAACCTTCCTTGAAAATATGCATTTGAATTACGAAAACCACATTCAAATTGAATCAGTAGTTTTCGAGAATATCGGGTACAAACAACATACGGGTCATACATACTTATCTACGGGTCGAATAGAAAAAGAAGTCGGCTAAAAAAGGAGGTTCTGTACCTCATTTTTTGAAGTCGATTAAAAACAAAGCGTTGCACAATAGTAGCACATACACAGTTTTAACAGTCACCATCCAGACTCATCCATAATGGAACATCAACTTTACAGTCATCATTATCATCATTTCAGCCGAAAGACGTCCACTGCTGGACATAGACCTCCCCCAAGTGTCGCCACAACGACCGGTCCTGTGCGTCTCACATGCATCGGCTACCCGCGACCCTCACCAGCCCCCACCCTCATAACTATTTTATGCCGTTATGAAAACCAAACTTATCGATATCCAAAACCAGCATACACTTCTAAAAATATCCTTAAACAGTTCCCCAAAACCATTACATATACGCAATAAAAAACTCCTAACAAGATTACAGTAGCGGCTGCAACTTTATCTAATCTCCCCTTGTTTCCTCCCTTAACTGGTAATGGAAGTAGCTTCATTAAGACGAACCTAACTATGATAGATGATAATGAGAGGAGGATGTAGCTTATGACGTGTTTTAAGTTACATAGGGGTGTTTGTAAGTTGTGGTTGTTACGACCTTTTTGGCTTGTTATGGAACTTTTTAAATTGGTGTTATTGGCGAGGAAATTAGAAGTTATAGGTTGTTCTTAACTGTGTGTATCTCTTGATATTGCAAATTATATTACGTTTAAGTAAAGCTTCAATGGGAGGAAAAAGACCACGCAAACGTTTACCTACCCGCTGGTCACTGGTTAGACCAGATCAAGGAAATATCAGGACTCACTGTGACCCAGGGCCCTGAGAAGAGTCGAAGGGAAAAAGAGGAGGTCTGTACGTTCGTCTGTAGGCAGATTTTTTTAATATCTTGTTACATGAGGGATAAAAATGGCGGTTTGACAGCTTTTGTAATATAGAAAATACGAGTATGTATGTCAAACAGTCATTTTTATTCCTCAGCTAAAAGTTATTTGACTATTGATAAATCGTCCCTGTTTTTAGTTTTCTGCTTTTTAATTTTGATGATAATATTTTTGTTTGAAAAAGTATTATTTAGTCTTAATAATGATCACAATTGCCAAACATACTTAGAATTCGTTTCAAATTGTGAGCATTTAGAATACCTAAGGCAAATAACGTAATTAGATAATTCTAGTAACTCTGTTTTCTCAACTTGAATATTCCGCGTAGTCTAGTGTTTACTAGACTATGTTGAAATAGGCTTGTTTTGAATAAAGCTCATTTGTGTCAAAATAATTAAAATAATTTAAATTTTAGATCATGTTTTGTTAATAATTTATATCTAGGTATATTTAATTCTACTTTTTGTTTACGGTAAGTTATTTTTCTTCTAAGTAAGTCGTTCTACAGCTTGGCAAAAAAGAGTTTGGAATGAATGAGGTCGCTAGTATCGCATCTGTGGCAACCCGGAACTCTACGACTCAACAGTTGTTGATACTTGTTATTTTCGGAGATATGATTTCAATCCCAAGTGGGTGGTTCAGTCCTTCGGATACTACGCAAACACCATGGAAGGCTTCAATGTCCAGTTTCATTTTTAGTTTCAACTGTCACCGCGTCAGACTTTTTTTTGCCAAGCTGTACATTATTTTATTACTTCCGTAGGTATGCTCATATTGAGCTGAAAATTAGGAACCAATAAAGCCTAAATCACAGCCCTTTGATAGTTTCTATCTTTGTTCTTGTAAGCAGGCACACCAGTTATGTATGGAGGCTTCTTTAATTTGGTTTAGTGTTTATGCTTGAGTTTGTTTTTAATAGCATGATTGAGTGTGCTAGCTGGCAAGTGGCGGATTATTTAATTTTATGATTATATTTTAGACGACATACCTATATTTATTTTTCTGTTTTACATAATGTTAAGATTGTTGCTTAGAATTATATAGATTCAAGTTCTTAAAACTTAACAGACAGATGTGTTGCTGGGGAGTTTGTTGGCTACTTCTTCTTCACAGCTAAAACACTAGGAAGTGGTGACGGGCGGGCGTTTTTTGGGGGACTGTCTTTATGTAGAACTTGGACGTTCAAAAAGTGCTGGTTCTCAGCCTAGTTTGAATAAATGACTTTTGATTTTGATTTTGCCTGTATTCTTGAAACATAAACTTAAGGGGCGGTAGTACCCCAATAGTCAAAAAAATGGTTTTTTGGATAGTCGAGTATGACGTAATGCAATGAAAATATCTTTTGCAAAAAATACGATGGACAGAGAAGGGTTTAAAGAAAAATTTTAACCGAATAGAATAGTAAAAAATAGTTTGATATTCTCAATAAAAAATTTGGAAATTGCTCCACAAAAATTAACTTTGACGTCGAACATCTCTGTATTTTAAGCGATAACAGTATTATATTTTTAAGAATTGAATAGAATTGGCATTTTAGTAAAACTTTGACCGGACAATTATTTAATTTATTGTGTATATTCTGGATAATCTAAAGAAAACCTGTAAAATAAATGCCTATTCGCATCGTCAACATAATTATTACGTTCAATTCTCAACCTTATTTGAAGGTATTTCAAATCGTAGTCAGTCCGCGCCTTAAGTGGGTATCCAATTTGGGCGTCGGGAGTCACAAATCGATTCATGGCCACCGTAGGCGCGGCTTGCGGACGGCGAACTAATGGGTAGCTCGCCGTCCGATAAGGACCAGGCCCGAGTCGACGGCACGTAGTGTTCTAAGCGCACCTCAAAGAGATGTCAGCAGTGATTGACGGGGTCCGCTAGGGTCGATGGCTGCCAGGGTCGCAGATGTGTTTGAAAGAGTCACTGCAGCCCCTGGCACAGGCAACTGAAGGAACACGGGCGGGTTTTAGTCAGTAAGAGTCACGCCCTCCCGCTCCACCCAAAGCGGGAGAAGTGATTTGATGATTTACCACCCAAAAAAAAGTGAGTATCCACTTAACATCTTAGGCACTGAAACTCATCGGTGAGTTTGACAAAAAAAAAATTATTAAGGAACAAAAAAAATCGGCTGGCAACCCGGGTTGTCGTCGGGCATCAATTCGACAACCCGGGTTTGTCCGCGGAGCCTAAGAGGTGTCCTTTTCATCTTATATAAAATCCCATGGGAAACATAAACAAGCGAAATTATCTAGCAATGATAACAAATATTTAACCTTATCAGTGGCCATACAAACGTGATTCGTCAGGTGGTCCAACTCACCCGCTTAGACGCGTGCCACATGTCTGATCTCCTCCGCAATGCAGGCGTCTTTGGCAGGGGCATATAGAAGAGGGATTCAAATGATACATGGTATCTCCTACACACAATCCTAAAAAAAACATATTTCATCACAAAAATCACCAATAATTCTTCAAAAAAATATAACCTTCAAACTCTCAGTCCATAAACTACGAAAGAATAAAAAAAAAACACAAAACCCTTGCGACACGTCATGTCATAAATCGCGAACAATCCTCTGCGTGATATTAAAATAAATGTTTCCGTTCCTGTAAAAGGCACGAAATGTCGTATCTGAAAACAGGTGGTCCTATTTAGGATAATCCTTGGTAATACTGCATCTGTCTTCCCGATATATCACTACCTTTTAGTGCAGTTTTGAAATATGCTACCGACTCAGACATATGTTAAAAGTTTAAAGCTTGTAAGTCGATCTGGCGACGAACCGTGATTTTTTTTGTCTGTGGTTTTTAGGATGATTTGAGCAGCTCAAGAAATAAGGAAAGGAAATTAAATGAAATATGCCATGAAATTGTGTTATTATTTTGTATTATAGAAAGTAACACGATTTTGGTGGTAAGGTAAGGTCCTATGTCATTGTTCGTAGCCTTGTTCACGCGGGTGAGTAAAGGCCTCCACCCTTGCCATACTTCCCTGGTACCTATGTGTGAGTCTCATCTAGTTGTTCCCCACAATCTGTGTAACTCGTCCATCAGTACAGTTGTTGGTCTGCCATCGCTCCATTCTTGCCATGAAATCTATTTTGTTGATACCAGTGACTCTAGAGTTACATAATTTCTGTAACTATAAAATTACTTTATCCAACTACCTCCTTCTTTCAACTTAATAACTTAGTAGTTCTAATTTTCGAAGTCATTATCTCGAAAACGAAACTTAATTTGTAATTTGAAACTTTAATCCGAATCGTGGAATAGGTAACATCATCAGTTGGTGAAATAAATAATCTGATTTGATATTTATTTTTAATCATAATATTTTTCTTGTATAGTGGTTTCGTTTTAGCATGGCAATAATAATCAATGCCCTTTCCTTATGTCTTTTGGATTTTAATTAATAAATATATGTAGAGGATCACGATATAAGACAATTCAGGACGGCTCTATGTCTTTATTTCTGTTTTTAAAATGAAGACCGTTAATAAATGTAGGTTCAATGACCACCATTAGCATTTTAAAACGCAACAGCTATAGCGTTATTTATATCTGAATCCGCAAAGTGCCTTATTACGGATAACTTTTTTTTATCTCATAACAACATCACATTTATGATGTTGAAGCCGCATCACATTAGCTGTTTCACGGCTGTCATTCAAGCCCAACGCGAGATATCAATCTAAAATAAGATTCCTTTACCTTTCAAGGAAGCGTGTGTAAAGAATTCTTGAATCTCGAAGACTCGAAATATGTTTTTGGCCACACAACGACTGGCATCCTATTTGCACTGAATCATGCATGTGCCAACAATAGGTATTATTATTCAGATTCGGAAAATATACACAATACGGACGTGTCCACTATGTATGAATTGGTAAAATATACATAGAGCTAGATTTGATTTTTTGCAACTATAAAAGCTAAAGGTGATGAATGCATTTTTTGACTTCTAAATTATGTATCTAAAATATACGTTATTGTAAAAATGTATAAAATTGTTTGTATAAGTTGGCCACGCTATCACTGAGTGTCTAGTTACTTTTTATCCTGGAAAAATGCATGATTAATTATCAATCTCGGGATTATGAAACCTCTCCATACATAAAAAGTAAAAATATTCCCAAATAAAGAACATCAAGACTCAAAAATACCTCACCAAAAGTTATGATTCTGGCCTTGACTGTGCACGGCCAAGTCATATCCCAAGATTCTCGGCGGCGCAGTCGTTAAACAGTGACATATGGCTGTCAGAATTAGTCGGATTAGTGATTTCACGGAGCTGCACGGCGCGGATCCAATTACATACGGCGGAACTCGAAAATTAACGGAAAAAAACAAACATGACAATTGGGTTTTAAAAACGGAGCGGAATCCGTTTATGGATGTCAACTTTGTGTGAGATAGTGCGATTTTGAATGGATTGAATGATGCTTGTGCAACCGAAAATACGAGTATGTTTTTTCCATGCCTCGGAAAGTAAAATAAACGTTGTTTTGGTCATGCGTGGCTATCATTTACAGAACTTTGACAGTCGTTACGAGTAACTAGACAATCTGACACCAGCACGCGTAGCATGACTACCATAGAAACGGGTATTGTCGACGGAAGAATAGACAAAATGACAGATTGTAGAAAGATTTCTACCGTTCTAAGCAAGCGATGTTAAAACTGAAGAGAAGAAATGTTTCTATTCTTCAGTCGAAAAATGTCTACAATGTAAAACATGATGCTCGGGCAGAAAAGATGTCAAGTTAGATAAAAAGAACTTTTTCTATTCTTGGTAGAATAGAGATAGAATTGGTCATGCTACGCCTGCAGTCATGTCAACTTTTATCGAATTATAGGTAAGTACTTACTGGGTTGTGGAGGTCACAATTAGTCATAAGCTCCATGTAGCATTTTTTTTTGTGGTGTGTTTGACTTCTTCCGCTCTGGGTGGAGTGGGAGGGCGTGTCAGACTTTTACTGACTAAAACTCACCCCTGTTCCTTCAGTTGCCTGAGTGCCAAGGGCCGCGGAAATTCTATTTCGAATTTATTCGCGACCATGTAGCATAGCATCGCATAATAAGCATAGTATGTTCCCACTGCTGGGACGCAGGTCCACTCTCTATGAGAGGGTGTTACCTGTAATCCACCACGCGGGTGCAGTGCGGGTTGGTGGATGTCACATGTCTTTGAAATTTGGTTTCTAGGACATACCGGTTTTTTTTGGCGTTGATAGGCACGCGTTTGACCACCATCTCACCTGATGGTAAGCGATGATGTGGTCGAAGATGGAGCACGCTTACTTAGAAGTAACCTATTCACTCTTTACGTAAAGGTTTCCTTCTGATATTCTCCTTCACCGTTTTGAGAGCAGTAATAATGAAATAATTTACATAAAGTACATCTTGCAAGTCCTGGCCGTTACCACTGGCCACCATTCCTCTCATTCATAAGCTCCCATGTAATATATTGATATTCAGGTACACCAGGATAGACCGAAAGCCGACCCTACCATGATCAGGAAATGACTAAGTAGTTTAATTAATGCTTAGTTACGTAACAGGTACTGTGACGTGGGTTGTGAGCAGATACATAACTAAATAAAAACTTTCATTGTTTAAAAATTCAGAAGTTTGTTAGCAATAAAGAAAGTTCTTAAAGGTCAAGAACGAAAATAGTTTACGTTGAATATACAATAATAGATAAAAAATAATAGAATAGATTTTCTTTTAGGCCAAGTCTTGGAAGTGGTGAAAGATTTATTAGAAACTTTGTTTTAGGTAGTCCTCAATACCCTTTACATTATTCTTTAGACCTAGCTGTTTGTTCATTTGACTACATTTAGCTGAAAGAGACTTAAAAAACTTCTATGCATTGTTCAATTTCAATCAAATCGTTCTTTTAGATTTAACTATACAAGGCGCCTGCGCATGGCACAACTAACGCCATCTATTACAAAAGCATAAAACTATCAGCGAATACGCTACTCACCGCGAGATGGCACTTACACACAAAGTCATCAGCTTATCTAATGAAAACCAAATAATCTCATCCTATCCGTATTAAGGTTGGCAGGTTGTTATTTAAGTGTTTTAAGATAATTCACTAATGGCCATCCATCTTCCAAATCCCTTGTCAACGAAACGTTTTTCCCTCACCCCTGTTATTAATTCAAAACTTTAATTAAAACAATTCAAAATTATAACTGGAAAATTATGAAATAATTTCGCCCTTTAAGCCGCCTGTCAACTAAACAATTCTGTACAGTCCATCAAAATTAATCTAACCTAATCCGGAGGCTGTCTCAAGTTTAAACAAAGATATTGCAAACTGAATATCAAGTGTAGGGGGGAAACATACGGGATAATAATACGTAACTGTAAATTGCTAATCAGTCCTTGAGACGACAGCTAAATATTTAACCTTCCTAATTAGTCGAAATGTTTATACGTAGTCAAGTACCTACCTACTTTAAATAAGCATTTACAGCCTTATAGGTATACTAGCTGAGCCAGCAAACGCTGTTGTGCGATAAAAAATAGGGGGTAAGGTAGGAGGATGGAAAATACTTTACGACCTATTGTCATACCTACGAAATATACAAAAAAAAAATCATCAAAATCGGTGGAGCCGTTTCGGAGGAGTGTAACCACAAACACCGTGATACAAGATATTTATATATTAGATAAAAGTTGCTAACCATATATTTAAATTAAATACTGATTAGCGGAATCTAAATTTAAATTATCTATGGAAAGTTTTGTATTTACAGTTTATACTAATCATAATGTTTTTTTTTTTCAGGGTTTCGTACCCGAAGGGTTTAAACGGAGACACATTGTTGTCACTCACGTGTCCGTCTGTCAGTCCATCCATCGTCTGTCACAAAATTTTGTTACGAAGAATTTTTTAACTTCCCATTGACCTATGAACTTGAAATTTAGTGATAATTTTTATTATTACGTATATTTTATTATCAAATACTAATATATTGATAAATCAGATTTTTTCTTGTAAATTCCCTCATTTGAACCCTAAATGTGCGCTGTCTGAGACGCACTTGGCCAGTATTTTTATAATAAACAAGGTCCTTATTCTAATAAAAAACAAAGAAACATCAAAAGAGGAGTCAAAATCCAATGAGACCAAATCAAATCCAATCAGAACACTTTCTGAATAAAATTGTTTATAAATAATCCAGTAGGACCAAAAACTGTTTCAAAAAGACCAATTTAATTCGTGTCAAATGTCATTTAATTTCCTTTCAAACCCACCAAATGGTTGCAATCAACACACATCACGAGTAATCACAGCGTGCCATCTCGAAATCCCATCCCCTATATTCCTAACAGTAAAATGTACCGTATCCGTTGATCCCCTTTATAATCGTCGCTTATTATTAAGCTCGCGCCCTTCTGCAACACAGTTTATACTAGTAACGATCGAGTTTCGACGAGTAAACAATTTGGCGATTCGATTCGGAAAGTTTGCAGCCCTGTGTTCCGAAAACCGGGGGTTGGTAGTTGTGAGGCCACACAAATTGGAACTATTTTGTGGTTACAAAAAGGTTGTTTCGTGTTTTAGTTTAGGGTTAATTAATTTTGCAATTACTAATGTTTTATATAATTATGTTAACTTTATAGAGTTAAGTAAAAATTATGTTAATTCTTTTCTTAAACGACTGTCAATCAATCTGCTTAGCCATTTCCCAACTATCTTGGGGTCGGCTTCCAGTCTAACCGGGTGCAGCTGAAAACCTCCACAAACCAGTTACTGGGTAATACGATACCCCTTGGTAAGACTGGATGTCAGAAACGACTGTGATTGAGTAAAACTCGTCGTATGGCTTTGAAAATACAAAATTAATTTCTAAAGTCTTCTCGATTTGTATTTAATTTGGTAAAGAGTGACAAAATCGGATGTAAATACATAACTTTATTTGTTACCATTTTTTTTAAAACCAAATTTTTCAGTATTTTGGCATATTTTTTTTTTAAAGAGCCGATATTTTGTTTTGTATAGTTTGTAAGACTGTACTAATTTTAGTAATTGTATTTCAAAGTTACTAAGCGGTATTCATTGCAAGCATTATTCGACCCGAAGGATCGCCTAACTGAAATGGCAGTGAGCAGGACACATTGCTTGCAGGATAAATGGTCGATGGGGCCGAAAGGTTCTAGAGCGAGAATCCGATGGATGCGAGACACACAGTACCAGTCGTTGTGGGGTCACTTGGGTGAGACCTTGTCCAGCAGTAGACGTATTTTGGCTGAAATAATGATGATGATGGTTAATTGACCCCCTTACTCACCAGATTCGACAGATCTTGATTTTTATATGGAGTTATCTATAGGGACGTGTTGTGGTCAACTTGGCATACTAAAAACAGAATATTTGTTACTTCTTTAATGGAATACTTAAAAAAGTGTGAAAAAATTTAAATAAAAACACTTTTTGTCGTGATTTTCTTTAATTTATTTAGTGCCAGTGAAAATTAAAAAAAAACACCAATGGTATTTATCACACAAAGCCTACATTATTATGGAAAAATATCTGGTATTTTATTTAATTTTTAGTAAAGAAAAAATCATAATTTAAAATTGTATATATCAGATTGACTTATTTACAAAAAATCTCAACAATAATACATAAATAGGAATATAACTCACCCTTTCTGAAAAAAACATAGATCACGAACTCCCCCACCCCTTTGACGGTCAAAACAAAAATGAAAACAGAAGAAAAATGGCTCCAATTCCTCAATAGTAATAATTCTTGGTATTTGACCGTTAAATGTCTCGCAGTGTTCTTACCCTCGCAAAGGGCAGGAGGCGACATGCAATGCTTCAGCTATGAAATTGCATCGCGTGTTCGTAAATTGGTCTAAGGCATCGGCAAATTATTTGAAAATCCCTACCGTTTATTTGTTACGGCCCTTTCTCGTGATTTATTGGCGTTTCCTAGCGACTTCAATCGATACCAATGAGCGTGAAAATAGACATAGCTTTTAAAATGCTTCTGAGAAATGGGCATACGACTTTATATGTTGTTCGTGAACAATTTTAAAATACAGTAGGTAGGTTTACGTTTGTAACTGTAGGTTACGAATACGGTTACCTACTGATTAGCGAATTCTTACTTCAAATGTAGAATGCAATTCAATTCTTTACATTTAAAAGATATATACAAATACCTAACATATACAAATGCGTATGAAAACAACTCATTGGGCATCAAAAAATTCATCCACATCGCTGTCAATGGAAAAAGTGCCCAGAACGCTAGCAGCATTGCCACGTTGAATAGCAATGCTGATTCGTTGGCCAAAGAAAAGCACACGCCTCTGGTCAAGTGAAGAGTCGACTAACAGCTTGCTGATATGGCGAAAAACTTGATGAGCACTCGGAGCCCATGGCCCCAGTGTGTCAACCCTAAACGGCTCAAACATGAACTCTTAATAAGCTTGTTATATTTGCGCCGTTTGAAGTTTTCTGCACCTGCAGCAGCCGCCCCAGCAAAGCCAAATTTATTACATTGGCCTCTAAACAAAGTGACATCTATTAGCAAAACAGTAGTCAAAACATACAAGGTTATGGGAATATCACGGTTCCAATCTATTATTTCCTCACGATTTTTTCTTTTACCTTTTTGAGAGCAGTGGTGATGAAATAATTTACACAAAGTAAAGCGCCTGCTAACAGCACAACAACACAACTTACAACAGACCTCCCCCCCCTCCCCCCTTCCTTTCGCATAGAGAACGTCCGTGTCCCAGCTGTGATATATTAATGTAGTGCTTTACTTAATGTCTTAGGATCTATAATTATGTATTTTATTACAATATTTATAAAACACAAAGAACACTATTCCAATAATTCAAGACAATATTTGTCGAGCTCGATTCCGATTACGACCCCAAAATTGGGAAACTACACGAAAAAAAAGTCGACACTTCATAAAAATCCCATATTTACGCTCAATTTAGTATACAGCAAACAGTCCACAATAGGAACAAAGGGTCCAACTAAATTCTAACGAGAAAAGAAACCACAAAACCTATTATTTATCGCCGAAAACCGATCTCATTATTTTTAACGAGGCTAGCTAACACGTGGCAAAACTCTTCCCAATTTATCGAAAAAATAAAAATAGCTTGATGATTACTACACCGATGCCATTGTCCGCGGAAAATACATCTTATGGTGCATGGGTTTACGAGCTCGCTATTATTTCACAATAACCAATCAGTGCCATACATGTCACTTGCCTGACGCACCCCGGTACTGTGTCGGGGTGTTAGAGCTACCGTTAATGTTGGTTCATTAAATGCCGATTTTTTTGGAGGTGTAACCCTTTTGATTGTAATAAATTATTTTTATATGATACTTTTTTTGCAGTAAAATGTGGTTCTGATTTATATTGAAAACAGTGTTCTCTATAAATAACTTATAATAGGTAATATGTTATTTGACTAAACTGTATCTACAGGTGTAACGGAAAGGTGTGGTCATATTTTAAGAACCGGTTCTGCCCATGGAACTGAACCACTTTCTCTAAGAAAAAAATAGAAAATTCCCATAACAAATAGACTTTCCATACAAAGTTATCATCAGCTGATCAATATTTGTATGGGGAATGTTTGTATGTATGCTTTTGCGGTTGCACAACGACACGCTTTGCTTGCTTGGTAGTATAGATACAAACCTATCTTATCTCCTCCTTCAGAGGGGATAAGATGGCGGGGTTTTGAGGGAGAGCGCTACAGTCGTGTAGATCCTCAAGACAAGTCTGGTGAGTTTACCTTCTCGTGGTTGCCACCCCGTTTTTGGTCTAATTCCCTAAGAATTAGACGTAACCGAAACCTCCAGGCGATTTAACGCAGGGGTAGCGAGGTCATGCCCCTGGGTGTCCATCATCAAACAAGAGCAGATGGTGGATAGTGATGACCTCCCGCGTGTTTGTGCCGTGCGCGGGGACCCGTACGGGGGGATGAAGGGGTCCTGGTGGTTGAGTGGAGCAGGTTGCACACAACACGCCACTTTGGCCTGGATTTCCTCTTACACGGGCGGTCGTGGAGTAGCTATCTACGATCAATCGGCTGAGGCATCCCATAAGCGGGCTGTCATGCGAGGGTCGGATTGTTGGGGGGGGGCAGCCGGCGCGGCGTGGGGTTGCGGGATGAGTTGCGGCATAGTCTCGTGCCGCGTCACAGTCGCGTGATCCTCCGTCGTGTGCGGGTTCGTCAACTTCCCTTCAAACTGACCCTATACCGAAGGAGTAGCTCTGGCGTCACTCGCGGAACGAGTGGCGTCCCCGACTGAGGGCTCCATGGCGGGTGGAGAGCTCCGACGGTGAAACCAAACAAAGCCAAACCATGGATAAAGAGACAAGTAAACCAACAAACACTCAGGCTGCGTCCTCTGATGCGCCAACAACAACTAACACAAACACCTTGGCTGTGTCTCAAGACACGCATAGAACAACCAAACCAACCAAAAAACCTAAACGAACAGCTGCGTCTAAGGATGCTATAAGGAAGGCAACCGCCAAGTATGCGCCAACACAGGCTGCGTCCAAGGCAATGCCAACCTTATCAGCGACCAAAGATGCGCACCAACACACAACCTTGTGCGCTAAGCCTAGGGTAGCGCTTGTACGGGATGACTCAAAGGTATCCGCCAGCGTGGATGCGCCAATTCCGGCTGCGTTAGCGTCTGCGATCCCTGAGATGAACCCGACAGGACTACCCGAAGCGGAGACACACCTCAACACATCGTCGTTTGTACGGCCCAGGGCAGTTCTTGATTATGGCGACCCAAGAGCGACTGCGGTCGTGGATGCGCCAACCACGGCTGCGTCAGCGACTGCGGCCTCAGTGGGGAGCCTGACGAGACTGTCCGGGGCCCCACAAACAACCACAATTACCTCACAAACAGACACAACTGGGATCGACATGTCATCGCTTAGGGACGCTATCCAATCCCCAAATAAAGATACATGGACCACCGTAACCCGCAAACCAACGTCCTCCAAGAAGCGCCTAACTGCGCTGGCCCAAGCTGAACAGCGTAACGTCGTGGCAGACACCACGGGTCAGAAGGTGAGTGCGGAGCCAGTAGCGGAAACTACCGCGACGCCATCAGTGGTGGACGCCACGACAAAGCGCAAGCGCAGCGCCAGGCCTCGGAGGCGGAAAAAACCCGAACAATTATTAAACGAACCTGCAAGGGCGCAGAAGCGTACGCGTCCCGAAGACACCGTCACACCAACAGGGGAAGGCAAAAAGAGCAAGACTGCTCGCCCCCTTGTGGCAGGCGGACCTTCGGTGAGCTACGCCGAAGCTGCCGCGGCGAACAAGAATAATGAACTGTGCGTCGCCGTCATGACGGAACCTTTCGAGGACATGACGCAAGAGCAGGCGGAAGGTATCCGACAACTTATTGAAGAAAACCTCTGGGAACTGTTTTTAGCAGCCCGTGACCCAACTAAACCCAGACCGAATAAAATTAACTTCAGGGGCAAGGCCCACTACTCAGAAGGAGTTCTGAAAACGTGGTGCGAAGACGCTTTCACGCTGGCCTGGCTCAAAGGGATCATTGAAACCACGCCGTCCCCAATACCAGGGACAAAACTAACTGTTCGGCCCCAGGGAGAAATCCCGAAAAAAGCACTGTGTATGCTCTTCGTCCCCGACTGCAACAGAGTAACACAAGAGCTGCTCACTCTGCTGGATGGCCAGAACCCAAACTTGAGAATCGACACGTGGACTCTAACACACGAGAGAGTTAGACAGGAACCACGGGGCACTTGCTTGTTCTTCCGTGTGCCGGAGTCAATGGCCAAATTAATAAAAGAACAGGACAGGCGGGTCTACTACCTCATGGGAAGCATATACATCCGCTTCCTGGAGAGGATAGCCGACGCTGAGGTGGTCGACGCGCCTTCAACCTCATCGGCCCCCGCTGCGCCCGGGCCGGAGTTCGGTCCGCCGCTCTCACGCTCCCCGCCACCCCTGGTAGCGGAAATGGAAATTGTCGAGGAGGCTGTGGAGCGGATTTTCGGCGCGGGCGTAGTGGAGGCCGTTTCGGAAACAGTCCCAGCGCCCGAACCAACACCAGGACCATCGACGGATCCACCCTCCCCGGGGCTCACCTCGGACGAGGAGTGCTTTCCGGCGGGGGAGGAGAGTGGGGACGACGACAGCAGCCTCTGCTCTTCTCCCCTGCGGGACAACTAAGATCCTGCAGACCAACCTCCAGCACAGTCAAACTGCGACGGCCACCTTACGCAGAGTGCTGGACAAACAATCTATGACCATAGCCCTTATCCAAGAGCCGTGGATCAGGGGTGGCAAAATCTGTGGTCTTAACAACACTGGAGGTAAGTTGCTGCTGGGCACCTCGACTAACAACCCACGAACCTGTATTTTCGTCCCCAAACATGTACCTAACCTTTTAATAAACGAATTCTGTTCAAGAGACCTGACAGCAACAAGGCTCCCCAGAACAGAACTGAATCTCCCGGACATCGTACTCGCCTCGGCGTACCTGCCGGGTGACGAAAACGTGCCTCTTCCCGAGCTGGCATCGCTGGTGGAGTACTGTGAAAGGGAAAAACTAGAGCTGATCATCGCAACCGACTCCAACGCACATCACACTCTCTGGGGTAATGTCAAAACCAACAACCGAGGTGAGGAAATGCTTGACTTTATTCTTAACAATAATCTTGTATTACTCAACAGAGGTTCAGAACCAACTTTTATTAACGCACGTTCTCAAACAATAATTGACCTAACTATAACAACCCTAGGTATCTCAAACAATATACAGGACTGGCATGTGTCCAACGAACTATCATGCTCAGACCACAGGTGGATCCGGTACACCCTAAACTTTAATCTACCCAAACCACAGCCCAGAAGGATACCTCGTAACACAGACCGGGTTAAGTTCACGAGACTAGTCTGAGAAGGGCTAAGTAGTCTTACTACTCCTCCGGCTGAAATCCCTATAACTAACTTAGACGAATACGTAAACAACATAACTAACATCCTAATATCTAGCTATGAGCAGTCTTGCCCCCTCACGTTACCCAGGAGGGGTGCTAAACAGTCTTGGTGGAGCCCAGAACTAGAAAGACACCGGCAAAAACTGAGAAGGCTGTTCAACAGAGCCATGAACACAAGGTCGCCAGACGACTGGGACCAATGCAAAACGAAACGCAGAACCTATAAAAACCTAATACGCCTAAGAGGAAGGAACGGCTGGAGGCGTTTCTGCACAAACATTGAAAATAGCAATCAGGCAATGAGGGTTAAACCTGTCTTGCCACAGGAACAGATCATTCGATAGGATGTCTCAAAAAACCAGACAACACCTATACAACTAACGACACAGAAACAAGCGAATTACTTATGACAACCCACTTTCCAGGCTGCCAGATAGCAACCAAGGAAAGCTGGGAGCCTTATGATGAGCAAGCCACGAGCAACCTGGACTGGGTTGTGACCGCTGAAGTCATTGACCAGGATAAACTAACATGGGCAATCAACACCTTCCTACCTTTCAAGGCAGCAGGAATGGATGGCATTTTTCCAGCCCTGCTTAGATGGAGCGGAGACCCATTAGTGGAACACCTGGTCAAGGTCTTCCGCGCATGCCTGGCTCACCGCTACATCCCCCTGATCTGGCGCGAAGTAAAAATCATATTTATTCAAAAACCCGGCAGAGGTGACTACACCAACCCCAAATCATTCAGACCCATAAGTCTCACCTCTTTCCTCCTAAAGACTTTAGAGAGACTTGGGGACAGAACAATCAGAAACCAAATTGAAATGGCAATACCCTTACACCCCAACCAACACGCCTACTGCGCGGGCAAATCAACCGAATCGGCACTTCACAATGTAGTCGCACGCATAGGCAGTGCCCTCAAAATAAAAAACCCTACACTAGGTGCCTTCATTGACATAGAAGGTGCTTTTTTGACAAAACGAACTTTGCCAGCATCAGGCAAGCTCTGAACGTGCACGGTGTTGCGCCAACCCTAATTGATTGGGTACACAACATGTTAAAATACCGAGCTATTCAGTTTACTGTGAACACCACCACGCGAGGCATCGTAAGCAGGGGCTGTCCGCAGGGGGGGGTGCTGTCACCACTCCTGTGGAATTTAGTCGTAAACGAGCTCATTACAGAGCTCAATGCTAATGGTCTCTACTCGGTGGGTTACGCAGATGACATAGCTATATTAATCTCCGGGCTTTTTGAGGGCATACTTTGTGATCTCATGAGGAAAGCCTTCAAAATAATCGAAAGCTGGTGTGCAAAACACGAGCTCTCGGTCAACCCTTCGAAAACAGAACTAATAATGTTTACCAACAAAAGAGTCCTAGGACCCCATAGACTACCCAAGCTCTTCAACACCGAACTAACACTCAAGGAGGAAGTCAAGTACCCCAGGTACTTGACTTCCTCCCCGCCACCCCTGGTAGCGGAAATGGAAATTGTCGAGGAGGCTGTGGAGCGGATTTTCGGCGCGGGCGTAGTGGAGGCCGTTTCGGAAACAGTCCCAGCGCCCGAACCAACACCAGGACCATCGACGGATCCACCCTCCCCGGGGCTCACCTCGGACGAGGAGTGCTTTCCGGCGGGGGAGGAGAGTGGGGACGACGACAGCAGCCTCTGCTCTTCTCCCCTGCGGGACAACTAAGATCCTGCAGACCAACCTCCAGCACAGTCAAACTGCGACGGCCACCTTACGCAGAGTGCTGGACAAACAATCTATGACCATAGCCCTTATCCAAGAGCCGTGGATCAGGGGTGGCAAAATCTGTGGTCTTAACAACACTGGAGGTAAGTTGCTGCTGGGCACCTCGACTAACAACCCACGAACCTGTATTTTCGTCCCCAAACATGTACCTAACCTTTTAATAAACGAATTCTGTTCAAGAGACCTGACAGCAACAAGGCTCCCCAGAACAGAACTGAATCTCCCGGACATCGTACTCGCCTCGGCGTACCTGCCGGGTGACGAAAACGTGCCTCTTCCCGAGCTGGCATCGCTGGTGGAGTACTGTGAAAGGGAAAAACTAGAGCTGATCATCGCAACCGACTCCAACGCACATCACACTCTCTGGGGTAATGTCAAAACCAACAACCGAGGTGAGGAAATGCTTGACTTTATTCTTAACAATAATCTTGTATTACTCAACAGAGGTTCAGAACCAACTTTTATTAACGCACGTTCTCAAACAATAATTGACCTAACTATAACAACCCTAGGTATCTCAAACAATATACAGGACTGGCATGTGTCCAACGAACTATCATGCTCAGACCACAGGTGGATCCGGTACACCCTAAACTTTAATCTACCCAAGGAAGTCAAGTACCTGGGTGTGTACCTCGATAGTAAACTGCTCTGGAACAGGCATCTTGACCACAAACTCAACAAAAGCACAATAGCACTCTATCAATGCAAAAAAATGTTAGGAAAAACATGGGGGCTCTCTCCAAAGATTACGCTGTGGCTCTACACAGCCGTGATCAGACCTATGCTGACTTATGGCTCTCTGGTGTGGTGGACGAGGACCAAACTCTCGACTACTAGGGACAGTCTACAGAAATTCCAGAGGCTGGCTTGTTCGGCTATCATAGGCTGTATGAAAACCACCCCAACAGCAGCAATGGAGATAGCCCTGCAAATAACCCCCCTAGATCTATTCATACAACAGGAGGCAGCACTAGCTGCCATCAGGCTTATGCACTTAGGCATATGGGGCAAAAACCACACTAGTGCTCACACGGAAATCCTGGAACGGGCGATTGAATACCAACCACTTATCGCTGCCCCGTGTGACAGAACACCCAATAAACCAACTTTCAACAAAAACTACCGTATACAAACAGCAGAGGAAGAGAGTGACCAGTCAGGAGTCGATGAAGTACGCATTTACACAGACGGCACAAAGACTCAAAACGGTTCAGGGGCTGGAGTACACTCTCTAGACCTCAATATTAACTTTCATATACCACTAGGCGAACACAGCTCAATCTTCCAATGTGAATGTGTTGCCCTGACACAAGCGGCAACAGCTGTAAAATGCCTGGGAATACATGATTATGGAATTAAATTCCTATCAGACAGTTTAGCTGTGCTCAAAGCCTTAGATAATAAACAAACTAACAGTAAGATAATTTACGAGTGTCACCTTGCCCTGGAGAGTATATCGATATCAAATCGAATCACCCTACAGTGGATTAAGGGGCACAGTGGATCCCTAGGCAATGATGCAGCGGACGAACTTGCGAAGAGGGGTTCAGAGATGGTAGTGTTGGGCCCGTACCCACTCCTTCCCCTACCTTTCTCGCAGTTTCGTGCATGGATCCGCCAAAGAACCACGGAACTACACAATAACAGATGGTCACGGGCAACAGATTGCAGGCAGTCGCGAATGGCCATGCCAAGCTTACACCCTCGACTAACCAAAAAACTGCTCAGTCTCAGTAGAGCCAACCTTAGAATAATAATAGGGACAATCACGGGCCATTGCCTCTTGAATAAACATCTCTTCAACCTAGGTGCCACGGATAGCCCTCTCTGCAGAGGCTGCTTTGACGCTGAAGAATCAGTCGCCCATGTCATCCTGGATTGCGTGGCCGTGGCTACCCAACGTGCACAAATCCTCGGAACGGTGAGGTCGCTCCGCGAAGCCTGTGAATCTCCCAGGATGATTCTGTGCTTCTGGGCGGAGTTAGGCTGGCTGAATTAGCCAGGATCCACTACGCACAACGGACCAAATGAGAGTCTAAGTGCGGACAACGGAGTCCCTATACTATACTATACTATACTATGGCGAATGTTTTTTTTTTTGAGAATTTCCTCGGGTTTTCTCGAATAAAGTTGTTCATATCAATGGGCAGATGCAGTTCTTGAAATATGACCACACCTTTCCGTTACACCCTGTATACATAACTAACTGAAAATTATTGGAAGTTTTTTTATTTCAATTAAAGCATCAGCACAATCAGCTTTAACGTTAACGTTTTATAACGTTCCCATTGCAGGGGCTTGAAAGAGAGCTACAGCGACCTTGGCACAAGCAACTGAAGGAACAAGTGTGGGTTTTAGTCAGTAAAAGTCTGACACGCCCTTCCGCTCCACCCAGAGGGGGAGAAGTCATTTGAAGATTGACCTTAATTAAAAAAAAAATAGGCCTCCGCTCAGTGAGAGGGAAAGGGCCTTAATCCCAGGCAAACTCAGTACGGGTTGGTGGATGTAACATGTCTTCGAATTTTTGGTTGCAGGACATGCCACTTTCCTCACGATGTTTTTTTTCACCGTTTAAATATTTTTCACAACGTAAATTGCCTGACTGAGTTCAAACCCACGTAAGTCGCAGCTGTTACCACTTGGCCACCACTGCTCTCAAAACAAATAGCGTACACATATAAAAAAATGCTATCCTTTCCACGGTTACGACAATCCTCCTGCATTTTATTTTACGACGACATTTAATACGAACACATTAACGGGAGTACCACTGCTCACTGGTGTTTGCAATATAAAAATGTGACTTTTCATACAATTTTTGAAGGGGAAACAATTACCTACCCTTTGAAATTTTAATATTGAAAATGTGTGTTTTTATTTTGGTCATTGATCAAACTCATATGTACAGTTGGAAGGTTAATAAAAGTTTTAAGTCTTTTATTCTTGGTTATGCAAGTACTATTTATGTGCGTAAGTGCTATTTTTTTATTTATCAAAAACGGAGGCTCTGTATCTAATTTGTCCGCGATTTTCTCAAAAACTACTAATCCGATTTGGATGGGGTTTTCGTTGTTCAAATGCATAGTTTTCAAGGAAGGTTATCGTATATAATACATTAGGATCTGATGAAGGTCTTCGGAGCTAGACAGTGAAACTCTTCAATATCTGACAGCAAATGACTGGCGATTGCTGCGATCGTATGTATATATATTGTGACGACCTTATGTTGGCGACCTTATGGTGGAGACTGGCACGTTGGAAGTTTGGAACGCCGATTGAAAATAAAGAAGAATAAGGAAGACTTTTGTTTTTGGGCAGACTTCTCCTAGCCCGCTCGAACAGGGCACATGTATTATTTTGATTATTCAATATAACGTATAAGTTCGTGATCGCTCTTTTCTTTATCACACAACACACATAAGAAGTCACTCTCGTACACCACACTCTCGCACTGCCAGCGAGTATGACAACCCCCAGGAACGTATAGAAGTCTCCAGGGACCAGCACTAAGAGAAGGTGCTCCAGGTCCCTATAAGTGGTGGAGGCGCCGGGTACGAGCGCCGTATGTAAGAGTGACGGCAACGGTAACGGTGTGCGGTGGACAAACGGAGGACTGATGCAGTGACAGCACCAGGATAAGAGGAGTATACTCCAAGCTGAGTGGTTCTGTTTTATTAAGTGTTAAATAATATTAAAAGAGGAAAATGCGATACTTTTCGGGACACACGTATGAGGTGTGCCTCGAAGAATTTATCGACGAGTTTGTGTCGTTGGCCATTGCCAAGGGGTGGCGAAAGAGCAATTATTCGTTAATTCTTGGTGTTTGGTTAAAAGGAGCTGCGCAATATTTTTTTAAATATACGTTCCAGTATGAGATGGAATTTGACACGCTGTGCGCAGAGCTTAGGAGAGAATTCCCATGCAAGTGTGTGTCTTGCAAGCAGACAATCAATCAGTGTTTTTATAATCTTGAGAGGCCGGACATTGTGTCCGAGGCGGATGAACAGTCCGAGGATAATGTGAGCGAAGATAATCACGTAATATTATTTTCTAGCTCAACAATTAAAGCAAAGGAGGAGGACGATGATGACCAGAGCTGCGCTGATGCCGGCCTAGTCAATGATGTCCAGGAATGTGAAGACTGCGGTCTAGGCGATGATGACCTAAGCTGTGACAATGAAGATACAGAATCGGGTCGGTTATTTCCAATTATTCCTATTAGTAATATTTCAGAAAATCAAGAAACAATTTTATCAAAAGAAACAAATGGCGAGCACGAGTCGAATGAAAATTTTATTTGTTTAGAAGTTGTTTCGGCTGATGTCGTCAGTATGGAGAGCTGTGAAGTGGAAGTTCCGTCGGAGACACATGGTTCTTGTGACGATAATGTTGTTCAGGTAGAGTATGTTTCTGCTAATGTTTGTGAGCAGGAGAGCTTCAAAATGGCGGTGGAGTCCAAACAGCTGTGCGTACCAGTGGAAGTCATGCAAAATCCTGCCATTATTGTTTCAATAGGTGATAGTCCAGCGGATATCTATTCTGATGAAAACTGCATCATAAATATCACTTCACAACATCACAACATTTCACAGCAAGCGGAACGGCATTTTTCACTGAATATGTTGGAGGAGGAGATATGTGCCCTCCCGTATTGTACGAAGAAGCATAATTTCTATTTCTTTGCTAAACATAAAATTATTTTTGTATCAATTTTATTTATTCTAGCTGACATGTATTGTCATAGCAACGTGACAAACAAGTTTTCGACCATAAATATAAGGTATGGATGTAGTAATTACGATGATCCAAATTTTTCGATAAAAATAAAAATATGCGAAAGAAGTCAGGAATTGCTTGTAAACTATTTATTAAAGCAGTATTCCGTAATTAAATATAAGTTTTGGAAATTTAAGAAAAAAATTATAAATTGTTTTTTGAAAATTATTTTATTTTTAAAAAGATTTTTAGAGAATAGACAGTGGTGTCAGATGTCATTTGACATGACAAATAATTGTCAGATATCTGGTACGTTAACGTTAGTACGGTTGACAATATAGTAAAAGTTTAAATTTTAACCGACTTCAAAAGTAGGAGGTTCTCATTTGTTTTGTTTTTTATGTGATATTAATCGTTGTGTTTTTGTGTGTTTCATGTAATCGATATGATGAGCTGCACGGACGTGACTGAAGACTGATGGGAGATGTGACCACATACCATCAGCAAAGAAAAAAATTTGTTAGGCGATTATTAGTGAGAAATAGGTATGAGTTTCTCCAGAGTGCGATTTTAATAAAGATGTTACTACGGTTAGGAGGCAGAGGGATTGCGATTCTCTCTCCTAGGGAAAGACGTGTCCGGGTTTTTTGTCGGTTTATATCAGCTTTGTTCATGGGGTATAATGCCTTCGCAAAGTGGGATCGAGTTGATTCTGTATGGTGTGACCGAGTCCATGACAATTTTTATGTATTATTCATTTAGAGAGTATACTTCAAGTTATATTTATGGAGCACTCTGGGGGAAGTTCAGGAACAGTGAGTAGGTGTTCAGAACAGTGGTCGTTTTTTCTCCTGGTCTTCATAAGCGTCCAATGGAGTTAAAATTATTACAGTTTTGAATTTTATTTTTGTAAACCCCTTCTGGGTAGATGCTAACTATAGCATCTTAGGTCAGAAAATTTAGCAGAGCAGTGTGGCTTTTAGTGAGGTTTTGCCTCACTGAAGCCATGTGCATTGCCAGGATATGTGGTGTGCCGAATGGCTCAAATTAATAAAAATAAAGTTGACCACATCACTCGGGGTGCAGTATGGCTATCCATAGATGGACTTCTGCATCTCCATAACTCCTCACGCAGGCAGGGATTTCGCAGTAGGTTTAGGTAGGCCTCTATCGGCTTTTCAAATATTTAATTGAATAGAAGACTTACTAGCGTCTGCGCTTCTATTCGTAGGGGCATAGCTCATGTGACGACCTTATGTTGGTGACCTTATGGTGGAGACTGGCACGTTGGAAGTTTGGAACGCCGATTGAAAATTAAGAAGAATAAGGAAGACTTTTGTTTTTGGGTAGACTTCTCCTAGCCCGCTCGAACAGGGCACATGTATTATTTTGATTATTCAATATAACGTATAAGTTCGTGATCGCTCTTTTCTTTATCACACAACACACATAAGCAGTCACTCTCGTACACCACACTCTCGCACTGCCAGCGAGTATGACAACCCCCAGGAACGTATAGAAGTCTCCAGGGACCAGCACTAAGAGAAGGTGCTCCAGGTCCCTATAATATTGTTAACACAATTTAATGGAGAACCACAACTAAAATGTGTTTTTTTTTACAACAAATAAAATCGTCTTATTTTATTTGATGAATATTATGATTTTATAGTTATTTTGAACTTATTGTTTTTTTTTTGGAAGTCAGTACCATTTTTTGTAAAAAAAAAGTTTTTTATTTGTAGCCTGGTTGATCTAATGGTCGCAAGCCCCACTGAGCATGAGATTCTGGGTTCAGTTCCCGGGTCCGGCACAGTGTTCTTTAAGTTTAATTTCTCAGTAAAAACCCGGTCTCTGGGCTTGTGATCGATTGGCGGCAAAATAATTTACACAATCCAAAGATATAATAAAATACCTATACATGATTTTCTCAACGATTGAATAACTTAACCACTGCAACAAACTAATGCAACCGACACCAAGAAACAATCCCATCCCCACATTCCTCGCGTCTTTCAACAAACAGTAACAAATTAAACTAGAAATCCAGAACAAATGGAACATCCAATCCAACACCGTGAACACAAAACTATTCTCTAGGAAAGTGGTTAAACAATAAAATCAGGGTACCACAACTTAGTTCACTGCAATTATACAAATTGAATGTCGCTGAACTATTAATTATGGGAAAGCTATCGTGAACCACTGTGTTTTAAAACTATTATAATAGCTTCTGAGCAATTTCCATACAGTTCATGCAATAAAATTGCCATTGGTTCGTTGTAGCCTATTTACGTGCTGTAAGGATCAAATTAGGGCAATTGCTATGATTGGTCACAACTTTCATGGTATTACCGTTAATGCGTCAAATCATCGCTAGCCTGTACAAGTGTTGCACAGAGGAGGTTGCAGTGTGATCTTGTAAGATGACACGGTGTTCCATGTGCTGTTGGTGACTTTTGGTAGTTTTAGGGAGGTAATGGCCCGGGCACCTTTTGATGGTTTTTCCATTGAAAACAAAAAAGACTGGCCAAGTGCGTATCGAATCTCGCACATTAAGGGTTCCGTACCAAATATTGGTATTTGGTACGGTAATACTGTACGATACGGTACGGGTAATAAAGATTATCACCAAATTTCAAGTTCCTATGTCAATGAGAAGTTAAAAAATTATTCGTAACAAAATCTTGTGACACGACGGACGGACAGACAGACGGACACGTGAGTGACAACAATAGGGCTCCGTGGGTACAACCCATCGGGTACGGAACCCTGAAAAGGTAGGTAACTGTATATTTTAGTGGCAAATTTCTGCTCGACCAGCACCTGTACAATACTAGAGATATTTCTCAGTAAGAAGTTTCAGAAAAGGTGAAGGAGTAAGTTATTTGTATAAATCTAATAGGTTCGTATTCAAGTACACGTTTTACCTACGTTATAGAAAGCTTACCGAAAAAACCAGCGTTCAACGACTTAAGATCAAAAATTTTCTCATTCGAAAATCTCAACAAACAACGTGGGCACTGAGATAAATCAGAACATGAAAACCCACCTGAAATACGATAAAGGGATTCATTCACTCAATAGACGGAGAAAACGATAACCTCGGCCGGATATCCGGTTACGCATTCCAATCAAAGATGGTTGCCAAATTGTACGAAGCTGAGAAAGATCAGTCAGAAGAAAAGGGTGACAAAATTCCAATTTTCCGGAACGTTCGGGATATAGGAACTGGATGATTGAGTTGTCCGCCTTTAGAAGCTGCAAACGAGCAAATGTGAACGAGAAAGCCGAGGGAAAACAATTTCTGCGGTACATTGAATCTGGCTTTGTGTTTACACAAACGATAACTGTTGTAGTGTCTGTGATTTGGTTGATGGTTACTAAATAGTTTTGAGAGTTGTTTTGGATTAAGATAAAAAAAACTTTTTACGAAAAACGACTTCCAAAAAAAAAATACACTAAAAATTAAAAAATAACTTTAAATTCGGAAGTCGGTGTTTGTATTTTATTTCTTCGTTATTTGACACTGACTTCCGAATTTAAAGTATTTTTTAATTTTTAGTGTATTTTTTTTTGAAGTCGGTTGTTTTTTTTTTGTAAATAAGTTTTTTTATTTTTCACTTTTTAGTTATACCTCAGAACTAAAAACCTCAATAACGTGGAATTTAATCATCGTCGTAATTGGAGATCACCAAAACGTCTAGGCATACGTATTTTTCGTTTTTGTTCAGTTTTTCATAAAGCGCTCCAGAAATTTTATTCAATTTATGTGAGACCACCTAGGTAGTATATTCTATCCGATAAAAAAAGAATTTTGAAAATCGGTCCTCAATTGACAGAGAAATGGGCGGACACACATAAAAAAAAAACATACAGCCGAACATAGAACCTCCTCCTTTTCCGAAGTCGGTTAAAAAGAAGGAGCAATTAACTCTTTTGCTTTCAAAAAAATTCATCTGACGAATAGACTTTATGATCTAAAAAAATTGGCCAAGTGCGTGTCGGACTTCCCACATTTAGGGTTCCGTACCATAAAAGGGAAATCAATATTTCGGTATTTTTTAGTAAAATACCAAAACATTTTAGGTTTTGCGGTGCAGTACACCGCAGACTACCTTTTTTTTAATTAAGACTTTTCAGTCCATCCCAAGATTGTCTGGTATATACCGCTGTCAGCGATAAGACCGTCGTTGTAGCCACCGATTTAAGTCCGGTTATACAAATTGATTAACTGTTTTCGTGTACAATAACGTATTATTCTATTCTATACGTAATGATAAACATTATCACCTTCAAGTTCAGATGTCAATGGAAAGTTAAAAAATTCTTCGGAACAAAATTTTGTGACAGACGACGAACAGATGGAGAGACGGACACGTGAGTGACAGCAATACCCTAAAATACAAGGAAATATTTTTGTGTGTAGCATTGCTTTACGTTAGCCAATAAAAACACCAAATACCACCTCATTAACGTCTAAACTTGCATCACTAAAATTTATCGCAGAAATCCCTTCACGAGATCCATAAACACCGTGAAATCACGTGCAATAAATGTCATTAACAACGACGTCGGTACTCACCTCCCTAGGTATAAATACGTTTTTCAGTGCAACGTTCGGCCGGTGACCACTAACTGCGGCGGCCACCGAAATTGCCCCTCACCATTACATCCCTCGGCCGTTCATTACCGGAAACCTGGCCGAAAACCCAACTATTCTATACCTGGATTATAGAAACGAGGATTAGAATTTTGTTGAGTTGAGTTTGGAATATTCAACCAAATTTCTATCATCATTCTCCTGCCCTTATCCCAATTTATTTGGGGTCGGCGCAACATGTTTTTTTCTTCCATACTCCTCTATTAGTCGCCATCTCTGTAGTCACCCCCTTTTTACCCATATCCTTTTCAACCAAATTTCTATATTATCTATACTAATATTATAAAGAGGTAAAGTTTGTGAGTTAGTGATGTTGAAGAGAGTAGGTAACCTCTGGATCGATTGAACCGATTTTGAAAATTCCTTTACCAAAGCGGAAAGCGAGTATAAAGACCAATAGAGAGTTGTGAGTGTCATAGGCTACAATTTTTTTTAAATCCACGCGGACGAAGTCGCGGGCGAAGTGCTTGTCAGAAGTATATATAACATTCAAAGTCCTGACTGACTGATATATCAACGCACAGCCTAAACTGCTGGTCCTAGAGTCATGAAATTTGGAGGGTGTATTCTTTGTGAAGTAGGTATCCACTAAGAAAGGGTTTTTCGAAATTTAACCCTTAAAGGGGTGAAAAAGGGGTTGAAAGTACTAATACGGAGGAAGTACTAATTCCACGCGGGCGAAGCTGCTGGCAGAAGCTAGTAGTAGATATAAAACAAAGTCGCTTTCCGAGTCTGTTATTTTTTATATCCAATAATTCCTCGTAAACCACACAACCAATTTTGATGCGGTTTTCAATAATAGACAGAGCGATGAACAGGAAAGATTATATCGAGGAGATTAGTTGACATAAGGATTATACACTTGTGTGGTATGTGCGTTGACAAGCATAAAATCCGCAAAAAGCCAAACCATGTTCCTACTTTTTAGGTTTCCGTACCCAAAGGCTAACCCACGGAACCTTATTACTAAGGCTCCGTTGTCCGTCTGTCTGTCAGCGGGCTGTATCCCACGATTCGTAATAGCTAAACAAATTTTCACAGAATGTGTATTTCTGTTGTCGCTATAACAACAAATAATAAAAACAAATTAATAGTTAAAGGCGGCTCCCTAGGAAACTCCCTTTAATAATTAATTTCCAACTCGCACTTTGTGTCTCGATTTTTTTAACAGTGATAGGCTTGCGCTTGACCACTATCTCACCTGATGGTAAGCGATGATGTGGAATAAAACAGTAAGACTAAAGTAAAAGGCTATAAGAATAATATATGATGAAAGGTAGAAAATTAAAGATCAAACCAATGAGCTGCAAAATCGTAACCACGGCTCCGAGACGTTATGTTCTTTTCTCAATAGAAACAAGAAAACCACGCCGATGATAGTGTCTGAGGAACATCTGTCAAAGGGGAATAAAATAAAATAAAATAATGAAAAGTGGGGTCACTTTAAATTTTTAACCGACTTCGAAAAAGGAGGAGGTTCTATGTTCGTCTGTATGTATGTTTTTTTTTATCTATTTCCACCGATTTCTCTGTCAATTGAGGACCGATTTTCAAAATTCTTTGTTTATCCGATAGAATATACTCCCTAGGTGGTCCCACATAATTTTTATAGAAATTGATTCAACCCTTTTTGAAAAACTGAACAAAAACAAAAAATACGTATACCTAGATGACTTTTTGGTGTTCTCGAATTACGACTATGTTTAAATTCCACGTTCTATGTTATTGGGGTTTTTAGTTCTGGGGTATAACAACTAAAAAGTGCCTTCGTTTTTTGACACCGACTTCCGAAATTAAAGCTATTTTTTAATTTTTAGTGTTTTTTTTTTGGAAGTCGGTTGTTTTTTTTTTGTAAAAAGTTTTTTATATTTCACTTTTTAGTTGTTATACCGCAGAACTATTCGAGACTAAAATCTATCTTTACTGTTTTTTTTTTCGGACAAGCCCGCCACACTATTCAAAACCACTGTAACTTCTGTAAGACAGAATCAACCACCAGAAAAAACGCCGAGGCAATGAAGGTCGCCGAGTCCTAGAGAAACGATTAAACTGTCTTGGGTCCCGCAACGAAATTAATCACAGAAGAACAGCGGAAGAGTAAAAACTAAACTAAACTAAAATCTATCTCTGTACCAAACATTTGCATTTATAATATTAATAGGAAATAGGATGAATAATTACAAAAGCTAAAAGGACTATAATAGTTATCTAGGATACTAGTGCGGTAACACAGTACATTATGTAATGAAACAAACTTTTTTCTATATCAGTCTGAAAGTCGCAACAATCTTTGACGTTGCTAATATGATAATGACGCGAATTTGCTAATGGCGCCACGTGCGCGTGGTGAAGATTAGAACTACATCTTTCGTTTCATTTTCTCCTAAGTATTAAAGTGAGACAAACGTATTGAATAAACGCGCTTCCTTGGAGGTTCGATCATTCAGCTTATTTATTCTCATAATGTAAGACTCCTTGGTGGAATTCTTATATATTTTTTTATAGAAATTAAACAAAACCGTAAAGTATACGCACGGCGATATACAAGGGATTGTGCGGTAAAATAGGTACTTAGGTGAGAGTACCTATTTTACCGCACGTTCCATTTTATGTTGCGTAATTTTTAACTTTCGAACAATGTAATGCACTTTTTGAGCAAATATAAATGTGTTGAAAAGAAATTTACTGCATGTTCATCCGACACAGTTCACTGCGAAGATACAGGATACGACCCAATAAATCTAAAGACAAGCCTGAGTTCCAAACAATAGACGCAGGTGCCTTTATCTACGTCTTTTTATTTGTATTGTACTTCTGAAGAATTTTAAAACAAAAAGCTTTTTATTTCCTACACACGGCGCAGTTCGATTCCTGTGATTTAAATGAGGAAGACATGTGACATCCACCAACCCGCATATTGGGCCCGCGTGCTGGATTACGCCCAAACCGTCTCACAGAGAGGAGCCCTGTGCCCCAGCAGTGGGGACATTAAAAGGCTGATGATGATGACGACCAAATGAGGGAATAATCAAAGAAAAAATCGTAAACGGTATTCGTTAGTAAAATATACGTAATAATAAACGCAATCACCAAATTTCAAGTTCGTAAGTCAATGGGCAGTTAATAAATTCTTCGGAACAAAATTTTGAGACAGACGACGGACAGATAGACGGACGGACAGACGGACAGACGGACACGTGAGTGACAGCAATACAATGCCCCGTTAGGACCCTAAAAATGAATTATTAATAGGTTAAAGGAATTATTAGGGATAAATAAGAACATTATCTATCTGGTTAGCAAATGGTGTTGAATTGTCAAATAGGCTTTTGTTATAATAGCTTAACCACAGACTACAGAGATGACGACTAATAGAGGAGTATGGAAGAAAAAGACATGTTGCGCCGACCCCAAATAAATTGGGATAAGGGCAGGAGAATGATGAGCTTCACCAGTAACTAAAAAAAAAAAAAAAACTATGTAAGAAAATCTAAGAAGTTAAACTTAACCCACTTCCCCGTTTCCGATGGAGCTGAAATTTTGCATACATGACTGTTTATTTTGAAATGGGTAAAAAGGGGGTGACTACAGTGATGACGACTAATAGAGGAGTATGGAAGAAAAAGACATGTTACGCCGACCCCAAATAAATTGGGATAAAGGCAGGAGAATGATGATGACTGTTTAGTTTATTCAAACTAAACAACAATGCATAGTAATTTAAGTGACGTCATTGTTAATCCAATATGGCGAACTTCTAAAGATAGCGGACTAGTTATTTTTTATGCATTCCTATGATATGAGTATCATATGAAAAGATTTGCTGAGCAGGATTCGAAAAATAAAATGAAGTGTTTTTTTCATTTTATTTAAATTTTATTACCCTAAGGTCTTTGTTTGAGACCAATAGGTATTATTACTTATTTTTTTTTTTTTTTTTTCATAGGAACAACAAACAGCTACAATATAAAACAAAACTCAGACATTGGATGGTAGAAAACAACAATATTGTAGCCCACAACGCTGTTCACAGATTAACTGTGGGATTATGCAAAAATAATCACTAGGTGGACACATGCAATAAACAAATATAAAACTAAAATTACTTAACTATCGCATCACAGATAACAAACAAAAAAAAAAGAAAACAATAATACAGCCAAGTACAATTACCATACCCATCCAGTAATATTACCATATTAATGTGGAAGTTTCTATTCCTGCTACAACATAATCTTGGTTTTGATACAAATTCCGTTCGTTTTGCTGGAAAAACTGAGCATTGTGCACGCGCCCCGCTGTTTGCTCGACCCCTGCGAATAAAAGCGTTAATGAAATCGATTATTATGTAATTGCCGGTGATAAATCGTCACGGTGAATCCGTATCTGTGGTTTATATGAATTAACCGTTACCTCGAAAATTATTCGATAAAAAAATGATTTTTGCTACCGTAAACCATACCACTAATGCACTGGTGAAAAGCAGCTCCCCTACCATAGCATAGCATGGCATAGCTTATTCAGCCTTTTAATGATCTCACTACTAAGACACAGGCCTCCTCTCTGTGAGAAGGTGTGGGCCGTAATCCACCAGTCAATCTGCCTAGCCTTTTCTCAACTATCTTGGGGTCGGCTTCCAGTCTAACCGGATGCAGCTGAATACATTTACATTTTACATGGAGCGATTTTTACTGGGTAATACGATACCCCTTGGAAAGACTGGTAGTCAGACTTTCGGACTTCTGGCGACCCGTAACAATTATTAAAGATCCACGATTGACAGCGGGGACCAACGGCCGAGGCATGGAGGAGTCTCGGTTTGTAAAGATGGTCACCCATCCATGGACCAGCCCCAGCAAGCGTAGCTTAACTTGATGGATGGACCCGTGCGGCTGTTACTACTTTAGCCATAAGCTCCTCCGGCCGTAATCCAATACGCGTGCCCAATGCGGGTGGTAGATGACACATGTCTTCGAAGTTTTGGTTCTAGAACATGCGTCCGACACCGTTTTGACAGCAGTGGTGCCATGATGTCTTAAAATCATCATAATTACTATATGAGAAAGGAATAGTGCTATGCATCCAGGTCCTGGATAGCTCCGTTTCTCTCTCACACCTGATTCATGATGATAATAAGATGTCATAATAGGGATTACTTTAAATTAAGTTTATCTGCAATGTTGGTTGTATAAATACTATACGTAATCATGTAATAGTTCAGGACGGTATATTCCCCTACATAACTTTACAACTTGCGTAGGGTGATGAGGTACAAACAAAGGGTAAAATAATCACCACAATACTTTTTGTTTTAATTAAATTTCGTACAAATGGTGAAACATCTGAGTAACTGCGAGTTCTTCGAAATAAAATTTCCCTCTCCATAAATTGTGATAATAAGGATAAAAGTGTCACTGTTCTAAAAGTTCTCTAGAAAACCAATTAAAACGTACTCTTTGCTAACTTGTATCACTATAAAACTGAGATTTATGACAACCGCAAAATGTATAAAAGTTAAAGAAGAGCGGTATGGTAAAGTGTTTACAAAATTAGTCACTGCAGGACATAAGTCACTGAAAGTAGCGTAGCGTGTATCTCAGAAAAATGTTTGTCAATAAAATTTATGGGATTTCATGCGAGGGTGTCGTAAATTTTAAATTCTGTGTGGTCGTTGATATATTGGTAAATTTATTATGAACCCGGGAGCATTTCGTTTCCGAATTTATTTGGCATTCGCAATGGTCAACCGCGAGAGTTGCAGTTCACATAAATGACACACAAAACTGTACCTTATTGCGGAAATATATGGTGTGTTTTAAAAATATTCTTGTACCAGTACTTTGACTTTCTTAAACATCTCTTTATTTAAAACCGGTGAAGTGTAAACTTAACAATCCCACAATAACACAGTAGTAAAGACGAGATAAGCGAGCGTACTTAGAAGATCAAAGTAGATAACAGATACTTATGCTAATTAACTCCTCACACTAACACCTCATCGCAAAAAATAATTGGGGATTTCAAATATATAGGTATGACTTCTGAAAATACTAGAACATAGTTTAAGTTACGTTGATTATCACCGTAACTTTGGTCGAAAATTCCTCTAGCTGCATTAGGCCTCCCCAAAGTGTCCACATCGGCCGGCTCTGTATTTACACTCGCATCCTTTACCAGGTCATTTGTCCACCTTTTGTGAAGAATAATTTAATGGAATGGGAACTATTATTACCTACACTACAGATAAGAACTATTATCATCATCAGCCTTTTAATCTACCAACTGCTGGGGCACAGGCCACCTCTCTGTGAGAGGGTGTGGGCAATAATCCACCACGCGTGCTCAATCCGGGTTGGTTGCTTAATAGAAATACTTTTGTAAGTATCTGCCAAGACTCATGTTGCAATATTACAAAACAAACGCTCCGATTCACATTCCCCCAATCTGAAACGGATCTTACACTATCACATAACAACGTCGGTAAATCTCTAACTTGCGCAAATACCTTCAACATTCAATGAATCACAAGAATGAGTCAATGGACCATTAACTGACCATAATTTATGACTTTGATTGAGTATCTACGTTTGTGACCATTTTTACGATCATTCGCCTTTTTAGCCTTATCTAGATTCGGTCTAAGTAATTAATTTTTGGTATACATTACACTGATGACGGCCGAATTGGAAAAAAAACATCTGATAAGGCTTTTATTATAATTTTTACTTTGTAATATGATATTTGATCTGATTGTTCGAAGCGAAAGTGAAAATATTGTGAAATGAAAAAAGAATGTGACATTTGATACTGTGTTTAAGGTTTTACGGCGGTTATAATGACGTAACAATGAAGCATCCACCTTTAAATGATCAGTATATGAACTCTGATTTCCTATTCTTATAAATATTTCTATTGTCGACAGGTGTATTTTGATATAATATTATCGTATACATAGGTAAATCTAAATTTACGATGACGTTTTCATGCTTAATGTATAGCTGCTACTTGTATGTATAGTGTCTGATTTTCTTTGATAGACGGGAAATCAAGGAGAAGTCCGTTGCAAAAAAAAAAAACTAAAGTTAGTCTAGTGTTATCCTGTAGTAGACTATAGCCATTCAGTTCAAGGTAACAATTCTGCCAACTCACCAAATTTCAAGTTCATAGTCTAATGGTAAGTAAAAAAATTCTTCGGAACAAAATTTTATGACAGACGACGGACAGACAGACGGAAACGTGAGTGACAGCAATAGGGCTCCGTTTAGACCCTTCGAGTACGGAACCCTATAAAAAGATAACAAAAACCTGCTAAATACGGTGATCAAAATTTTTCTCGCTATTATTTTCCACGGAAAATCACAGCTCACCTTATGCGAGGGTGCATATCAACCGACTACTGAGGCAAAAGTCAACGGAGGGGAGAGGGTTATTACGGTACTTATAAGCAATGGACTTACTACCTACGCATCCCTAACTACTCTGTAGGTAGTTACCTATGTCTACACTAGCAACGCTCCCTGAGATTGCTTCAGTAACCCTAGTGCGAGTATGTACTTACGTTAACTGTTGCCAACAAAATGGTTAGCGTGAGTAACCTGTATTTGAGGTTCTTTTTGTCTAAATATCAACTGTATTACGTAGCTAATATCGCTGTGTTTGGTTATTTTTAGAGTTCCAAATATCTATAAGCTACAAATAGTCAACAGTTTAAAAATATCATCATCTGCCTAGCCTTTTCTCAACTATCTTGGGGTCGGCTTCCAGTCCAACCGGATGCAGCTGAATACCAGTATTTTACATGGAGCAACTGCCTATCTGACCTCCACAACCCAGTTACCGGGTAATACGATACCCCTTGGTAAGACTGGATGTCAGACCTTCGGGCTTCTGATGACCCGAAACGACTATCAAAGATCCACGATTGACAGCCGAGACCAACGGCTTAACGTGCTTTCCGAGGCACGGAGGAGTCTCGGTATGTAAAGATGGTCACCCATCCACGGACCAACCCCGGCAAGCGTAGCTTAACCTAATGGATCAACCCGTGCGGCTGTTATTACTTTAGCCACGAGCTCTCCAGTTTAGTTTTAGTCAACAGTTTAAAAATAAACATCTTAAAAAAATATGATTCGTTCTGAACCCTTTATGAGTGAGTAAGACTCGCACTTGGCCGATTTTTCTATTTAGCCGTTTGGTTTTTTTGTCAGAGCGATATAAACGAATGTTCAATGCATGTGTCAAGCATTTTACAACTAGTTAAACATGTAAAGTGAATTGAACCTAAGTATAAATCTATCCCAAGTTAAAAGGTACATTTAAATTTCCTCAAATAAAAGTCAATGTTTAAACGCTGAACAAACCACCTTTCGCATTAAGTGTTGGTAAAGCGTTGGCGTAGACGTCACATTAACGACAGGCGTCTACGCCACTTCACCTCCTACGCTGAATAAACGCCAAGTTCGAAACTCCCAAAATACTGTTTAGCAATTTAGATCAATTTTAGTTATAAATATGCCACCATGGGAGTCGAACTTGACCCCAAGTCAATCCATAGTGTAGTTAATATCGCTCTGGGTTAATGTACACAAACCCCACTATATAAATACATACGAAACACAATGTATCGGGTAGGTATATTAATTCGGAACTAGACGGTACACACCGATGTCACAAATTCAGGAAATTGGTTCCATTGGCTGAGCAAACTTTCTGTATTCCCTGCAGGAGTACGTTAGGAGTAATGTAAGTTCGCAGACAGGCAACGTTGCTGTCGTTTTTAGCCAATTTCAGTACTAGTGAATAATTTATTTAAGTTTCGAACGTTAATATAACTTTTTTAATACATCACCCAGTTTGTGGAAGGCCTGAGTTTTTAAAGTTGTTACACAACATCCTCATATATGTGAAACGTTGGATTCTAAAAGGTTTTTCTTCTTTGGGCACAGATATTGACATTTTTTTTTCGACATGAATATTTACTTTGTAAAGTAACATTTCTTTTATTTTTTTATTTATTACTTTATTATTGTAAATGTGGGGTATATATGGGTTATTTTTATTTTCCTTTTCCAGTAATTTTTTAACTTTATCTGACAGTTTGAGTACTTTTGTGACCTACACAAATGTCCTTACTTTGGTATTGTTCGTCGGTTCCTTAACGTACTGACAAATGCTTGCACTGTCTGCACAGGTCCACTCAAACCTGCGTGGTGCTTTCCCCAAAAGCTCATCTTAGACATAATCTTAGACATTAATTAACGTACATGGTTCTCTTAGGATTTGACCAGTTGTAAGGATCAGAACAATTTAAAACAAACTTTGACCTCTGAGTTTGTTTCGGTATTTCTTCTCAGGGTAATTAGGTAGGCAACATCGGCCTCATCTAGCTTAAACTTACAAAAAATATTGACGTTTAAAAGTGTTCTTTGTAACAAATTTGCATAATAAACATCATTTATCGATATGATTTGTGCCTTGAGAAAACGAACCCTAATGTTTGCTTGACATATAAATAACGCTTACAAAATAACAAAGCCAAGACAAGCAATGCTATTTTAACTCGATAATCGTATTAAAAGCTGTAAGAAAATTTAAGATAAATTGTGTAAATTTTCAAGAGGATATTTTATTAGTTTATAAACTTGATGAAAATTACAACATAAGCTGTTATTAGTCTGTTAACAGTCGAAGCTCCATCGCTTAATTTTCTGGCTATATCGCACTTTTTTTACTTGTATTTTCCTGGTAACTTAATAATGTTATTATTTCTTAATATTTTTTTTTACATTTTAGGAAAGCTTACACACTAATAACATTATAATAACAATAATCATAACCTCCTTATAGCATAGTTACTTCCTAAGCTATATTATGTCATTCTATCACAACAAAATATTATCATATGCCTAGCCTTTTCCCAACTATCTTGGGGTCGGCTTCCAGTCGAACCGGATGCAGCTGAATACCAGTATTTTACATGGAGCGACTGCCTGTCTGACCTCCACAACCCAGTTACTGGGTAATACGATACTCCTTGGTAAGACTGGTTGTCAGACTTTCTGGCTTCTGACGACCCGTAACGACTGTCAAAGATCCACGATTGGCAGCCGGCTTAACGTGCTTTCCGAGGCACGGAGGAGTCTCGGTATGTAAAGGTGGTCACCCATCCATGCACCAACCCCGGCAAGCGTAGCTTAACCTGATGGATCGACTCGTGCGGCTGTTATTACTTTAGCCACGAGCTCCTCACAATATACAATAAAATATAATATAGTCTTTAATATAAAATAATAATATATAAAAGCTAACTTGGAAAAGAAACGGTTCAAGTGCAGGTAGGTCCTCCTGTACAAAAAATAGTTTTGCTAAGAGTTTCCTTACTGTGCTTACGGAATAGATCAATTTCAGGCTCGCAAGAGATTTCGTTAAAACTGCGACTGGCTCTTGGAAAGTATGCATTACGCCTATCATTAGTGTGCGTCATTATTAGACATATTCATAATTATATTATTATTTCTATTCACACTATAGTTATGGCGCTTTTATTGATCGGTAGATAGTCAAAATTCGATTTAAACTGCATTAAAACACTTTTATTAGATTCACCTGTAACTATTTAAAAATAGCTTAAAGTTAAATTTCACCCGGGCCTGCGGACGGCGATTAGTGGGTAACTCGCCGCCCGATCAGCACCAGGCCCGAGAGTCGACGGCGCGTAGTGTTCCACGCGCGCCTCAAAGAGTTGTCAGCAATAGGGACGGGGCCCATCATGGCCGATGCCTGCCCGGGGGTTGAGGATAAATTCGAAAGAGTTACCTCGCCCCTGGGCACTCAAGGCAGAGAGGAACAGGGGTGGGTTATAGTCAGTAAGAGTCTGACACGCCCTTCCGCTCCACCCTAGAGCGGAAGAAGTCATAGGATGATTGCCCATCCCTCCAAAAAAAAATTAAAAAAAAGCCCACTTCCCGGTTTCCGATAAAGGTGAAATTTTGCGTACCGTACATGTTTAGTTTGGATGACAATGCTTGGTTAGCTAAGTGACGTTATTCTAAATCCAATATGACGTCGAAAGATGTCGAACTAGTTATTTTGTATGCATTCCCATGATATTGGTATCTGAGAAGAACACAAAAAATAACAAATAAGAGAATTTTAGTTTTTTTAAACCATAGAAAATTATTATCTCTATACCCATTTTTTTGACAGTTTTAGGGTTCCGTACCCGAAGGTTCCAAACGGAGCCCTATTGCTGTCACTCACGTGTCCGTCTATCCGTCTGTCTGTCCATCATCTGTCACACAGGTTTTACAGCCAAACGGTTAGAGCTACAGTCTTCAAATTTTCACAGTATGACCCAAAGGCATAAAAATTGTCAAAAATACATTTGGTACGGAACCCTAAATATGCGAAGTCCGACACGCACTTGGCCGGTTTTTTTAAAGGATGTGGGATATCATATCAACCACCTTTGTTATTACGTCGACCAGCAAAACTAATGACACCGATTAATAAAAAACACCCACACGTAATTGTATGCAAAACAGCAACAATATCAAGTAACTAACAAACACACGTCAGGGTAGTGTTAATTTATATTCCTGTCTTCTAAATGCGTATGCAAAAAGTTAATTAAAGGAAAAAACATAGACATTGAATGACGAGCGCCCCGCCCTTTGCGTATCGCAATTTATATGGTTCTCGTTACTTCAACCTTTCGCTTGCTTCTGCATCAATTACAGCACGAGTGCGTTCGTAGTTGATCCCGTTTTGTTGGGTAAGGAAGGCTGATTTGTGATTAATCGCGGGCATAGTATGTGGGTAATTTACTTTGTGTGGCGGGTTGACTTTGTCGTTTACTTTGAATGAAACTATTGAGGGAGTTTTATTAGAAACCCATGCAGTATTTCTTCTTGAAGTGAAAGCTTCTTCAGGCGCGTTGGGAATTTTTGAAATAGGAAAAAAATCATAGAACTCGCCACCGACACCGACACCGCTATTTGGATTGTAGTGAAAACTTCTTTAGACGCGTTGGACATTTTTGTTCAAGTTTTCACTTCTGTCGGCACTCCCGGAGTGCCTCTTTTTTTCTAGAGCAGTGGTGGCCCAGTGGTATCGGTCGCGACTTACAAGTTGTAGGTCGTGAGTTCAAACCCAGGCAGGCGCTTTACTTTGTGTAAATTATTTCAACACCATTGCTCTCAAAAACGGTGAAGGAAAACATTGTGAGGAAACTGGCATGTTCTAGAACCTGAAATTCAAAGACATGTGACATCCACCAATCCGCAATGGGCCCGCGTGGGGGATTACGGCCCACACCATCTCACAGAGAGGAAGCCTGTGCCTCAGCAGTGGAGACATTAAAAGGCTAATGGGGAAGATGATTTCTTGTTCAAAATTTTAACACAGCAGTAAGGGAGATGGCTGACTAATAATTTGAAGGAGGATTTATCCTATACACAACTGATGTTATGATATTTTTTTTTTGTGGGTGGAAAATAATCTGATGACTTTTCTCGCTCTGCGTGGAGTGGGAGGAAGTGAACTCTTAATGACTAAAACCCACCCTAGTCCTTTATTTGATTGCCCTTTGTGTTCCAGATGCGGTAAGTCTTTCGAGAAATCCCGCGGTCATGGATGAGACGTATCACGTATGTTATCTTGAATTAAGAATCCGCTTTCCAGTATTTGAATTAGTTAAAATCCTAAACTTAACAGTTTTTTGAATAACACTCTTTTTTATAAACTGTTAATTTTATATACTAAAAATTTTTCACTGGCTATGTGTTATTTTGTACCAGAAAATTAGAAGCATGATTTCTTCTCCCTCTCTCCTCTTTTTTTTTCTCTTTCGAGTCTTGGCTTTTTGGTTGAAATGTTTCCTCGGTCTACATGTCAGGTGATGCCAATGGCTGTTAATGAATAATCAATCATATTATAAAATTAAGTCCCCCACCGCGTCTGTCTGTCTGTCTGTTTGTTTGCGAGAAACTCAAAAAATATAATAATTTTCATGCGGTTTTCACCAATAGACAGATTGATTCATGAGAAAGGTTTAGGTGTAGGTATATAAATTGTATGCGTGCAAAGCTGCGTTGGTTTGCTACTAAGTAGTAACTAAGACGCGTTTGGCAGTTTGACAATTAGTCTCTTAAATTTTGCGGTAATTTTCAGAAAATTGGCATCAGTCAGCTACTCTAGCAATCCATGAGTATTAGCGATACGAGACACCACAAAGGAAAATAATAATTTTAATCGAATCAATAACAAAACAAAATTACGGCATGAAAGGTGAAAGGGTTCCGATGAATCAGCGTAAAGGAAATTAATGTATTAGCCAAAATCTTGCCTTTCCATAATTTAATTATTTCGGAGATAATTACCCAAGTTTCGTCAGTTCAAAGAAAATTACATCAAACCAATTATGATATTGATTGGAAGAGATAACTCAATAGTGTTCCAAGTTAAGGGATCGCAGATTATATTTTGTCTTGTTTGCTAAACGTAATCATGTAATTTTGTAAATATTGGTACAGGCGGTTTACTTCAAAATCTATACTAATATTATAAAGAGGTAAAATTTGTTTGTAATTTTGTATGAAGGGAGTAATCTCCGGAACTACCAAACCGATTTTGAGAAGTTGAAGTTGTTGTTTTTTGCTTGGATACTAGGCTTTTGTAAATTAATGTGCGTTTGTAATCTGTGCAAAATAAATAATTTTTCTTTCTTTTCTTTCTTTCTTTCAATAGAAAGCTACATTATTTATGAGTGCTATAGGCTATAAGCTATAGCTATAGGCTTTACGATTCATAAAATATCTTATCTTTCATCAAAAGATTCCATATCAGTCAACCGGTTATATTGGACTCTGTACGAAGTATCATCTGCTACCACTGCTAGATCGACGTAAAATTGCTGACTGTTTATTATTGTTGAAAATCCTCAATAACATTATTGATAACCCTGAGTTACTGTCAAAATTTTATTTTAATGTGCCAAGAAATACATTCCGCTTTAATCCAACCTTACGTGTACCTCATACATCTTCGAATTATAGGCAGAACAGTTATATTGTGCACGCAAGCAGTTTCAATGATATATGCAAGGAATATGCTTTAGATCCATTCACAATTAATGTGCATTCGGCCAGAAGGTATTTAAGCCTCATTTTTTTTAAGTAGCGGTAGGTTATAGTATATTACTTGTTTTTGTTTTTATTTTTACTCTATTATTTTAGTCATATAATTGCAAACCAATTTTGTATATTGTTTCTTTCTTTAAAGCGGTGCGTTTTTGTTATTGTGCTCACACAACAAAATTATTATAGTTCTATAAGTGAGGATTTGTAACTGGCTTTCTGGTGTATTACTACTATGGTTTCCTTTTTTATTGGCTTTTATTTGCTGTAAGTCCTCGTAAGTAAGTAAATAAATAAATATATTTAAAATTCACGCAGACGAAGTCGCGGGCGTAGGGCTAATGTTCTATAATATCTTCGTTATTGTAGCCCAGATTTCAAAGGATTACTACTAGGCTAATGCCCTGCAATGCCTGGTAGAAAAGTGACTTGTTAAGTTTCATTAAGTTCATCATAATAACTGAGTTTTTATTTAACTTGCTAGTATGTTTTATTACAATTACAATGACAATATGCACTTTCCATTACACATGATGACGAGGGCCGAAAGTTAAAGAAAAAAAACTTTTTACAAAAAAAAAAAATACAATCGACTTAAAAAACACAAACATTACAAAATAACTTTAGTTTCGGAAGTCGGTATTTCTAGTTTTGCTTATTCGTTATTTGACACCAAGCCAAACTAAATTATATTTATAAGTGGCGAGTAATGGGTAAATCGCGTCCGATCAGCACCAGGCCCGAGAGTCGACGGCGCGTAGTGTTCCACGCGCGCCTCATAGAGTTGTCAGCATACATGACGGGGCCGGTCAGGGCCGATGCCTGCCTAGGGGTTGAGGATAAATTCTAAAGAGTTACCTCGCCACTGGGCATTCAGGGTAGAGAGGAGCAGGGGTGGGTTTTAGTCAGTAAGAGTCTGACACGCCCTTCCGCTCCACCCTAGAGCGGGAAAAGTCATTGGATGATTTACCACCCCCCAATAAAAAATAAATAAAAAAGGGGTCAAACGGTATACCGTATCGAACAAAAAAAGAATAACAGAAATCTGATCAGAAACAATAAAAAAATATACCAACCGAATTGAGAACCCCTCCTTTTTGAAGTCGGTTAAAATACAGAGTGCAAGCACGTCTTGTTCGGTATTTACTTCATTCCTCTCACAATATTATATTGGGCATTTAATAAGACTACACCATGTACACAAGTTTTTGGCTAAAGCAATATTATTAGGAAAAGTTTGTAAGCCCGTCGATAATAATTAAGTTAAAGGCAACATGTTTGATGTTCTGATACAAAACTAAAGGGTAATTTAAAACGTGTTAGTTGTTACCATCTTGATACTCGTGTTCGTATAATGAGGTTACTTGTGAGTCAATTAAGATTAGTTTACACCATGAAAGGGAAAGATTACCAAACAATATGAAACTACAAGAGGACAGGGAAAAGATCCCGTGATTAGTAAATGTTGAGAGATTTGGTATGAAACATTTCAACCAAAAACCCAAGACACGGAGATTTACTCACCTGATAGTAAGTGATGATGCTGTCGACGTTAGAGCACGGCCCTGAAGTAACCTATTCACTCTTGACTTTACGACCCGCAGGCTGAAGCTATCAGGAAACACAAAGTTCGGCAGGGAATTCCACTCCTAAGTTATACGCACAATAACGTTTTCCCAAAAAGTTCAAAAGAAAATTAATAGAAGAGGAGACAGGGGGAAGAGATCACGCTTGAAACAATTTATCTGCCATTTTGATCTGTGTGTCCATCTGTTGCGTTAAAGCATTATATTAAGTAAATGGTAAACAAAGCAGTGAACTCAGAATCTAATATAAAACCCATAGCCACGACTAGTTTATTAAAATATTAAACAAACGCAATTTCTTTGTAGTGGCGTTCTGTATTAAAATTTATAAGAACGCCGTCTGGCATGGTTTTAATTAAGACTCTCATATCCAGTCACATCTGACGCTTGTGATAATAAAAATAGCTTCATTTTATGCAGTTTCGTATATCGATACTCGTGATGATAACAGTGTTTTAGGTGGCTGCCTCGTTGGTTTCGTGGTCGAAAGCGTGACTGTAGAGCGAGGGATCCTGAGTTTGATTCACAGATCTGGCAAAAAGTGATATTGGGTTTATAACCGACTTCGAAAAAGGAGGAGGTTCTATGTTCGACTGTATGTATGTTTTTTTTTTATGTATGTTCACCGATTTCTCTGTCAGTTGTGGACCGATTTTCAAAATACTTTTCTTATCCGAAAGAATATACTCTCGAGGAGGTCCCATATAAATTCTATCGAAATTGCTTCAGCGCTTTTTGAAAAACTGAACAAAAACGAAAAATACGTATACATAGATGACGTTTTGATTTTCTCCAATTACGAGTATGTTTAAATTGCACATTCCATTTTATTGGGGTTTTTAGTTCTGGGGTATCACAACTAAAAAGTGAAAAACAAAAAACTTTTCTACAAAAAAAAAACAACCGACTTCCAAAAAAGAAAATACACTAAAAATTTAAAAATACCTTTAATTTCGGCAGTCGGTGTCAAAAAACGGAGAAATAAAATACAAACACCGACTGCCGAAATTAAAGTTATATTTAATTTTTAGTGTATTTTTTTTTTGGAAGTCGGTTGCATTTTTTGTAAAAAAGTTTTATTTTCATTAGAAATATCTTAGTAGCTCCGGGCGGAGTTTGGAAGTCTTGGAAAAAGTGTTATCATATCCTGCCTCGGAAAGCAAGTAACGTCGTTAGTCCTGCGTCTGACCTTTTACCGGTTGTGTCAGATTGCCGTCCCATCGAACTATGAGAGCAAAGAAACATATGGGGCATCTGTGTTTGCGCACTATAATATCTCCTGCGTACTTGGCTAAATCGCCTCCATTGAGAATGGCCACAATGATCAAAAGCCGGTCGTGAAGGTTATTATTATTATAACAGGTGATTGATTTGTTTGACGAGTGCATTAGCAATGATATTTATTTAATTGTTTTTACCCAACTCGTTGACAAAGTGCTTAAAAAATTGTAACTAGCTTTCAGCAACTGTTTGATTGATATCAAAACAATAATTTTAGAAAAATACCGATTTAAACTAAAGAAAGTTCTTATTGGTGCGATATCTACCTCCACCTTTTTGTAAACAAAAAATTTACACACATATCTCATATCTTGTCTGCCACGACAAAATAACATCGACACGAAATCTTTCTCTAAAATACTAAGCTTCAAACTATAAATTCCATACTTCCAACGGCCATATTATATTAAAACAAGTTCAGAAAGCTGCGACACTTTTATAAATTACGAACGAGTATCGTAGAGCTATAAAACTTGTCACAGTTGACTGTGCAATAAAAAGTAAGCATTTCTTGAACTCTTATTAAATTTTTCAGGCATCCCCTCCGCGCGTTGTCCTACTGAAATGTTAGAATATTAAATGGGAAACGGTCTTTCCGCGCCATATCGTGTGAGACCCCTTGGGTTTCACTCTACGTTTCCAATAACCCGTCCTCTTATTTATGTGTCGGGTTAACAGCTACAAAATGTTGGAGAAAATGTTTGGACAAACGTTTGGAAATAGGTTCAGAGTCCTGTTTTCAAAGCTCTTGGGACCAAACGCTCAAGGGTTCATAATCATCATACTTATCAGCATTTTATAACTAAACTATTACAAATAATTACTATTATTATAAATGCATAATATTTCTAAATTCATGACAAACTAAATTGAAATCTGTGCGGTACAGCACCTTGACTTTTAAATCACTGATCGAAATATAATTAGTGTCTGTCAAACACCTGAGTCGCACTTCAAACCACTTACCTTTATCATGACTGAGATTGTATGTTAACTCCGCCTGACAACCTCACCCTCTAATTCAAAATAAAATTGTTCTCCCAAGCAATATTTCAAAGCAAGAAAAATCACACTATAGTCTTACATCATTGGTTCCTCAGTAATGCATTTTTCCGTTCCGTTGTTCCCAGTTTTGATGATATTGAAAAGTTGCCTTGAAATATTGCAATCGGCACTTTGACTTTGCAACTGCGTTCACCGGGGAATGCCCATCGTAAGACTACTCACTGAGATTGCTTTGCCCGCCTCTTTGATATTGTGTTCAGAGGTGAAAAATTTACAGCGCAGTCGAGACATTGCTCGGGACTTGGGACTAAAGAAATTAGAACAAATATGCAAGTGCTGCTCGGAAATAAGGAAACTTATTGCACTTTTCTGGGACTTATAGAATGTGAAATGTTCTGGCAGACGCTTTATGGAAGTTACAGGATCGACTAGGGGAATTATGTGGTATAAGGAGCAGTGATGGCCCAGTGGTATTGGCCGTGACTTACAAGTTGTTGTAGGTCGTGAGTTCAAACCAGGAGGCGCTTTACTTTGTGTAAATTATTTCATCACTACTGCTCTCAAAACGGTTAAGGAAAACATCGTGAGGAAACCAGTTTGTCCTAGAACCAAAAATTCGAAGACATGTGACATCTACCAACCTGCATTGAGTCCGCGTGTAAGATTACGGCCCACACCCTCTCATAGAGAGGAGGCCTGTGCCTCAGCAGAGGGGAAATTAAAAGGCTGATGATGATGATGATGATGATGACATGTACCTCGGGATTAATGATTCTACGGCGATTTTGCAAACGTAATTCCATACTGGGAAACACAAAAATGAATGCCTAAATACATACATAATACTGCATTTTCAACTCTCGGCACTAAGTCGAGCATTGAAAGTTCACGACAAGTGTGCTTTTAATTAGTCATTCGCTTTATCGTAATTTAGTGTTTAATTTTAATTTAATTTACGTCTTTTATCTACTTATGTCTACCAACTAGTCCACGTAAGGGACTCGTGGCAAAAGAAATAACAGCCGCACGGGTCGATCAATCAGATTAAGCTACAGATGGGTGACCATCTTTACATAACGAGACTCCTCCGTGCCTGGGAAAGCACGTTAAGCCGTTGGTCTCGGCTGTCAATCGTGGATCTTTGACAGTCGTTACGCGTCGTCAGAAACCCGAAAGTCTGACAACCAGTCTTACCAAAGGGTACCGTATTACCCAGTAACTGGGTTGTGGAGGTCAGATAGGCAGTCACTCTATGTAAAATACTGGTATTCAGCTGCATCCGGTTAGAGTGGAAGCCGTCACCAAGATAGTTGGGAAAAGACTAGGCAGATTTGATTGTCTACTAACTAATCCACATCCCAAGAATTACAAAAAGTAAGTACCTACTAATGTTAACCGTATCAGGTTGTAAAAACCAACATAAATTATTTTCTATATTTTAAAAAACTGGCCAAGTGCGTGTCGGATTTCGCATATTAAGCGTTCCGTACCAAATATTGGTATTTGATAGTAAAGTATACGTAATAATAAACATTTTCACCAAAATTCAAGTTCATAAGTCAATGGGAAATTAAACAATCCTTCGTAACAAAATTTTGTGACAGATGACGGACGGATAGACAGAAAGACGGGCACGTGAGTGACAACAATAAGGCTCCGTTTTGACCCTTCGGGTACGGAACCCTATTAACTAAAAAATACGCTTCATTTTTTATTTTTCGTATTCTTCTGTCATTTCGTATTCTCGTCCCACATACCACAGTGTCTCAAGACGAAATTCTATGACCAGTTCGTGTTGCCAGTGATAAAATATGGAACAGAAACATGTTTGCTCACAATGGGCCCCATCACCACAAGGCTTAAGTCACCCAAAGGGCAATGGAGACGGCTATGCTCGAAGTTTCCATGCGTGATCGAATCAGGAATGATGGAGTCCGCAAGAGAACCAAGGTTTCCGATATAGCCCGAAAAATCGCCAAACTGAAGTGGCAGTGGGTAGGGCACATTGCTCGCAGAACAGACGGTCGATGGGGCCGAAAATTTCTGGAGTGGCGACCGCGTACCGGAAGACACAGCGTTGGAAGGCCTCGAACAAGGTGGACCGATGACTTGGTGAGAGTCGCGTGTAGCCGATGGATGCGAGACGCTTGGGGGAGGCCAATGTCCAGCAGTGGACATTTTTAGGCTAAAATAATGAATAATGATTGTGATTCTTCTGTCATTCAAACCCTTTCAATGCATAACTAGTACACCATCTTCAGGAGTCCGCCATTTTATATTTACAATAACGTTACCTATCCCAAATATTCATATCATTATTGTCATCCAAACTAAACATGTATGCAAAATTTCAACTCAATCAGAAACAGGGCAATGGGTCAAATTTATCTTCTTCCACAGGTGAACCTAGTAAAAGCATGTTAAAAACCTTTCATCACAGCAACTCAAGCAACAGTTTCACATACTGTAAATATTTCGCTAGTGTTACAGACATTTAAGCTTCTAGTTTCAAGTATGGAAAACTGAGCTCGCCAAAGTGTCCTAGTATAAAATAGTTTGTCGAGAGTCAAGAACAATACCAAAGCGTAGTGAAACAGTCAAGGGCCATAGGTCCAACTATTCAAACCAAGACCTCTCGAACTTGTGAACTTTAGGCATAGCTACAAAACGAATGTCATATAGACGCACTTTGTCTTAAAAATGCGGCATTTCATCGGCTTAGATATTGTTTATATTTTCTTATTAAACTATAGTTTTAAATAATCGGAAATAATCACAAACCTTAGGCTGTAGACAGAGGGCAAAAAAAACCACGAGATTAGATTAAACATTAATTAGCAGTTCTTGATTAATTTTATGATGTGTAACATCTTTCCTCTCGCTTTCCTGCAATCTGTGGGAGTGATTTCGTGAAATGGGACGGAAGTGTGTTACTGGAAGCCGAGGAAGCGCGCGCTATTTGATTTGACCACTGAGCACGAGCGGTGGTAGAGTTAGCCGTCAGATGGTAGAGCGGTCGAAATTGGAACTAAACGTTTTATTATTTTTCATGATAGAATGTTAATGTTGCTTACCAAGGTGAGATGTCAAATGTTACACACCATATGCGACTACTGTAAGGTTCACTCGTTTTTTTTATAGAGCATTCGAATTTAGAATGAAATAGATGATGGTCAAATAGTCCAAAATATTTATAATTGACATGCACTACCGAATCGTCGAGTGTTTAATTAATTTTGACTTTTCTACAAATCGTTTTAGGTGATAGAATGTAATGGAATGTAATGAAATGTAATGTATTGAAATGTAATGGAATGTAATGTAATGGAATGTAAATTACTCGTATGTCTTAAGCTTCTTGTCATCATCTCTTTCTATGCCTAGCTTTATTCAACTTCGGGTCAGTTCTCTTCGTCATTCTTCCCCAAACCTACATACAAATAAACCTTTGTCATCAATATACATAATTTAATTACACAATGTACGTAAGTCTTCATAACCCAACGTTCACCCACGTATTTAAAACCATTTAGCTAAATACCACCTTTGATTTGACTAAATATTTTCTTGGATACCCATAGCCCATGGGACAGAGTCCTTCTCTCTGTGAGAGCCCATAGGCCACAATCTACCACGCAGGTCGCATGTCTTCGATTTTTCAGTTATATGACAGCGATGATAAATAATTTACACAAAGTCAAGTGCCTGGCTGGGTTCAAACTCACGACCTGCGACACGTGACTCGAAGCCGTTACCACTGGGCCGCCACTGATGTTTTTTGGATAAACAATAACAATATTTTTTTTAAACCTAGTACGTTTTTCAATTATTAAAAACAAACATGGCAACGCTGTTGGATCTTATGTTTGACAAACCTCAATTAAGTTGGCGTTCAAACGCAGCGAGTAATACGCCCTGTGCGGGCCACAGACATAGCTCTAGGTTGTCCAGTACCATCTGCGACCGTCTGGATATGATGTCTTTAATTAAGACCGGTCGCTTCAACGACTTTCCTCCAGCCGTACGTCTACACGGGGCACTATGTAAGCTCGTACCTAAGTATATTTAGGATCGTAACTTATCAAACTGCTGTAAATGTTTGGTCAAGTTTCTCCCAGTAAAATATCTTGGATAAAATAAATTTATTTTCTCATGTTATGTTGGTACGAAAAAAAAAATTTTGTTTTTAAAAGAATTCTCTGTAAAATACAAAACTGTTCAGAGAATTCATTAACATCAATAACCATCATCATCATCGTCATTTCTCAATTTCGTGCCCTGAAACGTAACAGTAACCTACTAGACATTTTAAAAAACAGCTTTATACGAGTAATAAGCTTCATATAATTATCCCCAAACATAAACACAAACATAATAATAATATAGTATGTGGACTCAGCGATCATTGTACCGATAGTCGTGTCAGCCAATGGCTTAATAGCCACGAGCCTCGACCAACACCTCAGGAGGCTCTCGTTAGGCGGCTGGATCAAGGGCTTGATTCAGAAAGCAGTACTTCTGGACACAGCTCGCATTGTCAGGCGGTTCCTCTCTCTGGAGCCCTGACCGCCGGTAGCTTGGACTCTGTTCCCGATACCGGTGGGCTACTATTTTTTATTTTTTTAAATGTTTTTTATATATAATTTTTTAAGAAATATTTAAAAATGTATTTAATAAGTAACAAAGATTAACAAACGAAATATAGTAATAAAGTTTTTACAAAAGAATATCATGCAGTATCTCGAATTTTTGATGAAATTCCAACTCTCTGATTTCCCAGAATCATCAACGTTCTAGTAAAACATATCGTTATCACATCATGACTAAAATTCTATTATAACACTGATTCAGGCAGCTTTTTTGAGATTGTCATAATATTCTGAAATCCTAAATTTCCTAGAATCATTCTCGTTAAAGGAAGCTTAGACGTGAAAAGATATTCACTCAGTTCAGGGTTCGTTTAAAGACCAGTTTATAAAAACAAATGACTTTTTTTCGACGTAGCAATATTTCGAGGAATTTGTTTTTTTTTTGCTTATGTAGGCTCACGCTTAACCACTATCTCACCTAATGATAAGCAATGTGTTCGACGATGCAGCACGCTTGCCTAGAAGTAACCTATTCACTCTTTTTTTGATCCGTTTGATTCTGTGCAGCAGTTACAAAGACGAAGCTAAAAACGTGGTAGCTATTAATCTTCTCATACAGTTCATTAAAGCTGGTTGGAAGCGTGAGTGTCGTGTGCTGCTTAAAAAAGCTAAAAGAGCATGAGGCTGTTAGAGTATATTACAATGCTATGTTGATTCTCAAGTGTAATTTCTCTAGGATTGTTCACAGATTACTAAAGCAGGTAATAAGAGAATTGTTTAGGTGCTCTCAAAAATTTGTAAATAATAGGTTCTTCTTTACTGGTATAGTAAGGACCATGACCAGTGGTGGCCCAGTGGTAACGGCCGCGACTAACAAGTTGTAGGTCGTGAGTTCAAAACCAAAAAAAAAAGGTAGGCGTTTTACTTTGTGTAAATAATTTCATCACCACCGCTCTCAAAACGGTGAAGAAAAACATCGTGAGGAAACTGGCATGTCCTAGAGCCAAAAATTCGAAGACGTGACACCCACCAACCCGCATCGGACCCGCCTGACAGATTACGTCCCACACCCTCTCACAGAGAGAAGGCCTGTACCCCAGCAGTGGGGACATTAAAAGATTGATGATGATGATGATGATGAAGGACCATAACAAAATTAAGGCTGTGGATACTCCTTCTTACTACTTCTTCTTCTTAACGTGTCGATGAAAAATTTAATATCTAAATATTATGATTGGCCCAGTATTCAGCGACGACAATTGCATTCGCTGGTGCAGCCATAAGGTCCTCACATGTACAGGTGACAGGCCATACGGAGCAAGTGAGGTAGGCCATGGTCTGCGGAGAAACGCCGCACAAATACCGAAGATCGGAGCTATCCGAGAACCCCCAACTGTGGAGGTTGTCTTTATTCCGGCCAACCTGAGTATGAAGCCACGATAGCGCGTACCCAGGCGGAAGGCTCTCTGATGGCTCGTTGAAATAATCAGGTGGACTGAAGTTCTCTAGCCAGAGGTCTCATCTTTCTGAGGCGGAGTTGCTATCAGATGGACTCACGCATCCTAGAAAACTTTTGGGGCTTTTTAGTCTCTCGGGGCACACTAGGAATCTATAATTGTGCATTGGGTGGCGTGAGTCGTTTTCTTGTTTCGCCCTTTCTATACGGCTTTTTATCATCATCATAAGCCTTTTAATGTCCCCACTGTTGGGGCACAGGCCTCCTCTCTGTGATAGGGTGTGGGCCGTAATCCACCACGCGGGCCCAATGCGGATTGGTGGATGTCACATGTCTTCGAATTTTTGGTTCTAGGATATGCCGGTTTCCTCACGGTGTTTTCCTTCACCGTTTTGAGACCAGTGGTGATGAAATAATTTACACAAAGTAAAGCGCCTGCCTGGGTTTAAACTCACGACCTACAGCTTGTAAGTCGCGGCCAATACAACTGGACCACCACTGCTCCACGGCTTTTTATACTTCCTACTAATATTATAAATACTAAAGTTTGCATGGATTTTTATTTTTGCATTGGTGAATGTTTGCTACTCTATCACGCCAAAACAACGGATTTATGAAATTTGGCACAAAGACTGGAATAGCACATTGATTATAATGGAGGAAGTACTAATTCCACACCAGCGAAGCCGCTTGTAGAAGCTAGTGATAACATAAATCTGTCAACGCCATTAAAAAGAAAATATCTAAATTTTGCATCTCTGGTTAAAAGAACTACTTTGTGTTGATAGGATTTATAGCATTTTTTTTTTTGGGGTGTGAGAAATCATCCAATGACATCTCCCGCTCTGGGTGGAGCAGGAGGGCGTATCAGACTCTTATTGACTAAAACCCACCCCTGTTCCGTCACTGCCTTGAGTGCCCAGGGGAGTTGTAACTCTGTTAAGAATTTATCCGCTACCCCTAGGCATGCAGGCACCGGCCATGATAAGCCCCGTCAGTGGTGGCTGACAATCATCTCTTTGAGGCGGGCGTGGAACACTACGCGCCGCCGTCGCCTCCCGGGCCTGGTGCTGATCGGACGGTGAGCTACCCACTACTCGCCCTGAGCTTAACATCAATAAATAATACTGTTACTATGCAAATATGTTTATTTGTTACCGGCCTACTTCATGCTTAAAATAAAAAATCAAATATCATTTATTCAAACTAGCCTGAGAGCCAGCAGTTTTTGAACGTCAAAGTTCTACATAAACACCCGCCCGTCACCACTTCCTAGTGTTTTAGCTGTGAAGAAGAAGTGGCCAACAAACTCCCCAGCAGCAACACATCGGTCTGTTAAGTTTGAAGAACTTGAATCTATATAATTATATGCAACAATCTTAATATATTTGTATAAAACGTCAGAACAGAAAAATAAACATATATCATAAAATTAAATTATCTGCCACTAGCTAGCACACTCAACTATGCCATTAAAAACGAACTCAAGCCTAAACAATAAACCAAATTAAACAAGCCTCCATACCTAACGGGTGTGCCTGCTTGTACACGTGCAACGGTAGAACCTATCAAAGGGCTGTGATTCGAAGCCACAAGTGATTAACTAGGGCCATTACAGTAAAATTAGAAAACAATTATTATATTAGTGAACTCATATAATCTGTCATAACCATAAGCTAATTATGAAATGCATGCTGAATTCTTTGTTCACTGGTTGAAAACAATAAAAAATCACTCCAGTCCAGATCCACTCATAAAATGACCATTTATTAACAGAGTCGCGAAAATTAAAAAAAAAAAACTAAAACGCAACGAACACCAACATTTTAATTGAAACCTCAATATTGAAATGTTTGAGATCGATAAACGGAGTGGAGATATTCATAGCAATTAAGATGCCGCAGTTTGTGTACGAATGCATGTAACGGAGATTTTTTTGGGTCGTTATAATTAAGCTAAAGTGTTTTGGATTTTGTTGAATCATTCAATTTTAATGTTGAATATTTTAATGACTCTCATGTTAGGTTGTTTTGTAAAATTATTTTGTGCTAATTGCTGACTGAGCTAACTTAGCAGTTTTTGATGTGAAACATCTACTGGCGCGGCTTGGTAGTAAACTCGACTCGAATGCCGTGACGGCAAACGGCATGACGCTGTCGTGCCACGATGCCCCCACTACGCCGCCGCTCTCGACTCCCTTTTCTTTCTAGGAATAGAAACATGCGAAAAAACGTAACAAAACACACAACTACAACAATAACAAAACACCACCAACAACAACAACCAACAACAACAACAACCAACAAAAACAACAACAACAGCCAACGACAACAACAGCCAACGACAACAACAGCCAACGACAACAACAACCAACGACAACAACAACCAACGACAACAACAACCAACAAAAAAAACAACAGCCAACGACAACGACCAACAACAACAACAACCAACAAAAACAACTACCACACCAAAAACAACTAACAACAATTTTGAACGCTTTTTTTTTTTTTTGGGGGGGGTGGGAAATCTTCCTATGACTTCTCCCGCTCTGGGTGGAGCGGGAGGGCGTGTCAGACTCTTACTGACTAAAACCCACCCCTGTTCCTTCCTGCCTCGAGTGCCCAGGGGCGAGGTAACTCTGTTTCGAATTTATCCTCAACCCCCGGGCAGGCATCAGCCATGACGGACCCCGTCATTATTGCTGACAACTCTTTGAGGCGCGCGTGGAACACTAAGCGCCGACTCTCGGGCCTGTTGCTGATCGGACGGCGAGCTACCCATTACTCGCCGTCCGCAGGCCCGGGTAATTTTGAATGCTAATATTAAAATAGATGTTTCACATCTGCCGGGCGTCCCGGTGACGGCGGGTTTTTAATGCACACCTAAACAAAAACTAAGAACTTTTGACTAATTAAAACTAAAAATAATCTTAAATATGGTGTCAGAAAATTCCTCAGTATCGCTGTCGACTAATAATGTACCAAAAAGACTGGCAGCATTGCCACGTTGTATAGCAATGCTTGTCCTCTGTTCAAGATAAAAGCCAACCCTTGGGTCACGCGAAGTGTCAAAAAGGCGTTTAGATATTAAGAATTGAATTTAACTTTCTTTAAACAAAATATCATTAAGAAAATCAAATCAAGAGTGAAAGCTTGAAGTCATTGTGCTCGAGTGTCCATACTCGTAGTAGTAAGAAGAAAATCTTTAAAACTGACACTATTTACCAATTACAAGCCTATCGTAGGGATTCGTTTTATTTTGAGATTGATTGTGAAAAACCACACACCCACCTCGTTAAAACATTTAACCGATTAAAGATATCTTAAACGCCAAAGGCCAGCTAAATGATAATATCTGCTTAATTTTTTATTTAAATCCAAAGCAATAACTTAATTATTTCATTCAATAGCGATCCTGCTTAAGTTGTAAATCAGTATTATCAACGAAGATCTCTATTAAGGGCTTATAAAAGACCATAAGTTGTGTCGTATCTTTGGCTTTGAGGTATGGTAAACGAATAAATTACTCTTAATTAAAACTGCATTTTATGGTAGATATATTTTTAGTAAGTTCTTTATTTAGTTTTATAGTGTTAAGGGCTTGTCAATCCTGAATACTTGCTGGTCTGGAAAAATAACTATTTTGCGACAAGCTTCATCATCATCAGCCTTTTTAGGGTTCCGTACCCGAAGGGTCCAAATGGACCCCTATTGTTGTCACTCACATGTCCGTCTGTCCGTCTGTCCGACCGTCGTCTGTCACAATATTTTGTTACGAAGACTTTTTTAACTTCCCATTGACCTGAAATTTGAAATTAGGTGATAATGTTTATTATTTTGCATATTTTGCTAACAAATACCAAAACATTGATTGCCCTCATATGGTACGGAACCCTAAATATGCGATGTCTGACACGCACTTGGCCGGTTATTTTTTATTAATGTTCCCACTGCTGGGACATAGGCCTCCTCTCTGTGAGAGGGTGTGGGCCGTAGTCCACCACGCGGCCCGATGCGGATTGGCGGATGTCACATGTCTATAAATTTCCGCTCTCTGCGACAAGCATATTTATTGCGTACTTATCAGTTTATTATTTAGACACATTTATGAAATATTATATGAATGTATCAACTCAACACCTCACCAGTGGGGCCGAGCGAAAAAATTATTATAATTAAAAATTATAGTTCCGTTTATTAATTTTTATAGACATACTATTTACATTTTTAAATATTTAAATATAAAGGATAAAAAACATTTAAAAATATAAAAAATAGTATCTCACCGGTATCGGGAACAGGGTCCAAGCTACGGCGGTCAGGGCTCCAGAGAGAGGAACCGCCTGACAATGCGAGCCGTGTCCAGAAGTACTGCTTTCTGAACCAAGCCCTTGATCCAGCCGCCTAACGAGAGCCTCCTGAGGTGTTGGTCGAGGCTCGTGGCTATAAGCCACTGGCTGATACGACTATCGGTACAATGATCGCTGAGTCCACATCCCACATGTCGACAACCTCGCGAGCCAAGTCAATATACTTGATTTGTTTATCTTTCTCGGTTTTCACGAGGTCCTCGTCATGTGGGACGGTAATGTCAACAATCATTGAACGCCTCTCGATTCGGTCCACCACCACTGTATCAGGCTAAATTATAGTTATTATTATTAATATTAATTATTATAATTATTATAAACCTATTGTAAGGTTACAGATCGGTAAACCCGCGGTACCTGACAAGTGGTAATATTGTCATGTAGCGTCTAATTACATTGAATAAAACAAATCTGCAGATTCATTAAAATTGATTGACTCATCGAATTTGCTGCCTAACCGTTTAACTCACCTTCCTAAGGAGACAAGTTATAACGAGCATTAAGTATCATTAAAAACCGTAACAGTATTAAAGCATAATTTGTTTCTCACTAAAATGATCCCTATAGACCGAAATTAAGGACCAATTGCAGTATTTAACCGTATAGCCGTTTACCGCATAATAATAACCTGAATTTTTCAATCTGCCATCTGACGTTATCTGTCCATTGATTAAGGCAGGCATACATCAGCTTTTATTCCCGGAGCAGGCTCTTTGACGTCGCCTACCGCACGCTTATTAAACTTATCGATAAGGCCGATTTACACTGATGAGAACCGTGGCCTTGCATATTAATAGTAGGTGCCGATCATTTGCTCTGAGTAAATCTTCGGTGGAGATGTGTTTTTAATCGTTGATATATTACTTTAGTATCAAAATTATTGAAAATATTGTGTTCCAAAACAGGTTTGACGGGTGTATTTCTAAATAGAATAGCCAGAGATGTAAAGGCAAATTCAGTTGACTGCAGTTTTTTTTTTCACAGGTAATAGAAGATTTGCATTTTTTGAAAAAACAATCACTTATAATACCACAAGAGCTTCAAAATTATCGGGTATTTCCGTTCGTTGCAAACAAATGAAGGAGCCAAGTTTTTCAGGTTAAAAAATCACGAGCGCGAAGCGCGAGTGATTTTTCCTGAAAAATTTGACGATTTTATTTGTTTGCAGGGAACCTATCGGGAAATACCAGATAATTTTGAAGCTCGTGTGGTATTCGGGGGATTATTTTTCCGTCCCAAATGTCGGCCAATAGAATTGCACCATTCGACGTCACGTGGTACAACCTAGAAAATTTTCAAAAAATTTTCAGTATAATACCATGTAGGTTGTACCACGTGACGTCGAATGGTGCAATTCTATTGGTCGATATTTGGGTCGGAAAAATAATCATAATAAATTACTTAATGTTTGTAAAAAAAATTCATTCATCATCTTCCTGCCCTTATCCCATGTTACTTGGGGTCGGCGCAACACGTTTTTGTCCTCCATTCTGTCCTGTCAGCAGTCATGCTATCACTAACTCCCTTTTCTTTCATATCACTCCTCACACAATCCATCCATCCTTTCTTTGGCCTCCCTCTCCTACTCCATCCATCCACATTTATATTCATAACTCTTTTACATATTACATGTGTTTCATCCCTCCCCTTTAATGGCCATACCAAGATAAGCGGTTCCCTTTCAACTTTTCTGTGACTGGCGCGACTTTTAAACTACCTCTAATGTACTCATTTCTCACTTTATCCATTCTTGTTACTCCACATATCCATTTCAACATTCTCATCTTAGCCACATGCAATCTTTTTTCATCCGTCTTTTTCACAGCCCAACATTTGACCCATACAGTACGACAGGTCTAATCACGGACTTATAGATTTTCCCCCTTAACTTAAGGGCCATCCGTCGGTCGCAAGTTGTTCCAGTGACCTGTCGCCATTTCATCCATCCTGAGTTGATCTTGTGCGTTACGTCTCGGTCTATGTCGCCATCCCCCTGAGCAAGCGACCCGAGGTACCGAAAGTCGGCGCAGATCGGTATAGGCGTTCCGTTGAGAGCATACGTACAGGCATAGGACTGGAGAGACCGCCGAAATCGCAGAACAGATATTCTGTTTTGGTTCTGCTCAATTTAAGGCCCACACTCTTCAGTCTTTGCCACCACGTCTCCAATCTGCTCTGGACCTCTAAGCCGCTTTCGGCAACCAGCACAATGTCATCAGCAAATAGCATACACCAGAGAGCCTTTTCCTGGATGTCCGACGTCAGCGCGTCCATTATCATCAGGAAAAGGCTGAGGGTCGACCCCTGGTGCAAATCGACCGCTACACTGAAACTGTCAGTGGTACCCACTGCAGACCAGACTTGGGTACTGCATCGACTGTACATCGCTCGGATCAACTGCACGTACTTTCCAGGCACACCTTTCTCCTTAAGGGTCCACCACAAAACCTCTCGAAGCACCCGGTCATATGCCTTTTCGAGGTCAATGAATACCATGTGCAATTTTTTATGCACAGCTCTGTATTTTTCGCATAGCTGGCGGATAGCAAAAATGCTATCCGTTGTACCCCAATCAGGCATAAAACCGAACTGGTTTTGTGAGATTTCGCTCTCTTCTCTCAGCCGCTTTTCAATATTGGCACGGCTTTCTCAGCTTTATTTTTTAACACATCATACTCTCTCTTTTTTTCAGCTTTCAAACTAACGCTTTCCAGTTCTACACTCTGCCATTCCTTGAATTTCTTCTTTTTTCCTTCAACACTTCCTGTATTCCTGTAGACCACCACCATGTATCCCTCTCTATTGTGCCCCTTCCTTTTGTCTCTCCCAAAATATCCTTTGCTGCATCCCTAATACACCCAAATATCTCATTCCAGCTTTGATTTACACTTCGATCATTCATCTCTCCCATTTCTATCATTTTGTCTACTACTGGCTCTCTAAATTCCTTCACACTTTCATTCTTCTCTAGCATATGCCATTTTATTTTAGGAGAAGGACGCTCTTTGCTTTTTGTACACTGTGTTTTTATCGCTAATACCATAACTAGGAGCCTGTGCTGTGAGACCAAGTCTTCTCCTGGCAGCACTTTGCAGTCTAGGACGTGCCTAATATGGTTGCGCCTAACTAGAAAATAGTAAATTTGGGTCTTGTGGTTACCACTTTTGTATGTGACTAGGTGTTCATCTCTCTTCTGGAATCAAGTGTTGGCTACTACCAGATTAAATGCGGTAGCAGATTGTACTTCCAAAACCCCATCCTCCATGTACTCTTTCATCACAATTTCTCGTTCTTCCTACATGCCCATTAAAATCACCTCCAACTATCAATTCCTCATGCACGGGGATGGTCATTACCGTTGTATCAAAATCCTCCCAAAACTTCATTCTTCTTTCATCCTTTCGTCACATCCTACCTGCGGGGTATACACACTAACTATAATCAGCATCACATTGCCCATCATAACTTTCCCAACTATCAATCTATCATTAATCCTTTTAACCTCCATCACGCTTTCTTTTAATTTATTATCTAATACTAGTCCCACGCCATTTCTTTTACCGTCACTTCCACAATAGAAAACTTGTATCCTTCACCAATTTCCCTCGCCTTTGTTCCCTTCCACTTAGTTTCCTTTAAACACGCTATATTTATTCGTCTTCTTTTTAATACGTAGGCTAACTCTCTGACCCTTCCAGTCATAGTCCCAACATTCCAACTTGCATACCTCAATCTCACTTCCCAAGCTAGCTTCTTACGTTGCCCCCGTCTGGGGTGGAGCAACAACCCTAGACCATTTCCCACAGCGGTCGGGTGCTGCCCATGCGCGTCGCCTGTGGGGTACGCCCTAACTCTATCGCACATTCCATTTAGACCTAACATATTGCTAATGATTTTTTTTTGCGTGCCTCGGAAAGCACGTTAAGCCGTTGGTCCCGGCTGTCAAACGCGGATCTTTGTCAGTCGTTACGAGTCGTCAGAAGCCCGAAAGTCTGACATCCAGTCTTACCAAGGGGTGTCCTATTACCCAGTACAGTAAGGGCAGGACAAGCAAGACTGCCTATCTGACCTCCACAACCCAGTGGTTGTGGAGGTCAGATAGACAGTCGCTCCATGTAAAATACTGGTATTCAGCTGCATTCGGTTAGACTGGAAGCAGACCCCAAGATAGTTGGGCGAAGGCTAGACTGATGATGATATTGCTAATGATTTGGCTAATGTTTTACAGTCGGGCGCCTGCTTGACACCAACCCTCCTTGGGATTGCGGTTGCTGATGGTTTACCCGCCACCATGCGGGTGACCTAAGGTGCTGAAATAACGCACAGTCTAAAAATGTCCCTTAGTCATCTCCTACGACACTCATGGGATGAAATGGGATGGCACCATTATTAAGCCGGAGCCACACAGATCACCGGACTTGTATGAGAATTTCATTAATAAATACTGATAATATATGTAAAAGCACTATCTTAGAAAAGAAATTAAATCTTACTTGAAAAGTTTACTCACAGTTATTTCATGATTTTAATTTGTTTGCTTCACCTATTTGACGATCAAATAAAAACGTTTAAAAAAAAACTAAAACACGCTTAGAGAGAAGTTATGTTACTTCTCGTATTCTTCTGATCAAACCCTTTCATATAATACCCTGGATATGATGGAACCTTAAAAATAACTACTCCACCATTTTTGGGAAATCGCCATATTGGATTTAGAATGACGTCACTAAGCAAACCATACATTGACATCCAAACTAAACATGTCTGCATAACTAATTTTACTTCTATGATTTTTTACATAGTACTGGTGAAACTAGAAATAGCATGTTAACAAAATTGGGTCAAAACAGTCTCACGAAAATCAGAGACGATCCAATTAAATCATTTGGAAACTTGTTTCAATTGAGAATATTTGGGGACACAACCCCGGAAGTTATAAGCTCACAGTTTAAAAAATCTAACCCACTTTTCTATCCCATATACGTGCTCGTATTTTATACGTAGGCCCTCGGTAGCATAAACAAATATTTTTCACTCCCAAATACCAGCACAAACATTTCGAAGCTTTTGTTCAAACATTTTTTCAGCAAAATAACACGCTGATGTTTTTCAACTTTGATAAACAGCGATATCCTAAACTGTGATTTATTCAGGCATTTCAGAAAATCGCATTTACAGTCAGTAGCGATTGTGCAATACGATATTACATGATCAAAGTAATTGATAGTTCTACTGTATACGGACCGATACACAGAGTGAAAACACGTCCAATACGAATTTGAAAACGAGCCGATTGAAAACGTTCCAGTTTCTATACGCTTGAAAATATTGGCCGGATATTTTAGGTAATAGAGGTCAATGTGAAGTGTTAGTGGATTACAGTGAAAAACGATAAATTAACGCTAGCAGCATTGCCACGTTGAATTAGCAATTCGCTGATTCGTTGGCCAAAGAAAAGCCCAACCTTCCGGTCACGTGAAGAGTCGACTAATAGCTTGCTGATATGCCGAAAAACTCGATGAGCACTCGGACCCCATGGCCCTAGAGTTTCAACCCCGTTTTTATCTTCTGCAAAATATTGGCAAATATAACTACAGATATTTCACGCATGCTTCTTTATGAGAGTTGCCTGTAAGTACTTCCACTCTTCTCATTAATCTGTTTTATTTTGTCACAACGGTATTATAATTATATTACTAGCTGACCCGGCAAACGTCGTTTTGCGATTAAAAAATGAGGTGTGGGGGTAGGAGGGTGAAAAATACTTTCATCCTACCAAATATTATACAAAAAAAAATCATTAAAATCGGTCGCGCCGTTTTGGAGGAGTGCAACCACAAACACCATGACACTAAGGCCACCATTAAGTCACGTGAAGAGTCGATTCATTTGTTAACTTATAACCAAAACATAACGCTTTTCCTTCCCGAAACTGTAAGCAGAGGTGCGTGGGTGTGAGCACCCGCGTCATAAAAACACCAATTTACTGCTACTGCTGTTGGTGGCATTTATTTATTACTTTGCAATCGAGTATTTGAATATATTTATTTTATTAGCCTTAGACTATGAAAGATTATAGACGGAGTGTCAAAATCCAGCAATCTGAAGTACCAGAATGAGAAGCCGGCTTGTATCTGTACACGCAAAATAACCTCACATAGACAAAATGAGAAGCCGATACGTCAGCGTTACGTTCGTCAAGGTCACTCACACATTTTAACGATACTGCTTCATTTAATGTTCAATGACGTTCCATCTATAACCTTTCATTGTCTAAGTTATTAACATAAATAATTTACTAACTTTGTATTTCAGTAAGATATAAATTCATCAGTTACATTTCTATTTAGAAAATAACTCTATCAACACCAGATTCGCAGAATATCCCATTTGCTAGGCGACTAAATTCGCCGAATATATTTAATACAAACATTGACACTTACACTCTTTAGTTTACTCCACAGGGGAAAAACTAAATAAAACTTTAATACATTTTCTCCTAAAACCAATCATAGTAGAATTAGATAGCTTTCTCATTTAAATATTTATTTTACCTACTTACATTCTCCGATTTTTAAAAGGCATTAACCATTTATGTATGGATATTGAACCAAGTGCGCCCAAAATGGACGCATAGTGAATTATGTTCCATGGGCTATTAATACTTCTGCTTCTAAGCTGTCCATTGGTTGCTGGATACGGGGCAAAGTACTGCGGAAACTTAGGTGACCTCCGTGAGATAGTAACACCAGGGCGCTGCTAGCCTTCCTTGAGGAGTTGGGATGGATCGAATAATAAACTTGTCCCAATCGTACGCAAAATACGTGCTTTGAATGTAAAGTTGTGGACATCAGCTCTTTAGACAAAACATGGGCTAATACGAAGCCCATGCAACATAATTCGCTATGCGTTTATTATTCGTCAAACTTAATGGCGTGTGAGAAGATAGCTGCGGGTGCAACTGCGCGCAAGTACAGTCAAGTCGACAATAATTTAGGCCATTTAATGATTTTTATAACTGTTTGAAAGGTATGTGAATATTTTTAGGGGTGTTTGGTACTTATTTGTCAATTTGGAAGTTGGTAGTATTCCCACACGCCATTAAGTTTGACGAATACTTTACCCGGATAGATTTGAAGAGTTTGGGCCCTATAACTTACTTATGTCTTAGTTCCATTTTTCAATAGGTACGCCATCGACAAGTTTTGTTAACTGCAGAGCGAAGTCTAATGAGCCTGAGTCTTTTGAGGATACTTGGATAAATTTCATCTGGCAAAATTGCCATAATAACTAGTCGGCTTGACAGCATTTAATACGCATGAAGTATTTGCTATCTAACTTAGGGTTGCCATAGAGGTAAATACTGACCGGGACATTAGCAGTAAGTGACTGAAAATATTCAAGTAAAAACATCATATTTGTTACCATTTTAACTTTATTACCTATATTATTTTAACAAATCAGCTTAAAATTATTAAAAAGTAAATAGATAATATCTACAATTTAGATTCTACATGAAACAATTGTTAACATATTTTTCAGGTTTCTTCACCTTATTTAGCAGGTTCGGTTAGCCCCTAACATATAAGAAACTCTGAACATGTCATTTGGAAATTGAATCCACACTGACGTTATGACCGCGGTGGCACCACGCACTGTGCGCGTATTACACTATAAAATTGAAACACTAGGACCCGGGATGACCTGGACAGAAGTTCTAAACCGATGACATGTCCCAGTGTAACATGAACGGATGGCAACCCTAATCTAACTACATAGTTCATCGATAAATATTCATAAAAAAACCGGCCAAGTGCGAGTCGGACTTCGTACATTTAGGGTTCCGTGCCATATGAGGGAAATCAATATTTTGGTATTTGTTAGTAAATTATACAAAATAATAAACATCACCAAATTTCAAGTTCATAGGTCAACGGGAAATTAAAAAATTCTTCGGAACAAAATTTTGTGACAGACGACAGACAGACGGACAGACGGACAGAGGGACAGACTGACAGACTGACAGACTGACAGACTGACAGACTGACAGACTGACAGACTGACAGACTGACAGACTGACAGACTGACAGACTGACAGACTGACAGACTGACAGACTGACAGACTGACAGACTGACAGACTAACAGACTGACAGACTGACAGACTGATAGACTGACAGACTGACAGACTGACAGACTGACAGACTGAGAGACTGACAGACTGAAAGACTGACAGACGGACACGTGAGTGACAGCAATTGAGTTCCGTTTGGACCCATCGGGTACGGAACCCTTAAAATAGAATAGTTAGTGAAAACAGATTCTAAATTGATCGAAAAACAAAAGAGGTACTTTTTATTATTATTTTTTTTATTATTGATAGGCACGCGTTTGACCACCATCTCGCCTGATGGTAAGCGATGATGTGGTCGAAGATGGAGCACGCTTGCCTAGAAGTAACCTATTCACTCTTGACTTAAAGACGGGATTGTAGCTATCAGGAAACACAGACTCCGGTAGGGAATTCCACTCCCTAGCTGTACGCACATTGAATGTTTTCTCAAAACGCTTCGTGTGTATGGATGGGATGTCCACCATGAACCGGTGGCACTTCGCCATACGTCTTGTGGTCCGTTGATGAAACGGGCTTGGTGGAATCAAATTGTGCAATTCCGTCGCACACTCCCCAAAATGTAACCGATAGAAAACCGACACGCTAGCAACTCGGCGTCTATGTTCTAGACTTTGGAGTTTCGACTCAACGAGCCTATCATTGCCGATGATCCACTTGGCTCTTTTCTCAATTGACTCAAGGGCATCAAGCTGGTATCTGGCAGATCCGTCCCAAAGATGAGAACAGTACTCCATACACGATCGAACTTGTGCTTGATACAATTGGAGCAGCTGTTCCGGCGTAAAGTATTTTATTAGATTTACACGGAAACCAATTACATAAATCAAAGTAGGTAGGTGAATAATGAGTACAAACGAAACATAAACTAATAACAACAATTAAATACTATTAAATTTATTCTTACACAAACACACAGCATAATCATTAAATTGGCGAATTTGTTAGCGAACAGATCGCAGTCCGGGTTGGCTTCCACGAGCTGATTTAGTGCGGTCAACACTCGCGGTACGGGAGACGCAGCACAGGCTGCAAGAAGGCACGCCCAGCAGTCGATCTCCTCTGCCACGGAGATAATTATACGGTGTGTAGAGTCGAATCAACTCATTATGGATGTCAGGAGCATCCGTCATACCCTTCCATACTTTGAGCATAACGCCTGCCTGGTCACATGCCCTTCTAGTCTCCAGCATATGATATCCCAGACATTCTAAGAGTAACTTGGTAAGATAGAGTAACCGAGAGTTCTTCTGTAAAGAAAACGCAGGAATGCTTTTTGCACTTTTTATATAAAAAGTGCATATTTTGCTTCGTGCGGATTCCATACAGAAGAACTATCTTCTAGCTTGGTTTGGATAAGTGTGCTGTACAAGAGCCTTATTACGTGCACGTTGCAAAAATCACGAGTTTTCCAGAGAACAAACCCTAGCCTTTTAAAAGATTCTTTGACAAATGTAGAAATGTGTACATGAAAAGTAAGCTTCTGGTCAAATGTGACACCCAAGTCCTTCATGTTGGTTGTTCTAGTTATTTTAGTACCATTTATTTTGTATTCGAAATTAATTGGGTGCCGCATTTGGAATAATTGAACTCTATTTTATTTGGAACTCCCCTTTCATATATGGCATTTGAGTTGATAGCACTACAAAAAAACTTTTTTACAAAAAAAACAACCGACTTCCAAAAAAAAATACACTAAAAATTAATAAATAACTTTAATTTCGGAAGTCGGTGTCAAATAACGAAGAAGTAAAATACAAACACCGACTTTCGAAATTAAAGTAGTTTTTTAGTGTATTTTTAGTGTATTTTTTCAATTTTTAGTGTATTTTTTTTGGAAGTCGGTTGTTTTTTTTGTAAAAAAGTTTTTTATTTTTCACTTTTTAGTTGTTATACCCCAGAACTAAAAACCCCAATATAATGGAACGTGGAATTTAAACATTTGGAGAATACCAAAACGTCATCGAGGTACACGTATTTTCCATTTTTGTTCAGTTTCTCAAACAATTTCGATAAAATTTTTATGGGGCCACCTCAGGAGTATATTCTTTCAGATAAAAAAAGAATTTTGAAAATTGGTTCACAACTGACGGAGAAATCGCATAACATACATACAAAAAAAAAAAAAAAGAAAAAAAAAACATGCAGACGAATTGAGAACCTCCTCTTTTTTGAAGTCGGTTAAAAATTTGAAGTCATCTGTCTAAAGGAGACATTCTGCAAATTTTGCAACAGATAGTAAGTCATTGACCATGAGAAGAAATAATAATTTTCTCGCAAAAAAGCCGTTTTCAATGACTTTGACGTCAGAGTCTATCTCTATCTAGTCGGACTTCTCTTTCTAATAATCAACTTTGAAGCTTTATAAATTCGTCGCTGATGAAGACATTTGATTTTTTTTTTTTCATATTTTTATACTAGGGTTAGTAAGTATTTTACTGAGCAAATAAAAGAATGACGTGGATATCTTCTATTACCTACTTGTCGGTTTTAAGTTTTATGCCGTTAGCTTAAAACTTAAAACTGTGGAAGGTGATACAAATATTAGTAGAAACGGGTCAAAGCTAAATAATGTAATGCCAATTTATTATTCATTCGTCAGTCACTCAGACTCTAATGTAAAATTCTATTCCATATTGAAATAGATAAAATAAAATTAGGTTATGTTTTGTGACCGGCGCGCGGCGGCGCAGTTTTGCGGTTTCATTAATATGTTGGTAGTCGATGAAAATGAACTCCTCTCGGTATATATTTAGTAAATTAATATCAATATTTTCGACGTGAGTTATACAGGATATGGGCTTTTTCTAATGTTGTACTAATCTTGTGCAACTTACTCGTCAGCCTGTATCATCCCACAGCTTGTCAAAAGCCTTACCCTCTTTTTTTTTATAGGGTTTGGGAAGTCATCCAATGACATCTCCCGCTATGTGTGGAGCGGGAGGGCGTGTCAGACTCTTACTGACTAAAACCCACCCCTGTTCTTTCCCTGCCTGAGTGCCCAGGGGTGCGTTAACTCATTTTCAGAATTTATCCACTACCCCTAGGCATAAAAGCCATGACTTCCAACTGTTTAGGTTCTGGGCTAATATGAAATATTGGATATTATTATTTTCTAGCTCAACACGCCACTTACTAAAGCGTGTAAAATAACGATTTCATTAAATAGACCGAAAACTCGTCGTTGAGATTTCGCAATAATTATGCAAACTTGAAAAATAGATTTTCAAAGAAAATAGTTCATAAAAATACGCATACGAATAACAAAGTATTCGTTTCCACAATGAGAAGAAAACACGAAGAAAATTACGTTTTTCTTCTAACTACACACACGAGATTGCTTCAAAGGAGCTCCACAATAAAGAGTCTCTCTCCGCACTGGCCAACGTTCCGGACAAGTGTATTGTTAGTTTAAACCACTAACTATAACACCCAGAAGGTCCATACCGAGAAGTACGAAATCAGCGAAATATTGATTGTAAATGATAAATTATGTTTATTCTGTAAATAGGTTACAAAGAACACTTTTACACGTCAATGTTTTTAGTCAGTTTAAGCTTGATGAGGCCGGTCTTTCCTAGCTGACTACCATGAGAAGAAATACCGAAACAAACTCAGAAGTCAAAGTCTCTTTTAAAATCTGTAGACGTCAAATGATATGAGAACCATATACGTTAATGTCTGAGATGAGCTTTTGCGGAAAGCACCACGCAGGTTTGCGTGAACCTGTCCAGACAGTGCAAACATTAATTTGTCAGTTATCATGTAGCTCAACTCAGAACTTTAAGGAACTCAACGAACCGACGAACAATACCAAAGTAACGACATTTGGGTAGGCCGCAAAAGTACTCAAACTGCCAGAAATTCATGAAATGTACGTGATTCTAACAACCTACATAGTTCTCACATTCACAATATGCTGAGTAGTCTTAAAACTGTTTCTTTTCATCGTTTGACTGGTAGTTGCAAGTGAGATTGTTTAGCATGTTTAGTTTGGATGACAATGCAAGCTTAGCTAAGTCCAAGTCATTTCAAATTTAATATGGCGGACACCCAAATATAGCGAACTAGTTATCTTTTATGCGTTCCCATCATATGGGTATATAGTTTTTTTTTTTTAAGTAGATATATATTTATTATTATTAACTAAACAGAGTTTTACAGTATTTATTAGTATGTTTAGTTATAGATGAACGGATCTTCTGTAGTTTTTTACCTATTATAATGTCAGTAAACACTTAAGTATCTGTCGCGGGCTCCGGGTTCAAAACACCGTGTTGGACCTTTCGCTTTGAACATGCATTAGCTGATGAAAGTCCATAAGTTTGCCTAGGCTTGACTCATTCAATTGAGTATGGCTAAGAAATTTTATTAAGCAAGCAGTTTGGTCATAGATAGCTCTTAAGGTTGAAATACACTTGCGTTGATCAAAGGGATGCTGTGCTCAGCGATGACCAGCGTTGTAGCTATGCCGCTTACTGCTCAACATTTCCTTTTGCTACTCTGAAACAACGCTGTTTTTAATGTTATGATTGTTTAGTGTTGGCAATTAATGTTTCGTTCTTTCTTTCGTTCTTTTCTACTTTCTTCTGTGTAGACTTTGTTAGTGTTAGATGCTAAAACCAACTTTTCAGGAGTTACGTTATCGATTAATATAGCTAGTAGTCACGTCATGAACCTTAAATTTGTAGCAAAATTCATCTCTTGCTCTGATCCCAAATTATTTGGGTTGGCACAACATGTCTCCTTTCAAGTTTCTGTGAATGTCGTCATCCTATTAGTCCCTCACTCCTAACCACATAGTATGCAGCTAGGAGTGAGGGACTAATAGGATATATCATCTTTCACACAGTCCATCCATCGTTTTGCTGTAGTATTTTGGTAGATTTTGATTCGCTTATCGAAAATGATTTTTCTTCAACAAATACCTCTCTTTCTTTAACCAAGTTGCAAGACAGCCAAAATCAGTGACCTATGCAGAGAAACTACTTACAAAAGATGTTTAATACCATGCCAGGTCGGTCGCCCGCATAATCAGGTCTCAGTAACGAAGTCCCGCCAAAATAGAAGAATAATTCTTTTACCAACACCCTTTGTATATTTCAAGCTTTTTCTTCTGAAGATCCAAAAGCTTTGTGAATACTGTGAATAGACTGTCCTCTCTGCTAGAATTTTAAAGCAACTGTATATAGGTAGTCATTTGCCAGTTCTATACAAATGCATTAATTTTTATTTTGTGTCCTAGTACTTTCGAAATGCTCGTCCTATTTTGTGGCAAAAGTTTATTTGAGTGCCACGAGAAAATCTTGGAAGTATTCAAACTAAAGTGCAGTCACAAACAACTGCGTTTTGCACGATTTTGTGTACTTATTTACGGTGCTAGTCTCGGAATTTCCTTGTTGCTTGGAGGACTATTCTCTTTGAATGCAACGGCCAAATTAATTCAGATTGTGAATTTTAGATCTCACTTTTTTTTTCTTCCGTTTTAAAAATAACTTAATATTCGCTTTCACGAGAAAGTGAATATTAAGTTATTTACCCTCTAAAACCGGAAGACGCGTCACGTTTCAGCATCTGTCAGTCCCCGTTGACAGGCGGCCATCATGTAACTACAGACTTTGTCAGGTTCCGGGTGTATGAACCTTGTTACAGGTCTAAAGACCTTGGCTAATAGTGATAATAGCGGTTTAAAACGCGTGAATCGGGTTTTTGGTAATTTTTTTGGCAAGGCAAACTAGCGGAAAACTAGCGGTACACGTGAAAGCCGCTCGGGGTTTAAAGGTTAAACAATTTTAGATGTCGGAATAAGTGAATACTAGTATCCGACCGAAGGTACGGTTTCAGCTTTGACCAGTTTCGGCCAAAAAGTGACCGAATATTCGTCTTGACCGACACTTGTGTTTTTAAGTTGAAGGTTATGAATTTATGATAGAGACCTAAATTGAATGTCTCGTTCGTTTATGTGTGTAATCATTTGGGTCCAATAATCATCTAATTAACTTATTTAGTATTTTATGAAAGTAAGGGCTGAATTTCCTATGGTCTAATAACTTTTTCATATATTTTTTTTTAGTTTTTGTCTTACCACGAAAACTCTCGGTTTCGGCCGGAGCTGAAAGGTTTCGGGTTCGACACTAGTGGATACAAGAATTGAGGTACGTAGCGAAATGATTACCTACTAAAACATTCTACATTTTCCATTCACTTCCATATCAGTAGGCAGACATAGATTTAACATGCTGTAAAATGTTACAACCAATACTTATTGCGTTTTACCTTTATCGTAATCTACAACACGTGTTAGCCCATATAAACAGTACCCAATACGTATAAACCTGAAAAAAATACAACCTTGCTTTTGAATTCACTTTCCGTAAAAGCAATTCCGTTTACGGTGACATTACAGCGCTCACAAAGGTACACGAACTCGTAAACCTTATCATGAAGATAATAAATAACACTTTTCTTTAACAAATTTCAGTTTCGGAAGTTCGTGCAGATACGGTGTATCTAAGAAAGTATAACTAAAGTACTGAGTCAGGGTTTCTTATCGTAAGTATTGCCGCGTCACTGACAGGGGTCTTCATAAAAATTTAATGTCTTTAATCTTTAAACCCTCCAAAGTTTGGGCCGATGATAGCCCTAAGTTTACGAGGAACGCGTAAACTTCCTTGATGGTTACTATGTACTACTGTGTTGCAGAAGTTTTATGTTCTATATTAAAGATTTGTAATGACAAGATGGCTGCCGAGATAAGTGGTGAACAAATTCGGTATATATAGTATAGTATAATAACATGCAAGGGTGAATATTTTTGTTGGCGACTGTACCGGAACCAAAACAATAAAAATGATTTTATTGATGACTAAGCTAGACAATGTTTTATCTATTTTATTGCTTTTGGGTGGGGGAAGTATGGTAGCAAAATTAATGAAAGATCAGATCAAAAGTTTGCCTACCCTGATGCAACTGAATACCAGTATTTTAAATGGAGCGACTGCCTATCTGACCTCCACAACATAGTTATTGGGATATATGACACCTCTCCACGAGACTTGTGTCAGAATTTCCACTACCCATAAGTATTATCGATACTCCACAAATAACAGCCTGGACCATGGCTTTCCGAGGCACGGAGGAGTCTCGGTATGTATTGTTTAGCCACATAAAAACTACATTTAGAAGATCAGATCAGAACCGCGTAAAGTCAGTCTCATTAGGTCTAGGCTCTGCGGTCGCGTGGGAAATATTTGAGAGATATCAACATATGTAAGTGCGCACCCCACTTTATTATTTGGTAGCCACGTCTCATTTTTATCTGAGAATACTCGAATGGAACTAACCAACCGCCAACTTAAGGCGTTTGGTTAAGTTGTTAAAACACGACTCAAAATGTTTCGTATCTAAAGTAGTAAGCAGAAGTGTCATAAACGGCCGTTTTTGGTACTTTTGGATACGAAACATTTTGAGTCCTGTTTTAACCATATAAAAATACCTTATCCTCTTTGTAACAAACGTAAAATAGGATTCTTTAATCTTTATTTTCTACGCTTTGCTGCGATTTTTTATTCAATGAGGGCGCCACTTATGCGGAGGTAGGCCCTTAAGGGTCTACCACCGGCCAAGTGGCGCCCTCATTGAATAAAAAATCGTAGCATAGCAAAGAAAATAAATATCAAAGAATCCAACGTCACATTTGTTACAAAGAGGATAAAGTATTTTTACGTTGTTAAAACAGGTCTCAGAATGTTTCGTATCCAAAGTAGTAGGCAAAAGTATTAGAAACTGCCGTTTTTGGTACTTTTACTTATCCTCTTTGTAACAAATGTGACGTTGGATTCTTTGATATTTATTTTCTATGCTATGCTACGATTTTTTATTCAATGAGAGCGCCACTTGGCTGGTAGTAGGGCCTTAAGTAAACATTTTGAAATAAGCACGCCACCTGTTTAACACAATGATGGACAGTAAACGCCTATAGGCGTCATAACAATAAAATATCTATTGTGGCGCATTCAGTGTCCTTGAACATGTTAATTTTGCAATGATTTTGAAAAAAAATGCTACTTCTTTTTAAATCTGCAAACATTTTGAAATAAAGAACACCACTTCTTTTAAAAAGCTAGCACCTAATCGGCAGTTCATTCAGCCTAGTCCTGTAATAAGCAAGGTTGCGTGCTCGCCAAGCATAAAGTATCGCTTAGAAATGAAAGCGCGCTTATTGTTTTAAATTGCCACCCGCCCTCGGTGTGACAGTGGGCGGAATGCGTTACTCTACCATTATTATGAGGAAAAAAGCCATAGGAACTTTTTGTACTTGACCATTTTGTAAAATTAAACATTTCTTTTATGCGACTATGTTAACGCATTAATAAAATCATGTAATTATTAAAAATTACTATTTTTCTGATGTTAGATATAACATGGCTGTTACGATGGACTTTAAACATGCGCAATATTATTAGTCCTAAGATAGAGAGATACATTTATAAGGGCCGATTATTTAATTATCAGATATTCTTATCTCAAGAACCTCCATTCCTCAGACAAACAGTATCTGACGATTGAAAAGTAAGCCTTGAGAATAGTTAAACCAATGGAAGAGTGATGTCTTATAAGCGGTAGCGATTTTATAGGACCTATCTAGATATGAGTGTAGATAGATCCCACAGAATGATAAAGTATGCTAATTTAAGCCCCAAAAGCGTTATGATAATCAGATGACAACTGCCAACCATAAATTCTTTTTTCAAAGCTTAATCTAGGCTTCCATTCAGATAACACGACACAATTAATTACAAGAATCCAAAGTACCCATTAATCTATAACATTTCTCCTTTAATCTTTAGCAGTCACGCAATACCTATAAGTAGAACATTAAAAATCAACCATCAAAACTAACGTTGTCGTTAAAATATCAAAAATACAATCACCAACTACAATGGAAGTAAAGGCTGCCTCAGACAAGTGCAACGCGACAATCACACGACATTGTCTTTATCAAAATTTTCCAATTATTGTTCTACCTGCCGGACAAAGTATTTTCATAGAAATTGTTCTACCGCTATGACAATTTTTATAATAAAGCGATGCCGCATCCTTTTCGCATTCTCGCATCGCACCTGTCTATGGGAACCTTAAAGGTACAAAAAGTTTGAAACCGTACAAGTAGGTAACATTTTTACATTTGCATAGGGTTTCGTGCTGTCTAGCTGACAAAGAATGTGGCGTGCCATCTATTGTGTCCGCGACAGCCAAGTTATTATTTCAACGGTATTTTTTTTATTAGAAAAAGGAGGCGTTTACTGGAAAATAAACAGAGCTATTGACATATCGCTCTGGGCTTTGTCCGTTACCTGTACGCGTGAATTCATCTACTTTCCTAAGTTGATTTTTTGCATATCCATTGCGTACTTACCTCCCTCTTACTAACACACATACTTAACGAAACAGTCAATGTATAAACAACAGTGTAGTATATCTCAGTTTTAATTGATTTTTTTAACGTTCGCAGTACAGAACTCCTCGCGTGCACGTCTAGCGTGATTTGTGCGCCTCGGAATCGCGCGTGACGTCGCTCGGGGAACCTTTCCCCCACGAAAGGGGGAGGTCAACTGTTACCCCGCATACCAGCGGGTACAGTAACATGTCCGACCCCGTTCTACTATGAAACGACAGTTTTATTTCCCCCTAAGTCGAGACAAGAGCAAGAAATCAGATTTTGAAATGTTCGTGCCTTTTTAGTGGACTTAAATGTTGGAGTTTTAGAACTGCATCGTGTGGCTGGTATGAATGGAATGGTATCTAATATTATTGTATAACAATGGGTACCTAACGTTTTAAGTATACCTACCATCGGAATATACTCGCTCGTGGAGGTCGCACCTAACTCTTAACTTCAAAATTATTCAAAACAAGACGTAGAATTGAAGAAGTATGCGCACACCTAATATTAGGAACTCCTTTCTAGTGTCTGTGAATCCTTCAGCTATAACACTTCGGCCTTCAAAACAAAAGAAAACAGGCGTCTTCTGGATATGCTCATTCTATCGTTGACCTCATCGCTTTCAATCAGGCGTGTTCGCGATCAAGAGCGGACTCTTAGTTAATTAAAAAAACCTCTACCTCCTCAGGCTGGTCAGGTGGCAGTCCTACGAGTACCATACGCCGATTAAGTACAAAATTCAGTGCGTCAGTTTGCTTTGGTCATGCAAATTTAATGTATTGTATTGTCCCTGAGTTTTATATATTTATTTAGATGTTAATCTGGAAATAAACAATGTCATTTCCTTTTTCATTGCATTTTTCTTTTCATTTTTTATTTCATTTTTCATTGCAATTCATTTCATTTTTCATTTCAATTTTTTATTTCATTTCACTTTTCATTTCATTTTCATAACATTTAACCTGTGAGTGTCCTATTAATTTCATATTAACGGCACGTTTGGCGCAGTGGTTGAGCATTCGGCTGCTGCGCTGCGTGTCGCGGATTTGATCCCCGCACGGTACAAATATTTGTATGGCTTACAGATAGTTGTTCCGGGTCTGGGTGTCTTGTGTATGTGAGTTTACATGTTTGTCAACGCACCCACGATACAGGAATAACTCCTAGTGTGGGTCAACGTTATTTTTTTTAAAATAAAATGTGTGTGTGTACTTATGTACGCACGTAAGAAGTTATATTTCTTTGGCGTAACAAGATAGAAAACCAAATTACCACAAAGTTTACAAAAGAAAACAATAATTCTTCATGAACCACAGACCATAGCTAACTTCAGGGTGTCGGTTCTAGCTAACTTCAGGCCGTAGGGTTTTTGTGACGGTGTGCGCGCGCATCGTAAAAATTTACTCTCATCATTTTTCCTTAACGCGCCAAAAGAAGTATAACTTCAAAAAAACAAATTTACTCATTTATTACCTATCTAAAATTGTATGTCATGTAACTAAACAATACATAAACAGCTTATCATCCACCACATCCCACTAATTCACAATTTTTTCAGTGGTATCTGGATGGTGTGTTTGACAGAATTGTCATACAAAATGTGTCAAAAACACATAATCGAGTAACAACAGACACGTTTGTGAATTATTGGAGTCTAACTAATGTGAAGTTAAGGCCCTGTTTAATAATTATCTATTCCCCTCGTACTAAAAGGCGCATTAGACTGAAACATTAATAAAAGATACTTTGAAACGGATTATTTCTCCTCAGCTCTTCCAGCAATGTGACGCCGCGGATTTCTGAAGACAGTTGATTATCGAAACGAGTCCCATAAAGGAGCAAAGCTTGGTTTTATGCAGAGGTAAAGATTTACTCGAACTAGAAGGGATAGGCTTCGCCTTCAAACAAAAACATTTCACTGATCGTAAGGGAAATCAACCAAAACAATATTAAAAGTAACTTTTTTAACCGACTTCGAAAAAGGAGGAGGTTATCAATTCGGATGTTTGTATTTTTTTTTTTTTTTTATGTATGTTCGGGCATAACTCCGTCATATGATGACGGATTTGCAAAATTTTTTTTTGTTCGAAAGGGGTTTATTTCGAAATGGTCCCATTTAAATTTCAAAAAGATCTGATGATGGGTTTCGGAGACAGACAACGGAACTCTTCAAAAATTGACAGCAAATTGACCGCGATTGCTGCTATCGTATGTCTATGAACTGTTAACACAGTTTAATGGGGAACCACAACTAAAAAGTGAAAAATAAAAAACTTTTTTTACAAAAAAATAGAACCGACTTCCAAAAACAGTGCAAAATAACTTTAATTTCGGAAGTCGGTGTCAAAAAACAAAGACACAAAACAGGAACACCGATTTCCGAAATTAAAGTTATTTTGCACTGTTTTTGGAAGTCGGTTCTATTTTTTTGTAAAAAAGTTTTTTTACAATTAATCTGTTTATGTTTGTACCATACTAGCGACCCACCTCGGCTTTGGACGGGAGCAATATTTTTCCTTCTTCTGACAATAACGGAAACAAAAAACCGGGCAAGTGCATGTCGAATTTCGCACATTTAGGGTTACTAAATATTTATTTAGACAAAAGTAATAGACGCAGTAACACACGCACGGCGATTGAAGTGGAAATGTCGTGTGGAATGCCGGACACATTGCCCGCTATCCACAAGAAAGATGGGCTAACCGAGTAACGAAGTGGATAGGCCCTGGAAATAAAAGAGCAAAAGGCAGACCTCAAGCTCGCTGGATCGACGACATATTAAAAATGACAGGAAGTAACTGGTTGAAAGCGGCAAACAACAGGAAAAAATGGAGGCAATTGGAGGAGGCCTATACCCGTAAGGGGCCATGACAGAAACTTTTAGTTGTTAAGTACTAATTCTATTTATTTATTTTCTTTTGTAACTGTCCTGGAAATAAAAAGGCTTATTAATTATTATTTCGTTTATTAATTTTTTAACATATTTAATACATTTTTAAATATTTCTTAAAAAAGAATATATAAAAAACATTTAAAAATATAAAAAATAGTAGCCCACCGGTATCGGGAACAGGGTCCAAGCTACCGGCGGTCAGGGCTCCAGAGAGAGGAACCGCCTGACAATGCGAGCCGTGTCCAGAAGTACTGCTTTCTGAATCAAGCCCTTGATCCAGCCGCCTAACGAGAGCCTCCAGAGGTGTTGATCGAGGCTCGTGGCTATTAAGCCATTGGCTGACACGACTTATTATTATTCCATTTATTTAATCTTATATACATACACTTTACATTTTGAAATATTTAGGTACTTACATATAAAAATATAAATAAATACAAAAACATTTAAAAATATAAAAAGTAGTAGCCCACCGGTATCGGGAATAGGGTCCAAGCTACCGGTGGTCAGGGCTCCTGAGAAAGGAATCCCCTAACAATACGAGCCGTGTCCAGGAGTACTGCTTTCTGGATCAAGCCCTTGATCCAACTGCCTAACGAGAGCCTCCTGAGATGTTGGTCGAGGCTCTTGGCAATTAAGCCATTGGCCGTCACGACTATCGGCACAATGACTGCTGTATCCACCTCCCACATGTCGACAACCTCGCGAGCCAGATCAAGATATTTTGTTTTTTTATCTCTCTCAGCCTTCACGAGGTTCTCGTCATGAGGGACAGCTATATCAACAATCATTGTGCGACGCTCTTGTCGATCTATCACCACTATGTCAGGCTTATTGGCAACAATAGTCCTGTCAGTGATGATAGATCGATCCCAATATAACGTGATATTGCCATTTTCGAGAACTGGGTCGGGCTCATACCTATAGTACGGTACCTCAGATTCCACAAGATTGTATTTAAGAGCAAGTTGCTGGTGGATTATCCTGGCTACAAGGTTGTGTCTATGCAAATAGTCTCCGTTAGCTAGACGAGAACAACCAGAAACAATGTGTCGTATTGATTCTCCGGGCCGGTGGCATGCCCGACAGATGTCAACCGTACCGTCCTTCACAATATATTTCCGGTAGTTATTCGTCATAATAACTTCGTCCATAATCGCACAGACAAAACCTTCGGTTTCCCCGAAGAGGTCACCAAAGCGCAGCCAGGATACGGACGCTAAGAGATCTACATCGGGCCCATGTAGGACCCGGTAAAAGCGCCCGTGAAGCTCCTTGCTCCGCCATACTTCCCTGCGGCCATTAGTATCCAGTACTGTAGGTTTGCGCCAGTTCTCTTTTGCCAAGGAGAGCGGGGTGAGGCCCTTGTCCACAGCGACCACATCTCGATGCATACCCACGTCAGCTTTGAGGAAGTACTCCCTAAGGCTGCATACCTCGCGGTTGTGTAGGGCCTTAGCATTTAAGAACCCACGACCCCCACACTTCCGCGGGATATACAGCCTCATCACCGATGATCGTGGGTGATGCATCCGATTTGCGGTCAGCAGTGTGCGGACCCTCCTATCCAGGGCGTCAAGTTCCGTCTGAGTCCATTTGAGTATGCCGAAAGAGTACATCAATACCGGCATGACCCAACCGTTGAAGGCGCGCACCCTGTTCCCGCCTGATAAAAGACTATTCAGTACTTTATTCAGGCGGCCAAAGAAGCGCTCCCTCAACGACTGTTTCACTTCAGCAGTACCGATGCCTAACGCTTCCGACATACCCAAATACTTGTAGGTTTCGGTTGAGCAGAGGGATCTAAGGTGTACGGAATCCGAGAGTTGAGTTCCCACGGATTCCATAATCTCCCCTCGCTTTACATGCATGACTGCACATTTGTCCACACCAAATTCCATCCTGATCGCGCTACTGAAGGTTTCTGTTACCTTCAGTAGCTTCATCAGTTGCAAGTTGTTGGGGGCAAAGAGTTTCAGAACATCCATGTAAAGGAGGTGTGATATGACCTGACCACCTCTTCTCAACCGGTAGCCTTGGCCCGAACCCTCCAGTAGAGTACTGAGAGGGTTTAGGGCCAGACAAAACCACAGTGGACTCAGACTGTCACCCTGAAATATGCCACGCTCGATCCTTATCGGTTCGCTGTTCTCCCGGATTTGTCGACATCCTGGATAGTGAAGAACCGTCCTCCACTGCCCCATACACGACATCAGGAAGGTGCGCAAAGTTGCATCCACTTTGCACAGCTCCAGCACCCTCATGAGCCATGTACTCGTATGTGGCACCGAGTCATAGGCCTTCTTATAATCTATCCAACATGTCGACAGATCTTTTCGAGAACGACGAACCTGTTGGCTAATGGCAACATCAATGAGGAGCAGCTCCTTAGTACCACGGGACCCGTTCCTACATCCATTCTGAGAGGCAGACATGATAAAATTTGTGTCAATATGATTGTTAATTTTGGCTCTCAGGATGGATGTAAAAACTTTATAGACCGTCGGTAAACACGTGATCGGCCTATAATTTTTGGGTTCCGCAGTACTACCTGATTTATGGAGCAGGTGGGTTACTCCTGTCGTAAGGAACTGTGGCAGCGACCCTGACTCTAGGGCAGACTGGAACTGAGCTGCCAAGCGAGCGTGCGATCTTTGAAACCATTTTATCCAAAAATTGTGCAGACCGTCCGGCCCTGGAGATTTCCAGTTAGGCAACGGACGGACTGCACGAGCTACATCTTGGGGGCTGATGGTAATAGCCCCCATTTCTGGTATAAGATCGCACGCGCGCTCGACCTCTCGAGTCCAATCACCCTCGGTGTGCCTGACCGGCACCGACCAGATGCCGCGCCAGAATGAGCTCATGGCGTCGTCATCAGGTAGGTGCGTATCGGACACACCTTGGTCCGGTCGCTCCCAAGCCCTATAAACCCACCTTTCGTTGCTTTCGAATGTGCGATTCTGAGTGTACCGCTCCACTCACCGCTTGTACCGACGAATACGGTTTGCCCATGCATAGATCTTCTGCTTCAGGAAGTCGACACGCTCTGTGACGCGGGTCAGATAATCTCGGGAACTTATATCAGTCCCCGAGAATGTCCGCCTCACAAAGCGCATCACCCTAGGGCGAGTGTTGCCCTCCCTGAAGCAGATAAGCTTGCCAATGAGTGCTCTAGCCTCACCGATACGACGCTCGATCCTGCACTGCCAAGCTGGTACAGCTGGTCGTGCAGCTCTGTCACTGTTGGGGAACTTGACGTGAGCACACGACACGACATGTCGCTGCAGCCGCGCAGTACAAGATTGAGTGGGTATCAGCAAGGTCTTTGCTGCTATCAAAAAAAATTGATAGCTGCGAATCTAGAGCACACACCAGCGCCTTATTTTTCTTATGCATGGGCAAACGAGGTAGACGAGGTCTAAGCCCAGGCGGTGTGGAGCGGTGCTCTCGGAATGCATCCTCCAAAGCGCTCCTCAATCGTTCGTTACACTGGGTACTCACGGATATAGCCACGTCATCATCATCTTCACCAACGTGGTCAGGTCGCGGTGGTGCATTAGGTTGCAGTTGCACCGCGGCCGGTGGCGAAGCAGGTGAGACACGGCTACTCCGTGATTAGAGGCGTAGTCTATCAAGTGTGGTATCATCCAGCATACGGTTACGCTGGATGACCCGCACCTGATCCGACAGTCGTTGGGCCGATACGTTTTTTTTTTTTTTTTTTTTGGGGGGGTGGGAAATCATCCTATGACTTCTTCCGCTCTAGGGTGGAGCGGAAGGGTGTGTCAGACTCTTACTGACTAAAACCCACCCCTGTTCCTCCCTGCCTCGAGTGCCCGGGGGCGAGGTAACTCTTTCGAATTTATCCTCCACCCCCGGGCAGGCATCGGCCGTGGCAGGCCCCTTCACTTGGCTGACAACTCTTTGAGGCGCGCGTGGAACACTACGCGCCGTCGACTCTCGGGCCTGGTGCTGATCGGACGGCGAGTTACCCACTACTCGCCGTCCGCAGGCCCGGGTCTACGGTGGCTGGAGATCGTCTCGCGGCGTCCGAACCCCCTGGCGTCTCAGGCGGCGGTTGCGGCTGGGAGCGCTAGGGCGACTCGGCTGTGTTCGAGTCTCCCTAGCGTATGCCGCCTCCCTCTTCGCGAGCATTACTGCTTCGCAGAAGGTGGAGACGGCTTCCCATTCCCTCTCGCTCCGTACCATGGCCTGAACCAGGGCACGGCGCGAGAGGTCGCTGCCGCCTATCGCATCCACGAGGACACGGCGGTGCTCTGCCCAAGCGGGGAAAACCTCCACCGTATGCTCCACCGTGTCCTCTGGGCGATCCTCGCAATGGAAACACCCGGGGGTCACCTCCGCCTTGATCTGACACAGGTACTTACCGAAACAGCCGTGTCCGGTGAGCACCTGCGTCAGGCGGAAGGTGAGGGCGCCGTGACGCCTCTCCAGCCACTCCTCAAAGAGGGGCACTACCGCCTCGATGGTGGCGTGCCCAGCGCTGGGTTGCGACAGTCGCTCTCTCCATGTCACCATGAGATCCTGCCGGAGCTCGGTCCGCCGAGCCGCGAGTTGTCGCGGCAGCGGAGTTTCGCCCCGGCGTTTGGCCTCCTCGCGCCACTCGTACAGGTGCGCGAGGATTTTTGCCTCCAGATCCCACGGTGACAGTCCGGCAAGGAGGCTCGCCGCCTCACGGGAGATCGTGCGGTATCCGCGGATGATGCGGATCGCCATGACCCTCTGGGACGCGTTCATCAGGCGAGCTGATCGCTGCCTCAACGAACGCGCCCACACCGGTGCCCCGTAGAGGGCCATGGACCGCACGATCCCCGCGTAGAGCCTCCGGCAGGAGGCGTTTGGCCCCCTCAGATTGGGTAGGAGCCGCTTCAAGGCGGCCCCGGCCCTGTCCAATCTGGGAGCCAAACGTCGAAAATGTTTGACGAAGTTCCACCGGCTGTCGAGAACGAGTCCCAGGTACTTCATCGTACCCTCGACGCCGATGCGAACCCCTCCTACCGTGATCTGGGAACCCGACGGTGGCGCGTTCCGACGACCATGAAAACACATGGCCTCGGACTTGTGCAATGCCACCTCGAGTCCCAGTTGCCGGATCCTCTCTATGACTGTCGCAACCCCGCGTGTCATAAGGTCGGCCGCCGCCTCGTGCGACCTCCCCTGCGCTAAGACCAGCGTATCGTCAGCGTAGCACACTACGCTGACGCCAGCGGAGAGGTCGGCGCGCAGCACCCAGTCGTATCCGATGTTTCACAAGGGCGGCCCCAGGACCGATCCCTGTGGAACACCGCACGACATCTCTCGCCGGTTCCATACTCCCTGATGACCGGGGTAGATGACGGCTCTGTCCGTCAGATACGCCTCGACTACGCGACGGAGGTAGGGCGGCACCCGGTGATACCGGAGTGCCTCCACTATACAACTCCAGGGCAGGGTGTTGAAGGCATTGGCGATGTCCAGAGACACCGCCAAGACGACCCTACCCCGCCAAGACGATCCTACCCCGTGGGCCGATACGTTGACAGATATTTGTCGTTGATACGATACGTTATTATAAATATTTATTTAACAATTTATGTACACACAGAGACGAGCTACAAATAAACAACATAATAAAAATGAGCACAAAGGTACTGCTTATTTCTAAAGAAATTTCTGCCAGCAGACCTGCGAAAGGAGAAGTGAACAAGAAATGTAGACAATAGTGTGTAAAAAACAGAAAAAAGAGTATGAGAAGTCTTAAACTAAGGAATTAAATAAACCTACACATATAATGTAAATACTGAAATAAGGCAATTATCAAAGAAAAAATTGGTATTTGTTAGTAAAATATACGTAACAAACATTATCACCCAATTTCAAGTTCATAAGTCAATGAGAAGTTAAAAAATTCTTTGGAACAATATTTTGTGCCAGACAGACGGACAGACGGACACGTGAGTGACAGCAATAAAAAGAATTAGTCAAAATAGATTTTTATTTACATAGCTACGAGTATCATGTATTAAAGCTGAATTCACAACATTAATGATTTTCTTCTTCCATTTCCACTTTTAATTGAAGTGGTTTATTATTTAAAAGGTATCGTTTACCATGAATAAGCCAGCACTGCACACACAGCTGCACAGGCCAAGCCAGAGAGTCGCAGAACAAATGGTCGAGGGGGCTGAAAAGTTCTGGAGTAGCGATCGCGTGTTGGAGTTGCAGCGGTGGTTTGACCATCAATAATGAATGCCGAAAAGTCAAGGTGTAAGAGATTGACAACAGGATATCTCGATAGTGCTTGTCAATCCTATTATGGATAATAATAGCATAATCAGCCTCTATTGTCCACTGCTGGGCCACAGGCCTCCTCTCTGTGAGAGAGTGTGGGCCGTAATTCACCACGTGGGCCCGAAGTGGGTTGATGGAAGTCACATGTTTTCAAAGTTTTTGAAGACAAAGAAACGGTGAAGAAAACATCGTGAGGCTTTTTTCACCGTTTTGGGAGCAGTGGTGATGAAATAATTTTCACAAATTAAAGTACCTGCCTGGATTCGAACTCACGACCTATATTTTGACTAACAAACATCCATACATCCAAACTTTCGCATTTATAATATTAATAGGATTAGTTTAGTTTATTTATTAATAATTATCAAAAAATACATGTCAGGTTTGAATAAAAAAAACGAGTCAATAATAAGTATACTTACATTTCAAAGAGCATCAAACACAAATTTCATAAATTAAAAATAAAATAAAATCATAATGTAATAGATACAAACAATAAAAAATAATATTTGCAACAATTAGGTACCTAAAACCATTATTTTAGGTTATATAATGCCTGCCCCTCTAGCCAAATAACTTTTATAGTAGCGCTAACGTTAACGCTGGGCGTGAGTCACGTGACAGTTCTCTCCGCAGGTAATGTCGTTGCCATACATTTTGCACGAAGGGTTAGCGTTAGCGCTATTATAAAAGTTATTTGGCTAGAGGGACTGGTCGGTTAGCCAGCCTTTAAGGCAGTACTACCGGCCAAGTGGCGCCCTCATTGAATAAAAATTCGTAGCATAGCCTAGAAAATAAATATTAAAGAATCCAATGTCACGTTTGTTTTTGGCAAAAGTACCAAAAACGGCCGTTTCTGACACTTTTGCCTGCTACTTTTTATACGAAACATTCTGAGACCTGTTTTAACAACGTAAAAATACTTGATCCTCTTTGTAACAAACGTGACATTGGCTTCTTTAATATTTATTTATTTATTTATTTTTACAGTCGGATAACAGAAATCCATAGTGTTAGTAACATACCTTATTTATATAGTGTTAGTACTTAAATTAGAGTTTAAGAAGCCTTTTACACAGAAAGATTAACGTAAGCCCATCCTCTCTATAAAATGCCTCATAAAAGGGGAAAACACACTCTCGGCCACTGTTTTCAGAATGCTGTTGCCACTAGCCCGGGTTCTAGCTGCCAGAGACGCTATTTTCTTACGCACAATTGTGTGGAAGCCGTCAGTACGTCTCTGTGTAAACATCTCTGACATGCCATGTCATGTCATGCTATGATTTTTTATTCAATGAGGGCGCCACTTGGCAGGTGGTAGACCCTTAAGATCAGTTTTGAACGCATTGTCAGACGTCGCGCTTAAAATAATACGCGCGCGCGCTTATTATTGCTGATACAATGTCAAAGTGTTAAGAACCTTTGCTTTGATAGGTATCCCCGCGTCGCTTCCATTCCTCCTTCATCATTGGAACTTTTATAAAGCGTCCACAGAAGCAAGAGTAAAAAAGAATGAATATTACAAATGATTCAATTTGGTGAGACATTATTTTTTGTTGCTCCTTTTGATACTTGCGATTTCTTTGGACGATATCACTTATTCGTCTTTTGTATAACGAGGCCAATGTCGTTCTGCGGCCTTTTAATAAGATACCTTACGACCTATTGGTGTCCTTTTTCACCTTACCTTACCTATATTAAGGTTTTTAAGTGGCTCTCTTTTTAGGGTTCTTTACCCGAAGCGTCTAAACGGAGCCCTTTTTATTGCTGTCACTTATGTGTTCGTCTGTCCGTCGTCTGTCACAAAATTTTGTTCCCAAGAATTTTTAAGTTCCCATGTATTGAGCTATGAACTTGAAAGGATAATGTGAAAATCGGCTCGAACAATGTAGCGTCCGACAGTTTAATTATGATAATTCGTATGAAAAAAACAGTAAATAAATTATACATTACAAATAAAGTCGGTAGAAACACACCGTTGAAAAGTGATTTTAAATTGTAGCGACATCTATGACCTAAACACACAAATCCTACTTCGCGCAAGCAGAGTTCTTCGCGCGATTTGATCATAATTATATAGCAGCCTAAAATAAACCATCGGGCAGTTGCCCGGACTAGACACGACACCCGTCTGGTCGGAGGATCCTCCCTTTTCAACAGAGGTTTGCGGGGACTTTACACCCTGTTCCGCTTGCCTCCAAAAAATTGTTATTTATTTTATCAACATATTGCATCTGCTGCGATGTTAATTAGAAATGTTACTAAGACCAAAATAAAATAATAAAGATACGAAATTGTACTTGCAAATCGAAATAATATCAGAAGCTACCTAAGGCGCTATTAGCTGCCAATGACCTTGAATGGTTAGCTTGCGTGTTCTGCGCTGAGCGTATGTCCACCCAGTAATAGGACTCGCCCATCAAGGAGCACTGTCCGAAATAAGACGCATTATTAATTTATTACACATAAAATAACAGGTATTAAACTAAAACACTGAGACTAAATTATAAATAATTAAATGACCTTTAAAATGGTGAAGGTTTCATAAAATACGCCCTATAGTTTTTGCGTGATTCTCAATTTTTATCCGCGTTAGACGCGAAAATTGTCTAGAGATATATATTTTTTTATAGAAATAAGACTAGTCGTTTAGACGGGATATTCAATTAAAAACCATTAAAAGTCGTGTAATTGCGCCTTAAGTGAATTTATTACGTAAGTACATGTAGTTATATTTTCTAAAATATTGTTTTTTAATAATGTAATAATTAAAAATAGTTTAAAATTCGATTATCGATACCGCTTGGAATAGTTTATTCTAATAATGTTATTATAGTGCTGGCAACACTTGGTGTCATTGACAAAAAGTTTTACTTCTCGTGTTCTTTTTTGAGTTTTGTGTTTCTGGACTACAATTTTTCGAACATGTATATGTGAGGATAATATGCCAAAAGTCATTAATTTAATTAATCATGTAACAGTTTATTTCATGTTATCGTTAAAATTAGAAGTAAATAAGGGGTCAACTTTAAAGAACTATAACTGGTTTTGGTGTACTTCTAATAGAAAACTAATTATTGCCATCAAATTCTGTTTTTTTTTAAATGATATTTCATCTTTATCGGTCTCATTTGGTAGGTACGGAACCCTAAATGTGCGAAGTCCGACCCGTACTTGGCCGGTTATTGGATTGTTCTTGGATTGTTAAAATATCTGTGGCTGATCTTAATAGGCCTTCGTAAATGACAAGTGTTGGATTTCATTATAAGTTTCAAACAGAGGCGTTTTTTTTAAAGGATCTGTGACTTCAGAAAAATCTGGCTTCTGTGAAAAAAATCAAATTAAAATATATTACAGTTGACCCGCGATACACATAAACAGCATGTAACAAAAACCCTGTCCGATCCAATAATGACGTATTCCTGGTTTAACATACGTACTAGGAAATGTTGTAAAAAAAAATGTAACTCATAAAAACCAAAAGTTATAGATTTTTATAAAATATGCGAAATTTAACACTAAATATGGAAAATTTTCATACGTTGACAACACTCCACCGGCCGGTGCAATCTTTTCATTTATTTACCTATTTTTATTTCAAAAGATACCGCCCTGCACTAGCCGCGCGTGTAGGCACTCTGTCTCGCTCCGCATCTTTCAAACGAAATAATATTTGAACTTTGTCGAACGCTCAGTGTTGCCTTTGACAAGTTTTTCTTTTTATTTTAAATTAATTATTTTCATCGGGGACAATAATTATCTCGTATCCATTAAATGATTACGTATATGTGTACGCAGTACGATACCAAGTGATACCCTTCAGGATCGGACAGGATTTTTGTTAAATATTGTATGTACAATTGACCCGCGGTAATCAGATAAACGTTTTGCAACGTATCATCGAATTTGTTGGACTATAGAGTACGTCCACAAACCCCTTGTAGGCTCGACTTTCTGTAAAGGACTACTTTATAATACGACAAAATCAAAATCAAAATCAAAAGTCATTTATTCAAACTAGGCTGAGAACCAGCACTTTTTGAACGTCAAAGTTCTACATAAAGACAGTCCCCCAAAAAACGCCCGCCCGTCACCACTTCCTAGTGTTTTAGCTGTGAAGAAGAAGTGGCCAACAAACTCCCCAGCAACACATCTGTCTGTTAAGTTTTAAGAACTTGAATCTATATAATTCTAAGCAACAATCTTAACATTATGTAAAACAGAAAAATAAATATATGCCGTCTAAAATATAATCATAAAATTAAATAAAATAATCCGCCACTTGCCAGCTAGCACACTCAATCATGCCATTAAAAACCAACTCAAGCATAAACACTAAACCAAATTAAAGAAGCCTCCATACATAACTGGTGTGCCTGCTTACAAGAACAAAGATTGAAACAAACAACTAATACATACCTATATAATCAGTAAAATTAATATAAAGTAGTACCATAATATACTGTAAGGGATCTAGTGAATGAAACAACACAATAGATTGTATAAGTTTCTTAAAAAGTAATCGTCAATAACGCTCTAGTAATTGTAAAAAATAACTAAACAAATATGGATGTCGATCAACTTAGGTGTCATACTGTTATAGGCATCCACCGTCTGATCAGCACCAGGCCCGAGAGTCGACGGCGCGTAGTGTTCCACGCGCGCCTCAAAGAGTTCTCAGCAATAAAGACGGGGCTCGTCATGGCCGATGCCTGCCCAGGGGTTGAGGATAAATTCGAAATAGAGTTAACCCGCCCCTGGGCATTCAGGGCATAAAGAAACTGGGGTGGGTTTTAGTCAGTAAGAGTGACACGCCCTCCCGCTCCACCCATAGCGAGAGATATCATTGGATGACTTCCCACCCGACAAAAAAAAAATACTGTTATAGGCATGTCGCATTATAGGAGCCGGCTTAGACAGGGGTTTGTTGCGAACAGATCTAGGATTTATTCTTATCAATATTACTTTTACATTCCTATAAAAGTCACTCGCGCCTATCGGCCTGAAAGCCGACCTAAATCTATACGACAATCTTATTTATTTCAAATCTCGATTTTTATTATTGTTCCTTTTAACTATAATGTGCCATTTTTTCTTAAACTCTTTTGGTAGGTGAATGATCTCGAGATGAAAGAATCTTTACACTATTTTATGAGTAGAATCTGTAACTAGGGACACTGGGATTTTTTGTAGATGTTTGTTTCCACTCAACCAAGGACATTTAAACTCGAATAACGTCTTTAGGCGCAGTTATATGCCAATGACCTTGAGTGGTTAGCTTGCGTGTGCTGTGTGCTGAGCTCACGCAACTAGTCGTACGTCTACCCAGTAACAGGACTCGGCTATCAAGGAGCGCTTTCCCAAATTAGAAGCATTATTCATTTATTATTCATAAAACAACAGGTATTATACTAAAACATGTAAGTATACCAAAAGATAAATAGTTAAATTATCTTTAAAATGGTGAAGGTTTCATAAAAATACGCTCAATAAATTTTGCGTGATTCTCAATTTTTTATCCGCGTTAAACATATCTTTATAAATTAATTACACTATGCTATTAATTAATAATTTCATATATTCACATATTAAATTACTCAGAAAATGATCTAAAGTAACATAATTTTTCAAAGAAACTTATGTACTCGTTTAGACGTGATGTTCAATTGAAAATCATTAAAAGTCGTATAATTGTGCCTTAAGAGATGTTTCTTGTGCCAAAGGTTTTGCCCAAACTTAAAATTATGATTAAAAAATTCAGACAGCAACTGACTGCCAATTCTTTTTACGAAGGTAATAAAATTATCCATTACTCCTAGACAAGCTTGCAAGGAATACCAAGCAGCTAATGAAATTAGTGTTTCTTCATTACCAGATAGTACCTAGTTTCATAAAACAACCTAATACCTTTAAAATGTTCCTGACAAAAATTGCAAACAGCAAAGAATTTCTATTTCTTCAAGGCGCACCAGATAAAACTTAAAGGATATTTTTAAATTCTCCGACGCGAGGCGATGGAAACTGAATACAGAATTTGCTAGCACTTACGAAAATCAAGTGTTTTAGAAATGTTACTGGTCGAAGTGGTTTAAAGAATTTATAAGTAAATGCGACACCGCTTTATTACCTACTCGTGTGTTATATCTAGGCACACCTACTATCAAACCATATAAAAGTGACATCAACCAAATACCTTTCTGTTTGTTTTTGGGGGAAAACCTTCTAAAGGCGCCTGTACTCCACTCACCGTCTCCACTCTGAGCGCTTTTTTTTTCCTTTTTTTTTTGGGGTTGGACAATCATCCAATGACATCTCCCACTCTAGGTGAAGCGGGAGGGTGTGTCAGACTCTTACTGACTAAAACCCACCCCTGTTCCTTACCTGCCCTGAGTGCCCAGCGGCGCAGTAACTCTGTTTCGAATTAATCCATATATTTATCCATATTCATAATTACATGGACGGTACAAAAAACAGACAAAAAACCCGAGTACAATAAAATTCTTAACACAAAACTCTCCATTAATATCAAAAACGTAAAAATCATCCAAAAATACCGCAACTATCAAAATAAATATGATTAGAAATCTTACTAAACTTTGTCGTAGGTAGAAGTTATAAAAGTGTCATTACTAAAACCGATGCCTACAAACTTTGCCTATATCGCAAACTTTATTACGCCGAAATCGAATTTACCTCATTGGTCTTATGGTGTTCTGGTCCAAGGAATCAGGCAGTTTCTGGCTTGAAGCCAACATTGGAAACTACTGCTCTTTTTACATTTAATACTCTTAAGTTTGATGTAGTGTACTGGCCAACTTATAAGGAAACTGAGATTAATACCGTTTATGTTGCTAAGAGGTTTAGCTCAAATTGCTTTCTGGGAAAATTGGGTTACAAGCTTTTTTAGTTTTCTTGTAAGATGTTTCAAAGAAGAGTCTCCTAAATTTTGTAGGTATGAGGTGTCAAAGTATAGCAAATAAATCATCATTATCATCTTTTCAGTGGAAAGACGTTCTCTGCTGTGCATAGGCCGCCACAAGCGTATCTTTATTGACGGTCTTGTTCCTCTCGCATCTAGCGGACTTTTTTTTTGTGGGGTGGGAAATCATCCAGTGACATCACCCGCTCTGGGAGGAGCGTGGGCGTGTCAGACTCTTACTGACTAAAACCCACCCCTGTTCCTTCCCTGCCTTAGTGCCCAGGGGTGCGGTAACTCATGTTGAGAATTTAACCGCTATCCCAAGGCATGCAGGCACCGGCCACGATGGGCCCCGTCAGTGGTGGCTGACAATCATCTCTTTGAGGCGCGCGTGGAACACTACGCGCCGTTGACTCACGGGCCTGGTGCTGATCGGACGGCGAGCTACCCACTGCTCGCCGTCCGTAGGCCCGATAGCGGACAACATAACATTCTTTTTTGCTTGCCTACATTATGTCCCACTGATGGGCAAAAGCCTTTCTTTCTCCTTCCAAACCTCTCTGTTTTGGGCGATTTCTGACCAAATTTGAACATTATAGCCCCCGCAAACATGAATAGATCAATACACAACAATATACCTACCAATAACATAACAATATCTCATGAAAACTTAAATAATGATTTTTCCAAACTAAATACATATTTTGCCTGCTTGTTCTCTGATAATGTAAATCTACAAAACATTAATTATCCGAAATAGAACATACTCCAATTTTTCAGCTACAAATCTCTGATACAAAGCGAAAATAAAACACAAAAAAAACAATAATGTGACAGTCGTTTGACAACTCGTGCAATTCAGAGCCATTGTGAGTCGCTTCCGTGTAAATAATTTTTAATTTCCTCTTATAATTTTCATTCTCTCCCTGTAGCCCCGTAAATGTCAGTAAATATAGCTTTATTTTCAACTCGAAGCATTCATGAGCAAGTTTTTATTATGCCCATGTCGTTTGTCACTCTGAGACAGAGGGAAGCGTTAATTTGACAGGGGATCTCATGCCATACTGACCCAGTTGTGTACTGGATTACTTTATTCTACGTGTTGGCTTGTCACAATTTTTCGAATCGTTATAAATTGTGTTGGAACGTTATCTCTGTGTCAGCTGTTTGCGAGCTATGCTTGTGGATTTTCTTTTTAGACAGTGTTTTGTTACGTCACTTTTCTGTGTCTCGTTCATCATAAATGTAGAAGGGAGATGATAAGATGTAATGTCCAAGCGTTTGACCGTTGTTTTATTTTTTATTTAATTGATTCGGTTTAGAAAATCCTTCCCTTCTATGATAATATTACCTATACTCACTCAACCTTTCGCAATAATTGCGACCAATACTCATGCTTTTGGTAAAACCATGAATCATAAGTTACTAACAACTCTGTAAGCATTTTCCTCGGGAATAAAGTTAAAAATAAACACTATCAAAGGACACAGACCTGGCCAAGGTAGTTTAAAAGGTCGTAAATATTTGAGCAAGCAATTCCCAATTCCGGGAGTGCATATATCTGACAGATGAAAAGTTCATAACTAGGAAACTAATTGGTCCCAAACGGCCCGATAGTCATAGTAGATGACTCCTACGGGACGAAATAAACCTGTGAATATGCAGGAATATTTGTACTTTGTTTAAGGTACACAGTAGTGTTATGATTGTTCTGTTTACTTTCCCCGTTCTTCTTTTTCATTTGTTTTTCTGCGTGCTCTTTATTATTTACTGCTGTAAGGCCTTTTTAAAGGCCATCATAACTTTGACATTTTGGCACATAATTTTGTGAGGATTACTTTGCTGACTTTGCGTTGTTATTCATAGTTTTCTTTTTCTGGAGAACTTCCTGACATTTAATTTGAATTTTACTTGTAGGCTCTAAAGACTTTTTAAATAAATGGTAACTGTGCTCTTCTTTATGTTTGTTAAAGTATGTGTGTGTGTGTGTATGTGTGTGAGTATGTGTGTCCTTTGTGCTCTTCTATCTGTATTTGATTTTTCTTTTGTTATTGTTTTTGTGTGTGCATAAATAAATAAAAAATAAAAGTCGACGAACTATATGTAGGGTATCAAAATAAGAGGTTTGAGAGGGCCATTCCAAAAATATAGCTCACTAAAACGTAGTTATTTAAGTTCAATAATTGATTTCATGCCACCAACTGCATCAGGCTGCTTAAAAAGTGACTTGTTTGGAACTTTTTAGTTAATTTTTTACAGTCGGATTTTTTGAAAACCTTAATTTTTTTTTTCTACATTTTGGTGAGCTGTATTTTTGGAATCGCCTCCTCAAACCCTTTATTTTGATACCCCACATATAGTTCGTCGACTTTTATTTTTTTTCACAATATGGCGTCTGGTTGCCGCCATATTGTATTTTGATTACTGTCATGTCTTTAGTAGCATTTACAAGAGCAAGTTGAATCAATTGACGTAAGAATTATCAAAATTGGCCCACGCTTTTGGTCTCTATATTATCTATAATGCCTCAAAAGAACAAATATACATACATAAATACATACATACACATACATATATAGGCAGATAAACACATTACCTTCCCTTGCGTCGCCCAGTCAGGTAAAAAACGCTAAAGTTGGTGTTTATAGTATTTATATTATCTAGTCTTATTTAAACTGACTATCTTTTCTACAGAATTTGGAGTACTAATCTCGGACTTAACTATTTAATCTATTCCAAGCTTACTAATCCTGTTTAAATTAAACTTTTGGCTCTGTTACAAATGAATGACACAGATTCACTTCCTCCTGCCCAGGGGTCGTGGATAAATTCGACACCGAGTTACCGCGCCCCTGGGCACTCAGGGCAGGGAAGGAACAGGGGTGGGTTTTAGTCAGTAAGAGTCTGACACGCCCTCTCGCTCAACGCAGAGCGGGAGTCATGGGCTGATTTCCCATCCCAAAAAAAAAAAGATTCACTTCCTAGATTTAAAGCCCTCATCTACACACGTTCTACAAAATTTAAAATGATTTAAGAGCGAATTAAAAAGTGATTTACTCGTAGCAGCCACTACTCTCACACACGATTCCACTAAATTGAAAACAGCTGCCGTCAGCCCATAAAATAGCATCCTCCAAACATAAGCGTTGACGACCACTTTCGGATATGAAAACCAAAATATAATGACACGTCTTCCCTTCCCCTAATTGGTGGAAGCCAAGCACCGACAGTGAGATTACAGGGGTCAAATTAAATCAGTCGTGTTGTATTCAAAGAGCGAGTGCGATTTTATGATCCGTGAATATCGCGCAGGCATTTCTAGATGTTCGGATCACATTTTTATTGTTATGGAAATACGAGTTTCCCGTTAGTTGGAAATTTCAAAAGGGTCGATTAGGATGTCTGGTTTTGAAGGTTCTGCACAATACCGTGCCCCCCTCCTTATTTGTAAGATGTACCCCTCGGTTGAATTGGGCTGCATTCCTTTCAAGGGTTTCCAGAATTTTTAGCCCGGAGATTTCTTTGTGATGTTGGAGTGACTTTTAAAGTTCGCGGTATTGAATTATGGTTGGTACGCTCGATTGAATTTTTACTACGCAGTGAAATTTTTTCTTCTAAACTCTCACATTTTTTATGTATTGGGGCTTTATGAATACGTGTTGATTTATTTAGTTACGAAAGTTAATAAATTATCCCTTTTCAAAACTTAAATGTGATAATGCAGATATTTATGAATATTTATGCGCACAGAGCACAAAATAGACTGATGCATTTTTTTTTTATTCAGTACTTATAGGGAAACAAATGACGGCAATGGGCTTTGTCAATCTCATATAGCATAATGTGAATGCGAGAACTATGTAGGTCGTTAAATTTACGTAGATTTTATGATTGTCTGGCAGTTTGAGTACTTTTGCGGCCTACCCAAATGTCATTACTTTGGTATTGTTCGTCGGTTCGTAGAGCTCCTCAAAGTTTTGAGTTGAGCTTCACGAAAACTGACAAATGCTTGCACTGTCTGGACAGGTCTACACAAATCTGCATGTTGCTTTCCTCAAAAGCTCATCCCAGACATTAACGTACATGGTTCTCAGATGATTTGACCAGTACATATTGTGTGGATTTGAACACTTTAAAATAGACTTTGACCTCTGAGTTGGTTTCGGTGCTTCTTCTCAGGATACTCAGCTAGGAAACACCGGGCTCATCTAGCTAAAACTGACAAAAAAAAATGTTGACGTGTAAAAGTGTTGATAAAACCTACTTATATAAATAAAATCATTTATCATTTAATGCTTTCATTTATGAACTAGCTTCTGCCAGCAGATTCACCCGCGTGGAATTAGTACTTCCCCCGTTATAAACTTTCAACCCCTTTTTCACCCCCTTAAGGGTTGAATTGCGAATAACCCTTTCTTAGTGGGTACCTCCTCTTCACAAAGAATACACCCTCTAATTTTCATGTCTCTAGACCACGGTTTAGGCTGTGCGTTGATATATCAGTCAGTCGGTCAGTCAGGACTTTGAATTTTATATATACAGATTATAATACTGCTGATACCTTTAAAATGTTTTCTAATGGTGCTCAAAAAACAGGCTGTGCCTAATTTAGAGCGAACGATGGATACTAAAAGTGTGGATACTAAAGTCATGCTAAAACCAAAATGCTTACTTTAAGAAAATTTACATTCGCCGTCTGGATATAAAAAGACCCTTTAAACTCGGACTCAGCCAAATTTTTTCTGACCATTACACAAATGCTGACTTAAAACAGCATTACGGACACGTGTTACAGCCATTCAAAGTCTAGGCTGCAACAAATGAAGCCAAGTTCTGGTCGTACAAACTATGGAATCGACTGACGAAATTTTATTGAATTTTCCGTCCAATATAAGAGCCAAGTCGTTATTGATGGACGTGGCGTGACGTGGCATCAGCGTTAAAATGGCGCTTTTTCCGAAAAGCTACTTCAAATATGAAATAAGTAAAACTCTGGATACCAATTTAAGATTTTTACGATTTATACTAAAAATATTGCTGAAATTCGCTGGAAATAGGTAAGCTTTGTTGATTTTGGGTTAAAAGCATGACGTAAATTCACTTCTACTCAGGCTTTTGTTTTTCTTTCTTTTGCTGATTGAAAAAAGATGATTGAAGAAATTGTAATGTATAGAAATACCTAGTCGATCTTTAAATTGACTTCTAATTTCTCGGAAATCTTTTTAAAGATTTTAAATATGTGATCACGTACTTTCCAATTCAAGCACTACCAACAAATGGTAGATTTTTGTTGAAGTAAAAAAAAACTACCATTTTACAGGGTACACTCAATATTTTAAGGTCCTACTACCGGCCAAGTGACGCCCTAATTGAATAAAAAATCGTAGCATAGCATAGAAAATAAATATTAAAGAATACAACGTCACGTTTGTGACAAAAACGGCCGTTTCTGACACTTTTGCCTACTACTTTGGATACGAAACATTCTGAAACCTGTTTTAACAACGTAAAAATACTTTATCCTCATTGTAACAAACGTGACGTTGGATTCTTCAATATTTATTTTCTGTGCTATACTACAATATTTTATTCAATGAGGGCGCCACTTGGCCGGTAGTAGACCCTTAACCTACAAATTTTGATGCTGCACGCTCCCCCTAAATTACATGCCAAACATTTTAGCTGCCCAATTGGTGATGGAATACGGAACAATGTTTCATATCAAATTTGGGACAACTTTGTATCTTTTTAGGAAGGCATATCGATCACCAGCGCTGGAGATATGAGAAAATCGCATAACTGGTGTTCGATGAATTATTTGATAGATCGACGATCGACTTGAGTAGGTACTATTATGGTACATGGTACAAAATGCTTCGATAACGTATATTTCAGTGAACGGATTGATTGATCACTTACTACAGATTTTTGTATGGAATAGTTAACCTGATTAGTTTGGGTAAGCCTTGACATTTTCTCATACTACCTCGTAAAAAATCGGCTAAGTGCGTGTCGAACTTCGTACATTTAGGATTCCAAACCAAATGTATTCTTGACTATTTGTATGGCTTTGGGTCAACAAGATGCTTATACTGTGAAAATTTGAATACTTTAGCTCCAACCGTTTGCCTGTAATATCTGTGTGATAGAACGACGGGCAGGCAGGCGGACAGACACGTGAGTGACAGCAATAGGGCTCCGTTTGGACCGTTCGGGTATGGAACCCTAAAAAAGAGGAAAACCATAAGAAGGTCTAAATCACAGTAAGAAAAACCGATGCTGCAGTTTCCCTATACCTTTTAATAAACCTGCGGAATATACCTTTAAATATTATTTTTCAATACACTTAGATCCTCATAAACCGTTTTATACCCCACCGCTTTTAGGCTTGCAATGCGGCGCACTTTTCGCATTAGTACAGAAAAAGGCGGCGACCAGCCTCCATTTTTTTTTTGTGGGACATCTCGCAGTTCAACCTCTGAGGTTGTCGGCTGCTCAACCAGACTTGCCACAATTTATTATATTTATAGTAAGTAATAAAATCTTTACATACCGAGACTCCTCCGTGCCTCGGAAAGCACGTTTTGGATTACTTCTCACCCCACAACAAAAAAACGCGGTTGGTCCCGGCTGTCAATCGTGGATCTTTGACAGTCGTTACGGGTCGTCAGGAGCCCGAAAATCTGACAACCAGTCTTGCCAAGAGGTATCGTATTACCCAGTAACTGGGTTGTGGAGGTCAGATAGGCAGTCGCTCCATGTAAAATACTCGTATTCAGCTGCATCAGGTTAGACTGGAAGCCGACCCTTTTTTTTTGTGGGAAGGGTAATCATCCAATGACTTCTCAGGGCGTGTCAGACTCTGACTGACTAAAACCCACCCTTGTACCTGCCCTTAGTGCCCGGAGGCGAGATAACTATGTTTCGAATTTATCCTTAACCCCCGGGCAGGCATCGGCCATGACGGGCCCCGTCCTTATTGCTGACAACTCTTTGAGGCACGCGTGGAACACTACGCGCCGTCGACTCTCGGGCCTGGTGCTGATCGGACGGCGAGCTACTCATTACTCGCCGTCCGCAGGCCCGGGTGGAAGCCGACCCTAAGATAGTTGGGAAATGGCTAGGAGATTGATTGATTGTATCAAGTGAGTCACGCTACAGCCACCACCAAGGTTCATTAAAAAATTACCAAGCCATTTCTCATAATTATTTGTTACTAAATATTATGTTTATATATAAGTACTACTTATTTTAGGGTTCCATACCCGAAGGGTCCAAACGGAGCCCTATTGTTATCACTTCGAGTTCGTCTGTCTGTCCGTCGTCTGTCACACAGGTTTTACAGCCAAACGGTTGTAGCTAGTCTTCAAATTTTCACAAAATATGCATCTTGTTGACCCAAAGCCATTCAAATAGTCAAAAATATATTTGGAACCCTTATAGTACGAAATCCAACACGCACTTAACCGCTTTTTTTCGAGTATTTGTGTTAAAAAAAGTCGTTTGAGACACGTAAGTAATTTTCACTGCAGTTTTTCGGGTAAAAATTGACCTCGCCTTCGGATCAACTGCAATGAAAAAGTTTGCTAACTTGCATCAAATTTGTCAACCAAGGAGGTAGAAAAACCACTTGAAACAAAGGCAATCAAAAACATGTAGCAGTCCACTGCAGGTAATAAGCCTCTCCAAAGTTACGCCACAACACCTGGGGGTCAATTCTGTAAAATAACTAACTTGTCAATAGTGTGTCGGTAGTGTGTCAGTGGTGTCTCAATGGAATAGTCATTAACATTTGGTATTCTATAAATTATTTATGGTCATTGACTTGCCACTGTAGTGCCATTGAAACGCCATAATACGACTATTGTAATAATTGTCACAGAATTGGGCCCCTGACCCTCGACTGCCGCATCCAGTCTATACCGTTGTAAAATCGTGCGTTCGCCTAGCCTCCTTACACCTTCTTACATCACAAAAACTTGAAATAGCCTCGACAACACTACTCTTAAATGTCCAAACAGTCTTGATAGCAATAAACACCCCACATTACTCGCACACCATTTATTACACAACCAACTAGCAGAATATAGGTAGTATAGTCACGAGCAAAAATATATACACAAGCAAACTTTACTTGTAACCTCGAGTAAGATCGTAAGTATTTCATGAAATCATGACATTTGGCATCAATTCTAACTGAGGGAGATTGATGTTTTTAATGATTACAGTTCCGTTAATACGTACTTCCTACGGCCGCGAATCATATTTTGACCAACATACAATCTGATACTGTCCTGCAAATTGCAAAACACGTAAGAAAATTTGAATTTCGCAGGCTAACCTGGAGCTTTCACCTTAAGGGTCTTCTACGGGCCAAGTGGCGCCCTCATTGAATAAAAAATCGTAGCATAGCGTAGAAAATAAATATTAAAGAATCCAACGTCACTTTTGTTACAAAGAGGACAAAGTATTTTTACGTTGTTAAAACAGGTCTCAGAATGTTTCGTATCTAAAGTTGTAGGCTAAAGTGTCAGAAACGGTCGTTTTTGGCCCGTAGTAGGGCCTTAAGATACTCGAGCTTACAAGTAAAGTTTGCTTGTGTAGATATTTTTGCTCGTGACTGTACACAAACCACACGTTGATTTGATCCGGAACAAATAAATCATGGTCCTAAACGAACCTTCGCTGTTTAAATATGCGGCCTCCCCAGGGTTTCGCGCAAAACAACGCAGTCATGCATTTTTAGTCAGTGTTGCACTACGAGTGAACAAATATGATGGCAAATTACGGGTTAATTTGATGGGGAAGTGACTTTTTTTTTTTGTGGGGTGGGAAATCATCCCATGACATCTCCCGCTCTGGGTGGTGCGGGAGGGCGTGTCAGACTCTTACTGACTAAAACCCACCCCTGTTCCTTCCCTGACTGAGTGCCCAGGGGTGCGGTAACTAATTTTCAGAATTTATCTGCTACCCCTAGGCATGCAGGCACCGGCCACAATGGGTCCCGTCAGTGGTGGCTGACAACATCTCTTTGAGGCGCGCGTGGAACACTACGCGCCGTCGACTCACGGGCCTGGTGCTGATCGGACGGCGAGCTACCCACTGCTCGCCGTCCGCAGGCCCGGGTATGGCGAAGTGACTGGATTTAATTTTGCTGGTCTTTGATACATACTATGAATATAATTTACTTAAAATAATAATAATTACCGCTAGTGGTGTGCCGTAAGGTTTATTCAGTGAAACCGGGTTCCGAGGTTTTTACATTTTATGTATTACGTCACTACCACTACTATTCACTACTACGTAAAAAGTCGTACTTAGAAAGTACATTAATTCAATTTAAGGCGCAGTTATACGACTTCTAATGATTATTAATTGAACATCACGTCTAAACGACTAGTCTTATTTTGAAAAAAATATATGTCACTCTAGACAATTTTCTTCATAGTTCGATGTGTGAATATTTGAAATTACTTTTTTATAAGATAGTGTAATTAATTTGTAAATTTATGTTTAACGCTAATAAAAAATTGAGAATCACGCAATAACTTTTAAAAATCATTTAATTATTTTTTTTTAGTATACGCGTTTTAGTATAATATCTGTTGTTTCATGTATAATAAATTAACAATGCGTCTAATTTCGAACAGCGCTCCTTGATGGGTGAGTCATATTACTGGGTGGGCGTACGACGCGTTACGTGAGCTCAGCACAGAACACGCAAACTAACCACTCAAGGTCGTTGGCAGTTTTTTTTTTAATATCGCCTTAAGGCTTTTCTTTCTAGAAAACCCTGGAAAAGGCTGAACGAACTCCCTATGGATCGCAGGAGTGCTCGATAGAGTTACCGCGGCCCTAGCACAGGCAACTGAAGGAACATGGGTGGGTTTTAGTCAGTAAGAGTCTGACACGCCCTCCCACTCCACTCAGAACGGGAGAAGTTATTTGATGTTTTCCTATCATATAAAAAAAAAAACTAAAAATAAAGCTGTATGTGCAGTTGATGACGGAAATATAATCAGTTGTAATTAATTTGGAAAACACAATCATCAAGTAACATGTGACGAGGGCTGGAAGCTGATGGTGATGATACCAGACTCTTGGTAATCATACTGGATGAATTTTCAAAGTCAATAATATTTACCAAACTCTTGGTAATCATACTGGATGAATGTTCAAAGTCAATAATATTTACCAGACTCTTGGTAGTCATACTGGATGAATGTTCAAATTTAATAATATTTACCAAACTCTTAGTAATCATACTGGATGAATGTTCGAAGTCAATAATATTTTCCATTAACTTCTGCCAGCGGCTTCGCCAGCGTTGAATTATTACGTTCCTCATTTTAATTATTAGTCTATGTTAGCACATTTAGTAATAATTCCAGACTATAATCTATCTCTGTGCCAAATTTTATCGAGATCCCTTCAGCGTTCAGCCATTCCAGCGTGATTGATTAATAAACTTCCATCCATCCATTCACACATTTGTTACATTTATAATATACTAGCTGTTACCCGCGTCTTCGTCTGCGTACGCGTCCGCGTCATAAAATTGATAATTCTGTGCTTGCGATTCATTCAGAACTTTCAAATAAAGCTACTTATAGTCAAAACGCCAATTACAATCAGTAAATATGTCATCTGGCTAGCCTTTTCCCTACTATCTTGGGGTCGGCTTCCAGTCTAACCAGACGCAGCTGAATACCAGTATTTTACATGGAGCGACTGCCTATTTGACCTCCACAACCCAGTGACTGGGTAATACCATACCCCTTAGTAAGACTGGTTGTCAGACTTTCGGGCTTCTGATGACCCGTAACGACTGTCAAAGATCCACGAGTGACAACCGGGACCAACGGCTTAACGTGCTTTCCGAGGCATGGAGGAGTCTCGGTATGTAAAGATGGTCACCCATCCATGGACCAACCCCGGCAAGCGTAGCCTAACCTGATAGATCGACCCGTGCGGCTGTTATTACTTTAGCCACGAGCTTCTCAATCAGTAAATATGTATGTCATATTATGTCTTATGACCAGATGTGTGAACTTCAACAACGCAGAAGGAGTATGCAAGGATCGTAACCGCTACAGATCGTAGTTTCTGCCGATCTCATGGGAAAAGACGAGTTTATATATATTTGTAGTTTATAATGTTATGAGTAGGAATATAAGGATAGTATGATTCATAAAACTTCATTTTAAAAGTTCCTTTTAAACACATCCACAGCCTGACACACAAACAAGCAGCACATACTTGACAAAGTATCCAGACTTTTTCGTACAAACGCTAAATACGTGATTTATGCAGGAGACTTGTTGAAACACTCAAGTAACGGTTCAAATCTCGCAGAAAAGCAAGATGAATGTGTGCTGCACATTTGATGCCTGAAAATGTGAGACGGCGGCGACTGCAGATTGTTTTTAGGGTTCCTTGAGCAGAACTGTTAATAAAAAATATAAAATCTTAGGAGGGCCAATATAAAGTGATATTCTGTCAGCTTAAACAAGAAGAAGAAGTTCAAAATTTTTGTCAAAAGCTACCAAAATGTCAACTAAAAATATGTAAACCTAGCAAATCTAAAAATATGTAACTATTGACAAAGTCAAAATTAACATTCATCATCATCTTCCTGCCCGTATCCCATGTTACTATTTGTCGGCGCAACACGTTTTTTTCTCCCATTCTGTCCTGTCAGCCGTCACGCTATCACCAACTCCCTTTTCTTTCATATACTCCTCACACAATCCATCCATCTTTTCTTTGGCCTTCCTCTCCCTCGCCATCCATCCACATTTATATTCATATCTCTTTTAGTTACGAGTACATGTGTTTCATCATTCATCTTCACATTACTGTCTTTTTTTGAGCCCAAGAAGCAGACAAAACATAAGATTTGTCTTGGAAATGCTTTTCTTCTAGTTTAAATAAATAAATGTCAACAAAATACCCAAAATTTCTTGGATACCTACCAGTAACGACATCAGCAAAAATGCTGGGAATCAACTAAATCCGAAAGACCTAGAATAAAGCACACTATAACAAATATTATAACAAAACCGCAACATGATATTAATCTTCTTAGTAGATGATTCATAAAATTATGATACTGACAAGTTGATTCATATGGTATTAAAAACATATCAATCTAAATAAGAAAACAAATATTTAAGACCTGTTCTCAGAAAATTGTGAGCTCGGTATTCAAATCCAAAATGAATCACTAAACTATTCACATTTTTGATTAAGTCTTCAGATTATTTTGGTGGATAAAGAAGTTCTTGAAAGCTGAAGAAAATTGGCTTTCGAGGTTGTAGACACGTGGGAGGAGATGAATACGGCAGTTATTGCGCCGATAGTTGTGACGGAAAAAGGCTTAGTAGCCAAGAGCGTCAACCAACATGTGAGGAGGCTCTCGTTGGGCAGTTGGATCAAGGGCTTGATCCAGAAAGCAGTACTCCTGTTAACGGCACTTATTGTTAGGAGATTCTTCTCTCAGGAGCCCTGACCACCGGTAGCTTGAACCCTATTCCCGATACCGGTGGGCTACTATTTATGAGATGTTTTTGCCGTAAGTGTCAAGTTGTGACAGCCAGTAATGTGTGTGTAGGTGTAAATATTATTTTCACCGTAATGCCAAAATATAAGTACATAATACGGAACCAAAAATAAAGGTGCCACACAAAATCTCAATTTTAAACTTCACAAGTTTTCAGGCATGCGAATTACGAGAACACACTTCAGAAAAGGTATTTTCGAAATGAAAAACGAACTAAGTTGTGCTTTCTTATTCTCTTTGGTAACCGTATTGAAATGCATCAAATAGGATTGAGCGTACGAACGAAAGGAGAGAGCAAAATTGTTGGTAAATTTTGAGGAAAAGCTTCTAAAGGTCTCACGAATGTTTTGCGGTTTAATTGCAAACATTTCTTAGATCTTAAGGTGGATGCGCCAGTGTAACCCGCGAAATTCAAATTTTCTTACGTTTTTGCAATTTGCAGGGCAGTGTCAGGTTGTGTCTAGGTCACAATTTGATTCGCGGGCGTAGCAAGTATGTATTTATAGAATTATAATCATTCAAATCATCAATACATGTCTCTCAGTTAGAATTGATGCCAAATGGCATGATTTCATGAAATACTTACATTTGGCATCTATTCTAACTGAAAGAGTTGTATTGATGATTTTAATTTTAATTGCTACGGCCGCGAATCAAATGTTGACTAAGATATAACTGACCTGCAAATTGTAAAAGACGTAAGAAAATTTGAATTTCGCGGGGTACCCTGGAGCATTCACCTTAAATACTTTTGTGCTAATTACGATTTAGTGTTGATGCCAATGACGACAATACACGTACACAGTTATAACACACAGTACATAAGTATTTATCCACCAGTGTCAAAACACGGATGATTTTCTTTCAACTTTTTTCTGATGATTACATTCTGCCAGTTTCCATCTTTGGCGCTTCCTCATTATCAACCCAATTACTTACAATGTGTCAATCCATTGTGAGTAAAATAAACATATTTTCTTTCTTTCATATCCATTCAACCCCAGTTAGTTTTTTTGCCCTTTATCTTGATCTTGATCTCCATTTGACCATGACCTTAATCCATCTGCCTGTTAACGTCTAGCCAAATCCTGAAAATAAAAGTAATTACATTAGTAAGTTTTGATATCATAGTAGCTCATCCGACATTGCCGAGACAGAGCAGCGAATTCGTGGAATCCCGGGATAAAAGTATTAACTTTAATATAAACAAACTGCTTTATATTATTAGGTATCCTATTATCATTCGTTAAATTCAGATTACGAGTGCTATGAACTGCGGTATATAATACAAACAGCCATTAGAGAGACTAACCAACTCGAGTAACGGCCCATTTATATGTAAATTTAGCAGTACAAAGATAATTTAAGGGATTTTACTTCTTAAGATCTATCTAAGGTCATAGGTGAGGATAAGAAGGGTAGGATATAAATGGTCCAAGTTTGAAATGTCAGCTATTTTGAGTAGACCTTTTATGATAAGAAGTAGGAAGATTAGTACGGGTTTAGATTGTATGATAAAGAAGGGATGATTCATGGGTATAAAAATAAGAATTATAATTCGTCTGTAAGTTAGATTATCAAAAAATATTGGACACGTATTTTCTCCTTGTTAAATAATCGAAAACAATCCAATAACAAAGCACAATTAAAACAGATAGTCAAGAAAAATAAATCTCAGAATATTACTAGCTTTTTGAATCCTTCACAAGTGAATCCCGTGCCTAAAGCCTGTACAAGTCGGAATAACCAGGAACTTCCAATGAACTGAACTACCCTCTCTCCATCTTCATCTCTCCCAACACGGCTGGTCCCCGTGGGAGACGTAGACCAAAACCCTCTAGAGGAAATATTTAATTTACAGTAATAAGGAGCGAATTAGAAATAATGAGTGGGATGTATAAAACAGAATGGAAAATAACAATATAACATCAACAAAATCAAAATAAACAATAAAATGTCATCCTAACAGATTTAGCAAGTACCAATGAGAATAAAAGAGAAGAGACGAAAATTGAAATCTCTAGAGGAGGCCTTCACCTTCAACAAACGAAGGCTTCTTACTAGCATAGAAAGTAGATTAAGTTAGTGTTATAGCAGTATAGTACAGTTAGTAATTCTTAAATAAGTTGCTGTACCAAACCAACAACAATGACAAAAATAAAACGCATCAAAGTTCAGGAGTGGGGGCTTATTACGTCACTTTTAGGTAAAAAGTCATTTTTGTGACGGACGTGAGGTCATACGTGTGACGTCATGCATTATTTCAACTCACTGTGTGGTACTGTTTTTAGGGTTCCAAAAATACAAATGAAAAAAAGGAACCCTTATAGGATCACTCGTGTGTCTGTCTGTCTGTGCGTCTGTCACAGTCAATTTGTTCCGAATCTGCTAGACCGATAGAGTTGAAATTTGGCACGTCCGTGTTTGGGTCACAGATATTCATGTGTATGAATATCTGTGACTCAAACACGGACGTGTACTCTAAATCAATTAATTTGGATTATGGGGGTCACTTTTGGGGGGAAAATCAAAAAATTAAAAATCTAAGTTTTTCAAACTGTGTCGTGCTAAATATCAAATGAAAGGGCACATAGTGAGGGTCACGAAGAATACATTTTTCATAATTTGAAAATATAAAATTTTGAAGTTATTTAAGAAAATAGATGAAAAATAACCATTCCCTTCTTATCTCCGAAACCACTGTGCCTAAAATGTTAAAAAAAAATACAGAAAGTAGTTATTTACTTATAGATTGCAGGAAACCTATAAGGTGGAGGCAGTTTAAAAAAAGCCTGAAAAAATTATGATTTGTTCGGAACACTTTTCTTTTATTTACAACATGTCTTTTTATAATGTCATCGCAACTCTGGCCCCCGAGATACAGGCGCTGCCTAGTTTAAGGGCCATTGTATCTCTTATTTTGTAATCAAACAATGATTTTAATAAATTTTATTCTTATTCTTATTCTTTGCGCGCGAGTCCGACTCGCACTTGCCCGGTTTTCTGTTTACGTGACAAAAGAAAAAGACGTGTCCAATTATTTTTGGTTGTCTAACTAACTGACCAATTTTTGGTTGTCTAACTAACTGACCAATTTTTGATGGTCTAACTAACTGATCAATTTTTGGTTGTCTAACTAACTGACCAATTTTTGGTTGTCTAACTAACTGACCAATTTTTGGTTGTCTAACTAACTGACCAATTTTTGGTGGTCTAACTAACTGACCAATTTTTGGTTGTCTAACTAACTGACCAATTTTTGGTTGTCTAACTAACTGACCAATTTTTGGTTGTCTAACTAACTGACCAATTTCTTTTTTTGTCATTACCTTACCCTACTGTGGTTGGTTCTGGATGGTTTATTGTTAATCTAGAGTTTTGATTTATCTAAATCAGCTAAGTGAAGTTTTAGAGCCCAACTTTTTACTTGTCACTAACTCATTTCCAGAACATGTTAAAAGATAGTAGATAATATACAGGGTGTACGCTACATGAACGCACATACGTGTACTAGTGATTTAGTATATGATTCTGGACCCCCTAGCGTTGGAATTTTTCGTCAGCCTTTTCCTAATTTTTGAAAAAAAATTGTTTTTTTTTTCACTTTAAACTGTAGGTATAAAATCGTTATACCTATCTACCCCAAAGACATTTTAAATGAAAAAAGTTTTTTCATTAAAATTTCTTTGGGGTAGATAGGTATAACGATTTTATACAGCTTAAAGTGAAAAAAAAAATTTTTTTTTCAAAAATTAGGAATAAGCCGACGAAAAATTCCAATGCTAGGGGGTCCAGAATCGTGTACTGAATCACTAGTACACGTATGTGCGTTCATGTACCTTACACCCTGTATAATTTATCACAAAAAACTTCGTCAAACTAGCTTTTGCTTAAAAAACTGCAGACATGCACCTATTTAAAGAATTATAAATATGTTCACTTCTTAACGAGGTAATATCCTGCTCAACGCGTTGATGGTTAAAAAAAATATAAGCCATAATCAAATTCATCGAGACCACTGATTAAATAGATCAACCAATAAAAAAACTAATAACACTAGACTTGATATTCTATACAACAAAAATCTTCCGTGTGCAACTGATGAACTTTAAAACGCAAAATAGGTACAGAAGGTAAACTTCATACAATGAGAGAAAAAGGAGAAATTTTGCAGTCATAGACATGTTGTCGCACATATTTTGCTGCTGCCCGTTGTGTCAAGCGTGAATCGGAACGTCATCAGAGGTTAGGAGGGGCGCACCAGGGCTTGGCAGGCTTTTTTTTACTACCACTGTGCAGCGTCTTTTTTAATATTGATAGGCACGCGTTTGACCACTATCTGACCTGAACCTCGCACCTGAAACCCCTAAATATCATATCTTTTTACCACGCACTATCGTCGAAGCAACACTTCTCCCCTTTTTTGTTTTTTTAGGTGGGAAATCATCCAATGAAATCGCCCGCTTTGGGTGGAGCGGGAGGGGGTGTCAGACTCTTACTGACTAAAACCCGCCTTTCCCTGCCTGAGTGCCCAGGGGAGCGGTAACTCTGTTACGAATTATCCGCTACCCCTAGGCATTATCCGCTACTCCCTGGTATTTCATTTTCAAATAATGTTGATTAAACATTATTCCTAGACATTTAATTATTTGTTGAATATACCAGCAGGTGTATTCGCTAACTCAGTTGACATCAATTTGATAGGCACTTTGCAGTACCTTGCTCGGTGGACATCGATTATAATAGGCACTACGGTTTCCCTATACGTCAAAGCAGCAATGTACGGCAAAGTCCCTATCAAATTGATGTCAACTGAGTTAGCAAATACGCCTTGCAGTGCTATCTGATTATATTTAAAAAAATGTAGTAATTCTAATTATGCTATATCTGTTGACTATTTGAAAAATATATTTTCTTGCAACTAAAAAGGGTAACACTGATTTAACCTAATTATAGTTAACACGATGTTAAAGCTACCTTATTGCCAACAAAAGCTTCTTATGAATTACTGCTTATGGTGGAAGCTCCAGGGTAGCCCGCGAAATTCAAATTTTCTTACGTTTTTTGCAATTTGCAGTTGCAGTGTTAAGTTGTATCTTGGTCAAAATTTGATTTGCGGCAGTAGCAAGTATGTGTCTATAGAATTATAATCATTAATACAACTCTCTCAGTTAGAATTAATGTCAAATGTAAGTACCTATTTCATGAAATCATGACAAAACCCCCGCGAAATTCAAATTTTCTTACAAATTTGTTTTTTGCGGGCTACCCTGGAGCATTCACCTTAAGGAAATCTCAAGCTTTCTTAAACAAATGCCAGTCGCGACTTCGCGAGTGCGTGCGCTTGTAAACGTTGTACCTACGTGAGCCTTGTCTATGTGTGCGTGCGTTTTCACTCGATGTATGAAGCCGTCCTTCTGTTGTTCTATATGTTGTGATTAAAGTCAATAACAAAACAAGCCCTAACAACAAAAAGTACAACCAATCAAAACATAATGAGCTCAACTCAGATATAATCACGGAAAAAAATCCAATGTTTAACAAACAGGCATTTAGAGCTAAACAAGTTTCAACATGTCATCAATCATGGCGGATTGACGGACGGTGTCAAGTATGACAGTAATGAAATTTTACGCCCGCATCATTGCATTTGCTTCGGTAATTACGTGTTAAACTGGACGGGTTTTTATTGATACTGTGTGGAGTGTCGTTAAGAAAATTGGTTGTCGTCTTTGTTTTGAGGTATTTAGGCATCTGATTTAATCCCCAAATTTGTTTTCAAATAACGAAAAATAAAACTATCGTAAAAAAAAACATACTACTTTTTTCGTGAATTTTCCAAAAGTACTATCATTATTTTCCAGAAGTACTTATATTTATTGCTGAGATTAATTTATAAAAATACTATTTTCGTCCAAAAAAAAGTTGGAAACTAAAGGTTTTTTTTCTTTTTCATAGGGTTCTCCTGACAGCAATGAAAATTTAAAATTCCTATTAAATGCTCGAAAATCTCCAGTCAATCTTGCAATTATGACATGACCGACCACACGACCAGAGAGAACCAAAAAAATAAACAAAAACAAAATCATCAAAAATTGTATCAGCCTGTCGTACAATCCCGCCACTCCTAAAAGGATATCTCATATACTTAACCCGTAATCCAATCGTCAATCAAGATTGTCAAATTATAATTTACACCAGTCAACCTCCAGCCTTTAAATGCAAGCTCCATTTCTTTAAACTGATACCAGGCCAAGCTAATAAGACACGCATTAAAAAGCTCTTAAATCGAAACGGCATAACACAGAAGCAACAAAAACTGACATCGAAATGTGGATACGAATAAAGAAGACGCTCTGTGACAGTCGAAGATTCCAAGATATAAAAATACAAGGATAAATCTGCTACCACCAAAGTCACTGATCGAGGGATTGTAGCTCTTGAAGCTGTTGGAATAAAGGCCACAGTTGTTGATGATTTGGAGGTTGCAGATGAAGGATGATGTCTATGTCTTTAGGTGTAAATTATTCAAAAGCGGCTCATCCAACGACGCTCGGCTGATTCTACTTTTTTACCGCCGTAAGCCCGTCTTTAAACATAAACGAAGGAATTATTTAGAGAGCCCGGATCAAGAATTAAACCACAAGGTGTCACTGTTGAATGCTGATTACGACCCAAATCAAGGTTTTGGGAGAATTTTTAAGTGACAGTATCGGAGAGTTTGGTCTTTGTTGTGAATTATAAACGCACGCGAAATGAGAACTGAGATTTTTTTTTAAATAATATTCCTGTTATACACACAAATCCCTGAAGAAACCAATCGAAAGTCTAAACAAGAATATTGATTACGGGCCACCTCTCATCTAGCGCCGCATGGCTATCGCCTGTACATGTGACGACCGTTTAGTTCCGTCAGCAAACGCTGTTTCCATGGCTGAATAATGAGCACAACATTATATTTAAACAAGCCAAAAAGAAGAACACAAGAATATTAGGCTCCGTTTTAGGAACGAAAATGATTTTAAAATTGCTTTAGATTTGTTAAATGAATTTTCAACTGGCCAAGTGCATCACTTCTAGGGTTGCCATTCGTCTCGATATATCGGGACTGTCACCGTCATTAGGCCCTCTATCCTGACGTCCCGACAAAGCTCTATTACGTCCCGTTATATTGCGCGGCCACGGCAATTCAAATACGCGCGTCAAAAAAATCACGAAATTTGAGGAGGAGACAGTGGCTTTTTAGGGTTCCGTACGCAAAGGGTAAAACGGCACCCTATTACTAAGACTCCGCTGTCGATCCGTCTGTCTGTTTGTCTGTCCGTCTGTCACCAGGCTCTATCACGGTTGAAATTTTCACAGATGATGTATTTCTGTTGCCGTTATAACAACAAATATTAAAAAAACTGAATAAAATAAATATTTTTAAGGGCTCCCATATAACAAATGTGATTTTTTTGCCGTTTTTATAGATATTGGTACGGAACCCTTCGGGCGCGAATATGACGCGCATTTGGCCGGATTTTTTATCTCTCTTTGCGTCCACACGAGCCATTGAATTCCCTTGCGTTTCATTTTGTGTCTCGTCGATAATTTCTTTCCAGATCCTAGAGACTATCATTTCCTGCCAGGGTCGCGAGAGTGTTCGAAAGGAGTCATCGCGTCCCTAAAACGTAAAGGGCAACTAAATTAACATAGGTGGGTTTAAGCCAGAAGGAGTCTGAAACGGCACCCGCTCCACCTGGACTGACACAATTCATTTGATGATTTCCCACCATCAAAATAGAACCGACTTCCAAAAAAAGTGCAAAATAACTTAAAACTCTTTCTGGTTTTGTGTCTTCGTTTTTTCTTGACACCGACTTCCGAAATTAAAGTTATTTTGTACTTTTTTGGAAGTCGGTTCCATTATAAGTGAAAAAGTTTTTATTTTTCATTTTATAGTTGTGGTTCCCCATTAAATTGTGTTAACACTACATAGACATACGATCGCTGAAATCGCAGTGGATTTGCTGTCATTTTTTGAAGAGTTCCGTTGTCTGTCTCCGAAACTTATCATCAGATCAATACGAAATTTAAATGTATGGGATCATTTTGGAATAAAGCCCTTTCATATAAAAAAACGAATTTTACAAATCCGTCTATATACGACGGAGTTATGCCCAAACATACAAAAAACTAAAAAAAAACTCCTACTTTTTGAAGTCGTTTAAAAAAAAAGAGGTTAAATATTCGAATGTATAAATAAATATTCTACTCGAAAGACTAAGGAATAGTAATTTTAGTTACAGTCTCATGTTCTAGAACTCCACATTAACTGTTAAATTCTCGCTTTGAAAGATGCTATTTGTCGACTGCAAATTCTAACCCGCATGAGCCAAGAAACATAGTTTTAAGCTCAAAATGAGATTGGAATTGTTGCAAACTTCATGAGCATGCCAAATGCTTTAAAGCTTTATCACTCGCTTGTTCTAATTTAGTTACCTCCTCGTATTTTATTGCTGCGAGAAGTTGTGTTTATTTAGATACTCTTGTGTTTAACTAATCTGTTCACATTAAGGCTTGTATTCACGCCAAAGGCCTTGAGTGGTTAGCTAAAGTTAGCTTGCGTGTTCTGTGCTGAGCACACGCAGCGCGTCGTACGTCCACCCAGTAATAGGACTCGCCTCAAGGAACGCTGTCACAAAATATACGCATTTTTAATTTATTATAATAAAAACAATTTTTTTTTTTTTTTTTGTAACAAAGCCAAATCGTTGTCCTTTATATTGCAAAGCAGTAGATTTTTTTTCTCTTTTGATTAAAAAGAGTAAAATGGTTTCTTCTCAACGATTCGGAGGTGATTTGGTGGTTTTTCTTCTTATTATGTGATACCGATAGAAAAATTATGGCTAAACCAAATTACGTATCATATCATGTAGATTACTAACAATTTTTTTTCAGATGTAATTTCTGAGTCTTCTTCTTAGCGTGTCAATAACGAATTTAATAAAATATGATGCTTGGCCCAGTATTCAGCGACGGCGATTGCATTCGCTGATGCAGCCATAAGGTCCTCACATGCACAGGTGGTAAGGCATGCAGAGTGAGCGAAGTGCGGAGGGAGCGGTATGTAAATATTTATGTGTAAGTGGCGACGAAAAGTTGCTTCATCTGCATGCTTTTTTCAAGCTTTTTCGAGAGAGCAGCCTTAAACATAATATAGCAGCAGCTTTAGAAACAACTTCTACTACTATTTGAATCTTTCACCGATTTGCTGCATTGAACTTTTTATAGCGAAAAAGATGTGATTAGTTAAATCTTCTTACTCCTATCGAATTTAACTTCCTTGAAATCTTAATCTTCATCATTATCCACGTACAGCATGTACAGATCTTTTTGGCCAGCTGGACTGTCCAGTGTATCGTGCAGTTTGTCTTGAGCTTTTGCTCTCGCTATTGCCACGGCTTTCTTATCTTTTTTCTTAGCTTTAACGCATCATACTCGCTCTTTTTTTCAGCTTTCAAACTAACGATTTCCAGTTCTACACTCTGCCATTCCTTGAATTTCTTCTTTTTTTCCTTTAACACTTCCTGTATTTCTGTAGACCACCACCATGTATCCCTCTCTATTGTGCCCGTTCCTTTTGTCTTTCTCAAAATATCCTTCGCTGCATCTCTAATACAACCACGCTATCTCATTCCAGCTTTGATTTGCAACAATCAAGTGAATGAAATCTTAATAAATCACGCTTATTAAAAAACATTAATGTGTATCCTAACTATGAAATAACCGGCCTGGTTTAACTCGTGTGCAGCGTTCCGTAGTTTTTTTTATAGCCATTTACTTTATAAATAGGTTTTGCTGTAATCTACGAGTATTTTTTAAAAACTATACTGTGTATTTTTTTACAAAATGTTTGACTTATTAGCTTCGGAGATAAGTCGTACTGAGTCAGCAGATTGAATTCGTTAAGACAATAATCCATTTTGATCACTCTTGTAGTAAAAGCTCTAGTTGAACCATTTAAGAAAATATTTCCCAACACAATCACATTTAATCACAAAACACACCGTCTAATAACAGAAATCTATTCTAGTAACTGTCATAAACTCACAACGGGGTTAAAATGGCGTCGGTAACTACACAAAACATCAATAATAGTATATAATTAAACCCCAGTGTCCGGAAATAGCGAAATTGATTAGAGGAATTATGTATACGTGTCGGCGATTGTGAGTCCCACTTTGTTCCAGCACCAGTGTGTATTTATAAATGTGTTTTACGTCGAACTGGGTGAAAATAAATCGAAGCAAAAAGACATCTGCACGGTTATAAGTAAATATTATACTGTTAGCTATATCAATATTTTGCGTAGCACCATATATGTAGATGATTCTTTTAAAATTAGGATAATAAAAAATTAAATTGATTCAAAAGATGGCAAATCATTAGGTACCCGTTTCCCGCACGGGACAAATATTTGTATAGCCTACAAATAGTCATTCCCCACGATACAGAAGTAATTCCCAGTAGTATTCCCAGAAGTAGTTCCCAGGAAACGATTTATTTTAGAAAAAGAAGTTGTGTTTTTTTCTACAAAGTTTTCTGGAACAAAATCTATCTTCATCACGAACCCACATTATTCCCTTAACCAACCAGTAATGATGCATAGCCGGCTTACACAAAATAAGTATGAAGATACCGCTGTATAGTATGATATCACTATACCCGCAGTTCTGTTTTTACTGAAATACCTGACTTTAATATTCGCAAAATTGTGGATAAACTCTATTACCGATATACCGTTTCAAAGCCACCTCAAGTTGCAACATTATCAAACGGAGCACACCGTATGGGGATCAGAAACCATGTAGGGACTAACATGTATGAAGACATTCCACTGCAAGCTTCGCTGGGTAGAAGCAGGGCGAGAGCTAAGCCAACATTTTTAATTCCTAGTGCCGCTATATTTTGTTCTCTATTATCTTCTCTCTTTTATAAATAAATAAGTAAACACATTTATTTTCAGAGCAGAGTCCATAAACTTATTAGAAACTAGCACTTCGCCCGCGATTTCGTCCTCCTGGATTTCAAAAATTTAGCCTTAGACACTCACAAATAACGTGGCTTTCTATTCGTAAAAGAATTTTAAAAATCGGTTCAGTAGATCCAGAGATTACCCCTACAACCTCACAAACTCTCAAACTTTTTCTCTTTATAATATTAATACTATTAGTATAGAAGTATAGATATCACAATCAACACATACACACATACAATTAAATATACACAAACAAATAACACGCACAAAATTAAATAGTAGGTAAAAACCACCTTGTTTCTAAACTAAAATGTTCCTTCTAATCTGTCATCTCTTAAAACTCTATTTGTTGTCCTATTTTCAATTATTATTTATTTACCGTCATCGTATAGCAATTGCTCATCTGTGTGAGAAATGGGTCACTGTCAGAAATCTGTCAATCCTTTACAGAAAATTGTTTTGTTGTTATGAATCTGATGGCGCTAAGTTCATTAGCACACTTAACCCAAAGCATTGTAAAGTGAATTTAAATTTATTTAGATAAAGTATGCAATACTTTGTTCTGCCATTTATACATGTAAAACCTGCAGATATTGGCAAAAAGTCTAGCCAAAACATATGATACTGTATTGATAGAACTGTCTCTAAACCGTACAAATTGACACAAAGTTCCCGCACCGCCCAATGAATTAATAACTACACACTAGATACAAACAAATTTATGAGACACCCTGCCATTAATCGCCTCGCTTCCAATGTGGGACAAGCCTCTAGGTGCAACTCGTGACCGCTTGGCCATTCGCAGCGCACAAATCGCGCCGTGTCGCAAGTAGTTTATAGTACTGCCGGCGGCAACTCACCATGCCCCTGTAGATCCACGCCTTCCTCGTGGACACCATTTTCGGTATTAAGGTTACATACAGACTGATATAAAGCGTCACTTTCTTGTTATAGAACGAAGATTTCTACGCTGATAGCTGTGACGTGTGTGTGGTCGACTATCGATGTTTGTACCAGAAATGGTACGATGAACGGTGCAAATAATTTGTTAAGATTCTTTGACATCAACGGCATGGTTTTTTTTTTTGTCATTGTTTGCGATGTTTCGGAAAAAACCTGTTTAATGAATGCTCAATAGCGCTTTATATTTTTCACCAAAATACAGCCAGATTTGAAAACCCCTGAAAACGTCATTCAAAAAAGTTACACCAACGACTGCTTACTGAGAAATGAGCTCTGGCGTAAATAGCTATTTGAAAATGTCCCGCGTTGTGCATATTAAAACATTTCATTCGCCGTTTCAGTAGTTGCTCCGCGGGGCGTACACAACTCTACGGGAGTTCGGTTGAGTGCGCACTACAAAGGTCGAATGTGATGTGTTTTCCTTTTATTTATGTGAACCTGGTGCACTGGGCCACGTCACTAACGTGCCAGCATTGAAAGTTAGCCCCTTATATGAAGTGGTAGAGTACATTTTGCAGTAACGGAGTAAAAATATAATTGTGGGGGTTGTGATTAGCTAAGTGTGATGAAAATTGCGTGTTGTGTTTATGAGTTATTATTACCTCACACTCAGGTGATATCAATTTGTGTAGGTGCATGTTTTACCTACTATTAATATCTAAATGGAATTTAAAATAGCCACGTAGGCACTATAAAATGTAACGCATACGCACGCTATGTGCCAAAAGAGAACTTCTAAACCATTCACATCAAACTATCGTCAAGGGTAATTGTAACAAAAACTTCAAAACAAACAAAACGAGTTAACACTTCCCATCTACCCTCGCAATATTTCTCCCATTCTCTATCTAAAAAATCCAATTTCGCATCCGTCGACAACACGTGACGCCGAAAAAAATGCCGAGTCTGACAATGCCGTCATAAAGTCCCCAAGTAATTCATAAAGTGGGAAAGTGCCATTCGTCGTTCACCCAGGCGACTCACGACAGAGACCTATTAATTTTTACGATCCATTTAATTCTTTAACCTGGCGGAATCAATTTATAACAGTTTTATCGTCAGAGATTTAACGTGAGTTGTAAAGCTTCTGTCGGTGTCTCGATACAGTATTGCATCGCAACCACGCTATTGAAAACCGAGTGAGAACTTCTAATTGGATTTTCTACTTCATTTTGTATAAATAAAATATGTGGCCATTGTACGGATAGCATCTGGTTGCCAGTGAAAGATTGCGCTATGCAATGTTTCAATTCATTAGGGGAAATTAATGATGACAGCTTTACAATATTTATTCGATTTGCATCTCAGAATGAATCTATAGTATGTACCGACTGTTTACGATACCAACTTTAAAGGTCGACAGCTGAAAATAACCCTTCTAAACAAACAAAAGAACATTTTGGTCTACTAATAACAAAGATGCTTTGATAACTAGATTATCATTGTTCTCAAAACCTACATCATTTTAATGAAAACATTTTCCTACAACAGACACGATAAAATCCTCAGTGAACAAACACAGAGGAACTCTTAAACATTGAATGTGAACACAAGGTCAAATAACAAAGAAAAGTTACCTCATTTATGTCACAACCCCTTTCAACATGAATACGCTGATTAAATTACATACAAAGAAGAACTTGAGCGACGTTGTGACCTCAAAAGAGCCTTGAAATTTCGCTACGAGATTAAAACCCGGGAAAAACTAGAAGAAAATGATACGTGGAAATAAATGTTGGAAGAGATAAAAGAGCTGAATGGAAATCGAGGACAGATGAAAAGTACATTGTGTCCATTGTGACGGATTGTATGTATACTGTATTCGACCCTTATGTATGTTTATTTGTATGTCCGCGATTTTCTCTAAAACTACTGATTCAATTTGGATGAGGTTTTCATTGTTTAAATGCATGTTTTTCAGGTAAGGTTAGAATAATTTAATATGATCTGATGTAGATTTTCGGAGATAGACAATGGAACTCTTCATTACCTAAAAGCAAATTAACCGCGATTGCTTCTCGTACATCTTAAGTCAAACCGTAACTAAAAACACCGGTTTCCGGTTCCAAAATTAAAGTTACCTTGCAAATATTTTTGTTTTTGTTTTGGGAAGTCGGTTTTATTTTTAGTTTATACTACTTAAGATATAGATAAAAAGAAAGTGGTTTATGAAAATCGACTATTTACCAATCTATGTGAATAGTTTAATTAATTCATACAGTTTAAGTTTTAATTCGTTTCAGTGTTTATACTGGGCCTAAACAATTCCTAATACTTGATGAACTCTCGACATGAAAAGAAGAAATAAGATTTATTTTTTAGACTGAATTTAGATACCTACAATCCTGTATCCCGTTCCACTAGCCTTTGTTCAAACATCGATTTGCTTAGCGTTTTCCCAACTATCTTGGAGTCGGGTTCCAGTCTAATCCGGTTAGGTAAACGGTTAGGTTGGCAGCTGAACTCCAGTATTTTACATAGAGCGACTGCCTATCTGACCTCCACAACCCAGTCACTGGGTAATACGATACCCCTTGGTAAGACTGGTTGTCAGACTTTCGGGTCTCCCGACCCGTAACCCGTCCACGATTGACAGCCGGAACTAACGGCTTAACGTGCCTTCCGAGGTACGGAGGAGTCTCGGTATGTAAAGATGGTCACCCATCCATTAACCAACCCCGGCAAGCGTAGCTTAACCTGATGGGTCGACCCATAGGCCCGTGCGAACCTTTGGCCAACTGTATAATAATAATAATAATAATAATGATTTATTTGTCAGATCAGTACAATCCATATTATAGTTAGTAAGAACATAAACAACTTACAAACTAGTGTTAGTACATAATAATAATTTCACCTATGTCAAGTATTACATTCAAAAAACATGTCCGATATCAATACACATGTCAGAAATAATAATAATAATATGTCAGAATAATAGTAATAATAATAATAATTATCTTGACGAACAACTACCGGAGGCATATTATGAAGGATGGGACGGTTGACGTGTGTCGGGCATGCCACCGTCCGGGTGAGTCCATTAGACATATTATCTCTGGATGTTCTCGTCTGGCTAACGGCGAGTATTTGCACAGACATAACCAAGTGGCCAGGATTATCCACCAGCAACTTGCTTTAAAATACAAACTTGTGGATTCTGAGGTACCGTATTATAAATATGTGCCCGACCCAGTTCTCGAAAATGACCATGTCACGTTGTACTGGGATCGGTCTATCATCACTGACAGGACTATTGTTGCCAATAAGCCGGATATAGTGGTGATAGACCGATTAGCGCGCCGCACAATGATAATCGATGTCACCATCCCACATGACGAGAACCTCGTGAAAGCTGAGAAAGAGAAACAAATTAAATATCTTGACTTGGCACACGAGGTTGTTGATATGTGGAATGTGGACTTGGCTGTCATTGTGCCGATAGTCGTTACCGCCAATGGCCTGATGGCCAAAAGCCTCGACGACCACCTGTCGAAGCTGTCGTTGCGCGGTTGGATCAAGGGCCTGATTCAGAAGGCAGTACTCCTTGATACGGCTCGCATTGTGAGGAAGTTCCTATCTCTGGAGCCCTAACCACCGGTAGCTTGGACCCTGCTCCCGATACCGGTGGACTACTATTTTTTATATTTTTAAATGTTTTTTATATGTTTTCTTTTAAAATATTTAAAAATGTAAATAATATGTGTAAAAATAAATACATAATAATAATAATAACACACAGTAACAACACAACGACAAACTATTTCTGGGCACGGTTTGTAGGCAACACTTGGGTCCTCGTCCAGTGTTTTAATATGAGGCCATCAGTCCTATCCGCCACAGTCATCAAGAGACTGTTGGCGCTGCCCCGCACCCGCCACATCAGGGAAGCGACACGCTTACGTATGATTGCATAGAAGTCATCTATACGTGCCTCAGCGAACATCCCCGATGCACTGCAGTATCGCGGCAGCCTCAACAGTGCCCTGTATGCGTTATTGTATTGGACTCGTAAGGCGCTGTAAGCCCTCTGCGTGTAGTCGACCCATAGGCTGCAAGTATAAAAAGATTGGCAGTATGCCCTGAACAGAGTCACCTTAACATCATTTGAACATTTTGCAAACCTACGGATCAACATATTGCTCCTGACTGACAGCGCCCTACGTTCCCTCTCCATGTCATTATTATCGGTCTGCGTAGCAGTGACCCAGTGCCCCAGATACTTGAAAGAAGTGACCCACTCTAGAGCGGTCCCCCCAAGTGTAATAGGTGGGACATCATAGCTTTTAGTGCCTGCATTGAACATCAGACACTCGCTCTTCCTTGCATTATACCTAAGGCCCTGGGCCTCCGCATATTGCTCACAAACCGATAACAGTTTCCTGAGGGCGCTGATCGATGGGGCCAGCAGCACCATGTCGTCGGCATAACTTATGTTGTTGACAAATGTTCCGTCAATTGAACAACCTACCATAGTGCTGCTGAGCTCACGAATCAGCCGATCCACATACAGACAGAAGAGCTTCGGTGAGGTCAGGCCACCCTGCCTCACCCCACACTCCAGCCTGTACGGATCGGATAGCGCGCCTGCCCACCTCACCATATTGGTTTGATGGCCGTACCAAAACTTAAATAACTCGATCAACTCACCTGGAAGCGTTGTCTCATCATACATCTTCTTCCACAAAACACCAATAAAAGTTACTTAAACATTTCCCAACACCCAAATGCTGGAATGGAAAATTCACGATAGGTACCTACTATACGATAACTAGTGGCTTTTGACAAAACCCTAATAGTAAAAGATAGTTTTTTGCATTTTAGCACGCGTCATCATAATAAAGTGTTTGAATGCAAAAAAACTTTTTTGTAAAAACCTTTTTTACAAAAAACTATTTTACGAAAAAACCGACCGGCTTCCAAAAAAGAAAATAGACAAAAAATGAAAAAAATAACTTTAATCTCAGAATTCGGTGTTTGTATTTTACATTTTTTGTTTTTTTTTTTTTTTGGAAATTGGTTCAATTTTTTGTAAAAATGTTTTTTATATTTCACTTTTGAGTTGTAGTTCCCCATTAAATTATGTAAACAATACATAGACAACCGATCGCAGTAATCGCGAGTTTAGTTTAATTAGCTGTTAGTTATTGAAGAGTTCAACTTTCTATCTCCGAAGTTCTTCATGAATGAGATTCTAATGTATTATATATAATTCTAAAACCTTCCTTGTAAAATATGCATTAATTTGAATAACGAAAACCCCACCCAAATCGGATCAGCGTGCAGTTTTCGAGAAAATCGCGAACATACATACATACGGGTCGAATACATAACCTCCTTTTTAGAAGTCGGTTAAAAAAGGAAGTTTTAAATACCCTTGAGACATAACAAAATATCAGTCAATCAAAATCAAAAATCAAAAGTCATTTATTCAAACTAGGCTGAGAGCTAGCACTTTTTGTACGTCAAAGTTCTACACAAAGACAGTCCCCCAAAACGCCCGCCCGTCACCACTTCCTAGTGTTTTAGCTGTGAAGAAAAAGTGGCCAACAAACTCCCCAGCAACACATCTGTCTGTTAAGTTTGAAGAACTTGAATCTACATAATTATATGCAACAATCTTAACGTATGTGTATGTAACGTATGTAAAACAGAAAAATAAAGATATGTCGTCTAAAATATAATCATAACATTAAATAATCCGCCACTTGTTAGCTAGCACACTCAATTATGCCATTAAAAACGAACTCAAGCATAAACACTAAGCCAAATTAAATAAGCCTCCATATATAACTGGAGTACCTGCTTACACGTGCAAAGGTAGAATCTATCAAAGAGCTGTATATTGTGATTCGAAGCCACAAGTGATGAACTAGGCCATCACACTAGAATTAGTAAACAATTATTATATGAACTCATATAATCTGTCATAACCATAAGCTAAATATGGAGAAAGAACATCAAGTGTAACATTGTCTTGCGTTCAACACAGCGATCAAGTAACGAACCAGTTATCGACGTTTCAGTAATCGCAACGATGGGCAAGCGTGCGTTTCAATCGTAAATCAATGAGACTGCATTCGCTTTGCATACTCAGCCATTAGCACAAACCACTGCGCGGCCCGCTGTTTTATAAGCGGATTACTGCGGTAAATAAAATATAAATAAATATGTGTTTACTTTGAAATGTATTGATATGGTATTTTTATTTCTGTGGACTTCCGAGGCTATCCTGGTTGAACAATTAAAAGTTTGGGAGGTGGTGTTATGAAAGGTTTTTTCTGTTGAAGTTATACTTCTTTTGGCGCGTTAGGGAAAAATTATGAGAGTACATTTCTACGATGCGCACGCACACCTTCACAAAAAACCGACACCCTGAAGTTAGCTATAGTCTGTGGTTCATGAAGAATGATTGTTTTTCTTTTGTAAACTTTGTGACAGTTTTTTTTTTGTGGGGTGGTAGGTAAATCATCCAATGACATCTCCCGCTCTAGGGTGTAGCGGGAGGGCGTGTCAGACTCTTACTGACTAAAACCCACCCCTGTTCCTTCCCTGCCCTGAATTCCCAGGGGCGAAGTAACTCTTTCGAATTTATCCTCAACCACTGGGCAGGCATCGGCCATGACGGGCCCTGTCATGAATGCTGACAACTCATTGAGGCGCGCGTGGAACAATACGCGCCGTCAACTCACTGGCCTGGTGCTGATTGGACGGCGAGCTACCCATTACTCGCCGTCCGCAGGCCCGGGTCTACGGTACTTTGACACCTGAATGTACTTTGTTTTAACCCCCGACGCAAAAAGAGGGGTGTTTATAAGTTTAACCGCTATGTGTGTGTGTCTGTCTGTGGCACAGACAAACTTAAATGGGAGAACTGATTTGAATGCAGTTTTTTATTTGAAAGTAGGTTTTCTAGCGATGGTTCTTAGACATGATTTTTCAAAATCGGTTAAGCCGTTTCAAGGTCATCAGCTGTTTTGTGTTTTAAAAATGTTCGATTTTCTTTTAAACGTTGTGTTTTTTTAATTTTTAATTTAATTGGTATATTTTATATAATTCCTATGTACCTTGTAGTTAGGTGATGAGTTTATATATTTTTTTTGGTTTTAGTGTATATATAATTATAGTTAGTTAAGTATTTTATAATATTAAAAGAAATTTAAGTTTTACTAGTTTAAAATTTTGGGATCAATGACCTGTACCGCCATGCCAAATCGATATGGAATAAATTAGAATTTATGTTACTCAATGATTCTAAATAAACAAAATAGTATTTATCTACAATCCTACGTGAGTAATTGAAAATCGTCGGCTTTAATTTGAACAATTTTGATTTATTTAAAAAAGATCGCTTCAAAAACTTCTAATAACTGTAATTTTGGCATAAAATCATGCATTATTTTAAAAATTGGTTTACCGGTTTAACTCTACATTCATTCCAGATATGAAAATTCTCACCTAGACGTCTTGTAACATCTAATGGTATGGTACTGAAACTGAATTTTTATAGACCTCCAAATGTAGCATCCATTTATTCAGACCAAACTGGTTAATTCAACCTGATCGGATTGACATTTATGGCGTCCTTTACGAACAAAAATACGAAACAACACGTTTCAACATTTGATTTTCATGTCAATCGTGTAACTCTGTAAATTGGTGTCATTCGCTCGTGACTGCTATTTTGATACAAAACTAGATTTTAACAACCATTCGTGTTTTATTTGCGAGACTTTTCCAATGTTAGATATGTTTAGTTAACTTTTATATTACGTGATTTATATTAGTTGAAAGCGCAAAATTACATTATAATATTGTATCTATTTATAGGTAAGCTTTTAAAAGTCATTTGAGAACACATTAGTTGTGCGTACAGCTATGGAGTGGAATTCCCTGCCGGACTCTGTGTTTCCTGAAAGCTACAACCTGAGAGTCTTTAAGCCAAGAGTGAATAGGTTGCTTCTAAGCAAGCGTGCTCCATCATCGACCATATCATCGCTTACTATCAGGTGAGATAGTGTTCAGACGCATGCCTATCAATAGAATAAAAAAAAGTTTGCTTGTCATCATCTCATCTGCCTTACTTTTTCTTAAGAGCTGAATACTGATGGTGACCGCACACCGAAAGATGCAGCGTTGGCGGGTTCCAACAAGGTCTACCTGACGATGACCTGGTGAGGGTCACGGGAATCCAATGGATGCGAGACGCACAGGACCGGTCGTTGTGACTTTTCTTGGGTCCTATGTCCTATACGGGTGGGTATACAGGGTGTAACGGAAAGGTGTGGTCATATTTTAAGAACCGGTTCTGCCCATGGTAATGAACTACTTTCTCTACGAAAAAACAGAAAATTCCCAAAAAAAATATTGGACTTTTCATACAAAGTTATCATCAGCTGATCAATATTTGTATGGGAGGCAATTTTTTTTTTTTAGAATTACCTCTGGTTTTCTCGAAGAAAGTTGTTCATATCAATGGGCAGATACAGTTCTTAAAATATGACCACACCTTTCCGTTACACCCTGTATAAGGCCTATGTCCAGCAGTAGACGTCTTTCGGCTGAAATGATGATGATGAAAAATAAGCATACTGCTTATTATCATCTGCTTAACCTTTTCTTAACAGGTGAATTCTGATGAGCACTCTGGAAAAAAATATTAAATGGCAAAAAAATACCCATGAAATTTCTACAATTTTTTATTGTAACTATCTCTTAAATATGATAAAGTTTTAAAGCGATATATCACGTCCTGCTTTAACGTGTTAGGGAAACCTAGCGATACTTCGCGTAAAAGATAAAACTGACCTAACAGATAAAAAATACGGCTTCATTTTGAGCCGTTTCCAAGATCATAGATAGCTGTGAATTAATACTGACCATTTCTCAGCACTGTCCTACAGCCTGAATGTTAAATCGAATAGAAAATTTAGAATCAGTTAGATCTTACTTCACAAGACGTGAAATATATGCTTGAGACGTTTGAAATCTTATATTTACTTGTAGATTTTAACGTAATTATTCATTGAGCCTTGTTGTAGACTGGTAGATCTTCTAAGTAAATTAAATTAGAAGCTAGTGCTGACTTGTAAATAAATGGTAAACCCTTTTTTTCTTTTACTTTATTTCTTGGGTCTTTGATAAATTTTAACAGAGGCTCAATTTAATATGGAAAAGAATGTAGGCAAACAATTATGCCAAACTAAAGTGGCAGTGGGCAGGTCACATTGCTTGCAGAGCAGATGGTGGATGGGGCTGAACAGTTTTGGAGTGGCAACCGGCATATGATGATGATGATGATGATGATGAAACGAGTTTGCCCATAAAACTAACGTAAAATCATGCAATTTTAAAAGAACCTGGCTAACCTCTTAACAGACAGACACACCATGTGATCCACCATATGATAAGAGATCTGTTTTTTTATTTGGACATACGGAACCTTTTTTTTTTGATGGGTTGTGATATCATCCAATGATTTCTCACTCTGGGTGAAGTGGAAGGGCGTGTCAAACTTTTACTGACCAACCCACCCCTGTTCCTTCCTTGACTGAGTGCCCAGGGGCGCGGTAACTCTTTTCTTTTTAAAGGGGCGCGGTAACTTTATTTCGAATTTATCCGACCTCTGGGCACACATACAGAACCCTAAAATCAATCTAAATTCAACCTAAACCCTCATTAAAACCAAATTACCAATCAATTCACGTACCTACAAATTAACGTCATTAACAGACAACTCATACTTACTCGTATATCAAATAAAGCGAATCCATAACATGCGCACTAATCAAAACTGATCGGTTGAATCAGCGAGTTTGCAGTGCATGCATTGAAATCATAAATCAATTGGATAGCCTATTACTTTGTGTGTTCAGCCATTAGCTGGCTTCCATGTCGATGTAAGTGCAACCCCTAACTTGGAAACTGACGATATTGTAAACTAAGCCGGGAATAGTGCTGCGAAATTGAGCGTCGCAATTAGATATTATTCGAAGTAGCTTGTTTATTATTCGAAGCAGACGAAGATTAAATTGCATTAGAGATTAATTTAATTAATTATTATTCTTTGTTCAGTGTTTTCTTATTTGCGTTTGTACATTATTATTATTATCGGTTGGCATATAAGTACCTACTTAGTTATTTAACTAGCAACCCGCCTCAGCTTCACACGGTTACAAATTTCACATACAAACTTTTCTCATGAATCATTCTGTCTATTGGTGAAAACCGCATGAAAATCCGTTCAGTAGTTTTTGAGTTTGCCGCGAAAGACAGACAGATGGACAGACAAACGCGGCAGGGGACTTTGTTTTATAATATGCCTGCCTGCCTAGCCTTTTCTCAACTATCTTGGGGCCGGCTTCCAGTCTAACCAGATGCAGCTGAATACCAGTATTTTACATGTACGTGACTGCCTATCTGACCTCCACAAGCCAGTTACGATACCAAAAAAACACAAGAAAACACTACCACAACCAACACAACACACACACTACTAACACTATCGATAAGGGTTTTTTTTAAGTTAGCATAATCATATTGTTGTGTATGTCGTTAATTTGTGGCAAATAAATACTTTTTCTTTCTTTTTTGTGTCTTTCCTTGGTTTCTTACTTGCTTACTTTCGGGCTCCACGATTGATTGATTGGCTTAACGTTCTTTCCGAGGTACGGAGGAATCTTGGTATGTAAAGATGGTCACCCACCCATGGACCAACCCCAGCAAGCGTACCTTAACTAGAGGGTTCGACCCGTGCGGTGGTTATCACTTTAGCCACGAGCTCGTTGTTTTATAATATGTAGTGATATATTTAGTTGCCTAGAAAGAAAAAAGAAAAATATTCTAAAATAAAACTGCCATTATGTCAACTGTAAAAAAAAGCTTGTAATATTAAGTATTTCAAAAATAATTGGAGAATTGTATTCGAAAAAAGAAGCACCCTACCACATCCCTATTCTTCCTATGACATTTTTATGAGCAATGAGCTATAAGCAGAATCTTTATGCCTTCATTATAGACTGCTTATACTTCATTAGGTGACTGCAAATGATAGGTACGTAAAGAAGGAAGCCATTATCTTGTATTAAGGTAATTGAGATAAGTTGTTACTTTGTTAGATTATTCGGTCTAGGTAGCTGGGGTGCATTTTTCTTACATAAAATTATACTGCTCTTATAAAATGCACTTTAGCCTACTAATGGAGAGACTTCGCCTTAAAACTTAAGTGCCATACCTAATTACTTCTGATTTTATTTTATTATTTTAACTTGGTTGGAATTATTTTATTGTAACTATTAAATTACTTTTCTCCATTTTAATTCCCAGTCACAGTCATACCCAATGAATACGACAACGATACCGTAGTTAGGGCCTATTTCACAAATGAAACTAATCGCGATTAGTTTAAACAAAACTCAGTTCATGCGTTTAATCGAGATTAGAGCTTCATTTTGCCTTTAGGAGATTTGCCGTGAAAACTGTCCTGATGCCTTTGCAAAACACCTAAAATAATAGTATTTTAAACCTTATACCATTATCACCATCTTACTCCAACCAAAATACTATTTGAAAAAACTAAATGATTAAATCTCGCACAACTATACACATACGGCACCTGCATTCTAATTAAAAAAAAATACCACAAACAGCATACAATTATTAAAAAAAATGGTGTTGATTCCGCTGTGCACAAACTAAACTTAATTTAGGCTATTGCTATCTTTCTCTCTCTAATAAAACAAGAAAGAGACGGACGTAAATTAGAGCTGTTAAATTTAGTTTGAACTAATATTTTCATACAAATTAAGGGTACACGCGCGAGGTGTAAACTAGTTTGACATCTCTAACTTAGTGCATAGATAGAGCCGTCCTTTTCTCGCACTGCCTTTTAGTAAAAGATAGCAATTCTCTAATTTTAGTTTAGTTATTGAACAAGAGAATCCGCACCATTATCACACAACCTAAGAAATAAAAATAAATTACAACGAAGACAAGCTCGTACCAACTATGATAAAAAAAAACCATATTGTTCGAAGGAGCACAGCTGTATAATGACCTGCCAAATGACGTAAAAGATTGTAAAAACATTAACTCATTCAAAATGAAACTAAAAAATCATATTCATAGAATGTAGTCATACCGCATACCTATAACAATTAATGTTAGCAACTTCTCCTTCAACCTACCTAATATTTATTTGTATAACTTCACCAACACGCACCTGAGGCAAAATGTATTTCATTTAGATTTAAGGGCCTACCTCCGCATAAGTGGCATTGAATAAAAATTCGTATCTTAGCATAGAAAATAAAGATTAAAGAATCCTATGTTACGTTTGTTACCAAAAGGATAAAGTATTTTTACGTAGTTAAAACAGGACTCAAAATGTTTCGTATCCAAAGTAGTAAGCAAAAGTAGCAAAAACGGCCGTTTATGACACTTTTGCTTACTACGAGTACTTTGGATACGAAAAACTTTGACTCCTGTTTCAACAACGTAAAATAGTTATTTATGACACTAGTGCGGTAAGTTGGTTTTTACAAACGAGTAGACGAATGTAAGCCCGAGACGAAGTCGAGGGATTACCATAGTCACGAGTTTGTAAATACCAATCCGCACGTGTGTCACACAACGTTTTTCAACACATTTGCGAGAAAACAGATGATTTGATGAAAAAAAACTTTTGTTTTTGATGTGAAACATCAATTGGCGCCGCTTAGCAGTAAAACCGACTCGAATGTCGTGACGGCATGACGCCGTCGTGCCACAAAGCCCCCACTACGCTACCGCTCTCGACTCCCTCGTCCCTAGAAACATCTATGCGAAAAAAATAACACAACAACAACCAACAACAACAACCAACAACAACAACTAACAACCAACATCAACAAACAATGACAACAATTAACAACAACCACAACCAACAACAACAACTAACATCAACAAACAATGACAACAATTAACAACAACCACAACCAACAACAACAACAACAACAACCAACAACAACAAACATCAACAACCAACAACAACAAACAACAACAACCAACAACAACAACAACCAAAAACAACAACTAAAACTACAACCACCGACAACAACACAACACTACCAACAAAAACATTTACAACAATCAACAACAACAACAACAACTACTACACAAAAAAACACAACACATAAAATAGATGTTTCACATCCGCCGGGCGTCCCATGACGGTTATTATTCTTTTTTCGTAATTTGAAACTCCTTGGTGGAATTCTTAAATGTTTTCATGGAAATTAAAAAGAAAACACTAAAGGTTACGCAGGGTTTTACCGCACGCTATACAAGGGAGCGTGCGGTAAAATAGGTACTTAGGTGGAAGTGGATTTTACCGCACGTTCCATTATAGGGTGCGTAATTTTTAACTTTCGAACAATGTATACAGGCTTCGTAAATATATTTTTTGTTGAAAATACCTTATCCTCTTTGTAACAAACGCAACATAGGATTCTTCAATCTTTATTTTCTACGCTTTGCTACGATTTTTTATTCAAGGAGGGCGCCAATTGGCGGATATATACGCCTTAAAAGAAATAAATAAATAAAAAACCTAAATCGGCCCTTTGTTCTGATTTTCTTTAAAAAAAATCACCTTCTCCCAACTTTAAAATATCGAAACGCACTTATATCCCATGAAAAGTCACAAAGGCTCGAACACTGTACTCGCATACAACTTATGACTGATAGCGGAAAATAAATTTCCATCGACCCCTGACGTCTGACAACTCACTTACTACGCACGCACCCTCCCCTACCACGAGCTGATCTGGCTGTTTTTCACCTTCGTTACACACGTCAAAATAAACAAAAAATGATGAATAGACCAGCTAAGGAAATCGCCTAATGTGTATTTTAATGACTCATGGTAAGGGTCGCGTAATAGATGTTACTTTTCTTAGGAGGGGCTAGCAGATCGATTATTACGGATATAAAACCGTTCCAATCAGTATCAAGTTTAAGATGAAATTTAAAATAAAAATTATAAAATTGTAAAACTGTTTATCAGTACCCAACTTATTTTTTTTTTGTTTTACAAAAAAACGTTTCCCCCCACACTAGGAATTGCTTTTGTATCGTGGATGCGTTCACAAACATGTAAAGTCACATACACAAGACACCGAGACCCGGAACTACTATATGTAGGCCATACCAATATATGTTCCGCGCGGGAATCGAATCCGTGACACTCGGCGCAGTAGCCAATCGCTCAACCACTGCGCCAACCGTGTCATAAAACTGTAAGGTTTTTATTTATGAAGTATTGCACCCAGCAGTACCAGCATTTATAAGAATAAGTGTAGGTACAATTGCTAGGTATGGATACCACTGTAGGAAAGAACTTGGAAAAATAAATTTAGACAGAACATATTTTAGTACCTACCTACTTAGAACGATCGAATACAGATCATCCTTACACAGAACTACACAACCTCATGTTACAGCGTCATGAACTCATAACGCTCCAGTGAGTCCTTACGGGAATTTGACAGTTGACAGTCGCTCGGACGGTCGGATGTCCAAAAGCTTGACAGACCCCTACCCCAGTAGAGTTGGTAAAAGTATAAGCTATTGAACTGACCAAGAGGAATTAATCTCCTAATGTGTGTAACTATTACAAAACGGGGTCGCAAAATTAAAGTGCGTGATTTTCCATTACGATTTAATCGTCTACGAAAATTCACTTGAATACAAGCACTTTACTAGTCATAGTCAAAGGCCAATTATTAAAAAACATGAAAAAATAAATTAAGACAGAACATATTTTTAGTACCTTCCTACCTAGGACGATCGAACACACATCATCTTTGCCACGAAACTTCACAACCTCATGTTACGGTTCATGAACGCTCCGGTGGATTGTGGTCCTTACGGGAATTTGACAGTTGACAGTTGCCGGACGGTCGGATGTCCGAAAGCTTGGCAGACCCCAACCCCAACATAGTTAGTAAAAGCCCAAGCTATTGTGGATCCACCAAGAGGAAATCTCCTAATGTGTGTAACCATGCCAAATCAGGGTCGAAAAATTAAAGTGCGTGACTTTCCACTACGATTTAATCGTCTACGAAAATTCACTTGAATACAAGCACTTTATTAGTGAAAGGGTGGTTAATAACCCTACAATAAGGTTACTTGAAACTTTTAATTGTGGAACATTTATCGCTGCTTTGTTACGTCTATACGATCCTAATCTCTATTTCGTGGGGCAACGTTGTCAACGAAGTAAAGTTTCATAGGTTTATGTAAATAAATGCGATGAGGAATGTTAATGTAGCTTCGTTTTTCCGTCGCTTTCGTATAGAGGTGGTTGGCACGACACTTTTATGGACTGGAAACAGGCACACATGAGGTGTCGACTGACTAAAGAAGTGAGCTTTGTCCTTGCATGTATGATTTTTTTTTCTTGTGGGGTGGGAAGTCATCCAATGACATCTCCCGCTCTGGGTGGAGCCGGAGGGCGTGTCAGACTGACTAAAACCCACCCCTGTTCCTTCCCTGCCCTGAGTGCCCAGGGGCGAGATAACTCTGTTTCGAATTTTTCCTCAACCCCTGGTCAGGCAACGGCCACGACGGGCCCCGTCATTGTTACTGATAACTCTTTGAGGTGCGCGTGGAACACTACGCACCGTCGACTCTCGAGCCTGGTGCTGATCGGAGGAGGCCTGTGCCCCAGCAGTGGGGACATTAAAAGGCTGAGATGATGATGATGAATCAAATATGTTAAAAACAAAACAATTGTTTTAATAAATGTTATTATTATTCTTATTTATTTAGCCACAAGCTCATCGAAATATGCGCATTGGAGTAAACAAAAATAAACGCCAACAACCAGTGACGCATCACTTCACTCGTAGTCGTAGATAATGTGCAAATGATACGTAGTGCCGACCTGTCCAGGCGAGGCGTAGGGGAAGCCTCGCTCTTCGCGTGACGCTCCCCATCGCATCCGGACTCCCGGGTGAGTTCGTGCAACACTCACGTTTTATAACTGAGTTTATTTTAATACTGATCAAAGTTAATCTATGCATACGTTTTAACTGAGAAGGAGTCTTGAATTGTTTTTGGAACTGCATTTTGAGTTATGGCAGTAATGGCTCAATTTGTCAAAAGTTCATTTGTTTTTGAAATGAAACTTCTTAGGCGAAAATTGGATTTTCGAATTTGACAAGAATTGACAGTGGAATTTCAAAAGGCTATATACAAGTGATATACTTTCAACGATAAAATGTATGGGAGTGACTATCGCCATCGTTGATAGATTGATACAATTACCCTTATTTATAAGTCTCGCTAAGCATGTACTTAGTTTTAATACTGATTATCGAATTCGAAATTCAAACTCTCTATACATTTTTTTCTTCTTTTTCTTTTTTTTCACCTTCATATTTAGGAGAATTTCATTAAATGAGAGAGAAGAAAGATATAACTCTTTCCTGCTCTCATGCAACATCCCTCATATTCTACAATTATGAAAATTTACTTCTATCACGAGTACAGTGTACACGCGCAATTTTTTGATGTGAAACATCTATAGCCGCACGTAAAACCGATTTCTGGCGTGGCGACGCATGCCGTGGCGACGCGTCACCACGCTATACGATGTTTTTTTGTTTTGTTATTACAAAGGTTTTATTCGTAATATTTTATTTTATCATTATGACATATTTAGTTCCTATCACAATATGTTCTTTTCTGCATATTACTTTTACAAAATAATGTCGATGTTTCACATCTGCCAGGCGTCCCGTGACGGCTCACATATTTTATTTATGTATGTCTTTGCATAAATATATGACTAGAAAAAGTGAGAGAACGACTAATAGAGAAGTATTGAAGAAAACATGTTGCGCTAGTTCAACTAAGTAGGGATAAGGACAAGCGATTAACAATGATTATCAAAAATAATTTATTCAAAGTAGGCTGAGAGCCAGCACGTCTTGAACGTCAAAGTTCTACATAAAGACAGTCACCCAAAAACGCCCGTCCGTCACCACTTCCTAGTGTTTTAGCAGGGAAGAAGAAGTGGCGCAAGAAACTGCCCACCATTTGGATTTCAGATTGTAAAGCATAGGACAGTCAGCCAGCTATTTCGAAAGTGTAATATTGTGTTCTTCTTAATTCTTTATTGTACACCACATCTAAACACAGAACACAGTTCCGTGTTCTTGACACACCGATACAATTGAAAACTGCTCTATACATTTTCCGTTACCAACGCAATCTAAAAAACCCCAAAACAGGATTAAACGTACAAAAAAATACCAAAGACGAAGAACTACAAAGAACTACACGCCCATTGAAATGTTTATCCGTTAACAAAGCATCGCGCATTCCCTGCCCGTTGCCGCCATTTGTCGCCCTAAGTTTGACACGAACTTGCTCGTCGAAGGGAACAGAGAGAAAAAAGTAAATATTTCACAGCCCTGCTGCACCCTTGTTGGTGGAATCACGCGTCAGTTGCGCGTGTTTTCACGAAGACGGATCATTGGGACGCGCGACAAGATTAGGTGTAGACGGGTGGGTAAAACGCCGCGGTTGGAACGCTAGTTCTTTTTACGAACTTGGGAAAAGAATTGTATGAAAAGTGTCAGCGGTTTGAACGCTGTATTTTAAAGAATTAATAAACAAGTATGTGTAAATACACGCGTTACTGGGAAACAAATGTGTCAGTCGTGAAACTTTTACTAAACTCATGTGTGCAAGTTATTGACATATATAGTAAGCACAGGGTTGTCCACGCGTTTTACTGGTTTCAAAAATTGGCCCATTGGTTCCTAATTTTCGGGAGCAGTCGGCAATATTCCGGAGCGCTCGGTAATCTTCAGGACAAGTCGTGTACTTCTTCAAAGAAACCGCGCCCTTCCGGCTTTGCAACGTAACTTTGAAGTTTCACACGTTTGTCGTATTGATACGATTTTAAACGTACTTTTCTTTAAAACCTCAATAATATCAGTCGGTCTTAGAAGGTTACATTGCAGTGGCATATCGTGCTAGTGTTTCTTGTTTGGTGAACGCGTATAAGCTTAGTACTTTCAAGTACAGAATAGATTTTAGGTAAATAATCCCATTCCCGACATCCCCATGTTCATAGACATGCACAGGTCCCGAGTAGACTTAAGAACCCGAAGAGCTTTCTTCGCTGCACCCATCCAAGATCAGCCATCTACAGTGAGAGGTAATCTGTGGGAAGGACTTTAACTACCTCCCCCTGACTTCTTGAAACCTCAAGAACACTTGCCACCCGGACGGGAACTGCAGTGGCCTATATGGAAAACACTCAATCGGTTGTGTACCCAGGTAGGCTGCTGAAAATACTACTTGGCAAAGTGGGGTTTTATAGACTCGTCTGATACCCAGTGTGAGTGCGGAACATGACTCACATACTGGAATACACCAAGTTCCCATACACCTGCACTATAGAGGATCTGATGAAAGCTACTGGAGCTGTAATTAAAGTGGCCAGCTTCTAGGTCTATATTATATAATAGTTAGTATGATCAAAACCATCGGTTCGAAAGAAGAAGAAGGTAAATCGTTTTTTAAAAAGTCCAAGTTATCCAAGCCAGCTTTTTTATTATTTTTATTTGTTGTTGATAGACACGCGTTTGACCACAATCTCACCTGATGGTAAGCGATGATGTGGTCAACGTGTTTTCAATAAAACTAGGTGACATCTAAACGAAGAGAGTGGTAAATCTAATAAAGCAGTCTTAAGCGTTCATTTGGTTGCTTACTAGTTATTGAAAATAACTTTTAAATTAAATCATTTACCTAAAAGGAAATTACTTACTTCAGAATCATTGACTGAAACTATTTAATACTCTGCATGAATAATGCAATAAAAGTACTTTTCAATCGCAGTGTAAACGATACAATAAATCAACACGTGACACATAAATAATCGCATTGTGGATCAATATTAGAGCAAGAGGATTTGTATATTCACTAGCACAGCCATAAAGTCTAGTACTTTATGGCTGAATATTAATAAATATTGTTTTCAGTTTATTACTGTTTGAAGTGTGGCATACGTTGTTTGTTTGATCACTACGTGTTTGGGAATTGATGAGCCTGTTATGTGCCCTGCCTATACTAAATCGGATGAATAGCGACATGATAGCTATTTACGCGCATCGGATGTTTCCACATAAAATTGCAAACAGGGACTTTGCTGACTTGATGCCTCGTGTGGCTGCCAACCCCTCACTTCGAATCTGCTGATGCTGCTGCTGCACCCGCGTTTCGCAATTGATTTAAATTGTTTTTCGTAACAATTAATTCGGCACTTCGGTACTAGCATCGTCCAAGTTTACACTTAAGATTTAATATTATAATTTGAAAGTAATCAAACTCTTCAAATTAATTTCGGTTTTTTTAAGTCCTCCGGCTGCTACCTTCGTAATTAGTCAGTTTATTTTAACATGTAGGTAAATCATAACCGTAGCTACTAATTAACTACCAAACTTACTACTTAAATACTCAACTAACTATAATTAGGTATATATATGTCACCAAAAAATTTTAAACTCTGTAAGATTGTAAAATATCCTGAGAATAAAGTCTCATTGAAATGTGAGCTGATATAAACTCGCGACCAATCAGTGCAGAAGTCCACAATATATCCGTTGTGTTGTGTTATTTACTAAAAACAATCTAAAATACATTTATATAAACCGAATTAATATTATAGGTACATATTATGTATCTTTGTCGGAGGAAATCTCTGGAGATGCTGAACTGACTACAAAATACTTTTACTAATAAAGGTTACAGTATTTCCGAGTGCCAGAGACTATTTATACCAAAAAATGAAAGGTTTTTGTGGGTTAAATTAAGAACGTGATGCCGTGGGAAAAACCATTATGGTAAATTTATACAAAGACTATCTTCTGCCAGCGGCTTCGTCCACGTAGAATTAGTATTTCCCCCATTATAAATTATACATTATGTGCTATTCCAGACTCTAATCTATCTTCTTGCCAAATTTCATTCAGATCCGTTCAGCCGTTCTGGCGTGATTAAGTAAAAAACATCCATCCAAACTTTAGCATATTAGTAGAATAGTAGAGAAGCTTTCAATGATAGAATATTAGACACTCGTAGGTACGATCATTCCTAAACTCAAATTATGGAAATGAAACTGACAGAGCATCATCTAATGAGACTCAATGATTTAGTTTCAACTAAACTCAGTTCATGCGTTTATTCGAGATTAGAGCTTCATTTTGCGTTTACTAAGTTAAGCTTAAACTAGTTTAGTTTGTAGTGGTGAAACGCAAACTGTGTAACTAATCGCGATTAGTTTCATTGGTGAAATCGGCGCTTATTGATCTATAAAATCTACCATTACGCCAAAAAAGACTCAAAACCTTACATATCGAGGTTATCTTAACAAATAATATTCATTTCCCAGCGTTCTAACCGCCCGTCTGCTCACCCACAGCTCCCTCGAAGATGGATCATCGAGACGGCGGGGGGGAGCGATCGCGATAAACCGCCGCGATATGGAAAACTGCGGAATGTGAGCACCGAACACCTAGCCACGTCACGAATGCAACTACTCGTACGGTTTGTGTGCTGATCGTGTTCAGTGTTCACACCTTTGTGTGCTGTGTGTTTTATTTACGTTTGTTTATTTTTATTATTTTTATTTATGGGTTCCGGACCCGAAGGGTCCAAACGAAACCCGGGTAAGGAATCCTATTGTTGTCACTTACGTGTCCGTCTGTCTTTCTGTCCGTCCGTCGTCTGACACAAAATTTTGTTTTGAATAATTTTTTAACTTCCCATTGACCTATGAAGTTGAAATTTGGTGATAATGTTACCTGAAACATAGGCCCATAAAGCCTAGCTTAGGCACCAGTCTCCCACAGTAAACGTTATTATAATATGTGAAACCTTAGTGTAACAATGCAATGTTTATTGTGGTATGATAATAAATACTTATTGTTTCGTTTCGTCTATTTCGTTTTATTATACTTTACTAACAAATACCAATACAATGGTACGGAACCCTTAATGTGCTAAATCCGACATGCGCTTGGCCAGTTTTTTATAAACGTGCATATTTATTTATGACGCTACGTTTTGTTTAGTCATTAATTTATTCAGCACGTAAATAAGCTTTTATATTTAATGCATTAAAAACTAAAGTTAAATCTAGTCTCTGTTCGAAGGCATACTATTCCATCAACGACTATTTAGATGATAAGAATAGTTGATTGCTGTGTTGAACGGAAGACAATGTTACATATTATTAGCTTATGACAGAGTTCATAAATAATAATTGTTTACTAATTTTACTGTGATGGCCCTCGTTTATCAACTAGCTAACTTGTGGCTTCGAATCACAGCCTTGTGATAGACTGTAACGTTCGTTGACTTGTGTTTTTTTCCGTTTTTGATGGTATAGCTAACAAGTGGCGCATAATTTAATTTTATGATTCTATTTTGGACAATATATCTTTATCTATCGGTTTTACATATGTTACATACAAATATGTTAAGAATGTTGCATATAATTACACACATCAACACTGTCTAGGGATATTTTGGATTTACTCAATTTACTCAAAATGTATTAAAAATAGCATATAACATGTATATATTTTTATAAAGCCCATTTATCAGACTACACTCCAGAATAAAAGAAAACAATGTCTTTTTGCGTAAACAAATATTTATTCAAATAAAGAAAAAACATGAAATAATGGTAAAACTAACAGCAAATGTGTTTCTCAAGAAAAATTTACAAATAAGGAAAAAATAATTTGTTTTTATCAGTTCTGTGAAAAATCAGTAGTCAGTAAAACCACCCATGACGTTAATAACGGTCCTGCAACGGTTTTTCATGCTTTGGATTAAGTTATCCAAGTCTTGCTGCGGTATATTGTCCCAGGTCCGGCTAAGATGCAAAAAAAGTTGCTCTTCCATCGCAACGTTTGCAGGGAAATTCCTCAAAGCCCTTCTTTGGAGCATGTCCCACGCGTGTTCTATGGGGTTTAGGTCAGGCGATTGAGCAGGCCAGCCTAAGACCGATACGTCGTGCTCCCAGCTTGTCACCAATCTCGCTGTGTGCGGACGGGCGTTATCGTGCATGAGCGTGAATTCTTGGCCCATTTGTAGTCGATGGGGGTAGATTATTGGTACTAGCACCTCGTTACGGTATTTTTCATCCGTCATGGTGTTTCTGATGCAAACAAGGTCTGTTCTTCCACCAACACGAATTCCCGCCCAAACCATAATTGTCCCGCCGTGGTATGAATGGACTTCCTGAGGATGTTGCAGACGGCTCTCACGACCAGGGACTCGCCAAACACGCACTCTACGTGTATCGGGATGGAAACTGAACCGGGACTCATCGGTAAACAGCACTACAGACCACTGGTTTTCTTCCCAGAGCAAATGTTCACGAGCCCACTCTAGTCGTCGTCCACGATTTCCTCGGCGTAGTGCTGGAGTACGAAGCGGTCTGCGAGCATGAAGGTTAGCTTCATGCAGCCTTCTCCTCACAGTTTGGTCACTCACAAGCAACTGGTGCTCTGACTGGAGCTTCTGAACCAACTGCATGGCCGTAACATTTGGTGGTCTTCTCGCGGCAACTTGCAAAAATCGGTCTTGTCGTTGAGTGGTTATGCGCTTCCCGCCTGGGTGTCTTTCAGCCACTTCACCAGTAGCACGATAACGTGACCATAACCTTGATATCACGTTTTGTCTTGTTCCAAACTCCTCAGCAATACTCCGTTGAGTAGCCCCAGCTTGGAGCATGCCTACTGCCCTTAACATTTCTTCTCTAGTTAAATGGTGCCGCTGCATGATGCACACAATAACATTAATTCGGAATTAACCGATAACTTGTTATAAAACTTAAATTGGACACAAAAAAATAGCCACAAACTACTGTAGGTAAATGAAACCTTCGGACTTCGCTACCATTATGCCGCGTAAATCTTTTGTTTTTAATGTATTTTTTCAAATTCAAATTTAGAATCGTTCAAAAAGGCTTACAAAATAAACTTCCTTCAAAAGAATTTAAAAGCGGCCAGTATTTTTTGAGTTTAAGAACTTTATACAAAATATCCCTAGACGGTGTTGATGTGTGTATATAGATTCAATTTCTTCAAACTTTACAGACAGATGTGTTGCTGGGGAGTTTGTTGCGCCACTTCTTCACAGCTAAAACACTAAGAAGAGGTGACGGGTGGGAGGGACTATCTTTATGTAGAACTTTGACGCTCAAAAAGTGCTGGCTCTCAGCCTAGTTGGAATTAATGACTTGTGATTTTGACTCATTATTTTATTTAGCTCCTTAAAGTTCTGAGTTGAGCTACACGATAACTGACAAATGCTTTCACTGTATCGACAGGTCTACTCAAATCTGCGTGGGGCTTTCCTCAAAAGCTTATCTCAGACATTAACGTACATGTTTCTCATATGATTGGACCAGTACGGATTGTATGGACTTCAAAAGAGACTTTGACCTCTGAGTTTGTTCCCAGAGTAGGGAAACCCCGGTCTCATCTTGCTAAAAGTAACAAAAAATATTGACGTGTTAAAGATTAGAAAATTTATAACGTTGACCTTTGCCGCGTCTAATAGCAGACACAACAGATTTTTTTGTGTCTCGCCCACTAAGTGTCCGCTAGACGCGGGAAAGGTTAACATACATGTCATTAGCATGTCCTAGAACCAAAAAATCGAAGACATGTGACATCAACCAATCCGCATTGGGCCCTCATGGTGGATTACGGCCCACACCCTCTCACAGAGAGAAGGCCTGTGAACCAGCAGTGGGGACATTAAAAGGTTAATGATGATAATGATGATGATTATCATTAATCTCTCAATTTATTTGAAGTCAACGCAGCACGTCATATCCTATCCTTCCATACATCTTTTGTCGCCTTAATTTCAAACGTTAACTCCTTTTGTTACCCGGGCCTGCAGACGGCGAGCAGTGGGTAGCTCGCCGTCCGATCAGCACCAGGCCCGTGAGTCGATGGCGCGTAGTGTTCCACGCGCGCCTCAAAGAGATAAGTGTCAGCCACAACCGACGGGGCCCATCGTGGCCGGTGCCTGCATGCCTAAGGGTAGCGGATAAATTCTGAAAATGAGTTACCGCACCCCTGGGCACTCAGGCAGGGAAGGAACAGGGGTGGGTTTTAGTTAGTAAGAGTCTGACACACCCTCCCGCTCCACCCAGAGCGGAAGAAGTCATTGGATGATTATGATGCGATTGTAATATTGTCCCCTCCAATTAAATCTATTTTAATTGTAATTTAATTTTAATGATATTGATTTTTCCCTGTTGCGTGTAATAATGTAATTTTATTTATTAATCTTCCAATTGTATTTTATTCTTGCTGTTACTATCAATTGTTGTCAAATATATGAAATTTATTGTTGTAATCGTAATAATAATGTAAAATAATAATAATAATGTATAATCTTAAATAGTGCATGAGGTGTTAACCTTTAATTAATTGTTACACTAACGAATGAATATATTACGAAAAAGTATATTGTAAATATTGTGTAAACATTTGTTGGTTAACCAAATAAATAAATAAAAAAAATAAAAAATTATGATTTCTCAACCCCCCCCCAAAAAAAAAACTCCTTTTGTTGCAAACTATTTATAACCATTTTCTAAACACGCCTTACAACAGGATATTGGTACATATGTGTAACGCTGATAGAAAACAAGTTACTGTTTTCGGTTTCGGAATATACGCAACCATAAACAAAATGGTTGACCACAACAGCCAAACCTATTTATATGAACTCTATCTACCTAGAACCACTTTTGTCATGACAATAGAATGAAGCCCCAGACCGTTTTCGGTGAGCAAAAACTAAAATAAGAATCTACTTGGTATCTGAAAATAGACCAAATAACATTTATTCATAAGAAAATGCCTTGAAAATTTGTCAACAAAATATAAAAACAACATCTAAGAAAAATACACGCACAGGAATTTTTTCAACTAAACAAGTGATAAACCAAGGTCCTCACTAACCCGGGCCTGCGGACGGCGAGCAGTATATTAATAACTCCTGTATCGTAGACTTTCACACGCATGTAAACTCACTCACTCAAGACACCCAGACCCGGAGTAACTATCTGTAGGCCATACAAATGTTATTCGTTGCGAGAATTGAACTCGCGACACGCAGCGCAGCAGGACGGCGAGCAGTGGGTAGCTTGCCATCCGATCAGCACCAGGCCCGTGAATCGACGGCGCGTAGTGTTCCACACGCGCCTCAAAGAGATGTTTGTCAGCCACCACTGACAGGGCCCATCGTGGCCGGTGCCTGCATGCCTAGGGGTAGCGGATAAATTCTTAACATGAGTTACCGCACCCGTGGGCACTCAGGCAGGGAAGGAACAGGGTTTTAGAAACAAAGAATTTAAAGATAACAATACATTAACGATCATCTGGGCTGGCCGACCGGACGTAAAACAAAGAGGTATTTTATATACATAATGCTATACATAAAAAAAAAATAGCTTTATTTTCCCTTCTACAGTTTTCTATGATTTAACTAATGATTAATGTTACTAATTTCTTATAATGTACCTAAATAATATTATGATTCTTAATCTATGTATATATGTACCGTTATTTACGATGTTATGTACAAGGACCGCTAGCAGTAGCGGCAAAAGCCTCCTCCATCCGTTTCCATGCTATTCTGTCTCCAGCTACTCTACTCCAAATTTTACCTACTATTTATATAATATCGTCGCTCCATCTCATTTGTGGTCGACCTTGTCTGCGCTTGTTCGTGGTGATTTGCTATACATATAAATTATAATTTTAAATATTTTTTTACAAATAATACAAAAAAAAACATTTAAAATGATAAAAAATACTAGTCCGCCGGTGTTGGGAGCAGGGTCCAAGCTATCGGTGGTTAGGGCTCCAGAGACAGGAACCTCCTTACGATGCGAGCCGTATCGAGGAGTACTGCCTTCTGTATCAGGCCCTTGATCCAACCGCGCAACGACAGCTTCGACAGGTGGTCGTCGAAGCTTTTGGCGATCAGGCTGTTGGCGGGAACGACTATCGGCACAATGACAGCCGAGTCCACATTCCACATAACGACAACCTCGCGTGCTAAGTTGAGATATTTGATTTGTTTCTCTTTCTCAGCTTTCACAAGGTTCTTGTCATGTGGGATGGTGACACCGATAAACATCGTGAGGCGCGCTAATTGGTCTGTCACTACTATATCCGGGTTATTGGCAACAATAGTTCTGTCAGTGATGACAGACTGTTTCGAGTACAACAACATGACATGGTCATTTTCGAAAACTGGGTCGGGCACATACTTGTAGCACGGTACCCAGAATCCACAAGTTTGTATTTTAAAGCAAGTTGCTGGTGAATAATCCTGGCTAGTTGGTGGTCTGTGCAAATACTCGCTGTTAGCAAGACGAGAATAACCAGAGCTAATATGTCTGATGGATTCACCCGGACGGTGGCATGCCCGACACACGTCAACCGTGCCGTCCTTCATAATATACCTATTAATATTAAGATTTGTTGTAACAATCATTAAAATTCCTCTTCCTAGGAGTACATAGGGAGTTTAAAAACTGTGCTTAGTTTTTACTTTATTAGTTACTAGCCGCCCCGGCTCCGCACGTGTACCAATAAATTACACACACAAATCTTTCTCTTTATACAAACAGACGTGGGAAGCGACTTGATTTATACTATGTAGTGATATGTGATTATTCTAAGACGTCTCAGAGTTTTGCTAACTGCTAACCAAAACATTACTGATCTACTTAATTACGTTATTAAACTCAAAAACAAGTGAACGGATTTTCATGAAGTTTTCTCCAATAGACATAGCCATTCATAAGAAAGGTTTAGGTGTATAATTCGTACCCGTGCGAAGCAGGGGCTGGTCGCTAGTTTACATAATACAACCGAAAATAGAACTAGATAAAAACATTTATTCATCACAAAACACGTCCTGAAAACTCTTCAACAAAACATGAAAACAACATCAAAGAAAAATACAATCCAATCTGCCTAGCCATTTTTCAAACTATCTTGGGGTCGGCTTCGGGTACTACGATAGCCCTTGGTAAGACTGGTTGTCAGAGTTTCGGGCTTCCGACGACCCATAATGACTGTCAATGATCCACGAATGACAGCGAGACCCATCGGCTTAACGTGCTTTCCGAGGCACGGAGGAGTCTCGGTATGTAAAGATGGTCCATTCACCAACCATGGATCCATTGACCAACCCCGCCAAGCGTAGTTTAACCTGATGGATCGACCCATGCGGCTGTTATTACTAGCCACGAGCTCCTCAAATAGAAAAATACACTCACTTGAAAATGTTCAAGTAAGCAAGTGACAGACCTCACTGCAAGGCTAAGTGAAACTAAGTTAAAAGACTTGTTAACATAACTCAACAATCTAGGCCATCCGTCCGGACGTTAAACAAAGATATAACAACCTATTAAAGTTTGTGGTATATTTTCTAAGATTTGTTCCTAGGGAGTGTAAAACTGTGCTTAGTTTCTACTTTATAAGTCGTTTGTTGCTGTCGTTAACATTATTGCTTTTAGATGTCTCAGATTTTTGCTTCTAAGTGAAAAGCGTGAACTATCCCTGAAAGACTGCCTGGTGGATCCTTGTGATCCCAAGGCCGATTATTGTTTGGTTTTTTTTTTATCAGAGACAAATTTATATTGTGTTTGATACATTAATTAACATTAGATTACATACATCATTATTAATAAAAAATCTAAAAGTAAACATGCAGTAAAAAAATACCTGATTACTAAAAACAATAAAATAAATAACATTTTCTCTTTTTTTAGGATCTTTCCTTCCCTTAAAACGTTGTCCCACACTAGGATTTAATCCTGTATAGCGGGAGCGTACAGAAACATGTAAACTCACATACACATTCAAAAACCCAGAACAACTATCTGTAGGCCATACGAACATTTGTTCCGTGCGGGAATCGAACCTGCGACAAGCAGCGTACCAGCCAATCGCTCAACCACTGCTATACTTTGTTGAAGTTAGCATTATTGTGAGAAGCCCCAGATTCTTGCCAACTATTAACTGAAACACATTAATGATCTCTGAAATACCGCTTAGTTGATCTAGTGGTACTGAACATGAGGTCTTGGGTTCAACAAGGTTTTATTGGATTTTTCTATCTGGAATTTCTAAGTAGCAGCCTTTTTTTGTGGGGGTGCGAAATCATCTAATGACTTCTCCCGCTCTGGGTGGAAGACTGAACTTCGAATTTGTGTCTGATTTATGGCGATGGGTTCGTCCTCAACAACTGCCTAACCCTTTGGGTAGTACATGTTAAATAAGTATATCGAGAATTGTATTCTCAACATTTATTTCATATAGCAACTTTGCTCTTGACTGTTTAATTATCTATGGTTGCTACTTACTTCCTTCCTTTTTGAATTCATGTCTACGTCTAGCATATACCTATGCGTTTGTGATCAAATTAACTAATTATTATATATCTTAATTCATCATAACAATCTTTAGTTATTATAACCATAATTGTATTTGTGTGCCATATTGTGAAATATAGTATCTCAAATCGAACCACCGTTGTATACTTTGCTTCCCACTGCTGATACCATTAGGCAGTACGCTGCTACAGTACAAGCGTGATGTTATATTGTGTTACTCGTAGGTAGGTAAAGTAGGCTGCACATCAGTAACAAAACCAGTATGAGCTGGCCTTTTATCCCATTCGAACTCCGTAGATACCTACTAGCTGGGCCAGCTCATGGTCAAAGTATTATAACCGACGTGACGTAGCCACCTGCATCAACTTTTGCGACAAGTTACTTATATCATCATCATCAATTCATCATTATCATCAGCCTTTTAATGTCCCCACTGCTGGGGCACACGCCTCCTTTCCGTGAGAGGGTGTGGACCGCAATCCACCACGCGGGTCTAATGTGGGTTGATGGATGTCACATGTCTTCGAATTTCTGGTTCTAGGACATGCCGGTTTCCTCACGATGTTTTCTTTCACCGTTTTGATAGCAGTGGTGATGAAATAATTTATACAAAGTAAAGCACCTGCCTGGGTTTGAACTCACGACCTACAACTTGTAAGTCGCGGCTGTTACCACTGGGCTACCACTGCTCTCTCAAAACTTATATCACACGCTATTCCATTACTTTTTTTTAATCCAGTTCAGTCCCATATTAGAGAACCACAAAAAGTCTTCTAAAAATATTTCAAATATAAACAACTGTTGAACTGAAGTGCTAAGTTGTCAGACACATGCGTTTTCTTTGTCACCATTCTTTTGCAGTAAGGCTTAAGCAAATATTAACATTTTCTTTTCCCCTCTGCCTATGTCACTCCCCTCTTTCAGAATGCAGAAAAGACGATTAGATGATATCCGAAAATATCCGCAAAATCTGTCTTATTTATCCCAGCACTAAAATCTAAATAGTTATTGTTTTCTACTATTAACAAAGTACCTACCGACAAATAAAAACTACAAAATTATTCTCTACCTGAGTTAGTCTGTGTTTAGTGTTATAAAATTCTGTAAGTAGACTAATCATTACAACAACAAAATGTTTCTATACTATCGGTAAGGCAAATAACTTCAGAACAATATAGGTACTGAAAAACATATCCGCAGTTCGGATCTCGGATAAAATTTTCAATAACGCAGCACATCTCTACGACGAACAAAGTTCCAAAATGGCGCCGTACCAAAAGAACACACACTTAAAATGGCATTATCTTCTTATTTTTATATTAAACTTGAACTGGGAGGAAGTCTTGTAATCGCCTTAAGCTTTTCATCATTCAGAGACAGCTGTCGCCCCTGCGACATGTTCGCCGGATTTTTTGCCGAACTTTGTTTAAATTTTATTGCGTTATTTTTTAGATTTATAGAGTCTTTTTGGTAAAGTTTCCCCCGATTTAGGTGCAGGCTGAAAGAAAATGGTAAGAATAAATTAGCGGAACTGAATTGTTTGAAAAGTTAGGATACAATTAAAAGCAACAGATTTAGTCACTTACTCAATGTGATCTTATAATAAAGATAATGGGCATCTCCATCATAAGCATACCATAATCAATCTATTAATGTACACACTGCTGGGACTTGAGAACGGGCCGCAATCCACGCGGGCCCAATGCGGGCTGGTGGATATCACAATTGTCACATGTCTTCGAATTTTTGGTTCAAGGACATGCCTCACAATGTTTTCCTTCACCGTTTTTAGAGTAGTGGTGATGAAATAAGTTACACAAAGTAAAGCGCCTGCCTGGGTTTAAACCCACCACGTATAACTCGCTAATCAGGGCTGTTACCAACGGGCCACCACTGCTCTCTGCTATAAATAGGTGTGTTCGTTTTATGGGTGTCGGCTTGGATAGCAAAAGATATTGGAACACTTTCAGATGAAAAACAGTTGATAAACACAGAAAGGAAACTGATCGGGTATGAGATCTAAACGCCGTGCTAACACACTATTATGTCGTATTAAAGATCGTCTCAAATGAGAATCAAATAGATGTTTAGAACACAATAGACAAAAGAATTTCATATAAGTGTACAGGGTGTAACGGAAAGGTGTTCTTATTTTAAGATCTGCATCTGCCCATCGATATGAACTTTCTTCAAGAAATCCTGAAGAAATTCTCAAAAATTTTTTTACCTGCCATACAAATATTAATCAGACTATGATAAGTTTGTACGGAAAGTCCAATTTTTTTTTGGGAATTTTCTACTTTTTCTTAGAGAAAGTTGTTCATTTCCATGGGCAGAACCGGTTCTTAAAATATGACCACACTTATTTTAATTACTGCTTCTGTCCATGTAAATGAACAACTTTCTTCAAGACAGTCATAGACTATTATTTTATTATTATTATTCCATTTATTTAACTTTATGTACATATTATTTACATTTTTAAATATTCAAATATAAAAACATTTAAAAATATAAAAAAATAGTAGCCCACCGGTATCGGGATAGGGTCCAAGCTACCGGTGGTCAGGGCTCCTGAGAAAGGAATCACCAAATAATACGCGACGTGTCCAGGAGTACCGCTTTCTGTATCAAGCCCTTGATCCAGCCGCCTAACGAGAGCCTCCTAAGGTTTTTGTCGAGGCTCTTGGCTATTAAGCCGACGCACCCGAAGCCGGTCGGCACAATGACTGCTGTATCCACCTCCCATATGTCGACAACCTCGCGAGCTAGATCAAGATATTTTGTTGGTTTATCTTTCTCAGCTTTCACGAGGTTCTCGTCATGTGGGACCGCTATATCAACAATCATTGTGCGACGCTCTAGTCGATCTATCACCACTATGTCAGGCTTATTGGCAACAATAGTCCTGTCAGTGATGATAGATCGATCCCAATATAACGTGATATTACCATTTTCGAGAACTGGGTCGGGGTCATACCTATAGTACGGTACTTCAGATTCCACAAGATTGTATTTAAGAGCAAGTTGCTGGTGGATAATCCTGGCTACAAGGTTGTGTCTATGCAAATAGTCTCCGTTAGCTAGACGAGAACAACCAGAAATAATGTGTCGGATTGATTCCCCGGGCCGGTGGCATGCCCGACAGATGTCAACCGTACCGTCCTTCACAATGTATTTCCGGTAGTTATTCGTCATCATAACTTCGTCCATAATCGCACAGACAAAACCTTCGGTTTCCCCGAAGAGGTCACCAAAACGCAGCCAGGATAAGGACGCTCAGAGATCTACATCGGGTCCATGTAGGACCCGGTAAAAGCGTCCGTGAAGCTCCTTGCTCTGCCATACTTCCCTGCGGTCATTAGTATCCAGTACCATAGGTTTGCGCCAGTTCCCGTTTGCCAAGGAGAGTGGGGTGAGGCCCTTGTCCACAGCGACCACATCTCAATGCATACCCACGTCGGCTTTGGGGAAGTATTCCCTAAGGCTGCATACCACGCGGTTGTGTAGGGTCTTAACGTTTAGGAAGCCACGACCCCCACACTTCCACGGGATATACAGCCTCATCACCGATGATCGTGGGTGATGCATCCGATTTGCGGTCAGCAGTGTGCGGACCCTCCTATCCAGGGCGTTAAGTTCCGTTTGAGTCCATTTGAGTATGCCGAAAGAGTACATCAATACCGGCGTGACCCAATTGTTGAAGGCGCGCACCTTGTTCCCGCCTGATAAAAGACTATTCAGTACTTTATTCAGGCGGCCAAAGAAGCGCTTCTTCAACGACTGTTTCACGTCAGCAGTGTTGATGCCTAACGCTTCCGACATACCTAAATACTTGTAGGTTTCGGTTGAGCAGAGGGATCTAAGGTGTATGGAATCCGAGAGTTGAGTTCCCACGGATTCCATAATCTCCCCTCGCTTTACATGCATGACTGCACATTTGTCCACACCAAATTCCATCCTGATGGCGCTACTGAAGGTTTCTGTTACCTTCAGTAACTTCATCAGTTGCAAGTTGTTGGGGACAAAGAGTTTCAGATCATCCATGTAAAGGACGTGTGATATGACTTGACCACCTCTTCTCAACCGATAGCTTTGGCCCGAACCCTCCAGTAGAGTACTGAGAGGGTTTAGGGCCAGACAAAACCATAGTGGACTCAGACTGTCTCCCTGGAATAATATTATTATTATGAGCCTGTGCCGTTCCACTCCAGGGAAAAAGCCTCCTTTCCCTCCTTCCACTTTGCCCGGTTTTCTGTAATTTTGGGCCAGTCCTTTGAGAAGGAATCCAAATCATCCCGCCATCTCTTTCTGGGTCTGCCGCGTTGTCGTTTATTTGCTTTCGGGATCCACTGTGTCACATAAAGAAAAACTAAAAAAAAAAGGAGTGGCACTCTGAGAGTGCCGATTGAAGTGAAAACTTTAACTAAAATGCCCCACGCGCCTGGCGGTTTCGGTGACGGTGACACCCGAGTTCAATTGTTTTTTCCCACATCAAAACTACCCAACGCACCTAAAGAAGTTTTCACTTCAAAAATAGAGATGTTTGGTGGGTATAAAAAAATAATAATTCTATTTAGTCCTTGTCTTAGTTAGATTATCAAAAAAAAAAAATACACGGACACGTAGTTTTTGTTTTACTAAACCAATAAAAAATTAAAACGATAAAACGCATCAAAAATCAGGAGTGGGGGCTTGTTACGTCACTAGACGGTACAAAGTGTATCGAGGTGTGACTTTACGCGAAATTTCAACGCACTGTATCGTCCCCATTTTTGATTTACGTGACATAAGAAAAACTGGCCAAGTGCGTATCGGATTTCGCACATTAAGGGTTCCGTACCAAATATTGGTATCTGCTAATAAAGTATATGTTATAATAAACGTTATCACCAAATTTCAAGTTCATAGGGCAATGGGAAGTTAAAAAATTCTTCGTAAAAAAAATTGTGACAGACGACGGAGGGAACAGACAGACGCACACGTGAGTGACAACAATAGGGCTCCGTTTGGACCCTTCGGGTACGGAACCTTAAAAAAGTACGTGTCCAATATTTTTTGGTAATCTAACACATGGAAACTAGATTTTTTTATGAAACTAGTCTATTGGACTTTTGAACTTTACATACAAAGTTCTCATCGGCTGATCAAAATTAGTATGGGGAGGTCCAATTTTTTTTTGAGAATTGTCTCCGACTTCCTTGAAGATAGTTGTTCATTTCAACATTAAAAAAAAAAAAAAAAATTATTACCATCATCCGAAGATCAATGATCCAGGTCCAGAGAAGAGATTCCACAAGTAATATCGCAGCTGTGTGCCATACAATCCTGATCATCCTTGAACACGTGGATGTCTGTGTTCAGAACCTTTTGCTAAGACCGTATTGTTCTTCCAATCATAATTCCAAGAAAAGTGTGGTTAAGATCCGACCATTTTCTAATAAGTATTTCTCTTAACATCTTAAGTATAACCTAGGAACCCTGTCGACAATAAGAAAGCTTGGTGAGGTTCACGAATGCCATGTGCATCTCTTTAGAAAAAATCCCAAAGTAATACTTACAGCATCTCAATTCTTATGCTTATAGCATTTGAACTTGACTCTGGTCCCTTTAACTCCTCGAGACATCATTAAGTGCTTTAGTAAAGTTTTTAACCGACTTTCGAAAAAGGAGGAGGTTCTACGTTCGACTGTATGTATGTTTTTTTTTTTTTTTTTTATCCGCGCATTTCTCCGTCAGTTGTATACCGATTTTCAAAATTCTTTTTTTTATCCGAAGGATATACTCCTGAGGTGGTCCCATATAAATTTTATCGAAATTGCTTTAGCGCTTTTTGAGAAACTGAACAAAAACGAAAAATACGCATATCCTGATGACGTTTTTGTGTTCTCCAAATGTTTAAATTCCACGTTTCATGTTATTGGGGTTTTTAGTTCTGGGGTATAACAACTAAAAAGCGAAAAATAAAAAACTTTTTTACAAAAAAAAAACAACCGACTTCCAATACATTAAGTTTATTGAGTTAGACTCGCTCCAGATCAAGTTGGAAAAAGAAATGTCAAACTTACTATATCTCATCTTGTAAAATAACGCTCCATTTCACGAATCTAACTTATTATATTTTTAAGTGTTACAAGACTTTCAGACGTTTATAATGAAGACAGTACTAGTTTATAATGAACGCTGTACTAATTTAACGAAGGCAAAGCTGCTGGCAGAAGCCAGTATATTATCAGTTTATAATAAAACCTTAATAAAATTACAGCGTACCCGAATGATCCCATTCGATTCCCAACTATCGTTATTATACCTTTCCCTTTTGCTATCGAATAAAGCTTTCATCTTTCGGACATTCGGCAGAACCATTCCGCATAATGATATTGGCCACTCTTTAACATACTCTGCGCATTCACTCTTTATTACTTTTTGAGAAATTCAGAGTTGAAATTTAATCAAATAGTGTAAGAAATGTTTTAACTGTTGGTTTCGCTATGTTGAATGAATTGTAGTTGCTAAATTAAAATTCATTTTGTGCTGCCGGACTGGGTTATAGTCAGTTTTTTTTGCGCAAATGAATAGGTACAGCATAAAGTTTTTTCGATTTTGTGAGCCGATATACTTTCATACTTTTTAGGGTTCCGTACCTGAAGGGTTCAAACGGAGCCCTATTGTTGTCAGTCACATGTCCGTCTGTCCATCTGTCTGTCTGTCTGTCTGTCCGTCGTCTGTCACAAAATTTTGTTCCGAAGAATTTTTTAACTACCCATTGACGTATGAAGTTAAAATTGATAATGTTTTATTATTACGCATATTTTACTTATATAGCATGTAACAAAAACCCTGTCTGATCCAATAAAGGCGTATTCCTGGTTTAACATATGTACTAGAAAAATTGTAAAAAAAAATATAACTCATTAAAACCAAAAGTTAAAATTTTTTTATTTTTATAAAATATGCGAAATTTAACACATTTTGCATAAGCAAATTTTTATAAGTTAACAACACTCCACCAGCCGGCGAAAGCTTTTCATTTTTGTATTTTTCATTTCAAACGATACCGCCCTGGACTAGCCGCGCTGTAGGCACTCTGTCTCGCTCAGGCGGCGTCTTTTAAACGAAACAGTAGGTGATCTTTGTCGAGTGCTCAGTGTTACCTTTGATAAGTTTTTCTTTTTTCTATAAATTAATTATTTTCATTGGGGAAAAATAATTATCTTGTATCGTCGTATATTAAATGATTACGTATATGTGTACGCAGTACGATACCAAGTAATACCCTTCAGGATCGGACAGGGTTTTTGTTATATGCTGTATATTGATAAATCAGAAATTTTCTTTGATAATTCTCTCATTTGGTACGGAACCCTAAATGTGCGAAGTCCAACACGCACTTGGCCGGTTTTTAAAAGAACTGTTATGACACAGTAGGATCCTACTAACTTGCCTAATAGACAAAAAACCTTCATTTTCTACCTAAACGCGTTGAGGTCGTTGAGCATATTCTTGGCCTTGTACAGGGTGTAACGGAAATGTGTGGTCATATTTTAAGATCTGCATCTGCCCATCGACATCAACAACTTTCTTCAAGAAAACTTGAGGAAATACTATTTTTTTTTTTACTTCCCATACAAATATTGATCAGTTGATGATAACTTAGTATGGGAAGTCCAATTTTTTTTTTTTTTGAATTTTCTGTTTTTTTCATAGAGAAAGTTATTCATTTTCTTGGGCAGAACCGGTTCTTAAAATATGACCACGTTTCCGTTACACCCTGTATATGAGATATTGACGATAATTTGCTAGATTTTTTTTTAATTATTAAAAAGGAAATATATTTACAGATAAATACAAACTTTAAAATTACTACATAACAAAAAATAAATTAAATATGTACAACTGGCATAAAAAGGGGAGGCTTTAAAAAATGCATCGACATCGCTGTCAATGAGAAAAGTGCCCAGAACACTGGCAGCATTGCCACGTTGAATGGCAATGCTGATTTGTTGTAGCATTCACATCCATACCTACCTTATCACGAAAAATACAAGCTGTGAAGATTTCTGTAAAGTCCACAAATCAACAAAAAACGGGCCAAGTGCGTGTCGGATTTCACACATTAAGGGATCCGTACCAAATAATGGTATTTGTTAGTAAAGCATACGTACTAATAAACATTATCACCAAATTTCAAGTTCATAGGTCATAGGGAAGTTAATAAAAATCTACGTAACAAAATTTTGTGACAAACGAAGGATGGATAGACAGACGGACACTTGAGTGACAACAATAGGGCTCTGTATGGACCCTTCGGGTACGGAACCCTAAAAAAAAGACAGGTAGTAGGTATTACTTTCTGACAAACCCTTATCGCAGTCAGAACCAAAAATAATGACGACCAAATTGGCATCCAGAGGCGCCAATTTTTTCGTACCAAGCAAAACCCGACTATCTATATTCCGTTAGAAACTGATAACTTATCTAGCAACAAATTGCCCTGTATAATTCATAGAGGTTACCAGGTGACAGGGGTAGGCAATTCTACTCTAAGTTATGTCCATATATTCATATATATATGTTCTTATATCTATTGTTAGAGCAGAGAAAAACCCTCCACGTTTGTTTGTATTCATTATTTTGAAAGCATTATGTTGTCCCTTTGGACGCAAAGGGATATTTTCATTGCATGAAGGTAATGAAATTGTATCGATTGGTTGTTATTATAATGTTCGGGTGAGATTTTATCTCATTTTGTGGAAATAATTTTCTGATTTATTTTTATAAAGAAATAAAAGCCATAATCTATTTTTTTTTGTAGACACGCGTTTGACCGCTACCTCACCTGATGGTACACGATGATGTGGTCAAAGATGGAGCATGCTTGCCTCGAAGTAACCTACTCACTCTTGACTTAAAGACTCCCAGGTTGGGAGGTTATTTCACCCACAACTTGGCATAGCATCAGCATACTTAGCATAACCAGCCTTTCATGGTTCTCATCGCTGAGAATCAGGCCTCCTCTCTAAGATAAGGAATGTGCCGTAATCCACCACGCGGGTCCAGTGCGGGTTGGTGTTTTTTTTTTTCACAACAGGTGATACTTTATTTACATTACAAGCTAGCCTATTGGCTAATTAGTTATTTAAATATAAATTAAACTGCTAAGAAACTATACAATAGGAAATATGCATGAAAAAAATATTTATTATCTAACCAGTTTCTCGATGAATATACAAAAATAAAGTACGAACAGTAAAGGCAGAATCAAAATTGATCGAAAATTAAACGAGATATAACAATTTTAAACAAATATATCTGTCCTCCTCTCGAAAACGCTGTTTTCTATGCCTGTTGTATGGGCGTCATGTCCTTTGACGTCAAAAAACACGTCGGACTTCTCTTTCTAATTATCAACTTTAAAGCTTTTTAACTTCGTCGCTGATAATGATATTTTGAAAATTCCTTCATATTTGATGACTATAGTTAATAAGTCTTCAATTGAACAAATAAAAAAATATAATGCATATTCCCTATTAAGAAATCGTCCAATAACATCTTTCTTATTAACTATAATTTAAGGGTACCTAATACACTTGCTTCACGTGTTCTTTATAAGGTTAAGCACTTACACTACAGTTTAGGTTCACTAACACTGCACTAAACTAACTCAAAAGGTTTTACCCTTTTTAGTCTTCGCACTAATTCAGTGTTGTCAAGGAGTTGGATCACCTCGACATTCACGAGATGATGAAGTCTGTGTTCATGAGCTTCTGCATATTTTTGTATAGCTATGTTTACGACATCCATGTTAAGGATTGGTGGATATCACATGTCTTCTAATTTTCGGTTCTACGTACATGCCGGTTTCCTTACAATGTTTTCCTTCACCGTTTTGAAAGCTGTGATGATGAAATAAATTACACAAATGGTCCGGCCTGGGACTCACGACGTACAACTGGTAAGTCGCGGTCGTTAAAACTGGGCCACCAGTCACTGCTTTCTCAGCTTGGCATAGGCCTCTTGTTTTATTATGCCAATCCCACGCTCTTGTACTGACCTCATTTAGAAGCTCTAGACAAAGTGTCATTCAGTCAGAGATAGCTTGGTCGAAATGCCAATATGTCAGGGTTTGATCACGTGACGTTTTGATAGAGCTTGTTAATCTCATCTATACTAATATTGTAAAGAGGTATTGTTTTTAAGTTTGTATTTAGGAGGTAATCTCCGAAATTACTGAACTGATTTTAAAAAATTCTGTCACCAGTAGAAAGCTACATTATTTGTGAGTGCTATAGGTTAAAAACATTTTTGAAATTTACGCTAGTCTCATTTATGTTTGACTTTTTGTCAATTGCTGTCGCTACGCTTTTGCTGACAGAATGTTACTTGTTTAGAGCCTCAGGTTGTACCAGCGATGACAACAATGTTGTCTACCCATCTCACCACCGCCGGACGACCAACATTTCTTCCAATCCTAGGACGTCACTCGGTCACATACTCGTATACATTGAAACTATCTATGTAAAACCATGGACTTGGAGTAACTAAATTACTCTTCAGAAAGAAATAAAAATCTCGATTTTTGTGAGACAAAAATAACGACCACATTATTATGCCGTAAAGAAAATTTTCTGTTGATGTTGACACAATTTCAGAACCAAGCAAACCCGCCTCCGAAAAATAAGATACTAAAAATGAAGAAAACTTCATTAACTAACCCATTTCCTTAATTAAAACGCCGAAACTATGAAACTGTTTGCAAAAAAAGATGAAAATGCTTGAAAAAGCGAAGCCCAACATACCCGTAGTGTAAGGTGCGCAACAAAAAATTAATTTTGCTACAAAACTTTCTACGGCCTCTCTTAAATTACTGACGTGGTACTGGCGAACTTTTCTTATTAGAGATCGCACACATTTTCGAACAACTCCTGCCGGACATAAGTATCTACCTATTTTATGTCTTTAATTTAATGATGAACTTTGTCAGTTAAGGTAACGGAAATTAATATTTTGATTTTATAATTAAGAGCGTTCTTCGTGCGCGGGCTGACAACGTCGCATTTCTAGAGGTTTTTTGTGATTCTTTTTGTCCTACTAATCCTACTTCCTACTAATATTATAAATGTGAAAGCTTGTGAGTGTGTATATATGTTTGTTACTTCTTCACGCTCAAACGGCTGGACCGATTTGGATGAAATTTGGTATGGAGATAGCTTACAGCCTAGATTAACATATAGGCTACCTTTTATTCCGGTCTAGGTGGGTAAAACCGCAGGGCGCAGCTAGATAAATATAAATGATAGTTTTCAAAGTTTTGACAAATTTTCGCACCCAACTAACTAGATCATTGGTATTTATAGGCATCAAAAATTACATTATAGTCAATTATGTTCTTTTTGCAGTCTTCTTCTTATTTTCGTTTCGGTGGTACTTGTTGCAATATTACCACGTATTACGATTAAATATTTTAGAGTTAATGTTAAATATAATGATAAAATATACCGATCTAGTTAATTGCTTGAAAAAAAATTGTACTTTCATTTATATTTAATAAAAATAATTACACAAAATCTCTAGAAATGCGACGTTGCCAGCCCGCGATGAACGCTTTTAAGAGCGAAGATAAATTAACTGTACTCGGCCGTAAGTTTTTTGGTGATTCTACCTGCTATGGTTTCTGAAGTTTTACAAGGTTCATCAGTTTATTAATCGTAAAGGTAGGTACTGTAGAACTCCAAGGCTCCAGTACGGCCTGCAGGTTTCCAGGGATGTTCTAGTAGCTTTAGGGTAGTCGTTTCACTCGCTGGCAACGCGAGAGTGTGGTTTAAGAGAGTGACTGGCTAATATGTGGAGTGTAATAAAATAAAGAGGGATAGGGCACTCTTTAGAACTATATTGGTAATCACAGAAAAATACATGTGCCCACTTCGGTCAGGCCAGCAGAACTTAACCCTAAAACAAATGTGATGCCTCATTCAATGTTCAAACGGCTCTTCAATAATCTCACCAGCCAGCTGAAGGCTGGTACATACCCGCTGAGTTAAGGCTGTGTCTACAATCGCCACAGTACCTACCTACCTAAAGTGCAGTAGGTATGTATCCTAATAATCTGTTTACAAGTTGAAATGAAATTGACCCACGAAACCGTTAACTCAAAATTGCCTCAAAATGAAATCTTCAAACTAGCAAATAGCATTAAAGTCCGTATTTTTTCTTTCATTACCTTCGGGCAATGGTCCTATCGCAGTTCGCAATAAAGTTGTAGGCTCCCACGATTTATGACTGCTTGGTTGGGCCTGATAGTAGGAAAAAACTTAATATCTCTGACGACGATGGCTGGACCTTGAGAAACTTTATTTAGTTCTTAGAGATCATTCTTACGACTTTTTGATGGCTCAATTTTCTTTTTCTTGACGGCCGCTAAGTTGACAACTTGAGATTGTGATAAGTTACGTCATTTTGAAAATAAAAGAGGCAGTTCTGGATGCTAAATGATGCCTTTTTGGTCTTCAACCTGATGCTAAGTTAAGAAATATCCTCGTAAACTTTCTTTATGCTGTTCTTTAGGGTTCCGATAGTCCGAATCAAAAATGGAACCCCTATAGGATCACTCGTGTGTCTGTCTGTCCATCTTACCGACTACTTCGAAACCACCGGGCCTAATTTTTATTTTTAAATAGAGGAGATAGTTTTTTATTTATAGATTACAGGAAAACCTATAAGAAATCTATAGTAGAAAAAAATACCTGATTAAAAATATGATTTGTTCGGAACCCTATGTGGGCAAGTCCAACTCGCTCTTGGCCGGTTTGTTTTGTTCACTTACTATTTAAAAAGCCAAAAGAATGGTTTTGTTATTAGTTTCAGAAGTAATATTTTCACGGTGTTGAAATGTTATGCCCAACCAAACATTCGATTACACCAAAACTTATGACCAACATAACAAGTAAATCCCCTTCCATGCACATAACAAGGAAATCACGAGAGAAAGTTGCAAAGATACAGCTTTAACGGTCGATAGAGTTTTGAAAAGAACTTTAGTCATGGATAATAAATACTTTTCAAAGGAAACTATGTAGGGAGATGAGCAAAGTTGGACGGCTGGCGAACTAACGGCGTATTTTAAATATACGACCGACGACGGGCAGCTAATAAGGTGCAAATATTTTTGAATATGGATAAGGTCTCATAAGAAAATTTACTATTTTCGGGAGGAAACTAAAATGTTGATGCAATACATAAAGTCTTTAAGAGGACACTTACCTTTAAAGCTTTGAAGTTCAGGAACAATGAGAATAGCAAAAAATACTTGGGGCCCGATTCTGTAACTTTGAGTTAAGCAACACGCCATCGACACTCTATCGACACACTACAGACATTATTTTGCCACTGTTGCATATTTGTTATTCTGCAAAAACTTCAATGGAGTTTCAGTGGTGTCAATAGGGAAAAAGGTGTCGTTGTTCGATGGCTTCACAATGACGGTTTGATCGCCAAAACACTATTGAAACACGATAGCCACATTATAATATACTATGGCGTTTCAATAGCACTACAGTGGCAAGTCAATGACCATAAATAATATGTAGAATACCAGATGTCAATGACTATTCTATTGAGACACCACTGACACACTACCGACACACTTGACAAGTTAGTTATTTTACAGAATTGGGCCCCTGGCCTTTAACGTGTGTTTGATTGACAGAAAAAAAGAAAAAAACCTAAACTAAAACCCAACAGAAATAAGATATAAACAAAGCTCTGTTATTTTATAGTAGCAAAATGTACATCTTTCTTCCACAATATTTCTATCTTACATAGTTTCCGCATATCACTAAAGCCATAAGCAATGTTCAACCTGAAGTTCACTCAAGCATACCCAAAACCTTTATACGAACGAAAACGATTTGATTTATACTTTCAAGACCGCTTTCCGAGTGACGGGGCATGAGAAAAGCATTTTAATATTATCTTCGTACGTAGAAAACAATGAAAAATCCACGTTTCCTACAGGGAAACATGTTACTTCATATCCTCGGAATAATAAATCTAGAGGGGGACGCATCTGTCAAAAGTGTAAAATATGTATTTCTTGTAACGCCTGCCTTGTCTTTTGTACTTTAGAATAAGATGCATTACTATAATAAGAGCCAGTTTTAAAATTTATATTTTTAACGATAGAAATAATGTACAAAATATGTAAGTACTTTTAGGGTTCCGAAAGTCCGAATAAAAAAACTGAACCCTTACAGGATCACTCGTGTGTCTGTCTGTCCGTCTGTCACAGCCAATTTGCTCCGAATCTGCTGGACCGCTTGAGTAGAAATTTGGTACATACATGAATATTTGTGACCCAAACACGGACGTGTAAATAAATTAGCTTGGAATATGAGGGTAAATTAATAGAACATTCTTGGGGTGAAAATTGGAAAATTTAAAGACTAAGTTTTTTAAACTATGTCGTGCGACATATGAAATGAGAGGGCACATTGTGAGGGTCTTGAATGTATTTATAATTTTCATAATAAAAAAAACTTTAACAAAAAAATTAACCGACGAAAAAGAACTAAAAAATAAATAAGCCTTTTAAGTCTTGAGTATTGAGCTTATTTACATAAAATATGAAATTTTACAATTATAAACTAATTTTGAGTCGGCGCCATACATCATCATTCATCATTTGCCTAATATTTTGGTTTTTTTTTCCAACTGTCTTGGGGTCCCTTCCAGTCTAACCGGATGCAGCTGAATACCAGTATTTTACATGGAGCGACTATTTTACGAGTCGGCGCCATACAACAATTTGAAATTATCTAAATTTTATGCAATACATACAGGGTGTAACGGAAAGGTGTAGTCATATTTTAAGAACTGCATCTGCTCATCGATATGAACAACTTTCCTCAAGAAAATCCCAGGAAAATCTAAAAATTTTTTTTATCTGCTATACAAATATTGATCAGCTGATGATAACTTTGTATGGAAAGACCAATTTTTCTTTTAGGAATTTTCAATTTTTTCCTCGAGAAAGTTGTTCATTTCCATGGACAGAACCGGCTCTTAAAATATGACCACACCTTTCCGTTATACCCTGTATATCGGGTGTAAAAAGACAGTTTCCGAAGCCGAAAGCCACATACTCTACCCATTATTTGAATCACTTTTTACCACTAGACCATACCTTTTATTTTTTTTTGTGGGGTGGGAAATCATCCAATGACTTCTCCCGCTCTGGGTGGAGCGGGAGGGCGTGTCAGACTCTTACTGACTAAAACCCACCCCTGTTCCTTCCTGCCTCGAGTGCCCAGGGGCGAGGCAACTCTGTTTCGAATTTATCCTCAACCCCCGGGCAGGCATCGGCCATAACGGGCCCCGTCTCTTTTGCTGACAACTCTTTGAGGCGCGCGTGGAACACTACGCGCCGTCGACTCTCGGGCCTGGTGCTGATCGGACAGCGAGCTACCCATTACTCGCCGTCCGCAGGCCCGGGTCTACGGTGGCCGGAGATCGTCTCGCGGCGCCGAAAGTCCCAGGCGTCTCCTGAGGCGGCTGCTGCTGAGAGTGTGAGGGCGACTCCGTTGTTAAAGCTCCCTCACGCGTCCCGCCTCCGCCTTCGCGAGCATTACTGCTTCGCAGAAGGAGGAGACGGCTTCCCATTCCCTCTCGCTCCGTACCATGGCCTGAACCAGGGCAGGGCGCGAGAGGTCGCTGCCGCCTATCGCATCCACGAGGACACGGCGGTGCTCTGCCCAAGCGGGGCAAACCTCCACCGTATGCTCCACCGTGTCCTCTGGGCGATCCTCGCAGTGGAAACACCCGGGGGTCACCTCCCGTTTGATCCGAAACAGGAACCTCCCGAACACTAGACCATACCTGGGAAAACACTGGTTCTGGAGATATTGAAGGTCAAAGTTTTTTTCTTTTTCTTTTTTACGAAAATGCAGCTACGAATTATAAGTGTTATTAATAAACTTTTTTCCAAACAAACATTACCTGAATTTTCGAAATTACTGTGATGTGTTTTTTTACATCCTGTATGTACGAAGGTGGATTCAAAAGTACGCAACTTATTTAGTTCAAACTACTACTAGTTGAGTGGTTGGTACTAGTCATTAGTCAACTGTGCGAAGTTTGAAACGAGTCCTATAATTAGCTGTGATTATAATTTATTTATAATCCGACGCGATTTGCTGCAAATAGAACAAATATTGAGCATTGAAAATTTTCAAACTCGAAGCCAGAGTTGTTGTTCTGCCTAGCCTTTTCCCAACTATCTTGGGGTCGGCTTCCAGTCTAACCGGATGCAGCTGAATACCAGTATTTTACATGGAGCGACTGCCTATCTGACCTCCACAACCCAGTAACTGGGTAATACGATACCCTTTGGTAAGACTGGTTGTCAGACTTTCGGGCTTCTGACAACCTGTAACGACAAACTCTAAGCCAGAGTAACTTTGTATAATTAATTACATCATCACTGCCCACAAAACGGTGAAGGAAAACATCGTGAGGAAACCGGCGTGTCATATAATCGAAAATTCGAAGACATGTGACATCCACCAACCTGCACTGCGCCCGCGTGATAGACTACAGTCCATGTCCTCTCTTGGAGAGGTCTAAGTCCCAGCAGTGGGAACATTATAATGGCTGATCATGCTACTATGTAACTCAATAACACTATTAATAATTTTTCGTGACTATTAAATTTCACAACAACGAAATAGTACAGATTTTCTCTAGATATCTTTATTAGGTATTCATACATATTCTCCGCCTGACGTCAACGATACAATAGTTTTATACGATTTCCTCGTATTCCTCACTAAGTTTATAGCCCTGGCCTAAGTTTGTAGCCTATCTCTAGCGCGGATCTGCAAACCAGTTGTAAAACCTAAGTGGATTTTTATTGGTTCCATTTTGGAATACGTTTTCGTGGAATCCATTGTAACAAAGGTATAGTCTCTAATACGTATTGCTTATTTCATGTTACTATGTAGTAAAACTATCTTTTGTTTCTTCGGGACGCAAAGACAACTTTTATGATAAGTTAATTACAGAGGAATTGGAATAATTTTATTCATTTATTTTAGTGATAGTGTCATGTTTCTCCTCGCCTTGTGACAATGCTAGATGCCTGTGTTGTATTAGACGTTTGGAAGTAGATTTAGGGCCGAGATATCACCTAAAGCGCGGCCACTCTCGGACTGCATAGAAAGAAAGAGATGCGCTACGACAAATGCTCGCAATTTATTACAAAATATGAAGTATTTTATCGATTTGCTTAGGATTTACTAATAAATTTACAAAAAATAATCATCACTGGATGCAGTTCAGTATTTGAATGGTAAATTTTTATTGTGATTATAATTGTTAACGAAGGGATAAACTGCTTAAAAATAATTATTAGGTATGTTAGAAGATTTTTTTGATGCATTAAAGTATGTTAAATTATGTTTTCAGTTCCATCACTGTATGCAATGACTTGAAATTTTTTTTTTTTTTGTCAAAATTATGTACGGTGTTCGGTCCGAGTGCATTTCCGAACGCAACCTGGAGAGGTGACAGCTGTCACACCCTTTCTTTTTATACTCTATGACTTTTTTCTGTCATCTATCACTTGTTGGTTTCGACCGTAGTGATAAAACGAGTTGAAAATGTAGGTTCTGGCTTTTTTTTTTTTTTTTGGGGGTTGGGAAATCATCCTATGACTTCTTCCGCTCTAGGGTGGAGCGGAAGGGCGTGTCAGACTCTTACTGACTAAAACCCACCCTGTTCCTCCCTGCCTCGTGTGACCAGGGGCGAGGTAACTCTTTCGAATTTATCCTCCACCCCCGGGCAGTGTAGGTTCTGGCTTGCAATTCAATCTAGCCGAATCTATTGGTTTTAAACCTAATTGTTTCCTATTGAACTTAATTTGATTAAAGCCCCATTTGATGTAGTGATGAAACGGGTTATTTTGTGAAAATACTTCGAACTATGGTTGGTTTGCGAGAGACTACGCGCTTGGAATCACGGCGCCCTTTTGAAGTCACCTTTGGAGTCTGGTACACTTACCTACTAACAAGCACTATAGTTCCCATTTAACTCTGACATACACACATTTACCCTGATTGCTCCCTGAACTAAAACTTCGGAAACCTTGGGTAAGTTATTCAAAACGTTTGTAAATTATTCTTTAGCTCTGCGTACTTGCAGACAGGTTTGTGATCAGGTTGGAGCCGGGGATCCGACCGGCACGCTACCACACTCTTGTCTCCTCAAGTCGGATCCCTGCCCTGGCTTGGTCGCAAACATAAGAGACACACTGCTTTAAAAAACCACCTTTTTGACCATTTTTGGGAATCTCCGCCTTAAATAAAATAATCAAGTAATCAAGTAATACTGTGCAAAAGCAAGGTTTATATATTGAACTGCTTTTTGTCTGTAAATAACAATGCCTGAGCCCTCATTCGAAATCAATAGGAAGATAATCTGCCAATAAACTCAGTTTATTTGTCCACAAATAACAGTAGTCCCAGTATCAATTCCATTTCGTAACTTGACGTAACGAAATGGAATATGCAGAGCCTCACACATTAAACGGAATTAGGTCATATATCCAGGGTAATAGATTCAAATCCGCAACAAGTTCAGTTCTGAACGGATCTGGGAATTCCGCTTTGATCATTGGCATCCGCAAATGCTCCTATTGAAGGATGGCTGGTCGGTCATGCAGAAGTTATCGCTTATTGAAATCGACCCGGCGACCGGTGCAGGGATTTCCGAGATTTTTCACAGCACTATTATGAAATGACGTCTCGTTTGTTTGAATGTGTGATAGAAGTTTGGATGGTAAATTAAAATGGTCAGGAACAACACACAGCTTTTTTTACATAAAAAATATGTAACTGTAGGTGCAAAAGCTGCTGCCATTAGGCAGTGTATTAACACTGGGCCGTAAAAATAACAGATTACATAGAAAAACTGCGATACGAGTATCTTCCAAAGCTATGTACGACTACATATATTGCTCGTGCAAATAATATGTTACAAGCAGATTCTACTCATCTTTTTTTTTAGCCACCCGGTTTTTTTTGCGGCCCAGTGTAGATAAATCTGGTTTCATGATAATAGGAAGCCTGTTTGTTTATGGAACAGAACATTTGTTCCTATAATTATTATGTCAACAGTGTTAACCAACCTTTATTCTACTTCCTTCTTTGTATCTTACTTGGGCGTAGCACAGTCGGTGGCCGGTAATCGCAGCCGGACCGAATCGGACCCAAAAAACGCTAGTAGATGGCGTTTTTTGAGTCCTCTAATGTTAGAACGCTCCTTCATAGTAGAAATCCTACTAATATTATAAATATGAAAATTTGTGAGTGTGTATGTTTGTTACTTCTTCACGCTTAAACGGCTAGACCGATTTGAATGAAATTCATGTAGATAGTTTATAGCCTAGATTAACATATAGGCTACATTTTATTCCGGTCCAGGCGGGTAAAACCGCGGGGTGCAGCTAGTAAAATATAATTTTAATAAGTCTTTAGAAAACTGCACCAGAAAGATCCAGTAAAAGTTCCAGTTCCAGTACTAATAAAAAATATATCAACTTATCTAGCACCTCATCCAAACTTCGTTGCCAACAGTTCAGAACTTCATCGCGACCGCACGCTCGGTTGACTCGCGTCGTTGTCACCTTTTCAGTTTCGCATCAAAGGCTCCCTTTTGATCGGTTTCCATGGCCCTAATTAGCAGTACCTCGTTCAACATTCGTTCGGCTGGAAGATATTGTTTATTGGCAGTAGATCCGCCGTGCCGGAGCTCCAAGGGGCCCATTGGCACGGAAAATTGAGGCAAAATCGCGCACTAAACGCCTGGCCCCGTTCTTGAATTATTTCGATATGGAGCTCAAAATGCGAAGTTTACCGATTAATTACGACCTTCGATTAATTACACGTATGACGTAACCGTAATTAAATTAGTTGTGGTGTTGATTGGTATGTAATCAGGAAATTGTAGGCTTATTTTCGGTGTTTATTTCGTTTAAATTATGTGTATCAATATCTAATGATTACCTACATATTTAACTAATACCATATGTGAACCAAAACATTAGTTGCTTGTTTCCACAAGATTCCTTCATTGATATTTTTCATCATCATCATAACATAACATAATCCGCCTTTTAATGTCCCCACTGCTGGGACACAGGCCTCCTCTCTGTGAGAGAGAATGGGCTTTAATCGTGCGCGTGCCCAGTGCTGGTTGGTGGATGTCACATAACTTCGATTTTTTTTATTCCAGGAGAGGCCGGTTTCCTCACGATGTTTTCCTTCACCGTTTTAAGAGCAGTGACGATGTAGTAATTTACACAAAGTAAAGTGCCTGTGTGGGTTCGAACCAACACCCATCATCGACATCATCATTTCAACCATATCACTCGTTCACTGCTTGACATTGGCATCGCAACCACCCATCCTGTGTTTCATGCATCCATTAACCTCATCGCCATTGATCCTTACCAGTCTAGTTTCAAATGTTCTTAAAGGCACTTTTTTAACCGACTTCAAAAAAAGGAGGAGGTTCTCAATTCGACTGTATATACTGTACTGTATTTTTATGTGTGTACCTCATAACTTTTTACTAGGTGAACCGACTTTGAAGATTTTTTTAAATTGAAAGCTGTTGCTTCACACGTGGCCCCATTTTAATTTGGTGAAGATCTGATAAAGAACTTCGGAGATACACAATGGAAATCTTCAATAAATGATAGCAAACCTTTCAGAATTACAGCAATCGCATGTCTGTATATTGTTTTCACCACTTCACAACATAACATTACGCTGATACGCTCTGAAGGGTATACAGATTTGTACAGTTCACCCTGATACACCCTAATTTCACCAACTATGTTCGAATTCCCTATTTTTGGGGCTATCAATTCGGGCATAACTTTGCTATTAATTTAGTTTTAGAATGGGGTACAACAACTAAAAAGTGAAAAATAAAAAACTTTTTACAAAAAAAATACAACCGACTTCTCTAAATAATACTAAAAAATGCAAAATAACTTTAATTTCGGAAGTCGGTGTCAAATAACGAAGAAACCAAACTAGAAACACCGACTTCTGAAATTAAAGTTATTTTGCATTTGCATCTGAAATTAAAGTTATTTTGCATTTAGAGAAGTCGGTTGTATTTTTTTTGTAAAAAGTTTTTTTTTCCAAAGATTGAAACATACCTTTACGCTATAACAGTAACATTTTTATTTTACTGTCTTCACCATAGTCATGTTCTTGATCAACAAGCAAGTTACTAGGTCCATCGTAACACCATTTTCTAAAAACAATCTTTAATTTAACTTCTATGAACTCTATGTACTTATTAAACACAAAAATCAATCTGCCTAGCCATGCCACATTTACATGTAGCGACTGCCTTCTGAACTCCACAACCCAGTAACTGGGTAGCACGGTACCCTTTGATAAGACCGAGTGTCAATAATCTGACTTTTGACCACCCGAAACGACTGTCAAATATATATAATTATATAGTATACCTTTCTTCCTTCTGCACATTTTTTTTTTGGGAGGATGGGAAATCATCCAATGACTTCTCCCGCTCTGCGTGGAGCGGGAGGGCGGTCAGACTCTTACTGACTCACCCCTGTTCCTTCCCTGCCTGAGTGCCCAGGGGTGCAGTAACTCATTTTCAGAATTTATCCGCTACCCTTAATGTGCTCTGCATGGGCTCTGCCCATGGAATTAAACGACTTTCTTCAATAAAGCCACAGATCATTCCGAAAATAAAATTGGACTTACCGTACAAAATTATTATCAGGTGATCAAAATTAGTATGGGAGGACCAAATATTTTCGGAATTGACTATTACTTTCTTGAAGAAAGTTGTACATTGCCACGGGCAGAAGCAGTATTTAAAATATGACCACGCATTTCCGTTACACCCTGTATACCATATTCCAAACAACATCAGTCCTACTTAACTGTCTATCAGCATCGTCGAAAATAGGCCACATTACGCTTGACAACTGTTTGGCCTATCTTTCCGCTCCAATTGATACTGCTGCTTGTAAAATGCTTGCAAACGCTTGCTTGCGCGCTTGTGCTTGCGTTTGCTTGCTGCTTGTTTGTTGTTTGTTGTTGTGCTTGTATAAGATAAGCAAGGGCTAGCTTTATACTCCAATTACTGCCTTCGCAAGCCTAAAAGAGTCAATGAAAGTAAGTCTAACAGAGTAAATGAAAGTAAGTGAGTAATAAAGGAAGTCTAAAAGAGGCAATGAAAGTAAGTAAGAAAGGAAGTCTAAAAGAGTAAACGAACGTAAGTAATAAAATAAGTCTAAAAGAGTAAATGAAAATAAGGAAGAACGTAAGTCTAAAAGAGTAAATGAACGTAAGTACCTAAGAAAAGAAGTTTAAAAGAGTAAATGAAAGTAAGTACCTAAGAAAATAAGTTTAAAAGAGTAAATGAAAGTAAGGAAGAAAGTAAGTCTAAAAGAGTAAATTAAATTAATTTTTCTATTCGCCTATAGTGTCCCACTGCTGAGCACAGGCCTCCCCCATAACTTTCCAGACAGTCTTTTCTTGTGCCACAACGTCCATCCCCTGGCACCCATTGTGTGGAGACTTTTGCTAACTAATGGACTATCTATACTAATATCTATACCAATATTATGAAGAGGTAAAGTTTATGAGTTTGTGAGGTTCTATGGGGTAATCTCTGGATCTACTAAACCGATTTTGAAAATTCTTTTACCAATAGAAAGCCACATTACTTATGAGTGTCAATTTTTGAAATCCACGCGGACGAAGTCGCGGGCGAAATGCTAGTCTTTAATAAATTTAATAATTAGCTATCTCGAATTATGAACTCAAATATATGTCATTTTGGTAGTGACTGAGAGTCGGCCGGTAATGATCGTGAGGTGAATATACATGTAGTGGAAATGATCAGAAAAATAATAACATGACTTAAACATTCCAGTTTCCTTGCGTAATCAAATCGGTTACCGACATAGCCCTAAGAATCGCCAAACTTAAGTGGCAGTCAGCAGGGCACATTGCTCGCAGAACAGATCGCTGGTGCCGAAAAGTTCTGAAGTGGCGACCGCGTACCAGAAGACACAGCATTGGAAGGCCTCCAACAAGGTAGAACGATGACCTGGTGAGGGTTGCGGGTAGCCGATGCAAGACGCACAGGATTGGTCGTTGTGGCGGAGGGAGACCTATTTTCACCAGTGGACTTATTTCGTCTGAAATGATGAAACATTAAATAGGACTTTCAGTTTTTTTTTTTTTTTTGGGGTGGGAAATCATTCAATGACTTCTCCCGCTCTGGGTGGAGCGAGAGGGCGTGTCAGACTCATACTGACTAAAACCCACCCCTGTTCCATTCCTGCCTGAGTGCCCAGAATTTATCCGCTACCCCTAGGCATAAAATAGGGCTTTCAGTTGGCTTTCTGGCACAATGTTATTAATAATAACAAAGGCCTAACTTTGACGTACCATTAACATCATAATTGGGTAGTGAAAGAGGGATAGTGCTGTTTAGCCTATTAGCTTTCTGTCTCTCACACAACAGATTCATGATGGCATTGACACATCATAGTACGGTCCTAGGTTCTAAGAACGTGAAAAGTTTCCCATTTCCTAGAATCAAAATGCCCCGTGAAAAACTTAATAAATCGGCGTGGTTCTTGGAAGCCTTAATAAAGATCGCTCACTTTTTGGGAACTTTTAAAAAAATCTGGTTTTGGTACATTTATTTTCAGCTCCTAAAATATAAATACGCAATCCTTACACTACCTCAAATCCTACGAAACCTTGTTGTTTATTTTCTTTTAACAAATTCGCTTTCAGAATATTAAAGTAAAACATTTTTACCTTTTGTCTCAATATTCTCGCGATACTTGTAAATAAATTAGCCAGGCCAAAGTTCGCTCGTTCGGAAGATATTGCTTATTGGAAACTATTACTACCCAGTTACTGTGGATATGAGCACTCAACCGTATAATATTTCTATACTGCAACAGTATTTTTGATGGTCCTTTCAGTTCGTGTAATAAACCAGAAATGGCTGCCGTTTCGGTATATTGTTGGTAGAACGAATAAGTTTTGTTATTTCTCTATTAGTTCGGTGTTTCTTATATTATTCTTATCCATAATCAAAGTGGGCTACAAACATGGAATGCAATCTTGGACCACGGAAATGAAATCTTTTCATGGAATAAACTTTACTCAAACTGAAGACAAATGACAATGGTCAAGAGAATTTAAAATAAAGGTATTTGAAAACCCGAGTTAGTGACTTTATGGCTCTCGTTAAAATGGATAATTTTAATTGCTTCCTTTTTAAGAAAACTTTTGTCTTTCAAGTTTTCTTTTAAAGTACTCGTACCTACTCGAATATGATAGTACTTTACTGTAACGCCAAATCACACCTGTTAAGTTGGTTTCATTTTATTGTTTAAACCTTGTTTATAAAACCTTGTCATACCCAAAAATAGATGCCGTCAAAACGAACCATCTTTGTTTTGACGGTTGCCTCTCCGACACTTTTTTCGCCGAGCGGGATCAGCTCTCTCACGATTCCACTCGGCGACCTCCTTCTGGACCATCACGGTGTCACAGAAGGAGACCATTTCCCTCCAGTTTTTTGTCTCCGCCAGCATAGCTCACTACTACTATATAGCTCTCACTACTACTGGCAGAGACAGCCTAGGTCTTGCCCGATCCTGGTGATCAGGATACGCCACTCGGAGGCCCAGGTAGGGTACACATCGAGCGTGTGCTGAGCCGAATCCAAGTCACTGTTACAATGATGGCAATTTGCCGTGGTTTCTCGTCAAATCCTGTTCAAGTAGGTACTCACCGAAGCAATGTGCCCGATCAGCACCTAAGGGAGCCTGTAGGAGATATACTTTGGAGCTTGGCTGAAAAGAGTGATTTTTTTTCGACAACGTGCTTGCGCGAAAGTAGCCGCTCGCGCCAACACTCGAGTACGTGTCGCCATTCCTGCCTCCTCAGCTTTACGACAGTGATTCCTACCACGCTATCGCCACTTTGGCGGCTGGCACTAATCCGGTTATATACCCTCGCGGTTATATTCGCCAGGATGTCCAGCAGCAGAAACAGGTCTCGCCCGATCTTGGCGATCAAAATCCGCATTCGGAGACCCAGGCAGGACACTCCTCGAGTGTGTGCTGAGCCGAATCCAAGTCGCTGTAACAATGATGGCAATTTGCCGTGGCTTCTTGCCCAATCAATAGGACTAAGCGACAAACGGCAAATTGGCACAAGTTGATGTCAGAACATGAAATCAACACACTAAAAATAAACCTGTCCCAGAAAGTAACATTAAAATCGTAGATACAAATAAGACGTAAACAAACCAAATTGCAGAAATAGAAGCGGGAACCAGTGTCAGACCTTTTTAATTGCTAAACATGACGGGGCCGGGAACTTCCTCTGATAAGAATCTTTGAACCAAGTTGAAATTTAGTTCTGCCGACTGTCAGTATTGATATTCGAACAAGTTTTATCTTTTAGAACTTCGCTCTTTTTAATATCAACCTCTATTTTTTTCATCGCTTCTGCAAAGACTCGGTAAATGAAAATTTCTTCAACAATTTTGTCGTGACGAATTTTGTTAGATTGAGATCCGCATATAATTTTGATTTTTATAGGTAGCCATTTGATTGGCGGCTGAAACTCAGGGACAAATTTGAACTAAGAGGTGTCGTGTCGTGCCAATTTTAATGTGACAAGACATTCAGCAGTTTTAACGTTATATCAGGTGTAAACTACACAACCAATAATAGCTCCTGGAAAAATATACTCCAAGGAGTAGATATCCCTTGTAATATTAGCTTGGAGATGTCACAGGTTAACTAACCTAACTAATTTTACAGTGTTTGCAACTGCAAACACTGTAAAATTGCAATGAACCTTGTACGAGTGGAAACTCTCGATATATTATGATCTATTCTTAATATTACGAGAGTTTTCTTCTGAAGAAGTTCAAATACAATAAATTGTCGTCCAAATTAAAAAAAAAACCTTTCAATGTATTGGAGTCTATTTGAAAAGTTTAAAATTTGATGTGAGTTTTCATAAATTAATGATGGTTGCAGAACGGTAACATAGATATTTGTCATATTGTAAGGTTGCATCAAAATCGATTTATTTTTAAATGCCGAAAACTCAACAAAAAGGACCAAAACTAAGCGTTATAAATGTACGAAGAATTCGAATTCAGAAACCTGTAAACGTTAATAGGATCCTTCATCATCTAAATTTTTCATAACGCTCATAAAAAATCCGACGTATTTGATAATTCACAGATAGCAATAAATTGTGATCAAGTCCCAAAATGTAGCAATAAAACGCCACGTGGTGAGCGCTTTATTGCTTCAAACGGAAATTTAATTAGACAGTTTCTGTCTTCAAGACTAGGGTGAAAATTTTAGTGGCCAATATTTTTCAATTAAGTATAATACTAGGTCGTAACGATTGTATTAAGACTGAAGTTTAATAGCGGAGGATGTGTTGGCAGAGGGTAACGCTAAGGAAATGCTCTGTAGTTCCTTTAGATACACGAAAGGAGTGAATCGAAAAGTGCGAACAGCTGTCTACGAGTTAGATCGACGTCAGACAGAGTCGGTGCGAACTTTGGCTGTCAAGACTTGATGAGCTACCTACACTTGCCGGTTCAATCGGTAAAATTCTCACCGTGACAACTTACGTAGGTAAAGTGTTCCTGGAAGAACTTGCTTCATGTGAAGTGACAATTAGCACTGCTGTTTCCGTACTATTACATCCCCATTCTAACAGTACAATTTTATACCTGTAATTAATAATACCTATTAAGTATATCCACAACTCCACATACCTATGAAATTTTAGCATTTTCCTCAAAATAAAATCATGATATGCATGGAAAATACGCTGTGAAACTTTTATAAATGTAAGTTTTAGTAACCAACCTGTAGCATAGCTCTACCAAAGTGCCTAGCTCATTAACTCATGCACCGAGTCGTCCTCCTGCAAAAAAAAAAATTGTATAGGTACAGGTAACATTTTGGCCAGTATTGATCGGCCGGCTAGACGATCCGACACGCCCGGGGACCATACTTCTTCAATTATTCAGCTGCCTACTTCCACGGCAAAACTCGTTTGTTACATCTTGAGTGTATTGCTATTCCTCTTTTATGGTTTGAGGAAATCATCTGTCCTTGTCGTGTAGCGGGAGTCCGAAGACCGAAGCGTCTCCGCGGGAATGTTAATAAAAATGTATTTTGCTTCCCGAATTCGGACTGTTTTATTGCTGTAGCGACATGAGTTAGGATGTGGGGGAGGAATTTGAATTTTAGGGGTAGTGTGAATTTGGCCCTTGGATACTTATCTACAAGAACTTTCGAGCGTATAATTCATATTATTTTTTTAGGGCCGCAGGATCTAGGCGGTCTAGCAACTTTCGGTTATGATGGAGAGGTTTTTTCCATGGCAAAGAACGAGATTGGAGTTACACAGACTATTCTCGAATTCATGCTATGACTAAATTTTTTCAAAGCCGTGAATGCTAGCAAGTTATGTCTGTCTTCTATAAATGACATATTTCTGCATCGTTCATACATTTCAAATGTCCAATATTTCCCCACTCCGAAGTGTACAAAGGGACCCTCTAAAGCCCTTAAACAGGGTAAATTTTCTCGATGTCACAGCACTTTCAGGGCCCGGTAAACGTTTAGCAATAACGTAAGCGGTTACAGCAGCAATAACGATAGGTAACTGCATGGACAAGTCAATAACCGTTACAACTAGCGGCCCGCTCTGCATAATACGGCTAATAGCAGTGCTTATGGTGTAATATACTGTGTTGTGTAAGGGAATTGGCTTGTAGCTACTTTTGTAACAATAATTACTTACTACGAGTTTCATGGAGAGGCGAAATTCGGAAGTGAGATGCGGATGAGTTTATAAAGAGCAGTAGTGGCACAGTGGTAATCACCCATTTTTTTTTGGGTGTTGGGAAATCGTCCAATGACATTGCCCGCTCTGGGTGGAGCGGGAGGGCGTGTCAGACTCTTACTGACTAAAACTCACTCCTGTTCCTTCCTTGCCTGAGTGCCAAGGGGATCGGTAACCCTGTTATAAATTTATCCGCTACCCCTTGGCATAGTGGTAATCACCCTGACTATCGTTTCGTAGGTCGTGGTTTCGAACTAAAAAAAAAACTTTTTGTAATGTTTTTCGTCACCACTGCTCTCAAAACGATGAAGCAAATCATCGTGAGTTGTAAAAAGACACATCACAGAGCCGTTAACTACGCATACTGTACGTCTAACAAAGTAGTTTTGCGCAAAAATTATTGCTGGGAAACGACTTTTATTTTTGGGTATGAAAAAAAAATACTATTTTTTATTGCGCGTTGTGTAACGCAAACCCAGGCAAGTGCAGTTAAAGCCTGCCCCTTCGCTCTAAGCCACGTAGGTAATTGTCGGATACGTTTGATATTCATTGCGTTTTTGTAACTGCAAATGCGTAATTTAGAAATTTCGGTAAAAAAAAATCGAAAATTCAGGTAATGTTCGTTAGGAAAAAAGTTTAGTAATAACACTTGGAATTCATTTTCGTAATAAATTTAAAAAACAAATGCGACTTTGACCTTCAATATCTCCAGAACCAGTGGATTCCCAGGTATGGTCTAGTGGAAAAAGTTATCCAAATAATGGGTAGATTATGTATATGGCTTTCGGCTTCGGAAACTGTCTTTTTACACCCGTTAGATAACTTTACTATTTTTATTGAATAGAATTAGTGGAGGTTGCCTCGTTAGTCTAGTGGTCGAGTGTCCTACAGTATGACGTCTAAGGTTCGATTCTCGATTTGGCCATAGTATTTTTGGGCTTTGTATATGAAATTTAGTAGCAGAATCTATCTGCTTCTGTACCTACCCTGTTCATGGCACTAGGCTCGCTCTATATTACATTGGACTTGAACATAATGGGTGAAATGTATATATGCATCTGCCTAATCCTTCGGGGATTATATTTGAAAGACCTGTAACTGTTTGAAGAGAAAATGCTAATGATAAGCTGAATAGTGTTTTAAGACATAAATGAATCTTTTAAAGTTTCACTTAGCTTTTGTATCATCGAGTCGACGTATATTGGCTGAAATAGGCAATATACGTCTACTACTGGACATTTACCCCCAATGTATCGCCACATCGAGCAGTACTGTACCTACTTCCCGCAACCTTCAGAGTACTGTACCTATTTCCCGCAACCTTCAGAGTACTGTACCTACTTCCCGCAACCTTCAGAGTACTGTACCTATTTCCCGCAACCTTCAGAGTACTGTACCTACTTCCCACAACCTTCAGAGTACTGTACCTACTTCCCGCAACCTTCAGAGTACTGTACCTACTTCCCGCAACCTTCAGACTCTCGCGACTCAACACCAGGTCACTGCTTCACTTTAGGGTAGCTTTCCAAAGCTGCGTCTTCCGATACGCAGTCTCCAGAAATATTTCAGCCCCATTGGTCCTTTAATACAAAACCCAAAACGCTGCTACATATTATATAAGGTCAGTTAAATCTAAATTAGATTATCGGAATTCATAAAAATATTTTCCTACATAAAATACCGTTTTACCCTGAGATTATATGATAAGCCTATCGAGCGACAAGTTCATGAAACTTTTGACATGATCGATATGATAGCTACTTAAGTGGTCTATTTTCCGGGTAATTTTCGAAAATCACTTTATTAACTTCATACTGTATATGGAACATCATACTACAACGTAATTTACTTGGAAATGTCGTGGTCTTTTAGCTCTTGTTAAGTGTAATGAGATTCCTGGTTATGGAGCCGTTAAAAAGACTGTGCTAACTTTTTTTTTACCCAACAAGAAGGAGGGTAATGATTTTCAAGAGCATGTAGGTATGTACCTGTGTCTTCTATTTCTTTGGTACGCCCTGTAGCATAAACTAGGATAGATTTCAATAAATGAAGTATCAGATTGGGTTTGACTACCGAAGTGACATGGAAGTTATGAATTTTGAAAAAATACAAAATGGCGGCCGCTATTAGATTAGTGAGGTCATCATCATTTCAGCCGAAATACGTCTACTGCTGGATTTAGGTCTCCTCCAAGTGACCGGTCCTGTACGTCTCGCATCCATTGGCTACCCGCGACCCTCACCAGGTTATTGGTCCACCTTCTTGGAGGCCTTCCAGCGTTGCGTCTTCCGGTACGCCGTCGCCAATCCAGAACTTTCCGGCCCCATCAACCGTATGTCGGTTCTCTTGCAGATATCATCATTCTTGATTCGATCACGCAAGAAAACTCCGAGCATAGCCCTCATTGCCCTGCATTGTTAAGCCTTCTGATGGGGCACATTATACGGGACAACTATAAATAATAAGAAGTAATAATAATAATAATCTGAAATACTCTCTTGTGGAATCGGAAGTGCCGTACTACAGATATGCGCCCGACCCAGTTCTCGATAATGGTCATATCTCATTGTACTGGGATCGGTCCATCATCACTGACAGGACTATTGTAGCCAATAAGCCTGATATAGTGGTGGTAGACTGAATCGAAAGGCGTGCAATGATTGTTGACATTACCGTCCCACATGACGAGAACCTCGTGAAAGCCGAGAAAGATAAACAAATCAAGTATATTGACTTGGCTCGCGAGGTTGTCGACATGTGGAATGTGGACTCAGCGATCATTGTACCGATAGTCGTGTCAGCCAATGGCTTAATAGCCACGAGCCTCGACCAACACCTCAGGAGGCTCTCGTTAGGCGGCTGGATCAAGGGCTTGATTCAGAAAGCAGTACTTCTGGACACGGCTCGCATTGTCAGGCGGTTCCTCTCTCTGGAGCCCTGACCGCCGGTAGCTTGGACCCTGTTCCCGATACCGGTGGGATACTATTTTTAAATGTTTTTTTTATCCTTTATATTTAAATATTTAAAAATGTAAATAATATGTCTATAAAAATAAATAAACGGAATAATAATCTAATAATCTTTATTGAACTAAAGCCTAAAAACTATTACAATGGTATAGTAGAAGTACATACATTGAGAGGCTTATGCTAGGTAATACATTGAAACCCAAACCTCTAAACTAGGTTAGTACCTGTATCTTAGAAGATCAGTGTCCCTCCGCAACAATGTTACAAGCCAGTTGTTTTACAACTCTAGGACAACTAGGTAAGTGATAGTTTATAATGATAAGTTTATTGATGCTATAGCTGATTGATACAGTGATCACTTGATTTTAGGATATCGATATGCTACGATATTATGATAGTGAGTACACGCGGCGAAGACCGAACGCGAACTGAAGTAAATTGCGCACGCGGTACAAAACTGCTAATTCAACGTAATAAGATATGAATTGTACGGGTGGACGTCACATATTGTGAGTGACCACGATTCAAATCCATGTGTCGTCACTGCAAAAGGCAACACGCAGTGGTCATAGATTTTCGTCTTGTGTAGTATGTGGGACGAGAAGATACTGCACAGCCTCCCGAGATCCAAGTTGGATTCAACGATTGATCTCTTTTCCGAAGTAAGCCCTACCTTTTTTTTTGTGGGGTGGGAAATCATCCAATGACTTCTCCCGCTTTGGTTGGAACGGGAGGGTGTGTCAGACTTTTACTGACTAAAACCCACCGCTGTTCCTTCTTTGCCTGAGTGCCCAGGGGCGCGGTAACTCTGTTTCGAATTTATCCGCGACCCAATTTAGCCCTACTTAACTGGACCGTTTGTGACAGGCAAACATCGTCTACAACTTTGAGTGTAGTCTCCAATCTTGATAGGAGTGGGTACTACATGGGTATTTAACATGACCTTGGTTTTGTCCATGTTTACTTTAAAACCCACTCTTTCGGAAGCTCTACTGAGGTCGTCGAGCATTGTGTCAGTGTGTGTGTGTGAGTGTGTCAGTAGTGGTCGTGGAGACCCACGACCACTATATCGTCGGCAAATCGAAGGTGAGTGATGTACTCGCCATTGATGTTAATGCGTAGCCCTCTTCAGTACATAATCTTGAAGACATCCTCCATTGCGGCTGTGAACAGTTTCTGAGAAATAATGTCTCCCTGCCTCACACCCCGCTGCAACAGGATAGGTTTCGCGGTCAGGACTGACACGGTGATGTTTTAGAAAATCGATGTAGTCGATGTGGCACCGTTGGAGAGAATACAGTACAGCCCAAGTCTCGATCGAATCGAAGGCTTTCTCGTAGTCCACAAACGCTAAGCAGAGAGGCAGATTATACTCTTCGGTCTTCTGTATAACCTGCCGCAGCGTATGTACGTGGTCTACGGTGCTGAAGCCTTTCAGAATCCGGCTCGGGAGGGAGGGTCAAAGTCGTCAACGACGATTCGTGATGACTCCGGAAAACAGCTTGTAGACATGGCTCACAAGAGAGATGGGCCTGTTATTCTTAAGCAAGGCATTGTCGCCCTTCTTAAAGAAGAGTTCCACCACACCTCTGCTCCATGCCTGTGGCACATGATCATGTGGGGTATCAAAATAAAGACTTTGAGGCGATTCCAAAAATAGAACTCTCTAAAATGCATAGCAGTTATTTTAGTTTAATCATAGATTATAGGCCACCAACTGCATTAGACTGCTAGAAAAGTGAGGAACTCTGTGGTTGTTTTTGTAGTCTTTTTTTTTTGTTTTATTAAGCTCGCACTTGGCCATATTATGTCAGCTGATGGTAAGCGGTTATGTGTTCGACGATTAAGCACGCCTGCTTAGAAGTAACCCATTCACTCATGACTTTAAGACCCCCAGGTTGTAGCTATCAGGAATCAAACTCCGGCTGGGACTTCCACTCCTTAACTGTACGCACAATTATTGTCTTCCTGTAAGGTACTGCACCTTATAAAAAAAATAAAAAAAGAAGAAGAAAACACAAGAAGAAGAAGAAAAAGAAGAAGAAGAAGGAGAAGAAGAAGAGGAAGAGGGGGAGGAGGAGGAGAGGAGAAGTATTCACAGGAATTAACATAAATAGAAGCGAAAACTCTCACAAAATAATACTTTTAATATTTTCGAGGAATAATTCGGTACCACCACACCACTTCAATTATAATTTAACGTTGTTTCATTTCGTCATGGTGAGGTCGGCGTTTCAAATCGGGTCAAGTACCAATATTTTTTATGAATTATTTACTTAAATAATGAAGTTTATGTTGGATTTTACGGACGATTATGTAGATAGGTAAATCGCTAATGTAAATAGGTTAGTAAACCTAATAGAGTAAATTCCATGCGTTGCGCACTATATACGTTCAAAATACATAGGTACTAGCACTACTTAACTCCACACATTTTATTGGGTTATTCCCTGAGTACCCCAATCGCCGAGGCCCCCATCCGGGAGTACCTCGAAATACTATAAATATGATAACATTTCTTTTTTTTTCTTTTTTAAATTGTTTTCAATTTGTATGGTCGACATAAAAAGTGCTTAAATGTATGTGTTTGAAATACATAAGACGAAAGTAGTTATTTTAAAATTTTGTACAAAGTCGTATCATAAACAGTATAAGTGAATAGGTTACTTCTAGGCAAGCGTGCTCCATCTTCGACCGCATCATCGCTTAACATCAGGTGAGATAGTGGTCAAACGCGAGCCTATCAAACATAAAAAAAAAAAAAAAAGTATGAATAAAATGTATCAAACCTGAAGCCCACCTAAAACCTGAGCGGGCACCAACCAGTTATACTAAAAAATAGAACTAGTGATTATGCTACATCATAAAAAATAATTCCTGAAAGTGAGACTGTTTTTTCGTATTTTTTAAATCGTAAGTAGGTTTTTCTGTACCTATTGAAAATTATTATTGCTGTAGAAGACTCTATATTAAATTCTCTAATTATAACATTTACCTTAACCAAGCAAGACCTTTGTCATATTTCCTGATCCTTAAAGTTAAGTATAATAATTTTACTAATTAATAAAATTTTATTTCAAATATCATCTGCTAACAGTACTATTAAGCTAAACTGACTTTTAATTGTGTTTATTAAGATAAAAATAAATCGGGGTCCTCTAGGACGAGGACCTCTGGGAATAACGCATTTTATTAACCATAAAATATGTAATAAATAATATTATTATTTACTACGTGTAAGCCGTGGTTAACTATAATTGAGTATGTATCACACGATAATATTTGCTGTTTAAATTTATTAATTGAATATGTTTTAATGTTTACTCGTCGGTAATCCTTAAATAAATAAGTAAGTAACGTCTGGCGGCTCTGGGATCTTAAACTATACCTAAGTCTGAAATCGCCAACCCGTGTTGAGCAGGCGTAGTGACGTGCCTTCTCGGTATGAGTGCCATTGTTTATTTTCATTTTAACAAAATTATTTTGATAAATCTTCTTTCGATAAGTGGTGTTGTAAGCTCGAAATAAAGCCTACTTAAGCCTACGATGTAAATTTGCGTAGGTGATACTAACCTAACACTGGTGGTTACATCGTACTTAAACCTAATATACATTTTTTATATTGCGTGTTCACAGATAACTCTGTGCATGGCTAATGAAATACATAATTATGGGTGTTAATGTGTAGGTAGGTATACTAACTGTTTTTATAAACAAAGTTTATTAATTAATATTATATTAATATTTTATCTTCAGAATGCTGGTTTCCACTTGCCAAGAGTATTGACTATGTTTTTTAATCTGTGTATAGGGCATTCCTACCTACCACAGGAGATGCTGGATACATTAGTTGTACCTATTGTAAAGAATCCGACGGGAGACATAGCAGACAAAGGTAATTATAGGCCAATCTCACTGGCAACTGTGATAGCCAAAGTGTTTGACAGTGTGCTTGACACGCACCTCAGTCAGTAGACACACAAAATTACACGACACACAGTTTAGTTTTTGCGCTGGGTTATCTACGGAGAGTGCAATACTTGCGTTGAAGCACACTGTCAAATACTATACGGACAGAAAAACATCAGTGTATGCTTGTTTCCTGGACCTTTCCAAAGCCTTCGACATGGTTTCTTATAACGTCTTATGGGAGAAGCTTCGAGAAGCGGCAGTACCTGCTGCAGTGGTGTCAACATTATCTTTCTGGTATGACAATCAGAGGAACTTTGTCAAATGCTCCAATGCCTTGTCCGACCCGTATAAACTCAAATGTGGTGTTAGGCAGGGAGGTATTGCGTCCCCGAGACTTTTTAATATGTATATTAACAACTTGCTTGTTGAGCTCAGCAGTACACATGTCGGATGCCATATAGACGCAGTTAGTTTAAATAACCTAAGCTACGCAGACGATATGGTGCTGCTGAGCCCCACAATCGGTGGACTAAGGAAATTGCTCGCTATTTGTAAAGGATACGCCAAGCATCATGGGCTAAAATATAATCCTATAAAGAGCGAGCTGTTGGTATTTAGAGGTAGAAATAAAAGTCCCTCAAACGTCCCCCCCGTAGAACTGGATGGTTCACTTTTGCAGAGGGTAACACAATTTTAATATTTGGGCCATATTGTTACGGAGGATCTTAAAGATGACTCAGATATGGAAAGGGAGCGCAGAGCGATGGCTGTGAGAGGAAACATGCTGGCTCGCAGGTTTGCTGGTTGTTCAGTACCGGTTAAAGTAACACTTTTTAAGGCGTTTTGTCAATCATTTTACACCAGCAGCAGCCTGTGGGCTAATCATACCCAAAAAACAGACAACACCCTGCGTATTCAATACAACAATGCCTTCAGGGTGTTGTTGAGGCTTCCTCCTTACTGTAGTGCGTCACAGATGTTTGCTGACGCGCACACTGATGATTATTTCGCGATCATGCGCAAGAAAGCGGCGTCAATAATACGCAGAGTGAGAGAGAGCAACAATAGCATTCTGAAGGTATTTTCTGAAAGGTTGGAAGGGCCTGCAATGGATAGGTTTATCAAACTACATGTCAGACATAGGGCTTGATAAACCTTCCAGTAATTGTATACTTTGTCTTTGTTTTTTATGTTTTTAATATTGTATTTGTGTGCCTAATTTGTTAATACTAACATACTTTTTAAGTATTCCTGTAATACTAACACGCTATGGGCCTACGATGCCTGCCAATAAAAGATTTTTATTTTTTTATTTATTTATTAAAGGATTAATTACCATTTAGCGGTTCTTTCCATGAAAATGTTGTGAAAATCTTGGCACGTCGTATTACCAGTATTATATTATCTGTGCATTCTTTAATAATAATAATTCTTTATTTTCAGGCATCTAAGGCCCATAGATAAAATACATAACATAAGTAACCTTAAAAAATAATAAACTAATACATAATATTGATAAAAACATAAAATCTAATCTAGATACAACTACGTTAGGTCGGCGACGTATTGCGCTGAGTCGTGGTGTCATGTAGCCGTTCGCGAAAACGCCGAAACACGACACCTGTCGGCCAAAATTCCTCCTTCAAGAAAGTCTCTAGATAGTGAGTCGGTACCCGCACCACAAAAGATTTGAAGTTAATCTTGTGGCGCGACTCCAACCTTTCGACTCTCAGGGTGTACTTGGTCTTCATCTTGATGTACTCCACGACCTCCTCTACCTTCGTGGAGTGATGCAGACGTGACACGTACAGCTGCGTCGATGGAATAGCAGGACGCAGCATAAAGTTCGGGCCTGTCAATGCGATACCGCACTGATTGCGAATAGCAGGCTTCTTCTTCTTCTTCACCACTCGAATGACCTACTGTGAGTATAGAGTTCTAAATGTATGTACCTAATCTAATTTAACTAGTCCATTATTAACAGATATTCGATGGAAGGCCTGCCCCAAGGTGGACCTATGGCCTGGTGAGGGTCTCGGGTAGTCGAAGATTTCGAGACGCATAGGACTAGTCGTTGTGGCGACACTTAGAGGAGGTCTACGACCACCAGTGGACGTCTTTCGGCATTACACCTTATATACCTATGGTTTAATTCAAATAAATAGTTACTACCACCTTTAAGTTTGCCCTTTAAATCATGACCAGTTTATGGGCAAAATGTTCCAACAATAAAATTCCCATCAAAAATATAGCACCATTCATTGTACTGTACCACCTAAAGGAATTTAAAGGACATAATCCTAAAGCATTTCCATCACAAGGCAGCGCTTTTCATACAATATGCGCCCTTTCCAAACCGAAGTTAATGTAGCGCATCGGCGCTGCAAAGTGGTGTATGACATTTTTCAATCGCTTAATGGTGCAACATTATTGGCTCATGAGGCCGTCCATAGTGGGATAATGTTGTAGGGTGTCTTGGGATTCCAGGAAGTTAAGGATCGTACTAAAATGCGCGGATATTTCTTCATAACTTAATCTTAAGAGTTAGATGATTCGTCGTTTATTTTAAAAGGATAAAGGTAAAAATGATCTAAAAACTTGAATATCCCCATGGTTAGTTACAATGGTTAAATCTTAATTTATTCTGAATGTAAGACAGACCTAGCTAGGAAAGCTTAGAAAATTAATTTTTGTTTAATTTATAATGAAAACAAACAAACGTTCTAGCATAATATTACTGTGTATTTTTAATTTTCTTGTAGCAAATTATTCTTATAATCGTTATAAACTTATAATTATACCAGACAGTGCTAAGAGGGTTTTTTATTTTTTTTTGGGGGATGGAAAATCATCTTATGACTTCTTCCGCTCTAGGGTGGAGTGGAAGGGCGTGTCAGACTCTTACTGACTAAAACCCACCCCTGTTCCTCCCTGCCCTACATGCCCAGGGGCGAGGTAACTCTTTCGAATTTATCCTCAACCCCCGGGCAGATATTGGCCGTGGCAGGCCCCGTCTTTTGCTGACAACTCTTTGAGGCGCGCGTGGAACACTACGCGCCGTGGACTCTCAGGCCTGGTGCTGATCGGACGGCGAGCTACCCACTACTCGCCGTCCGCAGGCCCGGGTCTACGGTGGCTGGAGATCGTCTCGCAGCCCCTGGCGTCTCCTGCGGCGGCTGCGGCTGAGGGCGCTAGGGCGACTCTGCCGTTGTTGAGTCTCCCTAACATGTGCCGCCTCCCTCTTCGCGAGCATCACTGCTTCGCAGAAGGAGGAGACGGCTCCCCATTCCCTCTCGCTCCGTACCATGGCCTGAACCAGGGCACGGCGCGAGAGGTCGCTGCCGCCTATCGCATCCACGAGGACACGGCGATGCTCTGCCCAAGCGCGGCAAACCTCCACCGTATGCTCCACCGTGTCCTCTGGGCGATCCTCGCAGTGGAAACACCCGGGGGTCACCTCACACCCGGGGGTCACCTCCGCCTTGATTCGACACAGGTACCTCCCGAAACAGCCATGTCCGGTGAGGACCTGCGTCAGGAGTGCTAAGAGGGTTATGGAAATTCAAGTTTAAGGTATAAAAAATGTACCTAAGTAAATACTTTTTTTAAGCATAGGTGACAGGTGACGTATCTAGAATTAAAACATGCATCCGGTTTCTAGAAAGATACGAGTATTACATAAATGCAAGTCAAGTGATGCTATATATTATCTGATAAAAATCATTCAACCTTTCACAACAGCTGCCGCGAGTTTGATAATTTGTTTATTTTGCGATGAATTTCAATCCAAAAAAATTATCCTAAAACTTTAAACGATTTTTCATGATATATCACAAAATATTATAAATAACAACCTACATTAATTTAAATCATTATTTGATCATCATTACTAGAATAATAATATGTTTAATCATAACACTAATTTAATTAATCAACACTAATCGACTCGGGCAAGGCTCAGTAATCAGCTATTAAAGTTTATCAATGCGTGTGTATGTAATCCGTAAGCCAAGCCAGATTAATTAAGATTACACCATACGTCGACATTGTCTGATTAAATGTAGATACTTACCTACATATCCATACTAAACTAAGCTTGTAGTGGAATCTCGCCTCTGCTTCCGCAAATGCGGACAATGGGATCACTATATTTTTCTAGTCAGACTTAGCGCAGATTCGCCACAGTGGCAGCGATGAGAAGAACAAGCAGCGAGGCGAAATGTTGTATCGTCGAACAAGGTGCCCGTGCTCGACGACGGTAGTGCGTGAAGCCAGAGACCCGACTCCCACTCACCCACAGCTAGCAGTCACGCACGCTCTGCAGTAGTCGGCGATGACGCAATAAGATTGTCTTGAACTACTCTGCAGAGCGGCTCATCCCACCGTCTCTGGAATGATGGGTTGTCGGGCGGTTTTTTTTTATTTATTTATAGGTATATATCTTTTACTTTTGCCGCCTCAGTTTCCGCTAAGATGGTATTCGTTACATCATTATGCTAAACATGCTTGTTTACGATATGATTGAAACAGAATAATAAGGAATTAAGTCCCTGTTCATGGAATAAACAAACAACAACAGTCTTGTCATTGGATCGCGGGCTATTTTCAGCAATAGAAAAAGCGATAAATGAGGAAAGTTTTTGTATTCAATGTAAGCCCATCCATTCATATATGGTCTAAAAATTACAAGTGTTCAACCTGTACAAAGTTTGATCGGCACGTCGTTGAAAAAAATAAATATGTTTAATTTTCCGTATAGCATGGTATCCACCCTAATGTCCGTTGCACAATGCACTGACAAGCAGTTAGCGCGATCGTTTGCAAACCATTTACAACAGCAACACAAAAACAAAATGGCGAATTACACAATATGCAGCTAAAATTAACACTAAATTACCAATTTAATGTTAGTATCGTTACACTAGCCAGTTTTCATTTCTATTATTTATGCTAGCGAAAATAATTTGAATACAAATACGAACTTTGATAATTAGCTCATTATTCGCTAAATAAATGTTTAGTGGGCGAGACTAATGATAATTTTGACTTATTTGTACAATAGTAGGTAGGTATCACTTTTAATTATGTTTGTATTGAATAGACAAATAATGCATATAATTAAACAGTTACGAGTGCTACGGTGTGTTAACAACGTTATTAATACAATAAATAGCGAGAAATATCATGCATTACAATTTCGACAAAAACGTACTAATAAAGCATAGCATAATCAGCCTTTTAACAATCCCACTACTGGGATATAGGTCTTCTCTCTGTCAGAGGGAATGGGCCTTAAGGCGGAGATGCCCAAAAACTGTCAAAAAGGTGTTTTTTTAAAGCAGCGTATCTCTTAAACCGTAAATAATTTTGACAAATAAAATAAATACATATTTTCAAGTCCTGTAAGCAATAGTGATGGAACTGAAAACATAATTTAACATACTTTAACGCATCGAAAAAATATTCTAACATACATCTTAATTATCTTTATAAGCAGTTTATCCCTTCATTACCAAAACCATAATAAAAAATATACCATAAAATTTCAAATGCTAATCCAGTGATGGATTATTTTTATAAATTATTAGTAAACCCTAAGTATCTCGATAAAATGCTTCATATTTTGCAATAAATTGCGAGCCTTTGTCGTAGTGCATCTCTTTCTTTTCTACGCAGTCCGAGAGGGACAGCGCTTTAGGTGCAATATCTCGGCTTTAATCCACCACTCGAGCCCAGTGCGGGTTGGTGGAAGTCACACGTCTTTGAATTTTTAGTTCTAGGACATGACGGTTTCCTTACGATGTTTTCCTTCACCGTTTTTAGAGCACTGGTGTTGAAATTATTTACATTATTTACTTTTTATGAAAGTGCCTGCCTGTGTTCGAACCATGACCTACGACACGTAAGTCGGAGCTGTTACCACTGGGCCACCTCTGCTCAACGACCGACCGATCAACGGTTTTATATGGTTTGCATTATAGTCTAATAACCATACACAACAAAAAATTTGCCTACCATCTTTTCCCAACTATCTTGGGGTCGGCTTCCAGTCTAACCGGATCCAGTTGAATACCAGTATTTTACACGGAGCGACTGCCTATCTGACCTCCACAACCCAGTTACTGGGTAATACGATACCTCTTGTTATGACTGGTTGTCAGACTTTCGGAGTAGTGAGTCGCTTGGTTGCGAGCTACCGAATACTCGCCGTCTGCAGGCCCGGGTCAACGTGCTTTCCGAGGCACGGAGGAGTCTTGCTAAGTAAAGATGGTCACCCATCCATGGACCAACCACGGCAAGCATAGCTTACTACCTGATGGATCGACCTTGTAACGTTATTCTATGATTCTAAAAATATAACTTAAAAGTAATTTGAATCGTGGTCATCTAGAATTAACATAAATCGTCAAGTCACTGCAATATTGTTCCAACCGCAGGGAGGAACAGGGGTGGGTTTTAGTCAGTAAGAGTCTGACACGCCCTTCCGCTCCACCCTAGAGCGGAAGAAGTCATAGGAAGATTTCCCACCCCCCAAAAAAAAAAAAAAAACCGTGGGTACATTCATATTCGCTCCGGTATTTGGCTCACTCGCTCACGTTAGAAGCAACCAGTTTAGTTCAAACTATTTAAGCGCTATCGCCACCGCCAAGAAGCCCAGTTGAGACTCGCGTTCACAGACTACATACTAGTGCGTGACGTCACACGTGAGGTCTCAACAAAAGAATATGGGGGAGGATTTCTTATTCCTAATTTAATATCTATATAATATTAAAGTGAAAAGTCTTAACAACTAAATTAATAACTGTGTTATCCCCGTATTGGGGTTCCAAGTTCCGGCTACATCTGCCCAGGGTAGCCGCCATCGTGACATCTGGCGGAGCGGCGTCGCAAGACCAACAAGTAACAACGACGCTACGGCCATCTCAACTCTGGGGTCATCCTCCACCCGGGCCAACGCCTTGGGCTGCGTCTACCGTCACCAACTTCGCGTTAAGGTGTATATATCCGCCAAGCGGCGCGTTCATTGATTAAAAAATCGTAGCAAAGTAGCAGTACTAAACTCGCCTACCTCCATGGAACAATAATTATTGTGGCGGGTCTTTGATCCTACGACCTAATAAATTTTTATTGATAGTGTTAGTGGGTTGTTTTTATTTTCTTTCAAATCTAAACCCTTATCGCTACAACCTCATATAATAAGCATACACAATAGTTCACATAATTTTAGGTGGCTACATATATTCTCTTATAACTACGTAGATATTAATGTATTTAATGTAAACAGAGGATACGAAAGGGAGCAACCTTTCGTATCCTCTGTTTACATTTATCACTGTACTATCCATATTAATTCGTATCTATTCGAAAAAAATCGAAATAAAACTCCTAATCACTTAAATTATATTTAATCAATGACGTACAAAACAAGACTTAATACTCGTAACAATTATCATTTATTGTAAAGATATCAAAAATATTTAAACGACACCTATTGAGAAACGGAACACAACCATAACAGTTAGCTTATCGTCAAAAATTCCGCAGCTATTAGCCATATCTTGCTCGGCGATTGTCCAATTGCGCAAGTTCGTCGATTAAAACGGGCGAAAGTTGGACATTTAGTACAAAACTGGCACCAGCAGAGGCCAACTAAGATAAAACTTCTCAATTCGACAACTTTGACTTTGCTATTGTAGTATACTGACACTTGTAAACGTTATTAAATCTGGCAGCTAGTTACTCCGGTACTTGGGTTTGCAGCTAACGCGAAGCAGATGATGCTGGCGAACCTGACCCTCGCTTCGAGATGCATGGGGTAATCTATGACGTCATTAAACATGATGTACGGAACGAAATCAATTCCACCATCCTCAAATGGTCGCATTGGCCCAGCGGATGCTTCTTGCGCTTGCCTGTCTAAATCGTCTCCAGGATGAGAAACGCAATAGTCGACGTCAATCAGACTAACACCAACAGCTTGAGCACAGAGATAAGAGCCTTGACTGAAAGATGGGAAAGGGCTGCTGAATTCACAAGCCATGTAGTGGACCTGGGCAGCTTGATTGTCCTTCAATATGTCCAGAACGCATCTGTGGAGTCTATTTGCCCAGCAGTCAGGTATTCCAAACTGGCACGTAAAAGCACCGTCAACAAACTGAGTTCTTCCCCAGGGCACGAATTCAATGTCCAGAAAGTCTCCGTACAATCGATATGCTTCCACTAAATGATTGCTGATGAAAGTCACTGTATCACTACATCCTGATGTCGTGCCTATCGTTACCTTGATCTTTCCATTGATGACTTGCACTCCTTGTGCGCTAACTTGAGTTACGGCTAGCATAAAGCACGCACCAATGAAAACCAAATATTTCGCGACCATGACGACGTTCGTGCTCCGCGTGTTTGGAAAAACTGAAATATTTGGAGCAATGCCGTTACCCACGCATATCGTGATATGATCTTTTTAATGTGACATTTTTAACTAATCTAAGCACGATAAGGCCGATAAGGAAGACTTATGTCCAAGTATCGAAATAATTCGATTTCATGAAGAGTAGGTAGGTACGTAATTGTATGAAACACGAAAAAAACCCTTAAACATTTGTTTGATAATAAAGTTTGGTTAATAAAAACAACCGTAAAACAATTTTCTTTTCGCCCTCTCCCCTTGGAAAGTATTTCAAGGTAATCTCTTAAGATTACAACACAAAAAAACTCGAACTCTTTAAGCCTCCATATTTTCTTTATGCGAAAAATATGTTTTTGTGGCAGCAAGTGCCCGCCTAGAATAATAAACAGAAGAAACTTATTAACTTTCCTAAGAAGAAATATGTACATGCAGCCTTATTGGGGATCCGAAGGTACGGAGTGAAATTCCTCCCCTAATTTATTCTAGTTATACTTTTGTAAGAATGTCGGCTTACTTTTGACTTAATTACTTTCTGGGTATATTTTGGAAGATTTGTAAACACGCATGTGTGTGACGCATGTTTAGCCCTCATTCAACTGTCTTTTATTGCGATATGAGCCACAGGTACCCACTCATTTACAAAAACTTCAGCAATCGAAATATCCTAGTAGGTACCTACTAATATCACTTGGACGATGCAAGAAAAAAATAATTCAATATCGCTAAAGTTAATTTTAATTAAGCCTTACGAGCCAGATTTAAGAGTTGTAATTTGTGGGTTCAAACCCAGACAGGCACCTTACTTTGTATATTTTATTTCATCATCACCACTGCCAACTCCTACGTACCTCGGAAAGCATGTTAAGCCGTTGGTCCCGGCTGTCAATCGCGGATCTTTAACAGTCGTTACGGGTCGTCAGAAACACGAAAGTCTGACATCCAGTCTTACCAAGGGGTATCGTATTACCCAGTAACTGGGTTGTGGAGGTCAGATAGGCAGTCACTCCATGTAAAATACTGGTATCCAGCTACATCCGGTTAGACTGGAAGCCGAGCCGTAGTCCGTTGAGAAAAGGTTAGGCAGATGATGATTTCATCACCACTGCTCAAAACGGTGAAGAAAAACATCGTGAGGCAACCGGCCGGCATGTCCTAGAACCCAAAATTCAAAGACCTGAGACATCCACCAACCGGCACTGGGCCCGCGTGGTGGACTATGGCCCTTTCCTTCTCCTAGAAAGGAGAAGTGAGTCTCAGCAGTAGGAAAATTATAGGGCTGAATACATGTTTATGTTATGTAATCAAAGTGTAAAGGTGGTTTTATAACGGCGAGGCGAGGTGTGGATGGGATGGGCGAGAATTGAAATCACGCTATTTTACACCGAAAGATGTCTCGTGATGACCAGCGCGTCTTCGCGACGGCTTGCGATATCATGCGACGGCCATCGCTAGCTCGCGCTGGCTCACTCTATCCCGCGCCGCCCGACCAGCCGTGTCCCGCGCGTCTCCTACTTACGTTTTGTCGAGAAAGAGCCAGTTTTGTGCGATCAACGTTCGGCGGCATATCGGCGCGTGCGCCGGCGCGTGCCAGCGCGTTTAAGCGCAAGACATCGCGAGATAGCGCTTGATGGAGAGAGACCGAGGGGGTTCTTGATGGCCGGTGCGAGATTAGTATATACGTTTTACAAAGTAAATAAATACTTTATTATTAGAGCAATAAAGTTCAATATTGTACTAATAATTATTTCAATTCTCGCCTCGCACATCCTCGCGCATCTAAACCTTTTACTCCAAAGATGGGCAGAGCGTGGATAGAATTTTTTTCATACATATTTCAATACTCGCCTTTCCCATCCACGCCTCGCCTCGCCGGTGCAAAACCACCTTAAGTCTGTATGTTTGCTGGTTCCTTAATCAATCACGCCTCGACGGCTGAATGGATTTGAAGGCAAAGTGCTGCGAAGAATCGCCAAACTTAAGAGACCGTAAACGAAATTTTGCCGATTTCGCTGATTTTCTTGATTTTACAGTTAAAATAATGTATTTCTAAAAGTTTTAATGCACAACATGAAAGATCATTTCAATTGTGATCTAATATATGAGCTAGATTTTTTTTTTTAAAGAAGAAGAAGAAGTCTAAACGGTATGAAAAAATTAGAATGTATTGTTGCAAAAGTCGTCTAATAATGTGTGAATCCCTTTTTACCACTTTTATATAAAAATTTTCATTCAAAAAAAAAGTTTAACTTAGTCAAATTTTAGAGAAAATGGGCAAAGAATTGCCTTTGATTTTGGCTATTTAAAACTCTCGTTTATAAAATTAAAACAAAAAAAAAATTTGTTCATTTCACCATCAATCCATTTCTTGAGAAAAAAAATTAAAAATTACAAAAATTTGGCAATCAAAAATTTTTAAGACAACCCAAATCTTGACTTATAATACGCAACGCAAGCTTCGAATTTAGCTCATTCATTAGATCATAATTTCAATGATCTTTCATATTGTGCATTAAAACTTTTAGAAATACATTATTTTAACTGTAAAATTACATCTGTAAAATCATGTAAATCAGTGAAATCGGCCAAAATTTCGTGTACGGCCTCTTAAGTGGTAGTGGGCAGGGCACATTGCTCGCAGAACAGATGGTCGATGGAGACAAAGTTTTAGCGTTGAAGACCTCCCACAAGGTGAGGGTCGTGGGCATCCGATGGATACGAGACGCACAGGAATTGGTTGTTGTGGTGACACTTGAGGGAGGTTTATGTCCAGCAGTGGAGGTCTTTCGGCTGAAATTATTATGATGATGACTGCTGGGGTACCGGCTTCCACTCTATATGAGAGAACGAGCCTAAATCCACTAAGCGGGCATAGTGTGGGATGTAGATGTCACGTAATTATCTTCGAATTTTTGCATTTAGGACATACCGTTTTGTTTGTTTGTTTTCACGATGTTTTGAGAGCAGTGTTGATGAAGTAATTTAAACAAAGTACACGCCTGTTACCACTGGGCTACCACTAATCTCGTATACTTGTTAATAATGACCGAGATACCACTACGTAAACAAAACAAACAGAAACAGCCCCAAAAAAATCCTTAAGAGCACCACAAAAAACCGGAACCAAGACACCTTAATCTTAATTCATTGCTCAGAGAGCAGGTATTCAATTACAGTTAATATGTTTAAAAATGCACGCCCCCCTAGAAGGGTACCAACCGCAGTATTAATGAAATTGACTTCCCCCGGGGATCGAACTGGGGGCCCTTGGAACGTGTTCCCTGTGCCCCCTTGTAGTTGAGGTCGCAATGTGCCGGAACAGAGACAAAGGTATCGATGCCGTATCAAATTAACGAGTTGCTGTCAAATTCAAAGTTTCTAAACTTGATATTGATGATGCTGTGCAAATAAGAAGGGTAACCGACAATAGGGAAACTGTCGCATTGATTAAAGTTAGATGAGTTGATTGTAATTATCGTTTTAATGAGGACGGTGTAAATGCATTTGAATCTGCTGAAGCAAATACAACATAGAGTAAGAAAAATAATAAAAACCAGCCAAGAGCGAGTTGGACTCGCGCACTGGTGGTTCCGTACAAACGTGTAGGTATGTAATGACAAACTTAACTTTGTCGATAAAAAAAACTGTTATCCCCCATACATCGGCTAGGTCGCAGTTAGTTAACTAATTGAAAATAAGTTTACACATACAGGGTGTCCAGTAAATAGCACGACATACTGCAGGGGGTGATAGCTAGGGTATATATATGTTCAGCAAAATCTTACGGATTTACAGTTTTACAAAATTTTCCGAAATACCGAAAAATGTCTACCTTGAAACAGATTTTTAAGCATCTCGTACTGAAAAAATCCTTTTCTAGTACTTTTTTTTACATCAAAGAATAGTTACTTTACTCATTGATAAGTCTTTTTTCTATCAAAGACAAGAATGTTTTCAAGAAATACTATTTTTTGTTTAAATTTGCACAGAACTATTTTCTTACCACTTAAGTTTAACCTACAGTGGTGAAAAAAAAATTATAATATTTTGCTGAACATATATTGTGTTGTATTGATAGGTAGTGACCCAAGCTATCACCCCCTGCAGTATGTCGTGCTATTTACTGGACACCCTGTATAAGTAATCGCAAAAAGAAAAATATAATTAAAATCTGTTTTAGCTTTTGTCAATGAAGCCCTTTCATAAGATACCCCACATGATACGGTTACCTTGCTTTAAAATTTGGACCCGAAACATTGTATGAGGACCAAATTTGACGTAATTTAGAATTTACTGTTTTAAGATTTTTTTCTTAATTTGTATTATAAGAAAATGCTTCTTGCCAAATTTCATGATTTTTGGTCATCGAGAAGTACCTACCATAGAGGTTTTGATTTCCTTGCGAATATACATAATATGCGGCAATTTATGGCATTACCAGCTTTTGATTTCGTTAACTTAGAAGTTTGATTTTTTCACAGCTCCAACAGACTGCATACTTGAGTATTTAATTTTAATTTCAACTTGTTATCTCTACGCGTTCGTGAGAAAAAGTGATCCTATAAGGAATCCTTTTTCTCCGTTTGAGGTACGGAACCCTAAAAATAAACAAAACCAGACGAGTGTTCTTGCAACTATAAAAAATGATAATAATATTTTTTTAACTTCGAGAATACAATATTTTTACAAGAATACCAAAATAAACGAGAACAAGTAAATCCCAAATTAAAATATCACTTTATGACGTGCTCATCAGTCGGCACAAAGGCGCATTCACAGCTATATGTGATATACGGCTTCTGTAAAACTTTTCTCAGCACACTCACACAATCTGATTTAAACTTTTTACGAGCGACCACGCAATCTCATCAGCTGTGTCACACACAAGGGAAATGTGTAACACCCACGAATTTCGCTAATTTTAATTAATTCAAACTGCACAGTGAAAGTCAACTCTTAAACACCCTCCTCGACCATAAAGCTGAATCCTGTCTACAAACGACTGTTAGAACTTAACGAGTTCATACGTCCCCGTCTATGGTTACAATGGGGCTCGTAAAATTAATACCTTACCTCTGAATCGTCGGGCTGCCTCTCTAGATGGTAATTCCCCTTAAATATTTAAGTTTTCTGTGCACCCTCCACCCGCAACAAGATTCAATTTCACGCCCTAAAAAGGGGTCCGCTTTGGGTGATTTTCGGCTTCTCAAATGTCAAGAGACATGAAAGCACCCAACTAAACAAGAACTCTATCAATTACTAGATACCAGTTTTCGAATGTTGTGTTTGTTTGTACTGCAAAAGGTGTAGGAGATCACGTTAAGATGGTGGGAACGTCGAGGAGAAACTCTTCAAGTATTATCCGGTTGCATACAAAATGGAAATGGTGGAACTCAATTGAATCAATCTTGCGTCAAATTGGCGAAGATTTGAAGGGAAGTTCACATTCTAAGTTGGTTTTCTGTTTGAGATACAGTTTACGTCTGTACCTGTCGTTTTCCTTCCAAATTGTTGTTGAGAAATCTTTGAAATTGGTATATTTTTGGTTTTATGACGTTCCACACTGAATAACTTATACATATACACATGTGAAGGATGCTTTCAAAGGCGGACTAATTGTGATCGAGAACTCGACTCACGTAACGTTCGATATGACCCCTTAAATCACATATAACGCTATCAAACCGCATGATTAATTTGATTAGCTACGTGTCTAGCCTTAATGATATCTAGTGTGGCTACATTATTCACTAAGACGTACAAAATTAATCAGTTAACCGGTTCATAGTTAGATGAATTGATTTTCATTAGAGTAACGTGAGCTATGAGCTACTTTTGATGTACGACGTTTACTGTATTTATTTGTTAAAGTTTCTATTATTTTGTTAAGTTTATTATTTAATGATCTATTGCGAGTAGTGTCTTTTCAATAGGTTATTTTTTTTTTTCAATTTGTGTTTCGTGTGCATATTTAGTCCTAACAGTTACTAGTACCTGTTACTCGAAGTCCTTGATCTAGTTCTTGACAAAGGTGACATTCTATCAGGGCGCGTTAGTGTCAAAAATTGTTTGTTAGAATTCAAAAAACTGAAACCCTGACTCCTGAAGTAGGTCCATTCATAGGAACTCTATACTACCGGTATAGGTTTCAGGAGCCAGAAATGTCACTTAGCAAAAGCCAAAATATGCAAATGAGCGTCAGAATGATTTTTTAACAAAATTTACAAAAAAATGTCTCCCTTTAACGCTAGCCCGTCACCACCCAGTGTTTGAAAGAAGAAGGGACGCAACAAACTCCCCAGCAACGCAGAAGCAACAAGAATCTTGATTACCAAACTAAAACCAAATTGTGTCCTTTATACAGTGATACATTCTTTATCCCCTCTTTCTTCCCACAATTAAACATGGCACCTTTTTTCTTTCTACCTTACTTTTCCATGTTTAAATTTTCCATAGGAATGACAGTAAACTTTAAATATACCTTACCGTACTCCTCTTCATGTTTACTGCAAATTTCAAACTAAGACTGTACCTAAGATGGCTAGAAGCCATAAATACCCCAGCATTTCGCGTACAGAATACGTAAAGCACAGGTCTACGTGATCTATATTCCTTGGGTATTAGTTACTTGTGCTATATACTCGTGCTTCGGTATCGGTAACTGGTACTGGTATTTAGTAATAGTACTATAATACATGGTTTATTTACGGCATAGGAATTATTTTAATATAATAATTATATATATTACGCTATGCTACTTACTGGTATACCTACTAGTATCATCATTTCAGCCGAATGATGTCCACGGCTACCACTGTTATAACAGAGAAGTATAACACACATGCACTACACACACACCCCCAAAACCTCACAATCACAACTCATATATCACACACACAAAAAATTCTGTACAAACAATTAAACACCGACCAACAATTTCACAAACTTATCTTTCATTAATTTTATTATACTCGTACCTTAATTTAATTATATTTGATTTAATTTATTATTAAATGTCAAGTTCTAATCTAACCATTGATGAGCTATGAGCGCTATACTACACAGTAATTCATGTTTTTATTATGAGACCTTTACATGTATTCAGGATTAGTTAAGCACAGAATTAACACTGGATGAAATGGCGGCAGGTCACTGGGACTATCTACGACTCCCGCATTCCCCTAAAACTTAAGGGGAAGATTTATAAAACAATGGTCAGACCTGCTGTCTTGTATGGTTCAGAATGTTGGGCCACAAAAGGGATGAATGATAAGCAATTGCATGTAGCTGAGATGAGAATGCTATGAGCGATGTGTGGTGTTAGGCGCATGGATAGAATTAGGAATGAGTATATAAGAGGAAGTCTGAAAGTGGCACCGCTGACTGAAAAGTTGTGTGGAAATCGGTTGTCGTGGTATGGGCATGTGATGCGGAGGAATGAAGAAAATGTCGTGAGGAAAGTCTTGTGTATGGATGTGGATGGCTATAAGAGTAGGGGAAGGCCAAAGAAACGATGGCTGGACTGTGTGAAAGAGGATATGGGTAAAAAGGGGGTGACTACAGAGATGACGACTAATAGAGGAGTATGGAAGAAAAAGACATGTTGCGCCGACTCCAAATAAATTGGGATAAGGGCAGGAGAATGATGACATGTATTCAGGATTAGGAGACCAGGGGGGACCCATAGCACAGGTTTTACTAGTTTTACCACTTTTACTTAGTATGGGCTCCTGTATCCCATCTTCAAACTGTTTCCTTCATAAAAACTGCTGGACATAGGCTTCCCCTTATTATTGCCACAACAACCGCTAATGTGCTTCTCGCGCCCATCGGATTCCCATGACTCTCACCAGGTCATCGGTCCACCTTGTGGGAGGTCTTCCAACGCTGCGTCTTCCGGTACATGGTCGCCACTCCAGAGCATTTCGATTCCATCGACCATCAGTTCAGCAAGCAATGTGCCCCGCCCACTGCCACTTAAGTTTTACGATCCTTTGGGCTATGTCTATTATGATGATGATGACTTACTGGTATACTATTTACCTATATATATACTAGTATATGCTTCTAATATAAGATGATATACTAGTATATGCTTCTAATATTATTTCATGTGAAAACCAGAATTTCACATGAATGTGAGTAAATAAATCACGTATCAACGGGTGAATGGTTTTGGAGGATATTTTGTACACGATTAGACCCCCTGGATGTGAACACAGGATAGCTTTTAGCTTCATTTTTAGGTCGCGGATAAATTCAAAAGACAGTTCTGCGGCCTTGGTACAAGCAACTAAAGAAACTGGAGTGGGTTTTATAGTCAGAAAAAGTCTGACAGGCTTTTCCGCTCCACCCAGAGCGGGAAAAGTCATTGGATGATTTCCCACCCCCAAAAAAGAGGGATAGCTTATAGCTTAGAAGTAAGTTCCGTGGGATAATATTCTACTACCACGTGAGCGAAGCCGCTCGCAAAAGCTTTGGCTGCTCGCTATTTTAAATAACTAAGTTGTAAGTATAGAAAACATGAAGCTTGATTCAGGCTATGAAACTTATCGCGGGTAAATTTTAAAGAGTCACCACGGCCCTAGCACAGGCAACTGAAGGAACAAGGGTGGGTTTTAGTCAGTAGTCTGACACGCCCTAGAAGTTATTTGAAAGTTTCGCACCCAACGAAGCTTCAAATTAATGAAATTCATCTCCTAAATTTTAGAAATAGAGCAACAAACACAGATAATTATTAAAGCAGTATCGTTAAACTATTACAATCATACAAAATAAAAACGTTAAGCAAATAAATAAAATATGAATTGATATTTTTCTTGTTTATGAATTCAAAAATAACGAGTATTCATAGGTAACCAATTCGAACTGTCGGCATAAAAGGAGGTAGAATATGCAGGGTTGGCACGCACAATATATGAATAAAAAAGTATTTTGAATTTAGAACAAAATGGAAAACAAAAGCTGTCCAATACATTTGCGTTTGATCTACTCCCAATCCTTTAAAGTTTGTACGGTGTTGTCCAAAACAAATTAAACAGTTAGAATTTAAGCCCACCACAAATTTAGTGTATATATAATTTATATTTAACGCTAAACCTTTTTAAAACATTATCTGTCTCCCTCACCGTCAAACCACAGACGGAAATACAATGATGATTTTTAATAGTTTAGCGTTAGATATAATCAATGATTTGTGGTTCTCGTGAGCCTTAGTGGCATAATTGCAATAAAAATACCTATTGCAATTATGGACCATTTGTCCATAATTGCAATGTCAAAGTCTGAATCTCTATCTTAAAGCCATTTTCATGAACCATGTTACAACTATCTATATCTCTATTATAACTTTCGCAACATAATTATTTACCTAACGCATTCAGTCTCGTCTTAATAATACTAATCAAGTCATAATTAGTCATGTTCTCATTCACGACACCCCTCCCCTAAGGCGGTGATTGTCATAGTTCAGTTCTAATTGCAACTGCGACGCTGCTGAGAAATCTTCAGCTAATAAATTAACCCCTATGAGGCTAAATGTGCCTTTAGCAGAGAAACCGATTTGGGATTTTACGATCACGGCTAACTACTAACGTTAACAGGAATCACTATTTTATCTTTTGTTAGTTTCAAGGTTTGGAGAATAGGACTGGTTTTGTTTAAAAAAACTGATCCAAAAGTGTAATTGCATGTTTGTAAGTCTAGTTGTAATATGCGACAATGCAACATTGCCATTTCGAAGATTTTTTTCCAAAATTGCTCTAAAGATTTCTGTGAAAATGTTTTTTACGTCGCCACTACCTGCCTTAGAGACATTACAGTGGCAGTCCTCCCAATGCTGTTATCAATTATCGCTTAGAATTACTAAATGTAAAACAAATTAAAAACATATATTTGAAGTCAACCTTAAATCCGTGTATAGTCGAATAGCCGGTTCTCATATTGTAATTCAACACAGATTAAAAAAAGAAAAATACATAAATAAAACAAAAAGGAAACAATTATTAAAGACACGTAAAAAGACAATCAGGGACATAAAGTTTAGTGAGCGTGCAGTATTTACGAGGCAGCCCTATTGTGCTAAAACACTGGCTATTAACATACAAAGAGGGCCCATGCGTCGCCCTGCAGTTGTCGCTGCAACGAACTCGCTTTGTATTTGGACAGCCCTAATAAAATTATTTAAATTGCTCTATTAATTTCTTTGGGACTGTTTATTTTTGGTGTGTTACTGTGTGCTATTTGTCTCTAATTAAAAGTCTCACAGCGCTTTAATTGGGCTTTAAAGGTAGCTTTTGAACACTTATTTTCTATGTAGTTTTCTGAATATTTCGAAGAGACATTTTGGTCCTAAACTTTCCAATAGCCACAATAAAGCCCTCACACCCTCACCGAGCTATTACAAACAAACAAAAAGCTCCCCAATAACACCTTTAGCAATTAACCCCAAAAACGTCACTGGAAATAAGCCCGCACCTTTCCCTCGAAGAATTTAGTGGCGGACAAGTTTAAGCTTTGGGATAGAACGCACGAACTATCTCGAACCTCGCGTGATCCTAGCAGGGAAGCCATAATGGCCACCCGACTATTAGGCACACGGCCAGCCCAACTTAAGGCAGACTCACTTGAGCCAGTTTAATCTGGGATTGAAGCAGACTTGAGAACTTATTCTCGGGATGCTTGAGTGTCGTAACATATGGCAGGATAATAACGTGATAATTTTAGGGTTAGAGGATTCTGGTTGCCTGATATGGCTAACTTCGTAGTTGAGTGAGAGTGAAAGTTATAGATACCGTCTAGGGAATCGTATTGTTAGTGTTTATTACAAAATACTGTCGATTTATGCATAGCATAGTCTACAAGCATAATCAGCTTTTATAATGTGCCCACTGCTGGGACTCAGGCTTCCTCTCTAGGAGAAGGAATGGGCCGTAATCCATCACGCGGGCCCAGTGATTTTTGGTTCTAGGACATGCCAGATTTCTCACGATGTTTTACTTCCCGGTTTTTTTTCTATTTTTTTTGGTGGGTAATCATCCAATGACATCTCCCGCTCTAGGGTGGAGCCGGAGGGCGTGTCAGACTCTTACTGACTAAAACCCACCCCTGTTCCTTCCCTGCCCTGAGTGCCCAGGAGCGAGGTAACTCTGTTTCGAATTTATACTCAACCCCTGGGCAGTTTACTTGGCCATTTCTAAAATTTTATTTCAGAGTTGATTTGTTATCCAGTCAAGTTTTTGCACAGAAATGTAACCGTGTTTCCTATCAAGCCATACATACAGAAAAGAAAACTACTACCAAAGAACAACAATGAACCGGGAAAGGGCAGAATTGTTTGATTGTTCGCTCGACGACAAAATGTATAGAATTTTCCTGTACCACGTTATAAATAAATAAGATTCGTAGCAGTTCGAAGTAATGTAGGTAAAAAGATCGAGTTTCTTTAGCAACGTCGAAAACCTACAAACCTTCTTATAAACCCTTGCCATGTGTAAGAAGGAAATTCATTTTAAGTGTATTTTTATACCAAGCGTCTTTGCTCAAGCAAACAAACGGAATTCACATTAATTATAGCTGAAAAATATCATTCTTAAATGATACACGCAGTATAAGAATAACTCCTGTATCGTTTTTTTTTTTTTTTTTGGGGGGTGGGAAATCATCCTATGACTTCTCCCGCTCTAGGGTGGAGCGGAAGGGTGTGTCAGACTCTTACTGACTAAAACCCACCCCTGTTCCTCCCTGCCTCGAGTGCCCGGGGGCGAGGTAACTCTTTCGAATTTATCCTCCACCCCCGGGCAAACTCCTGTATCGTGCAAGTAAACTCACTCACTCAAGACACCCAGACCCGGAGTAACTATCTGTAGGCCATACAAATGTTATTCGTTGCGGGAATTGAACCCGCGACACGCAGTGCAGCAGTTAATCGCTCAATAGCTGCGCCAACCGCACGTCGCGCCAACGCATAGATAATATTTGAAGAAGCTGATGATACTTCCTCTCATCTTGAGTCAGCCGAGCTATGATATCATCAGGCAACAGTAATCAACCCATCGGAGAGGGACATAAGCGGTGACTTAGGGTCTTAAAGAGTAGCAACGTCCTGCCTTTTTTATTATTGATACCCTTGTATTTGACCTATCTATCTCAAATAGTGGTAAGCAATGATGTGGTCGAAGATGGAGCACCCATGCCTAGAAGCAACCTATTCACTCTTGACTTAAAGTCCCCAGGTTGCAAGTTGGGTTGTCTATCTAGGATGCATCGTACCGACGACCGTTCTTGTTTAGATAATTATGTACGTGAAAGAACCCTAATTCAGAGAGTCTCGTCAAACGAAGACGACGATAACGGCGGTCAATCAATGAAAAAATCACTTGACATTTCGGTAGCACTTATGAAACTGGGCAAAGGTCTCCTCCATATTTTTCCAGCTCTCTTCATGTCTTGTTCTCTCCGGCCAATCAGTCAAGAACGACTCGTCACACCAGCGTTTTATAGGCCTGTCTCGGTAGCGACGCCGAGTGAAACACATATATTTTGAAAGAATACCTTCTTCACTGTTTATCACTTTTAGTGCATCTACTTTATTCAGTCTTTATATCTACGTCTTCTGACTATTGCATCAACATGCAATAACTTACCGCTGTTCTAGATTACACCGTCAATTGATAGGTACATAGACACTAAACATAAATCTCAGTTCAATTACCACAATGGAACTAACACACTAGTAAATTCACTTCATACACGACTGGCAGTTGTACGTAAATCTGAGATTAAGCGCTAGACTACCGATTAGCTGGGCCAAGCCTGCCCGGTATCGGCCCATTGCCTCTAAGCTGTGCCAACGGTCCCTATAATCCTGGGATTGTTAATATTATAACTGAACTAGTGCCGATAATTGGGTGTTAAGAGATATACGAAGTTAGGCTGCTTGGGTTTTGTCAGTGAAGTTTTGGAGTTGGGTGATAAAGTTAATTTTGAACAATTATAGTTTTGATAAACCAGAGATTGATGGCTTGCGGATAAGAAGATAACTGGATACTTCCATTTTTAATATTATTTCTTTTTCACAAATTTTATATATATTTTTTTTATTTGATCTTGTCTATTTTATATTTCATATATTTTATATTTTATTCATTGACTTTTTTGATTTTTTTTTTTCATTGATTTTGTTATAACTTTAATCTCATTTATGTGTTTATTTCTATTTCATTTTGTCCAATTTTGTGAAATTTTATCAAATTTAAATGTTATTCTTGTTTGTATTGACCTATAATTTGTATGTGTGGTTTTTAAACTGTAAATATAAGTTGGTTGTTAATAATAAATAAATAAATCTGATGTCTTCTGACCCACTCTGGGCAGTAGTCCTCGCTTTCCCTTGTTGTCTGGCTTTATTTAGGGACAGCGAGAGCTAGAATAACTCTAGAATACATGATTCATGTCGGATCGAAAAACTACACTATTTAAAAGTGTGAAACAACTTGTTCATATACAGAGTGTAACGGAAAGGTGTGGTCATATTTTAACAACTGCTTCTGCCCTTGAAAATGAACAACTTTCTCTAAGAAAGTTACTGAAAATATCAAAAAAAAATTGACTTTCCATACAAAGTTATCATCAGTTGATCAAAATTAGTATGGGAGAAGCAATTTTTTTTTTTGGAAATATTCATAGGTTTATATAGAACCAGACCGGTTCTGCGTCGCCGCGCAGCATAGAAACGCGCTCTCCCGTGCCGCCGCCGCCGCCGCCGCCCCGCCGGTCGCTAAGTCTTTTTTTTGGGGTTGGGAAATCATCCAATGACTTCTCCCGCTCTAGGGTGGAGCGGAAGGGCGTATCAGACTCTTACTGACTAAAATCCACCCCTGTTCCTCCCTGCCCTGAATGCCTACTAAACTCTTTCGAATTTATCCTCAACCCCCGGGCAGGCATCGGTCATAACGGGCCCCTATTTGCTGACAACTCTTTGAGACGCGCGTGGAACACTACGCGCCATCGACTCTCGGGCCTAGTGCTGATCGGACGGCGAGTTACCCACTACTCGCTGTCCGCAGGCCCGGGTTAGATCATAACCCTTACAGCTGTAGAGAAATACACAATTTATATACTTTTACAAGTTGTTAACAGAATTCATTCAACGCAAAGCACTCAGATTTCCACACGAGTTACCCAACACTTCATCACTCGGCTAACGTCTTTTGACAATTTCACAGAAAACATCAAAATACAAACTTTGTACCATTTCAAACATTTTACGACTTACAAGTGACAACACAATGACATTGAATCAACCAATGGGGAGGCTACAAAGTCCCCCCCCCCCTTTTGTACGAAAGTCTTTATGGCAAACATAATAATAATAATTTCGAGCTCGTCTCAACATACTCAAATTAATTGAATTATGTTGACATTGCTAACAACTCGGCATAATTACTTGTGCATTAAACACGCATTGCTTCTGTATATTATTGTGAATAGAGTAACTAGTTGATGGAGTGTTGATGTAGACGTATAAATCGTTTTTCTTATTCCTCCCACTACTGAGTATAAGCCTCCTCTCTAATGTGCTATACTCCCTCGGTCTGCGAGTTTCATCCAGTTCCTATCCTCAATTTTCTGAATATCATCCAATCATATATCTATTGGTCTGCCGGCTCAATTGCTTAGTATATTAAATCTTTATTAACTAAATCAAAATCAATCTGCCTAGCCTATTCCCAACTATCTTGGGGTCAGCTTCCAGTCTCACTGGATACAGCTGAATACCAGTCTTTTACATGGAGCGACTGCCTATCTGACCTCCACAACCCAGTCATTGAGTAATACGATACCCCTTTGTAAGACTGGTTGTCAGACTTTCGGGCTTCTGACGACCCGTTCTGACTGTCAAAGATCCACGATCACGATGACAGCCGGAGGAGTCTCGGTATGTAAAGATGATCACCCATTCATGAACCAACCCCGGCAAGCGTAGCTTAACCTGATGAATCGACCCGTGCGGCTGTTATTACTTTAGCCAGGAGTTCCTCGCTCCTTTATTTACTACATAATATACATAATTATAGGTTCAATAAAACCTTTCAAAGAACTCATCAGTCAATTATGCGTATCTGTTCTTTAATAAAGAAGTAACCTAATACTCCAACAAGCTTATTGTCAGTTATTGCTTGGTTCTATCCTTCGATTTTCAAATCTCCACAAAACTTATCACTCCATTTACTCAATACTCTGCACTCATCACATCATTCCTTATTCATTAACAGAGCACGGGAAGAGGCGAACCAATTAAAGTGATCAAATATGAGGGGCCCCATGTTTGCACATAGACGGGTATGGCTTCTCCCGGCTAGGGTACTGTGATGGTGTGTGCTGGCATACGAATGTTAATACCCGATAAATATGCATTGTTTAATCGTCGGGAAATGTAGGGCATACGTGTTTGTTATACGGTTATATTAAAAGGTAAGGGATAAGGCTAGTCAAAGAGAGAGTGAGACAGAAAAGCTTCAGGAACTGAGGGTTTCAGTCTCTTTTCCAAATTGATTATAGTTAGTCTCCTGTGTTACCAAATGCAGCTGAATAACAATGCATCTGGTGTCATGGGCCACCTGACGAGAATAACCTGATTAATTTTCCATACTTCAACATAAGTCAAACTTTTGTAAACATCCAGTCCATTCTTTCACACAGTCCATCCATCATTTATTTGCTCTTCCCCAACTTTGTAGCCAGCCCAAAAACAAAATCTAAAGTCATTTATTCAAAGCACTTTTTGAACGCCAAAGTTCTACATAAAGACAATCCCCCAAAAACGCCCGCCCGTCACCACTTCCTAGTGTTTTAGCTGTGAAGAAGTGGCGCAACCAACTCCCCAGCAACACATCGGTCTGTTAAGTTTGAAGGAATTAAATCTATATTTAATTCCTTCAAACTTAACAGACTATTTTTGCATTACTTATTTTTTGCATTACTTACAGCAAAATCAGTAAACAATTGATAGACTATAAACTTATAGAACCTGTCGTAAGCTAATTATGGGGAAGGAACATCAAGAGTAACATTGCCTTGCGTTCAACACAGCGAACAGTTGTTGTTGTTGTTGTTGTTGTTGTTGTTGTTGTTGTGCGGGGCATGGTCATGCCCCGCATTGCTATTCTAAACTTTCCTCACGACAGAAAATGTGAGGAATCTCATTTCTTCACGACAATCGATTTCCACGTACAGAACTTTTCAGTCAGTGTTACGCAATAACCTCGCAGGTCCCATTAAAACGACTACAATGTGCCGATCGTCGGCTCAGACTCTCAGACTCTAAGGTCTTTGCAACAAAGTTAACATAAGCGGATCATCGTCCAGACTCAGCGGAGTATTCCGTAACCCAGTTGGTAACGGCACATATTAAATTAAACCGTTCTTGCTAGATAAAGATAACATGGAACGAGCAAATGGATGTTGTGACAGAGAAATGAGTAGAGATACCTTGTCATAACATATTAGAGTGGTCTTTTTAAAGTTTTAATCCCATTTTTTAAATTTCAATATATATTTTTATTATATTTTGTTCCTAGTACGTCTCAAATGACTCGAACTTATTAATACGTCGATTTTATCACTTTCTTCTTTCTTTTCTTTCTTTCTTTTTACCATATTCTAACAAATAAACATTTTTGATTTGATTTGATTTGATTTGATTTTACAAAATATTCTTACAAGTAGAATAGTTTATCTAGATATGAATCAAATAATCTATTGATATTATGAAATATCGAAATAACCTTAAAAATAGGTACTCAATTTGCTAATCATAATGATTTGTACAGACAAGATGATATCTCGGTATCAGTTTCTGATAAATGAGTAGCTGCGTACCTGCATTTCTGGCTAATCAGATAAAATGTTAGAGCGGTTTGAGTGGTTTTGGTTTATACAAACATTTCTTCAAAATAACAAATAATAAATTCTATTATTGACGTAACTGGGTTTCATATTTAAATCAAATCCCCTAGCTTCTGAGCTAGTTATAAACTGTATTACAGGAGCCAGTGCATTCCCCTTATCAACAAATTCATAAAAGAAAATACTTAAAAAAAAAATAAAAAAATAGAACGACGCTTTAGAAAACTCTGTTCCAGGAGTTCCGTAATGAAAAAGCGTATTGTCAACTCCAAACATAAGTCTATAAGCGAACACCAATAAGTAGCTCACGAGAAAATATCGATACGGAACCAAAAAATAATAATCCCTGTTCCCGACGTATAATCCACTGAAGACTATTAGAAAGAACACGAACAATATTTCAAGGCGGAACTTATGTTGAATGGAATCTGATTTTTAATTAAATTCCTCATTCAACATACTTGTTCATTTAGAAATCTGAGCTCCTCTGAATAGGGTTTATTCATGCTTTATTTTATACTTTTCCTCCCTTATTCTTTTTACAGCGCTTTTCCTGGATATTCTTTCAATGTAATCCTTACTGGTTATTCTTTGTGAGTTGAGTTTAATTCTAAAAGTGGTATTAGTTACGTCGACCTCTGTGAGGTAAAACTGTTTAAAGTTAAACACTTTGTTTGTTAATTCCTTGTCCCTACTTTTTCATCTACAATGTTAGGAAAGTTTTCCTGGATTTATAGGGGCAACGTCAAAGACAAAGTGTCCAATAGTTTTGTAACTTTGCGGCCTCCCTATATATCTAGTTCAGTTGCCTCGTTGGTCTCGTGGCTACAAGCTCTTCCGGTTGAGCGTCCGTCCAGGATTCGATACCCGGGTCGCGAAAAAGTGCTATTGGGTTTTTCTGTTAGGAATTACCCGGAGGCTGGACCCGGAGTCGGAGACCCCCGTGCTTCGGAAAGATCGTAAAGCCGTTGGTCGTTTTGCCTGATCTCTCCCCCGTCGTGTAGCATTGCTGTCCCATCGGACTAGGAGAGTAAAGAAACGAAAAAACAAAGTAAGTGAGTGAGTGTGTAGAAGTGAGTTGTGTGTGTTTGCGCACACGCTTATGCACTATAAAATCTCATACGTGCTTGGCTAATCTCCGTTGAGATTTGCCACCGTTATCGAAATTTGTTCGGAAGGATTATTATACCTATACATATATATCTGTTTAGTCGAGCATTCATTCCACGGCAAAAGGAAAATCAAGTCAGCATTCGCGTTACGCACGCTGTTCCTATTACAAAATTTAATAGTACCGTATCATCCGCCACCGCGCCGCCGCCGCCGCGACGAGCTAACAAAATATGCGCACGGGTTTTCCATTCGCAATATGATTTCATACAGATGGATACCCACAATGACTGAGTAGCAATTAGATTGAGCAAACACATGAAACCACTCGTGTGGAACAATATGAGAAAGGGTGCACAGCCTAACAAACAAAAGCTTTATTGAAGCTTATGGTTGTATTGTAACCTGTGATATTGTGAATCGAATTCCTCTGCAATTAGCGACCTTATTGCCTGTAATTAGAGGTCAAAGTGGCAAATAAACAGACGATTACACGCACTGTTGTGCTGAATCGAAAAATAATAAGTTGATCGTTTCCGCGTTCATTGGACTGCGAACAGAATTTGCGCGATTATTGTGTCGGTAATTATTTTGCATACACAAGATAAAAGGTTCTGTTATTGTTTCGACGTGAGTTCAATAATAATTTATTAAAGCCGCAGGTTAACGTGGAAGTGGAGTTACACAGAACGGATAATGGTTCCACCGATAACCAAGCGAAAAGAAAATACAAATGAAAATTAATTTATTCATTATCATCATCGTCAGCCTTTTAATGTCCCCACTGCTAGGGCACAGGCCTCCTCTCTGTGAGAGGGTGTGGGCCGTAATCCACCATCAATCACTCGCGGGCCGAGTGCGGGTTGGTGGATGTCATATGTCTTCGAATTTTTGGTTCTAGGACATGCCGGTTTCCCTACGATGGATGTTTACCTTCACCGTTTTGAATTTATTTATTTATTAAAACTTCATGCAAAAAGGTACATATCTACCAGTCACCATAGTACAATCTCTAACAGTTCACCAAGGGTGTTGAAGAGACTACATGGCACGTGCGTCATTAATCTGTTGGAATTACAAAATAATTCAAATATAAATGTTGTCGTTATGGCGATCACTAAACAAAAACCAAAGGAATGCTAGAATGAGAGAAATGTAGAATTAAATAAATCAAATCAAAATGTTTTTATGGTTTCTTATACATTAAACTGCATTACAGTGTAAGAGGTAACCCCAGTAAGTAATAAAATACACTTGTGTTGGGGCTGCCTCGCTACTTCCCATAGTATCTATCTTTTTAATATTGAGACCTTTTAATTAATAATAAAAATAAAGTAAACTAAATAAACTATAAAATAACTAAGTATTTAGTCAAATCAATATGCACCATAATTATAAAAAACACTACTGTGGAGAATATCTTGCCCATACCTACTCCTCAAAGAGCTAACTTCCCCACCAAACCAAGATGACCACAAAATCCAAAAGAAATTGTGGCAACAATTACACTAAGTATTCTTTCTATTCCCAAAGCGTTGCGGCTTGCAGTCGAGACAACTGAGTCACAATTACAGTATAGCACAATATAAAATCCAGATCCTATTAGAAGCAGAAAAGGGTACAATTTGTATCGCGCCCGCATCTCTGGCTGCAGACGAAGCCTCAACAATGAGAGCAACTGTTAAGGACGTATAAAGGCAGAGACAGCGGTTAGAATGGAACTCTGTGAAATATAGAACTATGGTTGGCAACTTGCAGTTTTTGTACAAATTAATGTGAATAATATTGTGACTAACTCTATTATAGTTGTGGTAACCAAAGTATAAGGTGACAACCTGGTCACTTAAAAAATAATTATTAGTCAAGAAAGAAGAAGGAAATAAACAGACATTTTAGCATTATTTAACAATTAGTTAGCTGTGTGAGTATCTACTGGTTGAGATAACTTCAGATAAAAAAAACCTGGCTCTTAATAAAGCATTCGTTTTAAATCTGAGATTAAGCCTCCGGCAAAGAGATAAATTAGTAAGAAGTTGTTCTAATCGATTCGTGGTGATGGCTAGACGACAGTTTTCCTATCGCAGCAGGTAGAACCTGGATGAGGTTGGAGCAGGAACGTGGGGATCGGTACAAGAAAAGGTAGGCCAAACAGTGGACGAAGTCGGGCTTTTGATGACGATGATAATGATAAGAACTGCAGGGTAGTATGGGCGGCACTCAGGCAGGGAAGGAACAGGGGTGGGTTTTAGTCATTAAGAGTGTGACACACCCTCCCGCTCCATCCAGAGCGGGAGATGACATTGTATGATTCCCCAAACCACAAAAAAGGGTAGTATGGGCATCTCATTTTAAAACTCTCCCTACCCAGTACGACTTGTCACATACATGATGACAAACATAGCCAATGAGATTCATAACCCTTTCTTTTAACCAGAGTTGGATAAAAGTGACGATCTTCTCGTTTTTCAGAACTAATTAGGCATACTGCAATTGTTCTGAAACAATCAAAACAGAAACCTAAAAACATTTATTTCAACAACCAATATATTTCCCAAGTCCGTACGTCCCTTCAGCCATCGTCGGCCGTGCACAAGCAAGACAAAACCAGCTTTTGTTGCGTCCGTCCAACGTAATACGTTCTATGACAAATTGGAATTTCAACTTGTAGGGACAGCAGTCCCATTCTTGAAAGGCTCGATAATTAGTCTTGAGGACCATTTCTATCGTCTTCGCCTTTGAAATGCTCTGTTGTAATCTGGGCGCCTGGTACAATGTATTGATTGATTTTGCTTGCAGTTATTTTCAACGGTATTTTGATAGCTGTGTATAAAGCAGCGTCGTGTTTTGAGTGAGGTTATTGAGCAGACGATTAAGGTAATCACTGTTTCGTGTTAGAATATGCGGGGTCGTGTTAATGTGGAATTAAGATATTTTTTTCAGAACCATATTATACGTATAATCAGTGAACAAACACATATAGTAAACTAAAAGTACTTCGTGATTCACAATTATTAATTCAATTGTTAAAATAATCAACAGTGGGCAAGGCACATTGCCTCGCAGTATATGGGGTATATATACAACTTTGGACCGGAAAACACGACATTAGAAGGCCTACAAGGTGGACCGATGACCTGGTGATGGCCACGAGTCCACTGGATGCACCAAGCACAGGACCAGTTAATGTGGCCGTGATTGAAATGATGTTAATGGTAAGGTAAATGAAAGATATTCAAAAATAACAATGGTGTGGCGTGTAAACAGCCGACACCTCATTTGCGTTGTTTTTAAGAACATCAAAATATGGCGGTACAAAAAAAAATTAAATCTCTATTGATTAAATCTCTGAAACACAACAACCACTAAATGCAACGATTACTACAAAATATATTGAAGACAATTTAGAAACTACTAAGTCTGGACCCAGGTGTACCTATATCTAAAGTTATTTCAACTTAAGCACTTCGGTTCATAACATTTAAGATAGTGCTTAATCCCTTTTATAACGTAACTAAAGTTCTAAGATCTGAAAGCTTTACGATAAAAGGAAAGTTGAAAAACACGAATGAGTTAGATAAATATACTCGTAGGTAAACATATCAAGCAACGTTTTGTCAAAAGGCAAATTAATGATTGCCTACTTGTGTAAGTATCAATAAAAGACAAGATGTTAGGTATAAGAGCTACTGTTGAGCATGAGATCCGGCATTCGATGTCCGGGTAAAGTGTTATTGAGTTTTCCATTTGTAACTTCTTTATGGAGGCCCGGAGTGATGACATATGGCACTGAAATGTGGTTGCCCATAATGGCAACCACATCAAAAGGCTTTAAGTCACTCAAAGAGGAATGGAGAGGGCTATGCTTGGAGTTTCCTTGCGTGATCAAACCACGAATGAAGACATCCGCAAGAGAACCAAGGTCACTGACATAGCCCGAAGAATAACCAAACTTAAGTGGCAAGGGGAACAGCATATTGCCCGGCTGTCTTTCAGATGATGAGCCCGGAGTCACGATTAATCCCCTTGGCGTAGCTCACCCTCTGTTACATGAGACTTAAATGTATGTATTTGGCGAAGTATGAATGTACTATAGGCACACCTCTTGTAAAATTAACTGTCGGATATAGAAATAACATGCAGGTTCAGGCATGCGGGTATTAATTCTTTATTTTCCAGTTCACACTAAATTGCACTTTATAACCTCTTAGATAAACACAACAGTCTTACTTGGTCATCACAATCAGAATGTCACAACTGACTCAACTGGCCTAGCAACTCCCCTCCATTCGCGAACCGTTCTCGGTAGTGACGGTATTTGAGATTCCAATAATTTCGAAAGCACTCAATTCAAAAACTTTAAAGTATTATTAGATGACCATCATCATCATCATCAGCCTTTTATTGTCCCCACTGCTGGGGCACAGGCTTGCTCTCTGTGCGAGGGTGTGGGCCATAATCCACCACGCGAGCCCAATGCGGATTAGTGGATGTCACATGTCTTCGAATTTTTGGTTCTAGGACATGCCGGTTTCCTCACGATGTTTTCTTTCACCGTTTTGAGAGCAGATGACCATTTAATAATTAAATTCTTAAAAAAGTATACAAGGTATTATTAAATGATAAATGAAACCTAACATTCTTTATTATTTTAATAATGCCTAACCCTTTGAGGAATACGGGTCTTATGTTACGTAGGTATATTGCTTTTAATTTTCTATGAACTTTCACTTTATTCTATTTGTTCAAGGAATTAATACTCCCACACACATCACGAATTTCTGGGAAAATCAACATACAGACGAAATTAATTAAAATAATCAAAAACGAATCTGAGTTAATTAAAATTTATTTCAAGTAAGGTAGAACACGTGATGTAATTAGCTGTAATATTGTGATCGTTCTAGAATGTACTCGTCTTTGAATTTTGGTACTGAGAAATGAGGATTTGTGAAATATATTCACACAATAAGGTCAGGTTAAGGCGCTATTAGATGCCAACGACCTTGAGTGGTTAGCTTGCGTGCTCTGCGCTGAGCTCACCCAACGCGTTGTATGTCCACCCAGTAATATGACTCGCCCATCAAGGAGCGCTGTCCGAAATTAGACGCATTATTAATTTATTACACATAAAACAACAATTATTAAACTAAAACACTGAGACTAAATTGTAAATAATTAAATGATCTTAAAATTGTGAAGGTTTCATAAAAATACGCTTTATAGTGTTTTTGCGTGATTCTCAATTTTTTATCCGAGTTAGACATAACTTTTCAAATTAATTACAGTTATAAACATATAATTTTAAATATTCTGAGATCAAATTACGAAGAAAATCGTCTAGAGTAAAATATATTTTTTTCAAAGAAATAAGACAAGTCGTTTAGACGTGATGTTCAATTAAAAACCATTAAAAGACGATTAACTGCGCCTTAAGGCTCCCACAGACAGACGCAACGCGGCAATACGACAGCGATGAGACGACACGTTTTGATTAAAATTTTCTTTCAACCAAGTATTTTTTTTATGTATTTAAACTTTATGTGCTGTTGTGGTACATTAGACGGACTGAATGAAACAAAGCATTCTCTGCCTGGCAACCTTTGGGTTAAAAAATATTACACTCTGCTGCAGCTGCACAATACAACCATAGGTAAATAATAGCTAAAATCAAATAATAAAACTGGCCAACTGCAAGTCGGACTCGCGCACGTAGGGTTCCGTATCATTATCTATAAAAATGCCAAAAAAAATCACGTCTGTTGTATGGCAGTCCCATTTAAATATTTTTTTATTCTGTTTTTTAGTATTTGTTATAGCGGTAACAGAAGTACATCATCTGTGAAAATTTCCACTATCACGGTTCATGAGATACAGCCTGGTGACAGACGGACAGACGGACGGACAGCGGAGTCTTAGTAATAGGGTCCCGTTTTACCCTTTGGGTACGGAACCCTAAAAACAGTAATTTCTATGATTCTATAAATACTCGTTCTCAAATTGTCGCGTCGCACCTGCCAGCTAAGAAATACCAAAATAGGTATATGCAATATTAAAACCACACTAGAATGAACTATGTGCAAAGTCATGATCATGCGATACTCATTACATCTAGTCAGACAATCGAACACAGTTACTGGGTTATGGAGGTCAGTAGACAATCATTCATTTTACATTGTTGGGAAAGTTTTGACAGGATTTTCTACTTAGGAACATATTATGTGCAGTTAAGTTTCAAATGCAGAAGGTCGGAATAGTCAAGAAAGATACAATCTGAACCTAGACAGCATAAAGTTTCCATGCCATCTTAAATTTCGTAGTTCAACCAATACATGATGAGAAGTCTGAACTGAACGCCCTATACCTACCCACATGTAACTTATTTAATGCTTCCAGACCGGACAGTACCCGAATAGTGCAAACGAAGCTTTATTGCTGTCCGTCTGTCCGTCTCTCCATCTGTCCGTCTGTCCGTCTGTCCGTCTGACTATCTGTCCGTCTGTCCCTCTATCTATCTGCCCGTCTGCCCGTCTGTCAGTCTGTCCGTCTGTCAATCTGTCCATCTGACCGTCTGTCCGTCTGTCCCTCTATCCGCTGTCAGTCTGTCCTACTGTCGTATGTCCGTCAGTCCCTCTATCCGTCTGCCCGTCTGTCCATCTGTCCGTCTATCCGTCTATCCGTCTGTCCGTCTTTTCGTCAGTCCGTCTGACCAACTGTATGTCTGTCCGTCTGTACGTCTGTCCGTCTGTCCGTCTGTCAGTCTATCCATCTGTCCGTCTGTCCGTCTGTTCGTCTGTACGTCTGTCCGTCTGTCTGTCTGTCTATCTGTCCGTCATCAGTCACAAAATTTTGTTCCGAAGAATTTTTTAACTTCCCATTGACCTATGAACTTGGGTGATAATGTTTATTATTACGTATATTTTTCTAATAAACACCAATTTATTGATAATTCAGATTTTTTCTTAGGTTAATTCCTTCATTTATTACGGAACCATAAATGTTCGAAGTCCACGCACTTGGCCGTTTGTTTTTACTTTGATAAACTCGCACTTGACCACTATCTCACCTGGTGGTAAGCAATGATGTGGTCGACGATGGAGCACGCTTGCCTAGAAGTATCCTATTCACTCTTGTCTTAAAGACCCCCAGGCTATAGCTATCAGGAAACACAGACTGCGGCAGGGAATTCCACTCCTAAACTGTACGCACAATTAATCGGTATATTAAAAAAGGGTAAAATCCGAACACAAATAGCATAAAGCTTCCATGCAATCTTATATTTCGTAGCTCAACAAATTAATGATTAGAAGTCTGAGCATCCTATATCTACCAACATGTAGATACCTTATTTAATGCTCCAGACTGGACGGTATAATCCCAAACAAGCTGCACTCGAATGTACCAACCTAATGCGCCCAGTATGTATGTAATGAACACATTTATATGAATACCACAGTCCAGCCTTTATCCTTCTTATATCGGAATCCGTTTCGTTGCAATTTTGAGTGTGTCCCTTGTTTTTTGAGGCACGATATTTTTGTGATCAAGTCAAGAGTAATAGAAAGAACAATTTTGTGTCTATTGCTATTGCCAAAATAAGCAAAATAACCTCTATGTGGAGGAACCGAGGAAGAATAAAATCTCTGTGGAACCTTGACACCAATAGTTTACATTAGTCCAGGCTAATGAAACAGCTGATAGTCATAGGAGACGACTTTTATCCGGCAGTGGAGCGGTATAGGCTGACAGGTATCTAGTAATATATTATATTGTTTTTTTTGTTTTTGTGGGGTGGGAAATCATCCTATGTATTCTTCTGCTCTAGGGTGGAGCGGAAGGGCGTGTCAGACTCTTACTGACTAAAACCCACCCCTGTTCCTTCCTGCCCTGAATGCCCAGGGGCGAGGTAACTCTTTCGAATTTATCCTCCACCCCCGGGCAGCCATCGGCCACGACGGGCCCCGTCGTGTTTGCTGACAACTCTTTGAGGCGCGCGTGGAACACTACGCGCCGTCGACTCTCGGGTCTGGTGCTGATCGAGCGGCGAGTTACCCACTAACACAAGTGTATTTTATTACTTACTAGGGTTACCTCTTACTCTTTTTTTTTGAGGGGTGGGAAACGGGAGGGCGTGTCAGACTCTTACTGACTAAAACCCACCCCTGTTCCTTCCTGCCCTGAGTGCCCAGGGGCGAGGTAACTCTGTTTCCAATTTATCCTCAACCCCCGGGCAGGCATCGGTCATAACGGGCCCCGTCGTGTTTTCTGACAACTCTTTGAGGCGCGCGTGGAACACTACGCGCCGTCGACTCTCGGGCCTGGTGCTGATCGGGCGGCGGTTACCCACTACTCGCCGTCCGCAGGCCCGGGTCTACGGTGGCCGGAGATCGTCTCGCGGTGCCCGAAGCCCCTGGCGTCTCCTGCGGCGGCTGCTGCTGAGGGCGTTAGGGCGACTCTGCCGTTGTTGAGTCTCCCTAACGTGTGCCGCCTCCCTCTTCGCGAGCATTACTGCTTCGCAGAAGGAGGAGACGGCTCCCCATTCCCTCTCGCTCCGTAGCATGGCCTGAACCAGGGCACGGCGCGAGAGGTCGCTGCCGCCTATCGCATCCACGAGGACACGGCGGTGCTCTGCCCAAGCGTGGCAAACCTCCACCGTATGGTCCACCGTGTCCTCTGGGCGATCCTCGCAGTGGAAACACCCGGGGGTCACCTCCGCCTTGATCCGACACAGGTAGGTACCCGAAACAGCCATGTCCGGTGAGGACCTGCGTCAGGATATTATATTGGTGCCGATTCTGTTGTGCACAAAGTAAATTTAATTTAAGCTATTACTATCTTTTTCTCTTTAATAAATCAAGAGAGAGACGGACGCAAATAAGAGCTGTCAAATTTAGTTGAACTAATATTTCCATACAAATTAAGGGTACTTACACGTAAAAAAATGTCTACTAATAACACGGTGAACCGCAAGGTGTAAACTAGTTTGACATCTCTAAGTTAGTATACAGCTATAGCCGTCCTTTTCTCGCATTGCTTTTTAGTAAAAGTAACGATTCTCTAATTTTAGTTTAGTTATTGAACAAGAGAATCGGCACCATTGTCACTATAAAAAACTAAAGATAAAGTGTATTCCCTGCTCAGTGCCAACTCTATAATGCTGAAAGACGTCTGTGAAAATTCGAAGTAACGGGCAATATCAATTCATTTATACATAGAGCCTGGGGTCTTTAGGTAAGTCAAGAGTTAATTGGTTATTTCTAGACAAGTGTGCTCCATCGTCGACCACGGTAGCGGATAAATTCGTAACATAGTTACCGCTCCCCTGGGCACTCAGGCAGGGAAGGAACAGGGGTGGGTGTTAGTCAGTAAGAGTCTGACACGCCCTCCCGCTCCACCCAGAGCGGGAGATGTCATTGAATGATTTCCCACCCACAAAAAAAAAATCATGGCTTACCATCAGGTGAGATAGTGGTCGAGCGCGAGCCGTGTTGCGCGAGATGTTAAAAAACCGGTTAAGTGTGTGTCGTACTTCGCACATTTAAGATTCCGTACCAAGGACAGAATTTAAAAGAAAAAATCTAGTTTATCAATGTCTTATTGGTAATTGTTGGTAAAATATATGTTATAATAAACATGAAGACCTTCTAAGTTCACAGGTCAGTGGAAAGTTAACAAATTCTTCGGAACAAAATTTTGTAAAAAAACCTGACTGTAAAAAACAACTAAAAGTTCCAAACAAGTCACTTTTCGCTCGCTAGATTAGGACGAGTTTTTTCTCTATAGTGCCACAAAGGAGCAAACTGATAAACACATTACCTACCCTCCCATGCGTCGCGCAGTAAAAAATCTGATTTGGTGGCTTCTCATTCCTATGCTTTCAATTATTTTTTTAAACAAAAAATATAGTAATTTGCTACTCAAGAAGTTCTATACAACGATACCCCACACACGCCCCCCTTTAGCTGTATGGGAGAACCCCTTAGCCCGTCAGGGCCCTGCGTCGACGAGGGGCGACAGCGATCAACACTGTCGCCCCGCACCGCCGGAGCACCGCCGGATCAGAACTGCCGGAGTAAAATCGTTCCTTATTAGTAATAATAGAGTTTTAAAGCGCGCGAAACTGCCGCCGCTTATGGCGAGGCGGGGCCCGACGACGGTGTTGATTGCGTTAAAAACATTAAAAAATATTTTTTGACAATTTTTGTGGCTTTGGGTCAACAAGATGGTTATTTATTTATTTATACTTGTATACTAATATTATAAAGAGGTAAAGTCTGTGAGTGTGTGAGGTTGTAGGAGGTAATCTCTGGATCCACTGAACCGATTTTAAAAATTGTTTTACCAATATAAAACCACGTTATTTGTGAATTCCACGAAGATGAAATCGCGGGCGAAGTGCTAGTTTATTATATTCTTACTGTTCACCATGCATGATACACTGTGTGTTTATGCTGTGAAAATTTGAAGACTGTAGCTCCAACCATTTGGCTGTAAACTTGTGTGATAGACCACGGTCAGACGGACACGTGAGTGACAGCAATAGGGCTCCGTTTGGACCCTTCGGGTATGGAATCTTAAAAAGAAGAAAATTTAAGGGAGGTCATTATTTTTCATCTAGCACTCACATTAAAACTTAACGATAACCACGAAGCCAAAAGAAAGCAGCAATTTATCCAGCCTCCGTTAGTGAGGAAACGTTTCATTTAAGGACTTTCCTACTTCCTAAGAGTACTCGTCATTAAATGAGATCCGGACATGTACCTACTTAAGCCAACTGAAAAATCTAACAGTATTTAAGTCAAAACGCTTTAGAACATCAATGAGTATCTATTTCAGTCCTTACATATATACTTACAGTCAACCCCACTGCCAATCTTCCCGACTTGAGAATATTTTCACCAGGGCTTAATTTCTATTATATTTTTCCGACGGGGATTTTAAACTGATGAGGGATTTATCATAGAAAAAATCTAATTTATTAATATAGTGGTATTTGTTAGTAAAATATACGTAATAAGAAAATTATCACCCCAGTTCATAGGACAATGGGAAGTTTAAAAATTCTTCGGAACAAAATTTTGTGACAGACGACGGACAGACAGACAGACGGATAGACAGACAGACAGACGGACTGACGGACATACGGACACGTGAGTGATAGCAGTAGGGCTCCGTTTGAACCCTTCGAGTACAGAACCCAAAAAGGCTAATGATGATGAATTTTACTCTGTTACAAAAGGAATGTTTCCTGGGTAGAAACATAATAACTCTATTAGTCCGTTAGGTACGTTATCAAAAAATATCGACCACATGTTTGTTTTGCTGTACCAAACCAATCAAAAATTACAAAGATAAAACGCACCAAAGTTCAAGAGTGGAACTTGTTACTTCACTTCTAGTTAGTAAAACATTTAATATTTTCAAAAAACCCGATTATAAAAACAACTAAAAAGTTCCAAACAAGTCTCTTTTCAAGCAGTCTGATGCAGTTGGTGGCAGTTATCTGATTTCATGCCACCAACTGCATCAGACTGCTTGAAAAGAGACTTATTTGGAACTTTTTAGTTGTTTTTATACTTGGGTTTTTAAAAACATTATTTTTTTATTTTCTACTTTTTAGTGAGTTATATTTTTGGAATCGCCTCCTCGAACCCTTTATTTTAATATAGTTCATCGATTTTCATTTTCACAATAAGTAAGTAAGTCTGGTGGCTGGTCGCCATATTGTATTTTGATAACTGGCATGTCTTTAGTAGCACTCGCAAGATTAAGACAAATCATTTGACGTAAGAATTATCAAGATCGGCCCACGCGTTTGGTCTCTGTAGTGCCACAAAGGAACAAACATACATACATACATATATAGGCTGATAAACACATTACCCACCCTTGAGTCGCGCAGTCGGGTAAAAAGTAAGTAGTACATTTTTGATGTAGGTCTGACGTTCTGCGAAATTTGAACGCACTGTAGCGTCCTTATTTTTTTTTTCACAAAAGTAAAAAATTAAATTTAAAAAAAAATAAGCCTTTATTGCTGAAAACTACTTTTAACATTTCCTTAACTCTATTATACAATTAAACTTTAACTATATTAAGCATATTCAATTCTGCAGCCGGTTTATGTTTTTCAGCTTGTCCTTCGACAAAGGCCTCCTCTAATGCTTTCCATTTTGTCCTGTCTTTTGCAATGCGCATCCATTCCGGTCCAGCTATCTTTTTCATATCGTCTTCCCATCGTTTAGTTTGTCTACCTTTGCTCCTTTTACTATCACGCGGGTACCATTCCGTTACTAGTCTCGTCCACTTCTCTATCCCTTCTGCCGGAAAACTAAACTAAATACAAATAAAGAAAACGAAAGACCTGAGTAAAAAATTACTTGTCCAATATTTTTTGTTGGTAATTTAACTGACGGAACATAGATTTTTTAGTTATCTACCGTAGTCACTATTCTGTACACTTTCAAAAATATCCGCCAAATTCGTCTGCACGAAGCCTTATTCACGTACATACTCGTATAACGTCGCCAGCTCCTGGGAAAAAGAAATACAAGAAATGCATCCAGTGAAAACAGACGCTAAGCGCATCTCGATAAGTGCTGAGGCCAGCATCAGTTTCTGTTACACTCAGACCAAATCTAATTTACTCTTCAAAGTTTTACAAGTCTAGACACTTGACGCACGATAACAGTACTTGGTGTTTAGTTTCCATTTGCGAGGAGCCTTGATAATTGTTCTGGCAGTCTGGGTTTGTGCGTGTCATAATATTTGTGTAGGCAAGTTATAGTGTAGTTTGTTATTTTGTAGTTGGGAAAATATACATATAAAATTTTACAGAGCTATGTTGGGTAAACTTTATAGACATGACGTGCAGGTCAACTAAGCAGGTCACTTTGATACGCCCTTTATTAAAATTCAGATTAATTATTTTAATTTTACCAACGATGTAAAACAATGAATCAACTCACTTCTGCCAGCGGCTTCAGGCGCGTTGTATTTGTACCTTCCCTACTGTAAATAGGATATTTTACTAAGAACTAATTAGTCCGCCAGTTAAATAACCAAAAAATAGTGGGGACGTATTTTTTCTTTTGTCACGTAAACAAAAAATGGGGGCATACAGTGCGTTGAAATGTCGCGTGACGTCACGCGGCGCGACACTTTTACCACCAAAGTACGTCACGTAACGAGCCCACACTCCTGAACTTTGATGCGTTTTATCTTTGTCATTTTGTATTGGTTTTGGTATAGCAAAAAATACATGTCCATTATTTTTTTGTTATTTAACTGACTAATTCGATTTTTTGGTTATTAACTGACTAATTCGATTTATTGGTTATTTAATTGACTAATTCGATTTATTGGTTATTTAACTGACTAATTCGATATTTTTTTGTAAAATACCCCATTATAGCCCACATATGTGCTACTCCAGACTATAATCTATCTCTGCACCAAATTTCATCCAGATCCGTTGAGCCGTTCTGGCTTAATTGAGTTACAAATCTCCATCCGTCCATCCAAACTTCCACGTTTATAATATTACTAGGATACGAGTATATAATAAGAAAACTTGTTATAAAAAATTTAACACCTGCATACTGCCTTGTATTACTTATGGATGCGAAACATGGGCGCTTACAAAGCAACATAGGAGCTAACTCGAGTACTGCCAAAGATCCATGGAACGAAGCATGATAGGTACTAGTAAGGTAGACCGAATTAGAAACGAGGAGTTGAGAGCCAGAACAAAAGTGACCGATGTCCTGTCCAAAATTAACTAGCAAAAGTGGAGATGGACTGGCAATATGATGAGAGAACACCGAGAGAAATGGTGTAAAATCGTAACTGATTGGTACCCTTGGACTTACAAACGGAGCAGAGGAAAACAGAAAAGGAGATGGGAGGACGAGCTAAAGCTTACAGCGGGTCCTAACTGGAGGAGAATGGCTCGTGATAGATCACAATGGCAATTCCTAGAGGAGGCCTTTGCCAAGAGGCATGCTGAATTGAGAGACTTTTAAATAACAAACTGTAAAAACCAAAAATAATTCGGAATAAAAGGGCATTATTATTATAAAGTAAGAAATAGGATTGTATACTTATTTGAACCTCATCTTGAGATACTTCGCAATCTGCATTTACATCCACAACCAGATACTGTAAATAACCGTCCAAATATCTATATAACTAGATTTAATTCAGAAGGATTTTCGGCTAATGTGAAGAGTATACATATATATAATATTATGTAGGAATCTCGCCTTGATGTTGTACCTTAAATTACAGCCATAGCTGTCTTTTGACATGAATTCTAGATTAACATGATTTTCCACAATACAAAATAATTTCAGGAAACAGAAACACTTACCTTCTTACCAATTTCTCTACAAAAGTTTAAGTATCATGGCCTCTGTCTTTGCTTACCCCCTGCTTACTTGATACCCTTCCCTCACACAAGAAAAGCCGTCTTCTACAATGTACAGCACACATTGTTGTACTTACAATGTGTGCTGTACGTCATGGAGCATACACAGATCAATATTCAAAGTGTGTACAATACAACTTATTTATGCCGCCCCCGGTCTCGCGGTACGCCTCCAACATGCCTCCGTCGGCTTCCCGTCAAAATAATCAACGTTTACACTATCATTTACGTGTTGTGCCATTGTTTTATATGCACACGTTGTGTAAGGGGAAATAAACGAGAGTTTGCCTTTGTATTTTTTGTTTTGGGAAGGTTTTTGTCTTGTGAGGTGATTAAGGGAGGAATTGGGAAAAGATCTCCAAATCAGGAATGTCCTCCAACTCGATCTTTCTTTGTTATCTGAATAAGAAATAAGCGATCCTATCACCTTATAAATACAAAAATAAAATTACCAACACCCTCCTTTTTTTTACGGCGGTTAAAAAGTTCCAAACAAGTCCCTTTTCAAGCAGTCAGATGCAGTTGGTGGCAGTTATTTTAGTTCAATTATTGATTTTATGCCAACAACTGCATCAGACTGCTTGAAAAGGGACTTGTTGGGAACTTTTTAATAATTGATTATTACAGTCGGGTTTTTTCAAAATATTAATGTTATATTTTGTTATATTGTTATATTTTTGGAATCGCCTCCTCGAACCCATTATTTTGATTCCCCACTTAATATAGTTCGTACTTTTATTATTTTCAAATTGTTTTTTGATTACTGTCACGTCTTTAGTAGCACTCGGAAGGATAAACTGAATCAATTGACGTAAGAATTATCAAAATTGGCCCACGCGTTTGGTCTCTAAAGCGCCCCAAAGGAACAAACATACACACATAGGCTGATAAACACATTACCCTCCTTGGTAAAACATTGGCCGCAGGGATTCATAACTAATTAATACAAATGAAAACAATCTCATCTCCATTTAAAATACTAGTATCCAACTGCAACCAAGGGAATACGTTAGGAAGATGATGACCTTTCATCATCGGCTGCTAAACCTTTACCTTCCGCAATTACATCATCATTATCATCAGCCTTTTTAATATCCCCACTGCTGGGGCACAGACTTCCTCTCTGTGAGAGGGTGTGGGCAGTAATCCACCACGCCGTACCATCGCGGGTTGGTGAATGTCACATGTCTTCGAATTTTTGGTTCTAGGTCATGCCGGTTTCCTCACGATGTTTTCCTTCACCGTTTTGAGAGCAGTGGTGATAAAAAAAAAAAAAAAAAATTACACAAAGTACAGCGCCTGCCTGGGTTTGAATTCCCGACCTACAACTTGTAAGTCGCGACCGTTACCACTGGGCCACCACTGCTCTCCACAATCTCTCCGTAATCACATACGCGGCTGCAAAATCATTTTCAATACACTTACTCGAAACCCGCTCCTACCATTGCAATGTAGTGTATTTCGCACTAGTGCAGACAGTACGGTGGCCAGCCCTCGCCACTGTTGTTACATTTATTTTATCAGGCTGGTCGCGCGGCATTGCCCACCAAGGCGTATGAAAAACAATTCGTGAGTTATTTCTAAGAATAAATAATTTGTTAGATAGGTGTTAGGTTTGTTAGGTAGATAGGTATTGAGTATTGATACTTTATTTTAGTAAATGTTACTATCTAATTTAATTGTAACTATGAATAAATAAAAATTACAAAATGTATTATAATCATCATTCTCCTGCCCTTATCCCAATTTATTTGGGGTCGGCGCAACATGTATTTTTCTTTCATACTCCTCTATTAGTCGTCATCTCTGTTGTCACCCCTTTTTTACCCATATCCTTTTTCACACAGTCTAATCGTTTCTTTGGCCTTCCTCTACTCTTATAGCCATCCACATCCATACACAAGACTTTCCTCACGACATTTTCTTCATTCCTCTGCATCACATGCCCATACTACGACAACCGATTTCCACCTACCTTTTCAGTCAGCGGTGCCACTTTCAGACTTCCTCTTATATACTCATTCCTAATTCTATCAATGCGTGTAACACCACACATCGCTCTTAGCATTCTCATCTCAGCTGCATGCAAAAGCTTTTCATTCATCCCTTTTGTGGCCCAACATTCTGAACCATACAAGACAGTAGGTCTGACCGTTGTTTTATAAATCTTCCCCTTAAGTTTAAGGTGTGGAAGATTTATAAAACAAATGCGGGAGTCGCAGATAGTCCTGGTGACCTGCCGCCATTTCATCCATCCAGTGTTAATCAGTCCGATCTATTTTGCCATCGCTTTGCACGAGTGAACCAAGATACCGAAAATCGGAGCAGACTGGGAAAAGCGCGCCATCTAGAACTGAAGCTTCAGAACTGGAGAGACCGCCGAAATCGCAGAACAAAATGTATTATAATATTTATGAAATTTAACTAATTATTTTGAGTGCATTGAAAAACGTCGCTTGATTCACGTGGGCAATTTTCATTGCATTTTCTCGGCTACAAAACGAGCTCACCTTCGGCTCGGGCGTAATTTCCGCCTCGACTGCAATAACAAACTTTGCCCACTTACATCAAAATGTACTATTTCCCAGCTATTTCTTTGCATTTCCCAGTAACTTACCATGGCAGTGCTACAGTTTAACTCAGAAATCTACATTCTTTATGACTAAATTCTTCCCAGAAACTTCCGTAAAAGTTTTATAAATAGCCCACAAAATACTCGACGACAATTTTGTTTGACATAAACATTTCCAAGGATCGATGCATCTGCGACATGCAATATTGATTTGCGAGACGAAGGCAGTAAATAGCGAACGGTATGGAAGTAGACTCCTTTGGGGACAGGGGGTGTATTCTCGGAGCTTTTGTTAGTTTTATGTAGGTGGTCGATATGTGCTAGGATTTTTTTTTTATCTTTTTAAAGGATTTTTGTACACTTCGTGACGAGACCAATCCCATCGTACTGTTACAAAGTGTAGTAGGATATTTTGCTATTTAAAAATTTGGTTTTATAAGCTGTTGTTGGTAGACGTAAAGGCTTGAAGTTTTTTCTCGGTATCTTACTATTCAACTGATTTCAATTATTCATATTAAGCGGGTTCTCTATTCAGAAATAAACGGCTGATGTACTTCAGATATCTATGAAGAATCCTATGAACAATTATAAATGCCCGGCAGAGGAAGACTAAATAAACGATGCACAATGGCTGGACTGTGTAAAAGTAGATATGTCTACTGAAATTTGATGATTTACAGAGAATTATGGAATAAGAATGTCTTCTACAACATGTCTGATGCTCCGATCCCAAATAAATGGGGATAATAACAAGACAATGATGATAACAATGATGAACGATGTTTATCATGCTTTTAAGATTACTACTACAACTTTAAGATAATCCTTTTGAAAAATGCGCAAGTATCTACACATAATCTCCAAAACAATGTAAACGCGTCAAAGAACTGTACGATAAATAACACCTAAAAGTTATCGCATGCTACCAAAATCCGTCACTTTAAAAGGGGAAGTTTCGACTAAGCTATCACACACTGCCGACTATTCCGCCAACACTAGCTCGCTACAAGGATTTGCAAGCTCTTTTTACCGATCTACCAAGAATAGAACCTAGTATGGGGTACGAGGTTTAGAAGTTTAAGTGAAAATAACCAGCTGACGGTACTCCTTGGGATATTTGTCGGATATTGTTTCTCGAACGAAACATTTCGTTTGAAAGTTTATGAAGCTATCTTCTTTTTTAGTGATTCTGTCGAGCGATATTGTCATTACGTCGTTACGGGTCGTCAGAAGCCCGAAAGTCTGACAATCAGTCTTTAAATGATAAATGATTTAATTTTTTAAACACTTTTACACGTCAACAATTTTTTTTTTTTAGCTAGATGAGGCCGGTGTTTCCTAGCTGACTACCCTGAGAAGAAACGCCGAAATAAACTCAGAGGTCAAAGTCTCTTTTAAAGTGTTCAAATCCATACAATATGTACTGGTCAATTCATATGAGAACCATGTACGTTTATGTCCGGGATGAGCTTTTGAGAAAAGCAACACACAAATTCGAGTGGACCTGTCCAGACAGTGCAAGCATTTGTCAGTTATCGTGAAGCTCAACTCAGAACTTTGAGGAGCTCAAAGAACCGACGAACAATACCAAAGTAAGGACATTTGAGTAGGCCGCAAAAATACTCAAACTGTCAGACAATCATAAAATCTACATGAATATAACGACATACATAGTTCTCGCATTCACATTATGCTATATGAGGACCATGCAGCTTAGTGTCTGTAATGGTCTTTTGAAGAACCACACATATTTGAGTGGACCTGTCCAGTCAGTGCAAGCATTTGTCAATAGTCGAATAGCTCAACTTAAAAATCACTAAGGAGCTCAATGACTTGACGAACAATACCAAAGAAAGGACATTTGGGTAGGCCGCAAAAGTACACAAACTGTCAAACAACGGTGAAAATTACTATAAAAAGGAGGAGAAAATAATAATAATAACCCACATAGTCCTCACATTTACAATAAATAAGTAATAAAAAAAAAACAAAAAAAAAATATATAATACTTTATTTTTCAAGTACACTGCTGGTGGCTCCAGGTCTAGGCTATCGGTTGAAGAGAGGTGGTCAGGTAATATCTCACCTCCTTTACATGTATGACTTGAAACTTTTTGCCCCCAACAATCTGCAACTGATGGAGCTACTAAAGGTAACTAAAACCTTCAGTAGTGACATCAGGATGGAGTTTGGTGTGAACAAATGTGCAGTCATGCATGTAAAGCGAGGGGAGATTGTGGAATCCGTGGGAACTCAACTCTCGGATTCCATAAACCTGAGATCCCTCTCTCCAACCGAAACCTATAAGTATTTGGGTATGTCGGAAGCGTTAGGTATCAATGCCACTGACATGAAGCAATCGTTGAAGGTTGGCCGCCTGAAGAAGGTATTCAATAGCCTTCTTTCAGGCGGAAACAAGGTGCGTGCCTTCAACGGTTGGTCATGCCGGTATTGATGTACTCTTTCGGCGTACTCAAATGGACTCAAACAGAACTTGACGACTGGGATAGGCGGGTCCGTACACTACTAACTGCATACCGAATGCATCACCCACGTTCGTCAGTGATGAGACTGTATATCCCGCGGAAGTGTGGAGGCCGAGGCTTTTTAAATGCTAAGACCCTCCACAACCGCGAGGTATGCAGTCTGAGGGAATATTGCCTAGCTGCTGACGTGGGTATGCATCAAGATGTAGTGGCGGTAGACAAGGGCCTTACCCCACTCTCCTTGCTAACGAGAACTGGCGCAAACCTCTAGTGCTTGACACTAACGATCGCAGGGAAGTATGGCAGAGTAAGGAACTTCACGGACGATTTTTCCGGGCCCTACATGGGCCCAATGTAGACCAACTAGCATCCGTAGCCTGGCTGCGTGTCGGTGACCTCTTTGGGGAAACCGAAGGTTTTGTCTGTGCAATTATGGACGAAATTATCATGACGAAAAACTACCCAAGATTTATTGTGAAGGACGGCACGGTTGACATATGTCGTATAATATAATACTATATAAGTATTCATGTCAAAAACGAATATAAAAGAATTTCATTAGTGTTTATATATAAGTAGTACATATGAAAACAATGGCTCATGTATATCATTGAAGCAGCTTAATCCCATCATCTTCGTCTTTCCAAGGGGTATAGTATTACCCAGTGACTGGGTTGTGGAGGTCAGACAGGCAGTCGCTCCATGTAAATAAAATACTACTATTCAACTGCATACGGTTATATTGGAAGCCGACCCTAAGATAGTTGGGAAAAAGATTAGGAAGATTTTTTGTCGAGAGATATCAATTAATTATTATTTTTTATTTTTTTTTATATTAATTATTAGTAATTTTTGAACGGTCTTCCAGGGCATTGTGTAGCGTAGGATAGATTATATGTTTCGGTTTAAATGTGAGAGTTTCTAACACGTTGGTGCCAACTTTTCCAATAAAAATATTTTTTGTGCTTCTATAATATTTGAACATGCAGCCTCTTTAGTCTATCAATCAACTCAGTTCATTGCTATGTGCAATGCTGGACCCTCTCATGTTTCAGATTAATCGTTTCATTGCCTTCCGCATTCAGTCCACTCCATAATTTTCCAAGAACCTCGATCTCGCATTCAGTTCACATCGAACTAACACTCGCAACTTTACTAAAGTCACTAACCGCCCCACATAACATCAGCAACCGTTAATTTATATAATGTTCGCATCGCAACACGCACCTTCCCATTTCTACTGTTATACCCGCCTTCACGAGCCGTTACTACAAACAAAATGGCTGCCATTCGTCAACGAGAATTAACTTATCACGTTGACATACGACACTGCCCTCAGAATTGGACATAATCTGAATTAATTAATTAAGACCTTGTTTGTACCGTAGTATGGAAAAATAAAAGGTTTTTTACTGTTTTTCTTTATGTCTTTATTGTACTAGGATTGTTTTATGCCATTTAGTTGAGTGCCGTATGAAAACAGAAATGTTGGTTTACTAGTTTATAATGTCCTTGATTTGACCGGTTCTAAGTCGTGTGAGTAAGTAAGTACCTAATTATTTATTTCGCAAAAAGATTAGCCTTTATGTAACATTAGTGTTGGAATTACAAAAATCGGCCAAGTGCGTGTCGAGCCATGCGCAGTGTAGGGTTCCGTAGTCACTCGTTATTTTGGCGTGATTAATATAATAATATGTACCAATGTAAAATTAAGTTTTCTAGTACTAACAGTCTTCGCTATGCCTCGGACGGGCAGACGGACAGACCGAAACTGTAAGGGTTTCTTGTCCTTGTTAGGACTACGGAACCCTAAAAATTGCAGTAACTATTTTACATAAATAAGACCCTTCACCTTTAAACTAGGATATTATCCTGTATCTTGAAGAACAGTGTACTTTTAATGGGTTGCTAAAGATTTTTGAAACAGTTGATCACTGATTAGTACAAACATTTCTTTGTCTAACTAAGTCAGCAACCTTGCAGAATTAAATGCTTTTGGAATAACCAATGGTAACTCAAAGAGGGTAACTAAGACAGCTAGCAAATCTTTCACAATAATTCTCCTACTGGAACTAACACTGTAATGCAGCTTTAATTGTAGATATTGTATGTCAATCGTGATTATGTTTCAAGCCTCTAAGGTTTCATGGTTAACCGTGGTGTCCACCACATAAACACACCCTCCAACCCATCGTTCAGATGAATATCGGGTGTAAAAAGGCAGTTTCCGAAGCCGAAAGCCACATATTCTACCCATTATTTGATTTTTTTTTCAATAGACCATACCTGAGTTTTTATATTCATTTGATATTCATTGCGTTACAAAAACGCAATGAATATCAAACATATCCGACAAGTACCTACTACTACGGGTTTAACTTCGCTTGCCAGAGTTCGCGTTACATTGGGCGAAATTAAAAATAGCTTTTTTCATACCTAAAAATAAGTCGTTGCCCAGCAAAAATATTTGCGCCAAGCTACTTTGTTAGATGTACAGTATGCGTAGTTGACGGCTATGTGTTGTGTCTTTCTACACCCTGTATATAAAGATCAGACCTGACCTTAGCTTTGATTCTCTAAATACAAAACACAAATACGACCGATAAAAATCTAAAAACTCAATATAAAACTCAATAAAAGCTAAAGTAATTTAAACTTAAATCAAACATTGGTAACACAAGTCGACGAGGTCGGACATCGTCAGAGCAACTACCGTCGCGGAATACTGATGACCCCCCGTAGTTGTATGCATTATGTATCCGCCTAAGCCCGCCCAAATGAATGCAACAGCCAAGAAAAACAACCCACATGAGACAGTCGAAAGACCCGTACTGGAAGAGAATGTGGATTCGAAAAAAACAGTTTATTAGAAGGCTTATCGCGTTTAATCTACGATGGTCATGTGAATCTTTCATGTTACTGTGAACAGTACAGAAGCTACATGTGGTCCTAAAAGATAAGCCAGGTTGGTAGATTCCAAGGGTCCGGTTATTTGTAGTGTTGGCTGTAGTTATCTATAGGTACTACAAATGCTATGAGCATTCTTCTCACATGTGTTTAAAGAAATCATATTGTTACTTCATTGCTCATTATAGGCTTCTGGGAAAAATCACCATGATAGATACAATCTAAGCTGCGCTTACTTTTCTACCTATCTCTGAAGGTGACTTTTGTCATCTCTAAGATAAGCTACAGTCCACACGCCAAAACATTCCAAACACGCACCCTTACCGCATCTAGTGGCACCTAACTCCTCACACATTGTCCCCTACCTCCGTCTGTCGACGTGTATCTGAGGCTAAACGACGGAAATAAAAATCCTATAAATATTGAACAACCATATTTTTCTCACTTTGTCGCGAGAACCCGCCGTGTCGTCCGTTTGTCGCCTTATATGGCCGTTGTAGACCATGGTTAGAGTGTTTACACATGCCACGACTGGTCGCTGAATACTGTAGGATTTTCTTTATGATGTTCTCTGGCAATCCGTTCAAAAATAACGGGAATTTAAAGCCTAGTGTTAAAGGCGTTACCCTTTTATAAGATAATACTTTTACAAGTACATATGAATTAGATATCTAGAATGCTAGACAAATGATTGCAGCAATAAAATGTAGAGACATAACACAATGGCTTATTGCAAACCTATTGGGTAGTAACTTAATAAACTTTTCAAATACCCAATTGAAATTGGTCATAAAAACTTTACGACATTCTCTTCAGTGAAATGCATCGGAAACTTTTCAAATATGAAATTTTATTTGAAATTTCACCGCTGGCTGAAATCGCAGCGATTTGTTTCAGTGTGTTTGGTTCTTTAGTTATATTTAGCGTATGCACTGCGCACAATGTGGCTCCGAATTCGATTTTTTAGGGTTCCACAGGGAACTGACTGCGTTTGGTTTTATAGGCGATCATTTTCGGGGGATCAGTAGAAAATTGGTTGCCTTTGTAACATGCAACGGATTTCACAATCGAATGGGAATATATCTCACAATGTACCTGATCCTGCATTGTTGGGTTCAGAGTATTGATGGATGTTTATTGCTAAGATATTTCTGTCTAAACTATCTGTTTTGTACATCTACAGGTCTGGCTTCGTGATTTTCAGTTGCTATTATTACCTATACAATTTTAATTTATGACAAATATTTAACATTGCATTGTAATTCATTGAAATAAATAATTGAAATTACTAAAATTTACAATAAAACGTGAATCAACCTATCCACCCTCTGCCCAGGGGTTGTGGCTAAATTCTAAACAGAGTTACCGCGCCCCTGTGCACTCAGGGCAGGGAAGGAACAGGGGTGGGTTTTAGTCAGTAAGAGTCTGACACGCCCACCCGCTCCACTCAGAGCGGGTGATGTCATTGGATGATTTCAAACCAAACAAAAAAAAAACCCTATCCACCCATATTATTTAATATCATTATTTTTTTTTTTTTAACCGACTTTCGAAAAAGGCGAAGGTTCTATGTTCGACTGTATGAATGTTTTTTTTTTTTTTATGTATGTCCGCCGATTTCTCCGTCAGTTGTGGACCGATTTTCAAAATTTTTTTTTTATTCAAAAGAATATACTCCTCCTAAACTGAACAAAAACGAAAAATATGTATACCTCGATGACGTATTGGTGTTCTCCAAATGTTTAAATTCCACGTTCCATGGTATTGGGGTTTTTAGTTCTGGGGTATAACAACTAAAAAGTGAAAAATAAAAAACTTTTTACAAAAAAAACAACCGACTTCCAAAAAAAAATACACTAAAAATTAAAAAATAACTTTAATTTCGGAAGTCGGTGTTTGTATTTTACTTCTTTGTTATTTGACACCGACTTCCGAAATTAAAGTTATTTTTTTAATTTTTAGTGTATTTTTTTTTGGAAGTCGGTAGTTTTTTTTGTAAAAAGTTTTTATTATAATAGTAACATGCTAAATTAGGAAAACTTAACGGCTCAAGGCCTCTCGGCCAAGTATTCTTTGAGCCCGTCTTTGACCAGGTTTGCAGTCGTTAAAATCGACGTCACAAAAAAATGAGGCAAGTGAATACACACACCAATACCACGCTTTTCCAATAAAAGGTACCTAACTTTAAAAAAAAATTAACCCAAGTTGCTTTTGAAGGCAGCATACATTCACGTCTCAGAAAATTTCATAATAAAACTTTTTTACGAAAAAAACAACCGATTTCCAAAAAAGAAAATACCTACACTAAAATTAAAAAATAACTTTAATTTCGGAACTCAGTGTTTGTATTTTATTTCTTCGTTATTTGACACCGACTTCCGAAATTAAAGTTATTTTTTTAATTTTTAGTGTATTTTCTTTTTTGGAAGTCGGTTGTTTTTTTTTTTGTAAAAAAGTTTTTTAAATTTCACTTTTTAGTTGTTATACCCCAGAACTAAAAACCCCAATAACATGGAACGTGAAATTTAAACATACTCGTAATTGGAGAAAACAAAAACGTCATTTAGGTATACGTATTTTTCGTTTTTGTTCAGTTTCTCAAAAAGCGCTGAAGCAATTTCGATAAAATTTATATGGGACCTCTTCGGGAGTATATTCTTTTGAATAAAAAAAAAATTTGAAAATCGGTTGACATAAAAAAAAAACATACATACAGTCGAACATATAACCTCCTCCTTTTTCGAAAGTCGGTTAAAAATACCCACTGCTGATTGCAATCTCATCAAACTTAAGGAAGTTTATTCAATATGTACCGTACAAAGTTATCCGAAGAATAATAAATAGTCTGGCACAAATAGAGCACACGGCACACCGGTGGTCGTAAATGATAAACTCGTCCTGTGGATTATACAGTAAATTGGAAGTTAGATTGTACATCAGTGTGACCAGCTGTTGCGGGGAATCAGGATAAAAAGTTTTCAAGTTTATTGGAGCTCGGATTTTGGAGGTAACGATATTTTTGGGAGCATGTAAGTGTTCCAAAAGTTTGCCTGTTTGGAATGAAGAGTCCTTTTCTAGTGAGTAGTAGAGTAAATATAGGTAACAATGGCATTACAACTTTTTTTTTTCGAAATGGTGAAGTATGTTGAAGGTTCTACTACAGTCAATGACACATCAGTGGGATCACTTGCTCTACAAAAATGGCACTTAAAACTGCGATACAAAGGCGCTATTAGAGTCAAAATGTTACCAATAATCCAGTATACCGTATTCAAATCTTATATTATTAACTAGCTTCTGCCAGCGGCTTCGCCCGCGTGGAATTAGTACTACCCCAGTTATAAACTTTCAACCCCCATCTCACCCCCCTCTCAGGAGTGGAATTTCCCTTTCTTAGTGGATACCTACACTTTACAAAGAATACATCCTCCAAATTTTCATGTCTCTAGGACCAGCGGTAAGGCTGTGCATTGATGTATCAGTCAGTCAGCCAGTCAGGACGTTGAATTTTATATAATTAAAGATTTAGCTAGCCTACACTGCCCCACTATGGCAAAAAGAAGGCCTTGTTCCATTATTTTCATCATTCCCAGACTCCCAATTCTGTTCTAGTTCTTACCAAACCCAAGTTTTCCCATCACCTCCTTCGTGATCTGTCTGCACAGATATTTTTTTTAACTTTGACAGGCGCGTGCTTGACCACTATCTCACCAGGTGGTAAGCGATAATATGTGTAATCTATTCACTCTTGTTTTAAAAACAAACATAAGTACCTAATCACAACGCACAACAAACTATATCTACTTAGATTTAAAAGATAAGACAGTGATCTTGCGAAATAAAACCAAGTCTCATATCCTTATTCTTACCCCTTCATGGTCACCGTAACCACGGCGGTAGTCCAGTAAACATTACGACTTAATCTCAGCTAAATTGCCAGTTATCTGTTCAGGGGCAGGCTTGCATAATTGCAACTTTTTAGTTCGAACAGCCGATTTAATTAGAAGACATTTGCCGTATAAATAAGATAAGTGTGACGTAATCGCGGGATGTTACGATTAATTACTTAATTATGGTAGGGTTTGCGCTGTTTGGAAGGTTTAGTGGACCATTGAAATGTTTTGGAAGAATTATGGATGAATTTGGTGGTGGTATACTAAGTATGTATTTGGCAGTTTTAGCCAATATAACTTATAGAGTAAGATATCAGAGCCACTAGACATTACTTTTTTCTGATTAACAAAATTATGTGTAGTGTTAGTAAATACTTTGAAAGTACACATAACTGCTAGCTTGGACCGACGGCCCTAGCACTGTTCAATCCCACACATTTTGTTAATCAGAAGTAAGTCAGGTCTGGCAGCTTTGGGATCATATACTATTTATTACATTTTGTTTGTCTTATTCGAACCAAAAAACTTTGTCTCTTATTCTGTGTAGTATGTTAATCAACATTTGATTCAAAATCAATCTGCCTAGCTTTTGCCTAACTATCTTGGGTTCGGCTTCCAATCTAACCGGATGCAACTGAATACCAGTATTATACATGGAGCTACTGCCTATTTGATCTCCACAACCCAGTTACTGGGTAATACGATACCTACCCTTTGGTAAGACTGGTTGTCAGACTTTCGGGCTTCTGACGACCCGTAATGACTGACAAAGATCCACGATTGACAGCCGGGACCAACGGCTTAACGTGCTTTCCGAGGCACGGAAGAATTTCGGTATGTAAAGATGGTCACCCATCCATGGACCAACCCCGGCAAGCGTAGCTTAACCTGATGGATCGACCCGTGCGACTGTTTGACTTTAGCCACGAGCTCCTCGTTTATCAGAATGTGATTGCAAACACAAATTGCATAAAGATCAAAAAAGAAACAAAAACCTGTTTCTCCAAAACATTCGTTGAATTTCAGTTTCTCAGCCAAACTCTCAAAGGAAATAAAATATGTATCAAAAAAGGAAGACACCTAATACTCCTGATTGCATTCATTTTAAAATATACTTTGCGTTCCGCCAAAGCGGGGAAAGCGATGTCTAATCAAGCGAACGACAGCATGGAGAAGGCTTTTTACGCTAATGGAAGAACTCCAGCGATATGATAACACTCTAGACAATTTTGCAGCAATTCAAAAATCTACTCGCGCTACGTCGAGCGTAAAATGGGGTTTTCTGTTTCCACATTATGTTAAATGTGTCAACGGGAAAAAGTTAGAAATGTGGTGCTGAAAATGATTTCTTGGTTACGTTTTGTTGTTTCGTTTTTCTTTTATTTGTTCGAGAATTAAACGTCTCCTGTCAAATTAGGCGAAATTCTTGGAATCAAATGTCGAAAAAATGGTAAATAAATCGGATTCCATAAAAATCTTTGTATCGTGTAACGACATTTCAATCAGAAAATATTGCTTTTTTAAGCATTTCACTTAAGAAGTGAACTGCCCAAACAGTAATACCTAGTATTTATAAAAGTAATCTTTGTTTCATAAAATAAAACTGATTTATAGAAGACTGGCAGTTTTTACGACGGGATATTTTCGAGTATAGTTCAGAGGCTGTTTTAAAACTCGCAAATTGATTTCTAGTGATTATTGTGATGTAAGATAAGTAGAATTTTATGTCTCAAGTGTCTACGCAACTGGAAAATATGTGGAATCTTTTTTTTTTTTTTCTTAAAAAAACCTTTGCCCCACACTAGGAATTAATACTCCTGTATCGTGGGTGCGTTCACAAACATTTAAATTCACATACACAAGACACCCAGACCCGGAACAATTATCTGTGAGCCATACAAACATTTGTTCCGTGCGGGGATCGAACCCGCGACACGCAGCGCAGCAGCCGAACGCTCAACCACTACGCCAACCGTGCCGGCTGAATCATTGAAACAGGTGTCATCACGGTAAAATGAAGTTAAGAAACTTATTGTAGCATTGACTACCGCAGCGAAGCTTGACGAGAAAGCTGACTAGACACATTTGCTGCCAAATAATGCAAAAACATCAGAATGTGTTAAAAAAAAAACCGCATTCTAATGGAAAACAAGTCTAGTGTGTGGTATTCTGTATCTAAAAACTAAATACGTTCTGAACTTAACACTGGCTAAAATGCATAAACCGTACGAAGCCAAAAGAAAAAAAAAAACTACCTTTTAGAAATTCTCAAACAAGCAAGGAGAAATGAATCTTACATGTTGCAAAATAAGCGAAAAATTTTATAAAGAAAGTTGAAGATGTTAACAGAAACAAAAACACAACAACGTGTAAACTAGACAACACTGACAAGAAACTAATGAATAGAAATTAATATTAATGACGACATCAAGCAATCAGCGTACGCATCTCGCATTTCCATAAAAATTCTAATTACAAACGTAATACGGAAATACAGACATATCCACTTATTTTTATACACATCTCCTTCACATTAGGTGAGATTATTAATTAGATCTGCAGGATGACTTTTAATTCATTGGGAATCTTTTAGAAAGCGAAAATATTCATAATTCCGAAGAACTTTTAATTTGAGACCAACCCTGAAAGGGCAAATGAGTTGCTCATATATTTTGTTGAATTTTTCGAACAGATGTTTTCTTTTCTATTTTAAAGTTGATCCTATAGTAAAATTAATTTATGAGTAAGGACTTTCATCCCCTAAAAGATTGGCAACGAATGAATGAAGTTACCTATATAAGGTTTTTCCTACAAATAATAAAACATATAACCTCAAATAAACCTCAAATGCACCTTCAATATTGAAGAAAAAGAAATCCGTCACGTAAAGGGATGTCATTAGTACTATAGGATTATTTTCATTAAATGCATAGTTGTCTCCGGCATCCGTACGTGTGCTGAATGGGACACGTTGTGACTTGCTTCTTCGTTTGCTGTTTTAATTATGTCTCGATGGTTCTTATTGATTAAATGGTTTTATAGTACCTTGGCGTTTTAGATCTTAAAGAATTTTATTGAGAGTTGTGATTATATTGTAAATACATACATCGTCAAACTTTTTAATAACGTGTTCATTGTGCGTACAGCTAAGAAGTGGAATTCTCTGCTGGAGTCTGTGTTTACATCTTCGACCACATCGTCGCTTACCATCAGATGAGAAAGTGGTCAAACACGAACCTATCAATAATAAAAATAAACTTATTTGCTTCATTATCAAAACATTTTGTTATTCCAACCGAAGTGATGGAAAATAGTCACTCAAGGGAACTCAAAGAAGCTATCAACGCGCTTAATAATGAGAGAAAAACGATTCTACCAAAGTGAGCTCCTACAGTTGAACATAGAATCAGAACCTTTTTATTGAATAGATGACAATTTATAATAGAAAATTCTTTACGAGATAGCTGTTAGACATCCTAACCGCCATACTACCAGATAAGACAGTCCATATCAACAAATTAGAGAAACAGATATAGACCCCAAATAAAAGAAGGATAAAAAACATAAAAAAAGAAAACATCAAAACCCTTACAAGACAAACACTAATATGACAGAGTAACACAACACACAAAAAGATTGGTCGGAATTTCACCGCAATATATATTCTACTGAAATTAGGTGGGTTGGTCTTGCTCGGTGACACAACCCCGTGACATGGGTCAGGCTCGTTAAATTTATCCGGTAACAACCCAGGTACGTTGCAAAAATGTGGATACTGAGATTTATGTACGGATGTACGGGGATGCTGCACTTGAAAAATGTGGGGAAATGAGGATGTTAGAGCAACTTGGTTTTAGAGTTCGGTTTGCTTTTACTGTTTTATGTTGTCTAAAATGTTTGTGAAATTAGGTGGTGAAAAATCGGCGTGGTAGATATGTGCGAATAAACACGGATTAAGTTAACCAATTTACGGTGTAAGCCACTAGATACATGGTCATTATTCCAAAAATAGTTTGAAATCGGGTTTTCTAAGACCACGCCAGAAACAGAAATGGAAATCAAGATTTAATTTATAATTGTTGTTAAGTACAAATTTCAATATTCGTTAGAAATAATATTTCAGACAAAAGAATGTTTACTATAATTGTTTCGTTTTAGCATGACAATAGCGGTTCCCTTTCTCTAATTTCACGTCCAGAACAATAAACTGTGTATCGTTTTTCATTTATAAATAAAATAAATATTGTAGTTAAAAAATAAAATAATGCTTAGAGTGACGTCATTTTATATGTTTCGGGTTCTTCTCAGCAACAAGCATTTGACAATTTAATAGGAATACATAAAAAATAACTAGCCTCCATTTTAGGGAGTCCGCCATAGTAGATTTAGAATGACGTCACTTAGATTTGTTTCGAACATTGTTGGATTAGAATCTTTTGGATTCTACTCCAACAAACGATCTGTTTGCGGATGAATGGACGAAGATTTTATTGGCATGTCAGAAGTACTGTGAAAGGGATTTATGATAGAGTTTCGAGACTTTTTTAATATTTTTTTTTTAATTTGATATTTTGTAGTTTTCTCTTTTAATTTTTGTCTTTTTGTTAAAAATCTTTAGTTTTATTTACTGTAATTGGTTTTAAACCGTTGTAATTAATTCAATAAATAAAATTATCTAACCATGCATTGTCATCTAAACTTAGCATGTATGTAAAATTTCAGCTCAATCGGTAACCGGGAACTGGGTCAAGGTCGGGGTACAGGTGAAGTTAATAAAACCGTGTCAAAAATGTTCAGGATTTATATCTTTATTTCTGTTTTTTAAGGTTCCGTAGTCCTAACAAGGACAAGGAACCCATATAGTTTCGGCCTCTCCGTCTGTCCGTCCAAGGTATAGCTTAGAGTCTGCTAGTACTAGAAAGCTGGAACCTAGCATGGGTATATATATTAATCACGCCAAGAAAACGAAACAATAAAATGAAATAGATTTTTTTTATGGCAGCTCGCGTACATGTAGTGGAGATGTTTTATTTTCTCGCCTATCCTATACTGTGGGGTATTTTTGGATAGGTCTTTCAAAATCATTGCGGGATCGTTAAGACTATTTTTCGATTCCGTGACTCGTTTGTGAAATATTAAATTTTAAAGAAATATTTTTTGTTCGAGTCGAGCGCCTCCACTAAAAGCTAAACTGCTCGCTTGAAAAATCTGAAAAAATTCGTGATGATTTGAAGGAAAACTATCACGGTTAAGTTAGCTCAACTAGCGTAGGAGTAATAGTCCCCCCCCAACTTATAAAAGGTTCCAAAAACACAAAATCCAAAAAAAAAAATGTGAAGTTGTTACTTATTTATTAATATTAAAATAAGTGAATTTTGAAAAAAATAAACTTTTTTTCATAAGTTCGTATTCATAAACATAAAGCCACCTTCTAAAATAAAAAAAAAATAAAAATGTTTATTTCAATTACAATAGACATTTTGATACATAATTATTGGAGATCACCTTTTAAGCAAGGAATTGCTTGTATTATGATACTCCGCACTTCCACTTGTCATTTATACGCAATTGAAAAGTAATTCTAAGTCCGCATGTTATAACGGGCGACTATGGAACCCTATAATGCGCGTAGCCCGACACGCACTTGTTTTAATTAAGAATGTCAATGCTAAAACGAAACAACTATACCAATAATAATATTCAAGTTATAGAATTTTCATACAATATTCCAGTCCAGTGCGAAACAGAGCCCGAGTCAAGTCCAGCGCTCTTGTATTTGTTTCTCCCTTTGAAGCAGTTCGCTTTGTGACCACCGAAGTCGTATAAATCTATTAAAAGAACAAACAGACCTTCCCTTTAATTTCTTTGTAGTAAGAGCTCATGGATTTGAAGTTTGTTTTAATATAAGTTTGTTGGAGCTTTTCATTCATGAGCAAAAAATATATTGTAAGGAAACTCTTTTTAATGTGAACGATTGGAATTCAAATAAGAGCAAAATTACCCCAGACTGATAAAATTTTCTTTTTTAGGGTTCCGTACCCGAACTGTAACCAACGGAACCCTATTACTAAGCCTTCGCTGTCCGTCCGTACGTCCGTCCTACCGTCCGTCCGTCCGCCCGCCCGTCCGTCCGTCAGCTCATGATCCGTAATAGATAGAGAGTTGAAATGTACCCCAGAATGTGTATTTCTGTTGCCACTATAACAACAAATATTAAAAATAAATTCCTACAAACTCTCCTATAAACTCATGATCCTACAAAAAACGTAATTTTTTGGCTTGTTTTGCTCGATCTTAATAATGGCAACAAGTAGACGCGTATAATCTTGTACGATGGTACGGAACCCTTCATAGACTCGCACTTGGCCGGTTTTTTCCTCAATTTTGTTAGATTTAGTGTTAAAATGTCGGCTTCCTCCGAAGTTCAATCTAATTACGGAATGCTATTTTTAAACCAACATACGAGTAATTAAACATTTACATTTGTAAATACATTAATTATTTGTATCCAAAAATAACCTGACACTGAATTCTAATTTAGATTATAATTTCACACTCTTCGTTGTTCGTCAAATAACATCAAATGTGAGCCAGGTACCTATTTTTGTCAGAGTTAAAAATTGTTAATTAGTTCGTTTACGTGCAGATGGAAAATTTATCAGCCGTTTCTCACGAATAATTTTTCATATAGATGTACTTTACAAGTTCACTTTGAATTAAAAGAAGAAGAAAAACATATTTTTGACATACATACACTTATGTTGCCGCCTTATATTACCTGCTATAAACATTTCCCAAAACTGCTTTATGCTTTCCCTATTCACTAAAGTTACAATGTTTTATTTAACTTTTAGCATTTTAATGGCGTTCAAAATCTTTCATATTCCATTCGTTATTCGAAAATTGAAATTCGTGTTATATTTTTTAACAGTGTCGTTCGGACACGGCACGGACATGTCATTCGTACCGTGGATAATAACGTGACATTTTAACACTGGCAACCTTGCTAATTGCGTGTTTTCGAACGTCATCGCCGCGGATTTCTGTGCCCCTGGTAGTCGTAGGCTGTTCTATAATTTAAATGTTTTATTTTAGTTTAAAATCTTTTTTTTACAGGTTAATAAATTGAAATTATTATAGCTGAAGTAATTGGTAACAACTAGGGTTTGGGTCCCGGGACGTCTCGTGTCTCGAAGTCCCGGGACTTATCGTAATTATAGTTGTCTCAAGTCCCGGGATTTTCGGATGAAGATTGTCGAAATTGTTAAGACCAATGATTAGATAGAGAATTACTACATGTTAGTTAAGTTATTAGGAATTAGTTAAATTTTTAACGAAAATCGTTTTATAACTATAAGATTTAACTGCTTAAAAGTGAATCTGTGTGTGATTAAAAGAAATAAACAAAGTAGATAATAAGACTGAAATTAAAGTTATTAAAATTTAATTTTCTGTTTAATAAATGTTGATTTTTACAAAAAAATTGCCTTTTTCAATACGTTTCACTAGAAATTAACACAATTAAAATTCTTTAGAAAAGGGTTTACGCCTCTTAAAAAAAAACGTCTCGAAGTCCCAGGAATTCCCGGGACTTTGATTGTAGGCTGTCTCGTATCCCGGGACTTTGAAATTCCCAAACCCTAGTAACAACATGCTCTATTTTAACAATCATGAAACTGATTTTAGGAGCCAACATTAGATTCCCAAACTTACTCGTATCAGCTTTTAACAGTCGAGTTTATAAAATTATCCGTACTAAACATACAAACGCTTCAGCAAGCACGGCTTCACAAAATCTGAATAAGGTAACACAATATTTGTTTTAAACCCATCCGCCCGTAATCTGCGAGAACGTTTGCATTACAACTTCCAACGAAAATTAAACACCAACCACACTTGTATTGTTTGATGTACAACAATGCAATTTCATTTCCCACTCCAAATAAGTCTATGTGGAGTTACCGTTTGTCTCTGTACATCCCTCAATAGATATTATTCGATTAGGCGGTTCTAACTTTACAGTACAAATAAATCCGACTGCATTATTCGCTTTGGGGCGAGTATTGCAAGAGAATCAGGTTTAATCCGGACTAAATTGCTTACCGTCTGCTTGGGCTCGCCCGATTATCTCTAGGATGAGTCTTTAACACCCCGACGAATATTTAACTTGCTTGATTCCATTGTTGGACTGTATTTAATAATGATAGCATGTTTATGTTTATACGATTAGTAATAGGATACAAATGGTTTATTGTTTATCGTAAGATTAAAACAGATTAGATATATTGTTCATTAATAGTGAGTACTGTCAACGCTGGTATATGACAGCTACAGGAAAGCTTTATTTCTAAAATAATTCTCAAGAAATAAAACAAAAGGAGCTAAATTTTCCTCTCGTGCTTTCTAAATATAATAATTTGAAGCTGCAGCTAATTCCGTCTTCAAACATTAAAAATGAAACCTCAAAAAAGAAATACAAGACCAGTTAAAAAACGGAAGAAAAACTTTTCTTAATTTTTCTCCTTTAGGTACACATTTATAATATCAATTGCTTAGCTACTAATGCTTCCTTTGTCCCAATCCCTGTTCCACAAAGAGGATTTCCGTTTTGTTTGTTAATTTTCCGCGCGGGCGCACTCGTTCGTGCCTACGCACACGCCGAGATTGTAGCTCCACAAGCAGGATTGTTTTTAATAGCTATTTTCAAGTATGTGACAGCCAAAATGTTTATGTAGTTACTGGGTTTGATTGACAGGCCAAATGCAAGAATTTGTCTTATTAACCAAATCAAAACCAGGCAAGTATGTATAGAGGTAGGTATTTAACAGGATGTAAAGTCCCGCAAACCTCCATTGAAAAGGACCTTCTACTAGACGGATGTTCTGTCTGGTCCGGGCAACCGCCCTATAGTTGATGTCGAACTAATGTATGTGGTCAAATCTTGATTGAACTTTGATTGCGAGATGCAGGATTTGATTGTTTAGTTCGTATGTGGTGACATAGATGTGGCTGCAGATGTGTTCTATCCTATAAAGAGGACAGGCAGGCAGGGGCAGGTTTTTTTGGCATTATCCCAATATTTGGGGTCAGCTCGTGATTTCATCGCCCTATGTATCTTTACTAGCTCGTCAAGGCATCTAAGTGTACTGCTCTTAATGTCTATGCTTACGACGGACCTCCAGGTTTTTTACAAAAAGGTCATGACGCTCATTGCGTACGACCTTTGGAATTATTTGCAACAGTCTATTCTAAGTCACCTTCATTTACACCCACTGTTAAGATCAAAAAGTGCGAATGATGGCTTAGAAAAACCTGTTGGGTAGTCTTATTTTTAACCACTGCGGTATTTTTCCACCCTTTTTTCCACTTTTCCTCCTTTACACGCTTGTTTAAAAGCCAGCCTACCTCAAAGAAGTTCCAAACATTACAGGATGTTCTCGGGTGTCATATTGTGTCTCTTCCACGTCACATTCGATTACAAAGGGACAAACCTTGTAACAATAAGTTTAGCCGTGACCTTTATCTGCTTTTGTCTTTGTTTTGTTTACGTCGATGTTAAGTAAGATGTCTGTGTTTGCGTCAGTTCTTTGCGTGTTATTAAAAATCTGGGCAAAGTGCGTGTCGGATTTCGCACATTAAGGGTTCCGTACTCGACGTTTGGCTCCCAGACTGGACAGGGCTGGGGCTGCTTTGAGGCGGCTCCTGCCCAATCTGAAGGGGCCAAACGCCTCCTGCCGGAGGCTCTACGCGGGGATCGTGCGGTCCATGGCCCTTTACGGAGCACCGGTGTGGGCGCGTTCGCTGAGGCAGCGACTTACTCGCCGTCTGAACGCGTCCCAAAGGGTCATGGCGATCCGTATAATCCGAGGATACCGTACGATCTCCTGCGAGGCGGCGAGCCTCCTTGCCGGATTATCGCCATGGGATCTGGAGGCAAAAATCCTCGCGAACCTCTATGAGGAGCGCGAGGAGGCGAAACGCCGGGGTGAAACTCCGCTGCCGCGACAACTCGCGGCTCGGCGGACAGAGCTCCGGCAGGATCTCATGGCGACATGGAGACAGCGATTGTCACAACCCCGCGCTGGGCACGCCACCATTGCGGCGGTAGTGCCCCTCTTCGAGGCTTGGCTGGAGAGACCTCACGGCGCCCTCACCTTCCGCCTGACGCAGGTCCTCACCGGACACGGTTGTTTCGGGAGGTTCCTGTTTCGGATCAAGCGGGAGGTGACGCCAGGGTGTTTCCATTGCACAGATCGCCCCGAAGACACGGTGGAGCATACGGTGGAGGTCTGCCCCGCTTGGGCGGAGCCACGCCGTGTCCTCGTGGATGCGATAGGCGGCAGCGACCTCTCGCGCCCTGCCCTGGTTCAGGCCATGGTACGGAGCGAGAGGGAATGGGAAGCCGTCTCCTCCTTCTGCGAAGCAGTAATGCTCGCGAAGGCGGAGGCGGGACGCGTGAGAGAGCACCAACAACGGAGTCGCCCTCACGCCCTCAGCAGCAGCCGCCTCAGGAGACGCCTGGGACTTCCGGCGCCGCGAGACGATCTCCGGCCACCGTAGATCCGGGCCTGCGGACGGTGAGTAATGGGTAGCTCGCCGTCCGATCAACAACAGGCCCGAGAGACAACGGCGCATGTTCCACGCGCGCCTCAAAGAGTTGTCAGCAAGAGACGGGGCCCGTCAGGGCCGATGCCTGCCCGGAGGTTGAGGATAAATTCGAAACAGAGTTACCTCGCCCCTGGGCACTCAAAGGCAGGAAGGAACAGGGGTGGGTTTTAGTCAGTAAGAGTCTGACACGCCCTCCCGCTCCGCCCAGAGCGGGAGAAGTCATAGGATGATTTCCCACCCCACAAAAAAAAAAAAAAAAAAAAAGGGTTCCGTACCAAATATTGGTATTTGTTAGTAAAGTATACGTAATAATAAACATTATCACCAAATTTCAAGTTCAGAAAAAAAAAGGTCAATGGGATGTTAAAAAATTCTTCGTAACAAAATTGTCAACGGAGGAACAGACAGACGGACACGTGAGTAATAACAATAGGGCTCCTAATTAAATTTCGACCCTTCGGGTACGGAACCCTAAAAACTAGATTTTTGGGCCTTATTATTATTATCAGTTACACTGTAGCTATGTCTATTACTCCTACATTTCAACAGTTATGTTCCAAGTGTTGCCACAAATAAGGCACTTTAAATTTAAGAAAGTAGTTAAAAACTTGTTAGTTGTATTTAATTACCAAGAAACGGAAAACCTTTTAAGTGTTCCTGGGTAACCTTCAACACAGGAAACGTCTGCATCTACATGTCACATACCTATATATCTACCTACATACACACATATTATATACATTCCAAAACACACAGACATACACACACACAATGATACACACGCACACACATCCATACACACGACTCATACAAACATTCTATTTTAATTACTTTTTCTTATTTTTTTATTATCTAACTGTAACGTTAATTAAGTAGTCCTAATTAACTTATTTATAATAATAACGGATTGTTGCACAAAACTATTTAAGTAAGTAGATCAACCACGAATTGTTACTGTTGCTTATAGCACAGGTACCTTAACCTAGTTTAAGTGGCAGTGTTCATATTGTTAACATAATTTATTTGAACCAATAAACGTTTATTATTATTATTATCACAAATTTGAGGCGAGCCTATTGCTATCAATTACTGCACAAAAAACAAACTCCAAGCTGCTACTGTGATAGAAAGCGACAATTTATTTATTTAAACTTCATGCACAGTAGTGGTACATAGGCGGACTTAATGCAACAAGGTATTCTCTACCAGTCAACCAATTCCACTTTGCCTTTCTAAAAGACATCTAAAAGGCAGGCAAAAGAATTTAAAAATAATCGGAAAGCATACATTTTTTCTTGGTTACACTGTGCAGGCTGTTTCCCAATGCCAAGTCTAAATAAAAATAATTCAGAAAGAAAACTGTTGTGGAGGTGAGCGGAACAGGGTGTAAAGTTCCACAACCTCCATTGAAAAGGGAGGATCCTCCGACCAGACGGGTGTTGTGTCTGGTCCGGGCAACTGCCCAATGGTTGATTTCGGACTGTTGTATATGTTCAAATCGCGCGGAGAACTCTGCTTGCGCGATGTAGAATTCTTGCTATTTTTCGTGTGCGGCGTCATAGATGTCGCTACATCACTCCCCTCCGGAGATCGGAGATCGATGGTTCTTGTGAGTCGTCCATACATCTTGTGATGCTTGCCGGGCCAGTGGAAGGTTGGTTCCAGTGAGTCGGAACCGGAAGAGCCGCATAGTTCACGGTGAGTCGGAACTGTCTGCGGTGATGCCCCAGTGAGTCGGGGTGTTGCTATCCCAGTGAGTCGGGATGATGCCCCAGTGAGTCGGGGTGATGATGTCCCAGTGAGTCGGGATGATGCCCCAGTGAGTCGGGGTGATGATGTCCCAGTGAGTCGGGATGATGCTGCAGGCTCCAGTGGGTCGGAGCGGTGCTGTGCGACGTAGTGGCTTGACTGCTGGCGTCGACCAGGAGAGGTTCTTCGACCAGCCGAAGGTGCTGTTCGCTGCGCCAAGATCGCTGATGAGGTTGATGGTGATGAAAGAGGCTGAGGATGCTGACCAGGAATGCGCATCCACTGCATGCTGGTGGTCAGGATACCCGTAGAAGCCGTTGGTACTGGCTGGCTGTATGACTCGTTGCTCAAGAGCTTGAAGGAAGCGATGATGATGACGTCACGCTGAAGTAGCTGCACGAAGGCTGCGCTGACATTCATAGTCGAGGGTCACCAGTGTGGAGGTGAGCGGAACAGGGTGTAAAGTTCCACAACCTCCATTGAAAAGGGAGGATCCTCCGACCAGACGGGTGTTGTGTCTGGTCCGGGCAACTGCCCAATGGTTGATTTCGGACTGTTGTATATGTTCAAATCGCGCGGAGAACTCTGCTTGCGCGATGTAGAATTCTTGCTATTTTTCGTGTGCGGCGTCATAGATGTCGCTACACAGTAATAAATCGAAAATTTATTGACTAAAAATTGAGGACATCATAACAAAATCTTAAAATGCAATGCCAAATAATTCACATGAAAGACTTTCAGCGAAATATTTGTCAATGGCTAATAGCATTTTTTTTTTTTGGGGGGTGGGAAATCATCTTATGACTTCTTCCGCTCTAGGGTGGAGCGGAAGGGCGTGTCAGACTCTTACTGACTAAAACCCACCCCTGTTAACTCTTTACTCGAGGTAACTCTTTCGAATTTATCCTCCACCCCCGGGCAGATGGCTAATAGCATAGCATACTCGGGCCTGCGGTCGGCGAGCAGTGGGTAGCTCGCTGTCCGATCAGCACCAGGCCCGTGAGTCGACGGCGCGTAGTGTTCCACGCGCGCCTCAAAGAGATGATTGTCAGCCACCACTGACGGGGCCCATCGTGGCCGGTGCCTGCATGCCTAGGGGTAGCGGATAAATTCTGAAAATGAGTTACCGCACCCCTGGGCACTCAGGCAGGGAAGGAACAGGGGTGGGTTTTAGTCAGTAAGAGTCTGACACGCTCTCCCGCTCCACCCAGAGCAGGAGAAGTCATTGGATGATTTTCCACCCCCTCCCCAAAAAAAAAAAATTAAAAAATAATAATGGCTAATAGCATGAATCGCTACGTTTGTTTGTTTGTTACTTTTAGATAGCACTGAATTCGCCAATTCCAATAAAATATGAAACAATAGTAAAAAATACACAGATGTACGACTATTGACATTAATCTCTTTGAAATACCTTTTTCGATTTGATTGTTCAATTCAAATTAATAATTTCAAAAATTCTCTGTATTGTAATCCTATTGAGTTTCTTTAGGAGTCTTATGTCTGATAGACTGGAAAATGACCTCCAAGTCTGTTTTGTTTTCATTATCTTTTGGTTCGTTCGTGCTTTGAACGTTGATTGATTTCGACTACAATAATAATAAGAATCTTTACGTTTGACTTTCACAACTTTTACAATTTGTTGGAGAATAATTTTCTCTGCAGCTTCAACTACTTTAATATGGGAATCTATTTATAATTCTACTAGTGACACTCCCCTGGCTCCACACGGGTACAAATTATACACACAAACCTTCCACGTTTATCGCTCTTTATATTAGTTAAAACTGCATTAAAATCCGTTACGTGGTTTAGGAGGACTTAGCGAAGAAACAGACAGACACGGAAAGCAACTTTGATTTTTAACCGACTTCGACTGTATGTATTTTTTTTATAAAATTCTTTTTTATCCGAAAGAATATACTCCCGAGGTGGTCCCATATAAATTTTATCGAAATTGCGTCAGTGCTTTTTGAAAAACTGAACCAAAACGAAAAATATGTATAGATGACGTATTGGTTTTATCCAATTACTAGTATGCTTAAGTTCCACGTTCCATGTTATTGGGGTTTTTATTTCTGGGGTATAACAACTAAAAAGTGAATAATAAAAAACTTTTTTCCAAAAAAAAACAACCGACTTCCAAAAAAGAAAATACCTACACTAAAAATTAAAAAATAACTGTGGTGTCAAATCACGAAGAAATAAAATACAAACACCGAGTTCCGAAATTAAAGTTATGTTTTTTTACCACATCTTAACATAAAAAACAGTCATTACACAGTTCATGTACAAAGGCGAGCTTAACTCAAAGTTGAGTTTTCTCCCAGCAAACCTTTTGAGTGATAGAGTGAGGTCACATTCGAGGGTAGAATTGCGTACATTATAAACTTATATAAATAAGCCCTATATATAAAATACATACAAAATACTATATACTAATATATACAAATATACACCAATATATACCCTAATAATATGTCATTGAGAAAGGAAGTGTTCTTTTATTTTCCTCTTAAGAGTCTACTAACGGTCCAGTGGCGCCGGGCTCATTGAATAAAAAATCGTAGCATAGCACAGAAAATAAACATTAAAAAATCCGACGTCACGTTTGTTACAAAGAGGATAAATCATTTTTACGTTGTTAAAACAGGTCTCAAAATGTTTCGTATCCAAAGTAGTGGGCAAAAGTGTCAGAAACGGCCGTATTTGGTGCTATACTACGATTTTTTATTCAATGAGGGCGCCACTGGACAGTTAGTAGGGCCTTAAAGACATTCAGAGAAGGGCTGTCGCGTAGCGAGTGTGGAAGTCAGTTCCAGAGACGCACTGCAGTTACTGAAAAGGAGCCATTATAGCGGCTGGAATTGTGACGCGGAGTACGAAGGAGAAGAGAAGAGGCGGTGCGACAGAGTTTACCTCTCTTTTTTGGAAGTCGGTTGTTTTTTTTATACTAAGAAGAAATGACCTACAATAATTTGAAATTGTATTATTACGAAAGGCTTTATATCTTCGCTGCCATTCTGAAATTAATATTGTAGGTCTCGCAAAAGAGCTCGAAAGTCAGTCACTAAGTAAATTTCCCTTGCATTTTTTTATTCGTATCTTTAGTTATCGAGGAAGTATTGCTTTTTAATGTAATTTCCGAAACGGAACGCCACGTTGCCGGTAGCCTCCTTCGGGAATCGACTAATGGATTTTGTTCATACTTCCCTTGGAACTCAATCTCTCAGTTAGACTTTATATTTTAAGTAGTTTTCATTTTTTACCAGCTTTCATTTTTTTTTTTTGGTTTTCTTCGCTTTTATTATTTCTTTATTTTTTTGGTCTTACAAATTCCACGATTTCTTTTCTTTTTAGGGGAGGTAGCACCATTGGACACTTTTTACGTAAGTGGTAATAATAATAAAACATATATTTTCTAATATCAGTAGCACACAATATTCGGCTCGAAACACAGTAAAGAACATTTTTCAAACATCATTCAATCTCAAAGTTACAAGAGAATTCATGGACCCTGCCAAAATTACGTGTAATAGGTATAGTTATCAAAACTTGCTAATCTAAATCATTTTCTATTAGTTAGTTATAACATAACTAAACAATGAAATCTTGAACCAAAAATCAACATTCTTACTTAATAACAGGACATCAGGCATGCCCAAACCTCAACACCACCCCCAGTATCTAAAGAAACTTTGCATACGTTGATTTTTGTCAAATCTTCTTCATTTTATAGGTTAAAATAAAATCTATAATAAATATTGCTATTCGTTTTCGAAGTTATAGAAAAAATATTCATTTTGGCACTCCATAAACTATAACCGCATAAGACTTTGACAACTGAGCGAAAGAGCAGATTACGATTGGTTTAGCGGTACTGCATGCGATTGAACTAAATTATAATAATTAAAAAACTGGCCAAGTGCGTGTCGGACTGCCCACATTTAGGGTTCCGTACCAAATGTATTTTTGACTATTTGTATGGCTTTGGGTCAACAAAATGCTTATACTGTGCAAAATTGAGACTTTAGCTCCAACCGTTTGTTTGGCTGTAAAACCTATGTGGCAGACGTCAGACAGACAAACGGACAGACGAACACGTGAGTGACAGTAATAGGACTCCGTTTGTACCCTTCGGGTACGGAACCATAAAAATAAAAAAAAATACAATATTATAACTTGAGTTAACTCCCCGAACCTCGTGAATGGGGGCAACCCCTAAAGCTTTTTATAAGAAAGTTTTGTTTTAAGTACTTAGTTACCTTGAGTAGTTTTATAATAAAAGCTATTTCCCACCAGCGTATTAAAATTTAAATTACATAATTCCACATATAACAAAAATATTTCGTTTTATTTTTGTATCTGAATGTAATTAATTCATTTCTAGGGTTCCGTACCCGACATCTCCAATCGTTGCCCTATTGCTGTCACTCACGTGTCCGTTTGTCCGTCTGTCTGTCCGTCATCTGTCACAAAATTTTGTTCCGAAAATTTTTTTAATATCCTTTTGACCTATGAACTTGAAATTTAGTAATATTGTTTATTATTACGTATATTTTACTAACAAATACGAATATATTGTCAAATCAATTTTTTTTTATAATTCCCTCATTTGGTACGGAACCCTAAATGTGCAAGTCCGTTACGCACTTGTCTAGTTTTTATTTTAATTTTATAAATACAGTATTAGCGTGATACCGAAATGACGTTTCTCATTTCCCAAATACAACCTCATCTGTCACGTAGGTCATATGTGACCACGAACAATAGATTTTCTTTTGTGTCTGTTGTCTGACAGATCAGCCAATACACGGTAAAAACCACTCGTACGTTTCATTTTCAAGCAATTCTTATTATTGCGAGGACTTTAAACCAGGACCTAATTTGATCTCACAATTTTCTTGCCGTCGGGCGCTTGGGGCTCAGTGTCAACGTTTCATTTGGATTACACATTACCAATAAGCATCTTCATTCTTAGACACTTCTATTATTGGGAACCTAAGGTTTGTTTTCCCTTGTTTGATGTATAATTTTATTGTTGCGGTAAGTCCGGGTGCAGTGCAGCGGTCATTCTGTTACAGCCGGGACCAACTTGAACATCTTCCAAGACTTTGTGTTGTCATTATTAAAGGAGAATGAGTATTGTTATGGCTGCTTTTCTGTTTTTATTAAATTTTGGTATTTTTAATAAATATGGCGTAGATAATATAATATATATGTTCTGGTTTTAGCATCTTGGTTTGCGATATAAACTGCCTTATTTATAAAAAATGCTAATTTGAAATGCTGATTAGAGGATTCTAAATCTCAGTCCATCGATGGGTGGGTTGAAGAAGTTGCTATCGAACTGCGAGGTGAGTGGAGGCCTATGCGGAGGAGCATGGCTTAATATACAACTCTAAGAAGAGAAGAGAGTGCGTAGAAGAGTGAGTTTCTTATATTTAAAGCGTCCAGACAGCAGCCGCGCAGTGTTCCTCTATATGTATGTCTCAACGGCGTAGCACTAAAGGTTGTCGATAGTTTGAAGTACCATGGCCACATCGTCACGAGCGACCTAAGGGATGACGCAGATATAGAGAGGGAACGCAGGACGTTGTCTGTGAGGAGCAATATGCTTGCCCGCAGGTTTGCTCGCTGTACAGCGGATGTCAAGATAACCCTTTTTAGGGCATTCTGTCAGTCGTTTTACACGGGTGGCCTGTTGGTGTCATACACGCGCCGAGCATACAGCGTCCTGCGTGTTCAATTTAATAATGCTTTTAGGATGTTATTGAGACTGCCATGGCGCTGTAGCGCTTCGGGAATGTTCGCGGAGGGTCGCACAGATGGTTTCCACGCTATCATGCGAAAAAAAGCAGCTTCCTTACTACAGCGCCTGCATGGTAGTGAAAACAGCATTCTAAAAATGATCGCTAACAGAGCGGATTGTCACTTTCAGACACACTGGGTGGGGACAGTCTTAGGTCTGCATCAATAAATAATTAAGTCATTTGTGAAAACTAACAGCACTAACATATTTGCTAAGCACTATTGTTACTAACACCAAAATACTAACCAAATTATGGACATTGTTTGTGAGTTTTATTTAGTTTCACTTAAATTCAAATTCTTCGTAGAAAATTTTGAATTAAGAACCTGCTAATCAGTATTTAAACTAATCACATGTTTAATATTTTTCTAAATAAGGCCTAAGGGCCTTAATGTGTTTAACAAAATGCATTTATATATTAAACACATTAAGATGTGTTTAATAAAATAAATTTTAAGTAAGTTGTGGGAACTTCGTAGAAAACCGATTGTGAGCTCTTAGTTTCTTGCAATACGGTTACCGTATTTGATCTTTACTAGCAGACGAAATGTAAATATTTTTCTTGGCAGAGTGGTATCATTAAATAAAATAACGGGTATTTTGTGCCTATTATTTAAAGTTGATCATTTTTTATGGGACTCCCATAAACTAAGAATATTTTAAAAAATGGGTGTAATACCCACACCCATTTTTTAAAAGTGTCTCAATTAGATTATATAGTGCTAATAAACCAATAAAAAAAACACAAAATTTTTATTCAATAACTAAGTGTCATAAAAATGCATTTAAATTTTACATTTTCAAATTAACGCTGGACGCAGTGGACGCCATATTGCTCTGTGGTCATGACGTCAGTTGGCTGTTTAAATAAAAGTACAAAGCATAGATACGCTGATCAGTTGACAGTTGACACTTTATAGTTTACACACCCGTATGACGTATAACATGGCGGCTACTATTCGATGGTGTTGAAAAACAGATTAAAAAAACTGAAATTTTTAATTGAATTTTTAAAATTATTTTGCTATTTTATGAACTAAAACTAACATTTGCCGACAGCTTTTTGTCTAAACTATCTCAAATAATATATTTTAGTTTTTTTTTTCTCAAATAGAGTAAATAATTCCCTATTAAAGAAATAAAAATGACTTTTACCTACTTATCTGTCAACTCACACTTTGAAATCAAACAAAGACAATCGATAAACAATCTCAATTCTCGAGAGACAGTTTCAAATATTGATGACAGGTTACACCAGCAACTAGTTCCATCAGAATCAAAGACGCGAAAGAATCTTAAAGGAGAAGTAAAAGGAACGGTTTTAAGACATAATCCCTTTGGGAACAAAGGAGACATGAGCATGTTTGTTTCCCAATTTTACGCTTTGCCGGGTACGCCAAAAAGAATCTACTAGCGAAATGAATTCTCGTTCCTCTTGAACTTATGTTTCTAGTGGGTTTAATTGAAACAATGCTAAGTTATCCTTTTTGTGTTGGACAATTCCTTTGTCGTCTGTTAAGTGATCATTATTTGTTTCATTTCGATTGGATTTCTTGGTAACTTATTGTTTTCTTAAAGACTGCGCGACGCAAGGGAGGGTAATGGGTTTATCAGCTTATGTATGTATATATGTTTTTTCCATTGTGGCACTATAGAGACCAAACGCGTGAGCCGAGTTTGATAATTCTTAAGTCAATTAATTCGTCTTAATCTTGCTAAAGACATGACAGTTATCAAAATACAATACGGCGACAACCAGACGCCTTATGAAAAAAATGAAAATCGACGAACTACATTAAGTGGGGTATCTAAACAAAGGGTTCGAAAACTCACTAAAATGTAGAAAATAAAAAACTGAATATCTTCAAAAAACCTGACTGTAAACTACTGACTACCTGTGTACTGTGTGTGTTCTATTCTATTCTATTCTATTCTATTCTATTCTATTCTAAAAAACAACTAAAAAGTTCCAATCAAGTGTCTTTTCAAGCAGTCTAATGCCGTTGGTGGCATAAAATCAATAATTGAACTAAAATAACTGCCACCCTGCATCAGACTGCTTGAAAAGAGACTTGTTTGGAACTTTTTAGTTGTTTTTTACAGTCGGGTTTTTTGAAAATATTCAATTATTTACACATGTTGGTTTCAAAATAGAATAAAACTTTATTGTACACTAAAACATTCAAACAAATTGTTATCCATGAGCTTAACAAGCAAAAACAACACAGCTTTACATCAATCAACAACATTTTGAATACTTTTCGTTTTGATTACCAACAAGTCTCCCAGGTAGTAAATATAATCCCAGGTAATAGTTGCCCAGGGGTTGAGGATGAATTCGACACAGAGTGACTTCGCCCTTGGGCACTCAAGGCAGGGAAGGAACAGGGGTGGGTTTTAGTCAGTAAGAGTCTGACACGCCCTTCCGCTCCACTCTAGAGCGGGAGATGTCATTGGACGATTTCCTACCCCACAAAAAAAAAAGGTAGTCAATAGTGATCAGACCAAGTTTGAGTCAGTAGTCAAAATACAGGAAGAAACGAAGAACCGGGCTTCAGAACTTCTATTTATTCAAAATTAACCAACAAAAAAAAATCATCGCTTCTCATCAGGTGAGATAGCGATCCAGTGCAAGCCTATAAGAAAATCCAAAACAGTTCTGGAAGCAGGCCCATATATGTCCCCCGCTATTCCATCTCACAAAACACAGTTTGCAGTCACTCAATATCATCTGCTAGTTTTTCATCTGCATCACTAACACACTCTTCTCCCTAACCAGCTTTCATTAACTTACACATCACTATAAAAATATTCCCGGAGCGCATCGGTGTCTCAAGAAAAGCCTTCCACACCGATTACCATATAGAGTGACATTTACACCGCGTCGACTCTCAAAGACACGTCGCTTTGTGGCCGCCAGCTTTGAAACACACATTGATTTTATTCCGCAGAAGGATTGGATTAGTTAGCGAATTAATTGTAAGTAGATGCACATTTGTGTACTAGCTTCTGATACAAAATTGAGGCAGTGAATAGTTAATTATCTGGCTTGAAAAGGTACGTATGTATGTGCGTTGTGTAGTTTTCGGAAGTGATATTCAGGTATACGTATTTATATTTCTCGTTGGACATGCATTTGTGGTGACTATTTGAAGATGCCAAGAATTTGTGGACTTATATTCAGCTAATTAGAGTGACATTTACAACGGTTTGGCTCTCAAAGATTCTTCGCTTTGTGGCCAACTGCTTTGAATCACACATTGATTTTATTCCGCAGAAGGATTGGATTTAGCGAATTAACTGTTATTAGATTCGCATTTGTTTCCTAGCTTCTGATACGAAATTAAAGCAGTGAATAGTTAATTCTCTGGCTGGGAAAGGTACGCATGTGCGCTTCGTAGTTTTATGGAGCGATATTTACTATACGTATTTTTATCCGCGTGGGACATACATTTCTGATGGCTATTTGACGATTCCAAGAAATTATGGACTTATATTCAGCTAATTAGAGTGACATTTACCCCGCGTTGACTCTCAAAGATTCTTCGCTTTGTGGCCAACTGCTTTGAATCACACATCGATTTTATTCCGCAGAAGGATTGGATTAGTCAGCGAATTAATTGTTAGTAGATGCGCATTTCTTTACTAACTTCTGATACGAAATTAGAGTTCTTTAGCTCGGCTGGATCGCGGTATACCGTAGGTAGGTACCGACTTTTAGAAAGTAATTTTGCCATGCAATAAACTGTAGTAAAATATTATTTATTAACTATATTTGCAATAATAATTGTATATTTTTGGCACCTAGAGTCTGCACTATTTAAGTTAAATTTAAGAAATAACATATCATTTACTTTCCTGTCTAAAAATATTCTTTATATAATAGTTAGTTCGATACAACAAAAAGCCACATAAAATCCAAACATTTTTTTCCTTACAACATTAAAAGCAAAATAACGGTAAAATTACTCACAAGAAAAACCGTCCCCAAGCTCAAATCAAAGGGGCGATTACGGCTTGTTAGCTGAATTGTAAGAGGAATTATTAATGAAATGAATCCAAGGTAAAACCCAGCTTACCATACATCTATAGTTCTAAGTCCTACGCATTTGTAAATAAGTTTATAATTAGTTATTTCCGCTATGGGCCCGAAGCGATCGCTTTATACAGTGGCTGCAGCAATTAACTTAGTTCATGGTTGCACTGTCAGCTAAACACGCACTGCTATCTGTAATATATTATGTTTGTACTGAGTACTTGGTAATTAGTTGCAAATAACGGGGTTTTGATGTAATGGGATTACGCCATTGGCTTTAGGTTTGATTTAGTTTTTGTTTGTCGTAGAACTTTAACAACATAATTCTAAATAATCATATATTTAGTACAAGAAATATTTGCATTAAATAAATGTTTTATATATCTTTTTGTAAAAATTATTTTGTATTACTCAGAAAATGCCTAACGCATAAGTTAGTCAGAACACTTCAGCAAATAAAAATCTTTCAAACTTCAGCATTTGTCGAAACCAAACCATCTATACATATAATAAATCTGTAGAAAAGTCATTTTTGTACATTGAAGAAATTGAAACAAAAAATAGCCAGCGTGTGAAAAGATAAGTAACAGAACCCATTTCCATCATTTTTGAAATTTTTGTCTGTTTGTCTGTTTGTCTGTTTGTTTGTGCGCACATCACGTAAAATCTACGAATTCAATGCTGACAATGTTTATATACAAAAATTATACGCAACTTGAGGATTAACTTAGTTTTTGTTTCATCGAAATCGGTTCACTCTATCAAAAGATATGATTAATTTAGTGAGTTCAAGAAGTAAAATATTACGTTACGCAATTAAGTATAGTACTTGCAACGACATCTTAAGACTAAAAATAGAACTAATGTTGATAGTTGAAATCTAAATCCGATAGATGGCGTTGTGCAAATGACGTCATTTTCTGAATCGCGATGTTAAGATTTTCCGCGCGAGGATGACGTCCACCGTGTTTACTAGGCAAATTGGGTTTCGTTAGGTGTCTTAAAAGTTCTTGCGTGTGTCGTAAAAGTTCTTTGGTTGCTTGGTTTATCGATTTTCTAAATTGGTCGAAAAAAAAGTATTTGCTTATCTTATTGGTTTCGTTTGGTCAACTTTGGTCATTGGTTTGAAGTACGAAGTAAAGATTGTATTTGATTTACTTCGTAGTTTGAATCCAATAGTGCCAATCGTTATACAGTAAGTTAGTGTTGCCAATTCGTTGAGTCACGACCACGAACAGACGATACGTTGTCACACTAGACTGTTCGACGCACCGATCTTTTAAGTTTGTAGGCTATTCAGTCATAAGTGTTGTTAGTTTTGTTTATTGCTTTAATTTTCCTTGAAAATGCCTCAAAGAAAAAAAACTAACCTTTCGCTGCGTAGCCGAAATGCGAAAAGGATGAGACTTTGTAGGTCTCAGGAATCGGAAGAAGATCGTGAAGCACGGTTATCTGCTAACCGAGAGCACATCGCTCTTTCACGTGAATCGGAAACGTTCACCGAAAGGGAGTCACGTTTAAGTTCACAAAGAACACGGACCGCGACTTTGCGGTCTCAAGAGAGTATCCAGGAACGCGAAGACCGGCTGTCTGCTGATCGGGAGCGCCACTCTCTCTCACGTGAGTCAGAGACATTCACAGAAAGGGAGTCGCGCTTAAGTTCGCAAAGAACTCGGACCGCGACTTTGCGTTCTCAAGAGAATATCCAGGAACGCGAAGTTCGGCTGTCTGCTGATCGGGAGCGCCAGTCTCTCTCACGCGAGTCAGAGACTTTCACAGAAAGGGAGTCGCGCTTAAGTTCGCAAAGAACTCGGACCGCGACTTTGCGTTCTCAAGAGAATATCCAGGAACGCGAAGTTCGGCTGTCTGCTGATCGGGAGCGCCAGTCTCTCTCACGCGAGTCAGAGACTTTCACAGAAAGGGAGTCGCGCTTAAGTTCGCAAAGAACTCGGACCGCGACTTTGCGTTCTCAAGAGAGTATCGAGGAACGCCAAGCACGTCTGTCATCTGACCGAGAGCGACACGCTCTCTCGCGCGAGTCTGAATCTCTCTCCCAAAGAGAAGAACGATTACAAATAGCTAGACATAACTATGTAGGTGTACAAAGAAACAATGAAAGTTATCTTGCATCTGAAAGGGAAAGAATAGATGAACTAAGACGAGCAGAAACAGCAGAACAACGTCAATCGTTACGTTACGTTCGGATCTAAACAACTTGACGTCCAGCCTAAAAACACAAATAATTGATGAGCTAAATACAAGATTTGAGCAAATTGAAGGAAAATTGGAAATTGTCGAAAACCTTAAGAAAGAGCGTAATGCTTTGACGAAAAAACTCAACAAACAGGAAGAACGCTTAAACAGTTTGGAAAAATCAACAAGCGACAGAGAGGAACTAATTAAGGAGCTACAAAAGAAAACTAGCGTCTTAGAAAAAGAGTACAACCGAGGCCAACAGCAGAATCGATTCCTCAACATCGAAATAGTAGGAATTCCTGAAAAACCTGATGAAGATCTGCCATCGTTGTTACTAAAAATAGCTACCTCCATCAACGCCAACATAATCAAGGAAGACATTGAGTTTATAACGCGAGTACAGCCGCTGCATTCCCAAGCAGGTAAACCGAAGCGCATCATTGCCAAATTGAGGAACAGACGCGTTAAAGATTCAATTATTGCAGGTTTTCGGAAAATCAACAGATCCAAAGGCATAACATCAAGCGATTTAGGATTCGAAGGCAACTCCACAAAAGTCTTCATAAACGAACACCTCACGATAGCAAATAAAATCCTGCTAAATAACTGCCGAAAGCGCGCCAAGGAACTAGACATCAAATTTGTGTGGGTAAAAAACTGCTTGGTCCACATGCGCTACCACGAGAAATCACCACCCGCTGTAATCACCTCGGAAGAAGATTTGGAGAAGTTTCTAATTTCGAAGTAATTTGTATGCTTTTCTTTTATTCGTCAATTGTTCTTCTTGTAATAATAACCACTGTCCTAATGTTATACATAGCACACTTAAACACTATTCACATACACAAATCTACCAATAAACACAATCATACCCACACACAATACAAATCAGGTAAAATACTGGCACTCTTAGCGGCCCCTACATTGAGAACCACTGGCTCGCATATTGCTCATTATTTATCGTTGGTCTACGACAAGTCGCGACACATACTTTTTGGCACATTAATTTCTAAGTACCCGCGCTTATTTAACTATTTCGTTGTTCTTCGAACTATCGCATTATTCCAGTTACCTACTTGTCACACTTTAAATAAAACATGAATAAGTTAAGAATTTTTTATCAAAATACGCGCGGACTTAGGACTAAACTACCCTTGTTTTATCGTAACATTGAATCGTATGACTTCGATATTATAATTATTACGGAAAGTTGGTTGTGCGACGGAATACTGGACACAGAAATATGTGACGATCGTTATGATGTATTTAGATACGATCGCCCTGGTGGTAAGAATGGCGGAGGTGTTATGATCCTTATTAAACGTGCATATTCTGCCATAGCAAGATCAGATATTCACATTGGAAGTGCAGATTGTATTTGGGTAACGATCAGGAACAATGTTTTCACGCAACCACTACAGAAAGGCGATCTACACTTAGCCGCAGTTTATATACGCCCCAACTGCAGTTCCTCTAAATATCTGAAGGACTTTAAAGATTCACTGCTTCATTCCTATAATTTGAACCCCAATGATATATACCTAGTGGTAGGCGACTTTAATTTACCATTCTTAACATGGTCTTCGGACGGATACGGTTGGAAATCTAATAGCAATTCGGATTTGTTTGATGTCACAACTGAATTTCTTAACTGTTTGGATTTTATGAATATGTCTCAATTCAACCTAAAACCCAATTGCTGTGACAATGTCCTTGACCTAGTAATGTCTATTATACCTTTAGAGTGCACATTAAGCGATATATCCCTGGTGGCCATAGACAAGTATCACACCCCATTGGAACTTTGCATCGACAATTACAGGTATAAACCGATTTGCTCTCAACCTAGAACTATAAAAAAGTTTTTTAAGTCAGATTTCGGTAAAATTAATTCGGAGCTCGTTAACGTAGACTGGAACCATTGTTTCGAACAACGGGGTGTGGAGGAGTGCGTCGACATGCTTTACAAAACATTACACTCACTCATAGAATCACACGTTCCAGCAGTAAAAGTGTCAGGACGTTTCCGATACCCGAAGTGGTACCCTCAATCGTTAATAAATTCTATCAGAGAAAAATTTAAAGCACACAAAAGATGGAAAAAATTCAAATACCAAACGGACTACGCTGAATTCGCCTTGTTAAGGTCTCGGGTAAAACTTCTCCAAGAGGAGTCTTACGCTATACATATTAACAGTTGCGAGGAACAAATAATAAAATCACCCAAAGAATTTTGGAGGTATGTGAATAATAAAAGGAAATCTTCCGGATACCCTCGTAATATGGTATATCAAGGTGCAACATACTCGAACGGTGAGGATATTTGCAATGCATTTAATAATTATTTTCAAAGTGTATTTAGTCCCACCAGCGGTGATAGCCTTCTGCATTTCGAGGATTCCCCCTTGTCAAACGCTACTCATTCCATCGCCATCACCCCTGAATCACTTAAAACTGTTTTCAAATCATTAGATAGCAAGAAGGGAGCTGGCACTGACGGGATACCAGCGATTTTTATTAAAAAATGTGAATCAGGTTTAACTTCTCCCCTTATGATCATTTTCCAACGATCTCTCGACCAGGGCACGTTCCCGCGACAGTGGCGCGAGGCTCAAATAGTACCGATCCATAAAAAAGGTTCCAAACGGGAAGTATCTAATTACCGTGGTATATCGATATTGAACATCTTTGGTAAAATGTTGGAGAAAATTGTATACGATCACATTTACGCCGCAACTAAGCAGTGCATACCTGCTTCCCAACACGGATTCGTAAAATCTCGTACTGTCAATACCAACCTTCTTGAGCTTACCAACTATGTTGTTACGGGTATGAACGACGGAGCCCAAGTGGACGTAATATACACCGATTTCGAAAAAGCGTTTGACCGGGTGGACTTTTGCATTCTGACCAAAAAACTAAAAGCTGTGGGTATTAAGGGGAACTTGCTTAGATGGATAGAATCTTACCTGAGAAATCGGCGGCAGGCGGTAATTATCGGTAGCTACCGATCTGATTATGTCGAAGTTACTTCCGGGGTGCCCCAGGGCTCCATGTTATCCCCCTTACTTTATAATATTTATTTATTTGACATAACGCAATGTTTTCTTCATTCTGAGCACCTTCTATATGCCGACGACAAAAAAATATATTTGAAAATAAATAACTCCAATGACTGTCAATTGATTCAATCTGACTTAGATAGACTTAGTGACTACTATAACTTGAACAATATAAAGGTAAACACTAAGAAATGTCAAATAATAACCTTTTCAAGGAAACGCAACACTATACATTACAATTACACTATCAGTAATGATATTATTCCGCGAGCATCACAGGTCAAGGATTTAGGTGTGATTCTGGACGACAAATTCACATTCGAGGCCCACATTGCTCATATCACCAGTAAAGCATACAAGTCCCTAGGATTCGTTATACGTAACAGCAAGCAATTTAGTACTCCACTATGTTTAAAAACTTTGTACTACTGCTATGTAAGGGGCATATTAGAATCCGCAAGCGTTATATGGCGTCCATTTTATAAGAAATATATTGAGCTTATCGAGTCTATACAACGGAAATTTATCAAGCATTTAAATTACAAGGCTAAAGCTGGCATCTTAAATTACCCGGACTCCTGTCGATACCACAAATTAAATACTCTGGAAGAGAGACGACAGATAAATGACATGATGTTAATATACGACGTACTTAATAATAAATTTGACTGCCCACAATTGCTCTGCAAAGTTAACTTTAGCGTCCCACTTAAACGTACTAGACATACAAATCTGTTAGCTGTTCCTTCGGCAGCCACTAATTATATGAAGATGTCACCTTTCTTGCGACTACCAGCATTATATAATGACAAGTTTCCAACACTGGACCTCTTCAATATCACTCGGAACCGTCTTAAAAAAGAGATCACCCTTATGTTAGACCAAACACGAGAGGCCCAGTTACGCCTGTAGTGCCAGTTAGTCATACATACACACATCATCACACACATCCACAGAAACCCACACCGTACAAATACACACACGCACACACTATACATACTTCATGTCACTCTCTTCTATGCTTATTGTTTTATCTGTGTACTTCGTAATTGGCGTATTGTTTTGAATTATCCAATTTATGTTTACTTATTGTCAGCTGTGAAGCTACCTTCTATAAATAAATAAATAAATAAATAAATAAATAAATCTCGCCTAGAAATAGAACGAGCTCGATACCATATGAATAGAGAAACAAATAGCGGAGCTGATGAGTCCATGGAAAATGACGATGCAAATATTTTATTACCTTGGGACAATAGGGAAAAATCAGGGTTCACATATTCGTCTAGAATTAATTATGCTGGCTTTACTTTCGTGGGTGACATGAGAGAAATTTGTAATTTTTGTCATGCTTTGAAATGGAGGAAAGAGACAGATGGAATGTGCTGCTCAAATGGAAAAATTGTTCTTCCAAATTTCCAAGATCCACCACACTTACTTAAAAGTCTCCTGAATGGCGATCATCCCCAGTCGAACCGTTTTTTGGATAATATTCGTTTATATAACAGTGCTTTCCAAATGACTTCCTTTGGGGCAAAACAAATAACGGAAGGACCGTTCATGCCAACCTTCAAAGTACAAGGTCAAGTTTATCACCTTATTGGATCTTTGCTGCCAGAAAATGAACCCAAATTTCTCCAAATTTATTTTGTATCCGATTACACGCAACAGCTCAATGTTAGAAATCACAATTTTCCCCAGCTCAATGCTGAGCTTTTGGGTCAACTTCAAGAATTGCTGCATCACGTTAACCAGTACGTTCGTGAATTCAAAGCTGCATTGGAGTCAATTCCACAAGGCAGCAATGATTTCAAAATTGTTATAAGTGCCGATAGACGTCCTGTGGGTGAACACCGTGGAAGACACAATGCACCCGTCGCAGATGAAGTTGCAGTTGTTTTAGTCGACCAGGAGTGTGAGAGACGTGATATCGTGTTGCGTACACGCGACGATCGCCTTCAACGCATTTTGGAAACCCACCGAGCTTACGACGCCCTGCAATATCCACTAATTTATTGTCATGGTGAAGATGGGTACAATTTTGGGCTGTACCAAGTGAACCCTACTACGAGAGTCACTAATTATCAAAAAAAAATATCTGCTCAACAATACTATTCCTACCTTTTACAAATAAGGCAAAACAGTTTCGTATATTTGCAACGATTTCGTGGTTTGTTCAGCCAATTTATTGTGGACATGTACGCAAAAATAGAAACTGAACGTTTAGTGTATATTCGCACTAACCAGCGACGGTTACGCGCTGAAGAATACGTGCACTTGCGGGACGCCATGCAATCAGATAATAACGTCGAAAACTTGGGTCGATTGGTTATTTTGCCATCCAGTTTCACAGGCGGTCCGCGGTATATGCACGAACGAACGCAAGATGCTTTTTGTTACGTCCGTAAATACGGCCGGCCGGACCTTTTTATAACATTTACAACAAATCCAAAGTGGACGGAGATTTGCCAGGCACTTCTCACAGGACAGGCGTCATACGACAGACATGACATTATTGCTAGGATTTTTCATTTAAAACTCAAAGTCTTGATTAATCTACTTACAAAGGAGAAAGTTTTCGGTTCAACTCTTTGTTTTATGTATAGCGTCGAGTGGCAAAAGCGTGGTTTACCCCACGCGCACATTCTTCTGTGGCTGGAAGAAAAAATTCGTCCCGATGCTATAGACAGTGTCATAAGTGCAGAATTTCCGGACTATAATGCAGATCCGATTTTGCATGACATAGTAAAAACACATATGGTTCACGGGCCATGTGGCCTCTTAAACAGGGAATCACCGTGCATGAAAGATGGTCAATGCTCAAAAAAATACCCCAGAGCACTGAAAGAACTAACTATGGCTGGGGAAAATGGGTATCCGCAATACCGGCGAAGATCACCGTCACAAGGTGGTTTCACAGCTACTGTCAGATTCCGTGGACAAGAAATAATTCTAAATAATAGTTGGGTGGTACCGTATTCTCCAGTTTTGTCAAACGCTTTTCAAGCACACATTAATGTTGAAATTTGTAATAGCGTCGAATCTATAAAATATATATGTAAATATGTTAATAAAGGTAGTGATCAAGCCATGATAGCACTAAGAAATAACAACCAATTTGATGAAGTGACAAGGTATCAATCTGGCCGATACATAAGCTCTTCGGAGGCAGTTTGGCGCATTTTGAGTTTCCCTATTCATGAAAGGTATCCGCCAGTCATCCATCTTGACGTGCACCTGGAAGGCGGGCAGCGAGTTTACTTTCAGCCAGAAAATGTGGCAGAAAGAATGAACAACCCAAGACAAACCACCTTGCTCGCATTCTTTCGCCTTTGCGAAAGAGACAATTTCGCTAAGTCTCTGTTGTACAATGAAGTGCCACATTATTATACTTATAACAAGCAGCAAGGTGTTTTTAATCGCAGGAGACGTGGAACTGCTGTAGAAGGCGAGTCCGGCATTTTTAAAGAACACGTGATTGGAAGAGTATACACGGTGCACCCAAATAATGCAGAGTGTTATTATTTACGCCTTCTTCTTCACACAGTGCGAGGACCTACTTCTTTTGCTGAGCTCCGCAAAGTGGACGATATAGAATATCCCACATTTCAAGCTGCTTGCCGCGCACGGCATTTATTAGATGGCGATCAGCATTGGGATGATGCTTTAGCCGAAGCATGCGTCAGTGATAGTCCACATCGTTTGCGCCATTTATTTGCCATTTTGTTGACATTTTGTGGCCTATCGGACGCTGGGCAGTTGTGGCAAAAATATAAAGACGCGTTTGCCGAAGATTTTTTGAGACAGCAAAATATAAATAGTGAAACTTCTGACCAAGTACGTGAAAGCTGCCATAATAGGACTTTGCTGGCTATACAAGATATAGTTACAAGTATAGGAGGGAACCCCCTCAGTCAATACGGCTTGCCGACACCGACAGTTGGTGGGGAACGAATTAATAGGGAGTATACATCTGAAATAAATTACAACCCCGAAGAGTTAGCAGAAATATTGCGAAATGGCTGTTCAAATTTGACGACAGAACAACGTCAAATCTTTGATAGAGTATGCTGTAGTGTAGAACATTCATTAGGAGAAATGCTGTTTTTAGATGCACCTGGTGGAACAGGTAAAACTTTCCT